>CAOLHI010000119.1:0-600000 GCA_948474755.1 Ctenosaura bakeri | reverse complement strand
ATGACTCTGGATGCTTCCAGACAGAGGGTTCCAGGAACTACCAATCAAAAGGACTTCTCTTAAATAGCTTTTCTGTGGTAAGAAAAGGTGGAGGAAGTAGTGGGAAAACTCAGGAGAGTTATAAGGAGATGACAACATTATCTAAACTCTCCTTCAGATTCTGTTCATGAGGTAATGCCTGCTTCAGTTTACAAGGCACAAGAAAAGAAACAAGAAAAAACCTCTCTCAGAAAGGGAGACAACTTGTGCCATCCCTAGATTTTAATCCAAGCCATGAAAGATTGGAATCCAGCCTTCTAAAAGTGCCTGCCAATCTTTCCTCTAGCAACCTCCACTGTCTTTGATCAAGATAGATGATAATAGCAGGGATTCTTTTGCATGTACAAAGAAATCCCCACTGTTATTCCTTGTCGACTGGTAATAGTTAGGACTTTTGTTCTGATTTCAGTTTGTGCTGTTGGGAGCTGGCTGAACCCCAATCTCTGGCTCAGCCATTTCCTAGGAGCACCAGCTGAGAGAGAGAAAGAGAGAGAGCACAAGTACACTCCCCCTCCACTTTACCGACCTAAGAAAAAGAGGAATCATGCGATCAGCTGAGACCGAACCAGGGGGAATGACTATGTGCTGTTGTTAGGGTCATGACCATACTACTTAACATTACCTGGCCCCTAAAGGGTTTGGAGTGAGAGAATTTGGCTGCGTGTGCCATTTCACTTCCCCACCCTGCTCTTTCAACTACATAGAGTGGACTCTCCACACAACAGAGAATAGTTCTATCTGTCATCCTGAAAAAGATTTGGTGCCTGGACCAAAAGAATCCAGGACATCTAATACAAGTCTTTCACACCTTGGAACCATCTGGGTGTTATGACTATCAATCCTCAAACAAAATGATCAATAACCAGGAGCGATAGGAGGTTTTGTCCCAAAATATGTAGAATGACCTAGATGGTGGAAGGGTGTTTAATACTGTCCTCAGACAGAGTCTTGTTTTTAAGCAAAGGATCTTGCCTTTTCCATGATGAGGGAGAGCTAAACAAAAGCATATTAATTTACCCCCTTATTTTTTTTAAGCAGATATAATTTTTTAGGGAAGTATAACAAGATGGTTTGGATTAGGCACTTACAAACTGTAAAGAGAAGGGCTTGGAAACAATGTCTTACAAATCAAGATGATGCCTGTAACATTTTACTTTTGCTGATGGGTACTGTGGGGTTTAAAAATATTTTTTTCATTAAAAATGAATAATAGCTTTAATAAATAGCTTTAAATAAAAATAAGTAGCTTTAAAAATAATAGTGACTGGTAACATTGCTATGTTTTAATATGATCAATAACCTTTACTTGTCACTCCTGGAGTGTTCCTTTCTGAGGTTCATTTTGTTGAAGTTTTGGTCATTTTTTTATTTTACGAATATTTATTTAAATGTAAACAGCAGCTAAATATTATTAGTACAGTAAGAATAACATATTTTAAATAATGACTAATGTAAACAAATTACTATTTTTAAAATAAGAACTAATTAGTAACAAATCACCATTTAAACGTACCACTCCAAGGTCTGATAATCAGTTGTGAACTAAGATGTTTTTTCCTTCAGCAACAAATTAGTATGCACTTCTGCACACAAAACACAAATTAAAAAACAAACAAGCCAGGAAACTTGATTTAGACTAGTGATTTCATCTGATCCACCCTGCCATTAAATGACTAAATGGAAATGGAAAGGCAGGTCTCTGGCAGGAAATTAACAGTCAAAGCAATCTGAAGATGGCAGAGTTAGCCCAACCATTAGGCAAAAGGAGCCCGGCCCCCAAGGCAATAGCTTATACACTGAGAGCAATTTCATAAATACTATTTCATACAAAATATGAAATTTGATACAAAATACATAAATACAATTTAAACAATAGTTATCTGCCATTTATTCCCACTGAATGGGCTTCAAAGATGGTAAATTCAACTATGCTCTACAATGCCATGTAAGCATTGTTCGGAAATGTGACGTATAGTAATGAATATCACAAGCAGAGTAATACAAATGGCATGACAGACCTCAGTCAGTTATTTCACCACAGGTGTGCCATCAATTGCATTGTCTTCCAGCTTGCTTCTGAGCATAATTTAGGTGCTGGTTTTGGCCTACAAGGCACTACACAACTTGGGCTAGGATACCTGAAATATCACCTCCTTCTATATGAACCTTCTTGTTTCATATCCCACCATGCCGGGGAGCTAGATTAGTGAGTACACAAGACAAGGCTTGCTCTGTGGCAGCATCCTAACTAAACTCATTCTCAAAGGAAGTCAGAGTGTTTCTGGTGGCCTTCCATCTTTAAAAAAAGTCCCCTGGCTCTGTGCATAGTTTTTGAAAACTATTTTAAATGTTGTTTATTTTAAATCTGTTGGTATCTGTCCATAGTTAATGTCTTAAGCAGTGTTGTGGCTATTATACATTGCCTCAGGGCCTGTCCACAGAAATTCAGTGAGTATTCTCAGAGGGGTGCAGAAGTAAGCCATGATGGGAGCATGCTACTAAACCATAGCTTTACTCAGGCAGGACAGGCACAAAGTCGTTCTGACAATTGTGTGACTTTGCCTTTAGACTTTGATGTATAAGGCTAAGGTCTATGCCAACTCATGAAAAGTGAGCTACTGCCTCCTGACTGTTCCTAAAAAGGATGAGGTGAAGCGAGTGATGAACCTTCCCTCACCTCAGCTTAACCATAGTGGCACCTGGTGGCTTCCATGTCAGTGAGACAGTGAATCCACTCAGAATATTCTGAATAATAGAACTGTTGTTGTTGTCGTTGTCTTTACTGTATGCCTTCAAGTCATTTCTGAATTATGGCAGCCTTAAGGCAAATCATAGAGTTTTCTTGGAAAGATTTGTTCAGAGGAGCTTTGCCTTTGTGTTCCACTGAGGCTGAGAGAGTGAGAATTGTGCAAAGTCACCCAGAGGTTTTCCATGGCCAAGTGGGGATTCAGACTCTGGTCTCCAGAGTCATAGTCCATTGCTCAAACTACTACACTGCAGTGGCTCTTAATGGAACTGTACCAGGTGCTAAACTCTCACTCCCAAATAGGTCCTTTTTAAATTCTATAAATTCAGATTAAAACTACAGCAAATTATGAGATAAAAAGCTTTTTATGGGGGAATGCATGTTACTTCTGCTTCATAGTGTATATTTAATAGGATGTACCACAGAATTAATTGATGGAGGATGCTCTTAAATGCTTTTATTGTAACAGCAAGCAATCCCATGCCCACCCGTACCCAGGGTCTCCCAGAGAAAAGGGATATTTGTAGCCTTCTTTGTAAAGCATATAAAAATAGCTTTACTTACAAATTTAATAAAATACATGGGGCAATAGAAGAAAGAGAGAGAGAGAAAAAAAAATAAGATGGCTGCAGGTCAGAATGATACAGGAAGAGAAAGGGTAAAAAGAAACATTGTAAAACAAACAGAAAGTCACCATAAATGAGTGCTGTGTAACATCTAAATGAGTAAGGCATGTAAAGTTTGCTAACTTTAACAAGTGGATGTGTATGGGTTTCTTGAGAGACTGAAAACAAGAATCACAGGGATTTCTTGTGATTCCTTCCAATACATCACAACTAAACAGCTGTTTGCTGAAAAGTTACGGTAATCACAGAAATTTCAACGGGGTGTAGGATCATAATATTTTTGTCTGCAGCAAGTGTTAAATATCCTGATACCTTCTTCTCTGTTGCAAGATAATCTCTCTGGTGCTTTGTCTTCTGTCAATGTCAAGGCAAGGGAAACTTTAGGAAGAAAATGGCTGTTGGGGGAATAATTAAGCTTTTTCCTGCTCTCTCCCTTCTTTTTGGTTGCAAAAACGTATAATTATATATACTGTATATCTAACAAAAGTTTCTAAGCAAATGTGTAGCTCCCAAAGGTCTGGAACCAAAGGGAGAGTGATTTAGAGGAGGAAAATGGGGGTAAGTGTCTTTGCTACAGTGGCTAGGAGCTGTAGTCAAAAGTAACATTTTCAAGCTTTACACTTCATATTGCCTTCATTTTTTGTAGCCAAGGAGTAACCAAAGTCCTGCCCTGCATGCAGCTCTTCCAGGGTTGTTTCTGTGGCCCTTTATACCTCCAGACCTCCTGCTTCTTCTAAAAGCCTCCATGAGTTGTGATTCATCTTCAAAATAGGTTGAAGCCCCCCAACATAGTTAAACACACACATACACAAGCTGTTTTTCAAAATTAACAGTTGACTTCTGGCCATTTCACTTTTGTTGTTGTTGTTGTTGTTGTTGCTTTCTTGGTACATTTGGCAGTCTGTAGTGTTGGGGGGGGCTGACTTCTCAGAAGTGAGAATATTGGCTCCTGAGAAACTTGAAAGAAGGAGGCCTCACTCACTGTTCTACAGCTCCTTCCCTGTACAAAGGCCACAGGCCAACTGTTCCAGCCTCCCTAGACACAAAACAGAACACCTGGGATGGACCGTCTACATTTATAGTGATGGGCAATATGTGGCCATGAGCAGCATGCAGACCCACAACCATTTTTGTGGCTCATGTGGAAGGATAATTTCTTTTCTTCTTTTTTTTTTTTAAGGACCTCCCCCCCATATGCCCTCTCATGGGGCATTTTTACCATGTTTTTGGTCCTCTTGGGTCATTTTGGGTCCAGGAGAGGCCTTTTTTTGAAACCAGAATTGAACAAGAAGGAACTTCCCTATTGCAAAGAAGGCCTCTCCTCAGCTTTAAAACACAAAAGATAGCCCCTGAACATGGCAAAAGATTCCCCTCCATGGCTCCTAAAGGTAGAATCTGGAAGCAAAAACAAACAAACAAAACAAATAAATTACTGATTTTCTTTCTGTGGTGGGTGCAGTGAGAAATGTGGGTCCCTAAATTTTCTTGTGGGACTAATGCAGCCCCTTTAGTCTCCCACAGTTGCCCATTCCTGATCCCTGGCCCTCTACATTTTCTCGGCTTAGGGACTCAAGACCCCCACAAAAGTGGAAAAATTGCAAATAGCAAATATTTGTGTTTCTATATGGGAAAGGGGGTGAGGCATGGTGGGGGAACGGGCACCCAGGTTCCAAACTAGCTTAGGGAAAGGAGAGGGAGTGGGGGTGGATCACTATGGTGGCCCTATACTTTCTCTCTCATACCCATCTCCTTTTTGTGTGTGTGGGGGCGTTGGGAGAGGGTTTGTGATGCTGAATAATTGGACTATGAGCCATCCTTAGCTGGTCAGACAGCGGCCAGTGGAGGAAGAAGAAGAAGAAGACCAGAGGGGTCCATGGCCTAATCACTGCTGAGAGGAAATGTTCTCCTGGAAAATTTGCAAGTGAGGAGGGGCAGGGAGCAGGAGCTGGAGAAACTTGCAAATAATCCAGTCTGTGAAAGTTAAACTTGCAAATCTGGAGGGGCAACTGTACAACCAGTCCATGATATTCCAACAAACCTGGCCCAGATGAAACAATGGATCTGCTGCAAGCAATACATATGGGGCCCCTGGAGGATCCCAGGAGAATAAGTTTGTCCCCCTGATTCACTGCAGTGAGCAACCTCTAATTTTTCCATGTTTTGCACTTTCTGGTACTCCTTCTTTGGGTGGGATAAAAAGGTAATATTTCCAATTATTGCACTTTACAATGTCACCTCTTCCTGTAAGTAGTTTCACATGTAATGTTAATTCAGACAAAAATGTCTAACTTACACTACATCTGCCCTATCTCCAAGGTACCCTTTCTCACCGACGCTAAAGGGCAAATCAGCCACCATGACTTTTCAGTTTTTACCTTGTTTTTAAGATAAGCCACCTCCTGCTTCAAATACATCACTCAGTGCAACATTTAGGAGCAAGAAGGAAGACAACATGGACACGTGGACTGGCTGTGTGTGTTGACTCTGCAGCCAAGTACAGAGTAGCTATCGTTAATCTGAAACCTTGACAAGAAGCCAGAGGGAACAGTTATATAACTACCTCAGAAAGTTATAACTGAATAAGACAAAAACAAACAAGTAAGAGCCACTTTTGCTTGAAACAACACTTACCCTGACTTACTTACCAGTCTACACATTTTATTATTACACCATTGGGCAATCAGGGACTTCATATAACTGACTTTACAAAAAAATCCACAAATGATAGAGGGTTAGGAATGGTAATTAAAAAGTACCAGCAAGATGTTGAAAGGCAATAAATTGTTTAAGCAGCCTCTGTAACATAAGTGCATGCAGAGATGTTGTTTATTTGCTACACCTGGGCTTTCAAAATCCACAGATCACAATCAAAGCAGATCTTGTTTCCTTTGCCAAAACAGCAGGATGGAACTGTCTTTACCTGTCAGAACTGCAACCAAGATGGCTGATCAGTAGCTAAGACCAAACTATTCCTCCCTGTTCCTCCTCTGACCTGAGAACCATCTTGCATCTATCAAAAAAACCCTCCATGATCCACTGGATTCATGCCTCCCACCAAATTATTTCTCTGTTTCTTGTTTGTCTCCTTCAGTTCTCTGGTGAGTCTTCAGACAGGATCTTTTAAGAGGTTCTTCACAATGAGGAGCAGCTAGGAGGTGTCCCCAGTTATTATTTAACAGTATGAGCTACAACAGAGAGCCAGTGTGGTATAGTGATTTGAGCATTGGACTATGACCCCGGAGACTGGGGCTTGATTCCTGTTCAGCCATGGGAATCCACTGTGTGATCTTGGACATGCCACACAGTCTCAGCCCCAGAAAACCCCATGATAGATTCGCTTGAGGGTTGGCATGAGTCAGAAATGACTTGAAGACACACAACAACAAGCCACAATGGGTCTAAATATATAAAGGCACAAGATCCTCTCTGATCTTGGAAGCTAAGCAAGGTCAGCCTGGGTTGGAACTTGGATGGAACTGCCAATGAACACCAGACAGTGTAGGCTATGTTTCAGAGGAAGGAACTGGCAAACCACCTCTGAGTATTAATTGCCTAAGAAAATGCCCTGAAATTCTTGGAGTCCCGTTAAGTCAACAGACAACTTGAAGGCACATATAGACATGAGCTATAATATTTCATAG
The DNA here is from genome assembly GCA_948474755.1 of Ctenosaura bakeri. NCBI lineage: Eukaryota > Metazoa > Chordata > Lepidosauria > Squamata > Iguanidae > Ctenosaura > Ctenosaura bakeri. Next base: position 592,948 of record CAOLHI010000119.1, on the reverse strand, counting down.
CTTTGTAAGAGATTATTATATGGTTGTGTGACTTCACTCTCATCAACATGGGCCTGTTCACAGAACACATGTTTCTATGCCATAAGTCCATTCTATGGAGAACTTGGATTTGCAATTTAGGGATGGGCATTTAGAATTCTCAGCCAGAAAGAGAGCTCCAGTGTCGCAGCAAACTACAAACTCCTGGATTTCATAATAGGATCATAGTGCTATGATTGTGTAGTCTGAACTATTAGAGAGCACAAGGATCCATTTTCTTATTTTCCAATGGGTGCCAACATGCAACATTAATCTGCAGTGTGTCACATTGAGTCCAGTGTGAATTATCTTTGGCCATTTCCGTACTAAAGTGTTATAGCGCTATGATTCCACTTTCAACATCCCATGGAATCCTGGAGTTTGCAGTTTCCCCTCCCGAAACTGCAAACCCCAGGATTCCATGGGATGTTGAAAGTGGAATCATAGTACTATAATGCTCTAGTGCGGAAATGGCCTTTGAATCCCATGCTTTGCAAAGAAGGAAGGTGGGGGACAAATCAAATAAATATATAGAAATAAAATTTAAAAGCACTGCAGAGAAATATGTTATTTGATTCAGGGTAATAACACAAGAGCCAGAGTAGTGTCATGGTTTGAGAGTTGGACTACGACCCTGGTTGGATCCCCCACTCAGCCATGGAAACCCACTGGTTGACCTTGAGCACATCACACACTCTCAGCCCCCAGAAAATCCTGTGATAGTTTTGCCTTATGGTCACCATAAGTCAGAAATGAGTCGAAGGCACACAACAACAATAGTAATACAAATCTAAACAAGAAATAGGCAACATTCTCCCATTCGTTTGTCAGGGGTTGGCCTCCACAGAAGTCTCCTTCAGCTGTTGTTTTAACCCTTTAAACAATGAAAATTATACACTCAGGGGGCAGGAGCTTCTAGAACACACAATTCATATTTAGTTTCAGACCTTGCAGCAGATTCTGGGGGACCAGCTGGAAACTGATCCTTGGACTCACATGTTGAACACTTCAATCTAGACATTCTTGTATATGTTTAAAGCAAAGCTTGTTAACATTGTTTTGGTTTTTTAAATTACATATTCCAGAGTCTCCCAACCACAATGACCACTAGTCATTGCAGATGAGGGACTTGGGGAGTTCTAGCCTCTCTGAGCTGTTGTTCAAGGGTATTGCTACTAGGGCTAAACGTGTGAGAGAAGCATTTCAGTTTTCTTCTTCACTGTGGTACAGCCAAAGTGGGCAATGGTGCCCTCCATGTGCTTTTGAACTGCAACTTCTATCAGCCCTCACCAATGGTGATGCTGGTTAGGGCTGATAGAAGTGTAGGCCAAAACCACGTGGATAGTCTTCTGTATTAAAAGGCACAATTATCTGATCTTATATTGATAACCATCCTGTTTTCTCTCTCTCTCTGTATGTGTGTGCATGTTTAATAAAAATTATTAAATATATCAAGCTCTTTGTCAGTCCTTGACTTATGTCATTATAGTTTCTGCAAAGTTAGTGCTTTGCTTGTAAGTGGTTCCCAGTTTTCTAGTATTTTAGCCAATGAGTGCAAAGACACTGGGGATAACCAACATGCTCTCCTTTTTACATTTATTAACAATATACTTTATTAAACATTAAACATTATTAACATTATACTTTATTAAATTGGGAGACATTTCCATGAAAACATGTATACATTTTTTGCAAACTTCATGCATGGTGCAAAAACTTAGCAAACTTCACTAATTTAGTAAACTTCAGACTGGAAACTGATTCAGCCATCCAGAGGATACAATTGGCAGCCATTCTCTTGATGTTTGGAGGCACAAATATGTAAAATTAGTCTTTGCTGTTTCCATGATCATCAGGCATGCACATTGTCCATGGAATATGCTACTTAATGAGTCTCTGCACATGTTATTCTTCAGCAACAGCTCTTGCTTTAAAAACTGACATGAGTTTCAAAAGAAGTTTCTGACATAACCCAGGAAGGCAAAAAGAGAACTCCACGTGGCATATGGCATCTTTGGGTATACTGAGAAGAGTGAACTGGATCCTAGCCATTAAACTGGTACCTCTGAATGTGAAATTAGGGACAGTCACATGGACTAAAAATGTACTACATGAAGTGTCTGCTGGTAGTGTTGGCAAATACTTCTGTATATACATGATGGGACAAAACTTTCTAGCAATTACTGTTACAGCACAGCATGATTCATCCACATGGCCACAGGAAGAGTGAAAAAATTGGGAGAGTCACACTTCCAGATAAGCAGATGTTCTTTCACATGCAAATTTCCATTGCATGAAAGTAGAAGAGACTTAAACCTGGAATTTGCTACTCATTAGAGTTAGGATATAAAATCCCTCATGTGATGAACCCCTCTGGTTCTGCAGTTTATCTGTTATTTGCTTTATTGGTGTGATGTTGGCTTATAATATCTAATAAACAGATTATGATATTTATAATGGATAGACAAGGATGGCTGGAGCTTTCACACAACTTGAGATGAGATAGAAACACTATTGCTGCTTCTCAATTGCATTGATGCCACCCCAGTACATTGCTACCCCCCATTGCTGTTATTGCTATTGCCACCATCCATTCTTTCTGTCACTTCTAAGAGAAGAGAGAGGGTAGGAGTACTCTGTGGCAAGCAATATTGGTGGCAAAAAACTGCCACCACTCTCCTCCACAGAGTCAGCAAGTTTCCAGATGTCTACCTTTGAATGGTTCTTCCTCAGATCCAGGCACTGTAGGTGGGAGTTCCCTGTGCCTGACTTGGAACATGTGGAAATGGCATTCCTTCCAACATCTCACAGGCAAAAAACAGCACACATGTGGCTAAGCAACATCAGAGTGTGCTCACGATGGCATGATGAAGAACACGCAAGCTAGGAGACAATGCAGCCATGTTCTTTTGCCTGAGCTTAGTGGGAATAGCAAGATTCTGATTTCTTTACCCACTGCTTGGTTAATTTGAGTGCAAACCACTTTCACACTTTGAACTCCATTTGCAGCAACTGAAGATAGTGGAGGAAAAAGTGGGGAAGGTGGGAGGAGAACTCAGAAACTGGGACATTTTAAAATTGACTGAAAAAGTGGAGTGAAAGATCAATTGAGATTGTCCCTGCCAAACTGGGACAGTTGGAAAGTATGAAACAGACAGCTCTGGGCAGTCACACATCCTATGGAAAAGATTTTTCCAAAGGTCTGCAACAGACTACATCCTCTCATATGCATTATAAATCAGGGGTGGGCAAACCTGAGGTCTGCAGGACAGTTGACTTCTCTTGCCCCCCAAAACAACCCTCCCCAAAATCAGCCGAAGTGGCAGACAGAACTGACGTTATGTCCCTTCTGATTGCCAAAATGTTAGTGGTGGGGCCTCCTGAGGGTGGGTGGGTGCCAGAGAAAATGCCCCTCTTCTCCTCTGCAGTTTTAGAATCTAAAACAAAATCTTTGATTTTTGTGTATTTAGAAACCTTTGCCATACATCTGCATATCAACAATATGCCAGTGGCTATGTTTATACAAACTGTGTGTGGGTGGGTTCATGCATGCATTTTGAGATTCTGCAACAAAGGCAGGTGACTTCCAAGAGTCTTGGGGCTATTTTTACTTTTCTCCAGACTTTGGGGATGCTGCCTTGGAAATGCCTCCCACCCTGAAAGTATGGCAAACCACTCCATCTTCTACATCTGCTTTAGGTCCATCTCCAAAGGAGATTTTAGGAACAAGAATTAACCAGATTGTCAAATCGTTTTGGTTTCAAAAAAGTCCTTTTGTAGGCCTAAACAGATCCAGTGCCCTAATACTGCGCTCGACAAGAACTTATGCATATATAGACCTCTGGTGAGCAATACAGTAAGACAGAGGCAGATGTTAATGAGAAAAGGAACTTTGCTTTTTGGCCACCCAGGACAAATAGCCCAAGACCCCCAGTCCAGGCAGCTGTGCTTGTTTCCTATTAGTTGCATTTGGAGACTGGAAAAAAGACTTTATGGCATTCAGTTCTCAGTAATCTCCAGCCAGCATGACATGGGGCAGTGCTTTCTGAGAGTTGTAGCTCAAAATGGCCACTTTTACAAGCTCTAATTGTAGCTGGGGCTTTTAAAGTACTTTTGTAATAAGGATCATTATGAAGGAGTAACAGACAGCCATCACAACACACATATTTGTCAACCTTTTTAGCCAAGAACTAGGCACTCTGATTTGTGGCAAATTAAGGATGCCTAAACAGAAATAGAAAGTTCTTATAACACACTATTCCTAAGTAAATCATCAGCCATGAAATGCTTGCTACAAGACTGATATTTGCATCAGAAAAAGAATATGAGGTCCTTAAACAATATTTAACAAATATACCCAGCTTGACACATTGCAGACTGAGAAAGGGTGTCTTCCCTTGCTTGGGAAACCAGGAAACATCTGGAGTTTTGAAACTCCTAAGAAACTCTCATTTGTATTTGGGGCCATCAGTAATTGTGGAAAGAATTCAGGAGAGTCACAAGGTCAGGACAATGACAAAGAGATAAACTTTTATGGAATTCATTCTAATAATGATAAGTGATCTTCACAAATCTGGTTTTGTTATGATACTATTAAAAAAGTGAAACCTCCAGAAGAAGGTCTCCTCTACAAGAATCACAGAATTGTAGAGCTGGAAGAGACCACAAGGGCCATCAAGTTCAACCCTCTGCCATGCAGAAACATACCATCAAAACATTCCCAAACAGCACCACTGGTACTTCTTTATTTTAAATAAATAGTCTATTTTTTTAGACAAATGTTTAGTCCTTCCTCTATAGTCACCTCACAGCAAAAATTGAATCCTTTGCATGGTCTGCTTTGTTAGCATAGAAATGTGGTGCTGTTCCAAAAAATGAAATGACAGTGTTGCACCATTAACACACTTCCCATTTGTGCAACTTGAGCGTTTTGCTACATCAATGCAATATGCATGCTGGAACACTGGTACAAATACAAGGGCTTTTCTGCTTATTCTTATTCATTTTCTTCTTGCGAAGATAACTATAGGATTGGGTAGCAAGGCTGAATTAAACAGTTCTTCTCCTTTTATTTTAATGCTATTGCCTTCTAGTCCTGTTGCTGAAGGATAGTTCTACAGATACTACAGACTGCGTAGAAGACAAATATGTGGGTCTAAGAACAAATCAAGTCTAAACTTCTCCTAGAAGCAAAGATGATTAAAGTGAAGCTATCTTACTTTGGGCGTGTCACAAGTTTTCATGACTCTTTGGAAAAAGATGATAATGCTCAATAAAGTAAAAAGCAGTGGGAAAAGAGGAAGACCATGCTTCAAGTAGATTGATTCAATGGCCCTGAGTCTGCAAGATCTCAGCAGGCCTATTAACAACAGGGTCTCCTTGAGGTCTCTCCTTCCTAGGGTTACATTGAGTAGAAGCCAACTTGACATCACAAAACAAAAGCAACAAAGCCCTGTTGCAACATGACCAACAGTCAGTAGCTACATCTGCGTAGTTTCAAAAATAATGTTCAATATGTTACACCATAAATGGAAAAAAATTAAACCATATCATTTACTCCTAGTGCAGTCCTACGCATGTTTATTTTGAACTTAATGGATTCATTCCCAGTTAAGCATGCATGAGATTGCAAGTTCTGCTTCTCCTAATGAACAACATGTAGGATCCTTGCCCTAATGAAGTTTAATCTCCCCTTCCATCAAAACAAATTGAGCATCTACAGACAAACTGTTTTCTTCTCTGGACTGCTCTGTTCCTTGCTCGTCTAGTTTTAACTGGAGATTATAATTGAAATAATTCAAGACAGTGGCACCAGCTATGATTCTTGTACCTTTCCTACACTGATTCCTTCTCCCTATGCCCCAACATGTAGGCCATAACTTGGGTACCAGTTGCTATTATCAGCTGGGCAAAGAAATGGGTAGATGAGCCAGGTAGGAAGCAAAGCAAACCAGCTTCCTTTTCTCTTGTGGTCCTTCAGCACCTAAAGTGGACTCTGGAACCTATGGCCCTCTAGAAGTTGTTGAACTTCAGTTCCCATCAGCATAGACCAGCATGGTCAATGACAAAGGGTACTTGGAGCAGAAGTTATTAATATTTAGAGGGCCAAAATTTCCCTTGCTTTGACTTATAAATTTAAAGGGAATAACTGCATTAAAACAGGAGTGGGAATCATGCTGGGCCACGTGATCCCTAACTCTAGGTTAAAACCCAGTTGCGTAGGGACGGAGGGGGTGATGGAGATGGTTTGCCCCAGGTGACAATGTTTTTAGGGCATCCCGGCCCATAACCACACCCTCACGCACCACGGCCATGCCCCCCACAGTGGCCACACCCCATGTGCCATAGCTCCTCCCTCCTGCCCCCCCATACATTCCAAGCTCCGCCACTGTTAAAACCTTGTGATGATATTTGATCTGGAAGCCAAATGCAAGTGACCTATAAACAAACAGTGGTTGCAGATCCAGACTTAAATGACCCACATGACAGAGAGGTCTTAGCTTGATTCAGTAACATGAAAGGATGCGAGGTTTTCAATACTGTACAAGGAAAACCATGTTCTTGTCATGTAAGGATCATACCACTTGGTGGAGCTAAGAACCAGTTTTCTTTAAACATGTTTGAACTTGCAGTTCAGAGCAAAAAAAAAAAACCATCAACACACACACACACACACACACCACACCTATTTCTAGATCAAATGTATCACTTAAAATTAGAATTCATTGTACACCTCCTAGCAGGAAATGGAAGCACATGAGGGCCAGAATAGATCCAAACTACACAGTATCTGTAGTACCTGAAGTTAACAAAGTTAAAGGTGGGGAGGGACCTGCTCAGTTTGCCAATGGGGGGAGGAGATGCTGTGGGCAGAAGGCTTTAACAATTTGTATAGGGAAAGATCTTCCAGAGGCCTCCTGAAGAGCAAATTGCAAGGGAAAGGCTCCTTAATTCAAATGGAAATCACAGTGGATGACAAAGGGTTAAAGTCCTCCTTCTCTCTGCCTCTCCAATAGAGTCTGATCTGAACCAAGTCCTCTACCCTTTCTCTTTAAAGAGAAAAGCTACAGATGTAACTTCATGCTACAGGTTAAAGTTAACATGTAGTTTGGACAAGAGACCATGTGCAGAGATCGGTGACATACGGCTTTCCATCTGTTGCTTGATCACAGACTCTACCAGCTCTAACCAGCTTAGCCAATGGTGAGGGTTTTATAATCTGATACCATTTGGATGGTAAGAATTTGCCCAACTATGCCAAGGAAAATGATGTAATGTACAACTCTGGATTTAATTTACACGCTTTTGAAAATGCAAGGTTTTTAAAAGATTACGTCAGTGAGAATGAGTGCTAATTAAATGAATCAGAGAAAGAAGAGAGCAGGAATTTAATTGAAAATGAAATTACATTTGATCTCATTGATCTCATACCTACAGAGAATTTCTTCCTAATGCAAAATGCATTTAATGTCACATGCAGTTTAGCTATAACACATTTAACTAAGATAGACAGAGCCACTTTCCATTGAAAGGACCAACTATTACTCTCTCTCATATTGAGATTTCCTAGAGAAAGATGACACAATGTAGTTTTGCATACACTTAACCAAAGGTGTGTAGCAACATAATTCTCATTAGTTTAATGAATATAGTTTGCACAAATCAAGAACACTATACATAAACAAATATTTATAAAATGCTTCTGGTGACATAATCAGTGCATGATTTGGTCACCTTGAACTCCTATCTTTCTTGAGAAAATGAATTTTAAGCCAGGATATTGTACAGATTTTTCCATATCTAATTTGGTTCTTTGGCATTTTATAGGAATAGCTGGTGGCATTTAGAATACTGAAAGAGAAAGATTAAAATAAAAGCATTTAAGGGTATCCTCTGTCAATTCTATGGTACATCCTGTTAAATATACACTATGAAGCAGAAGTAACATGCATCCCCCCATAAAAAGCTTTTCATCTGGTTATGTTTCATTCATTCATTCATTCATTCATTCATTCAACTGTGGCTATGTCTCTTCAGACTACACAGCTGATGGTAGCTTCCACCAGTGAAACTGCAAATTTGCTGTAGTTTTAATCTGAATTTATAGAATTTAAAAAGGACCTATTTGGGAGTGAGAGTTTAGCACCTGGTACAGTTCCATTAAGAGCCACTGCAGTGTAGTAGTTTGAGCAATGGACTATGACTCTGGAGACCAGAGTCTGAATCCCCACTTGGCCATGGAAAACCTCTAGGTGACTTTGCACAATTTCCACTCTCTCAGCCTCAGTGGAACACAAAGGCAAAGCTCCTCTGAACAAATCTTTCCAAGAAAACTCTGTGATTTGCCTTAAGGCTGCCATAATTTGGAAATGACGTGAAGGCAGACAATAACAATAACAACAACAACAGTTCTATTAAAGTTCAGATTATCTTGAGTAGATTCACTGTCTCACTGACATGGAAGCCACCAGGTGCCACTATGGTTAAGCTGAGGTGAGGGAAGGTCTCACTTCATCACTCGCTTCACCTTTTATGAACAGTCAGGAGGCAGTAGCTCACTTTTCATGAGTTGGCATAGACCTTAGCCTTATACATCAAAGTCTAAAGGCAAAGTCACACAATTGTCAGAATGACTTTGTGCCTGTCCTGCCTGAGTAAAGCTATGGTTAGTAGCATGCTCCCATCATGGTTTATTTCTGCACACCTCTGAGAATACTCACTGAATTTCTGTGGACGGGCCCTGAGGCAATGTATAATAGCCACAACACTGCTTAAGACATTAACTATGGACAGATACCAACAGATTTAAAACAAACAACATTTAAAATAGTTTTCAAGAACTATGCACAGAGGCAGGGGACATTTTTTTAAAGATGGAAGGCCACCAGAAACGCAGGAGGGATGGAGCCACTCTGACTTCCTTTGAGAATGAGTTCAGTTAGGATGCTGTTACAGAGCAAGCCTTATCTTGTGTACTCAGTAATCTAGCTCCCCGGCATGATGGGATATGAAACAAGAAGGTTCATATAGAAGGAAGTGATATTTCAGGTGTCTTAGCCCAAGTTGTGTAGTGCCTTGTAGGCCAAAACCAGCACCTAAATTGTGCTCAGAAACAAGCTGGAAGACAATGCAATTGATGGCACACCTGTGGTGAAATAACTGACTGAGGTCTGTCATTATATCCATAAGTGTAAACAGGCCAGTGGAAGTGGAATGACTCGCTTCCGCTTTTCTATAGCAGCCCCTGAAAATGTTATAGAGAGGATGGGGAAAACTTGTTGAATGTGCTGAGTGGCAAAATAGGAAACTGAAGGGAGCCTCTCTCCCCACCCTTAGCAATGTTCCTGTCCTTCATATTGTTTAGTTCTCCTGTTCTGTCCTGCAAACTGTGTACAAACACATGCACTGCAAAAACCATAATTTTTTCATATTATTTTTTCTGAATCTTTTCAGAATAGGCAGGCAAACACAGTTCAATTGAAAGAGCAGTGGCAATAGATTAAGCTGCAGTAAGTCAAGCATGACAGAAATGGCACACACTTGTTCACATCTGATTATTCTATGCCTTTTGTATACTTGTCCATCATGGAATTTTCAAGGAACCATGGCATTTTTACTATTGTTCAGACATCCCTGAACAAAACTTGGAAATTTACTGGTTTTTTTCTCACTAAAAACTGTCAGATTTCCCAAGCCACCATGGATACATTAGGCTGCAAACTGTAGTAACTTTTTCAAGCTCTGCCTCATTTCTGTTACACGTGTTCTGTTACTCATGAAAAATCAAGAGTGAGAATCAGAGTACAAAGATTTTAAATGACTATAGATTGTCTTTCCAGCAGAAAAGCTTTTGCTTAATTACCTGTAATATTATACTTAAGAAACTGTATTGAAGCTTTTGGGGAAAAAATGAAAGTTAGGTTAAAAGCAATCAGTCCGTTCACCGTAATCCAGATGGTTACATCCACTAAAGAAATTTAATGGACTAGGGAGGTTAACAATGTTGGTAACAGAATTTCTTCTTTTGCAGGGAACGGGTGAAAAGTCTACTGTGAGCTTCTGAAGACAGAAGTTCATTGAGAAATACTAGATTTTAGATGCTTCTCATTTGTTTTCTCTCTTCCTTTTTTGCACTTGAAGGAAAAGCCCAGCTTGCTTACAAAGGCAGTTTGTTGCCTCTTAGCAGGAGGAGGAGGAGGTTGCCTTTGGGTTCAGACTCGGCTGTTTATTGTCTCTGTTGAATGGCTCGGCTCTGGCACAAGATCAATGCAGCTGTTTTACTGCCAGAGAAAGTTGTCAGTGATCGCAAATCTTTGTGCCTCTTGTTCATATAACTTTGCTCCGAGCAGTACCTTCAAGCCACAGTCTGCTGTGAAAGCTGGAGATAGATTCCAATTACAAAGTCAAGAGGGGCACACACCCATTTAGTCTAGTGTTAAAGGCTGACTTCAGCAGTGTGCAAAAGACCCTCTGGCCACTGACATAATATCTTTTGAGAGCTATTTTATTTTTGCAGTGTCAAAGACATAGGGGCTAGAATCTAATTGTATTCACTGCAAAAAAAAAAATAAGTAGCAGGAACATGAACACATGGGAGTAGTAAGGATGAGTTGCTCCGCCTACAAGTATTATGAATCACTCTAACTCCAGGGATGCTCCTAACATTAGGCACAGTGAGGCAACCATCTCAGGGAGCAGAAACTATGGGACAGCAAAGGCATCTCCCAGTCTTTCTTCTCTATTCATTGCCACAGCCTCTTCTGAGCTAGCCTATTCCTCTCTGAGTGTGTAGAAGACCCTATTTCATTCTCAGTAAGATTCAGCTGAGAGCTCACAAAGCCTCTTTATGTGCCATAGAAGGTGGCACAATCTTGTCCTTTGCCTCAGGAAGCAAAATATCTTGGGCTGAACCTGATACTTCATGTATGGGTAGAAAGTTTGCTCTGACTCTGTTGTTGTTGTGTGCCTTCAAGTTCTTTCTGACAACAGTGACCCCAAGGCGAACCTATCAGGGGGTTTTCTACTTAAGCCAATATCAAGCAATCATATTTTGGGCCTACACACAAAGAAAGTGATGAGAGATGAAAGAACTGCCATGTTGGATGTGAACATAATTTATTGATGTTCTCCCCACCTCACCATCATAAGTGTCCATGAATGCATTGGACAATCAGGAAATATTGCAAAACAACCAGCAGAAATAACAGCTTGGTCGATCATTTCGTTCCAGTTCAAAACCATATAAACCCTCTGCTAGACCAGCTTCACAGCTTCATCTTTTGCCAGCATGACATCATCTATTGTCAAGTTTTAAAGAAGAGCAGGACAGGTTATTCCTGCCACTCCCCGTAGACAGACATGGAGTAATTTTAAAAGTACCTGTTGAACAAGAGGCTGGTGGATGGGGTTAGGACGGATAGTAGTTCAGTCTTGCTATTAACAGCTTTATCAGCCTTTCTTTGTGAATTCTGCAATTGGTTGAACAGTATAGTTGCACTGAGAGTTGGGAATTACACAGGACATAGGGCCTAAGCTCTCCCTCAGCTGTCTTTGAAATGGGCCAATGAATTGGCAGGGCTTGTTAAAAGCAAACACCATTGTTTGTGGACTCTCCCAGCTGACTGCACAGAGAAGGCTGGTGATGATGGTAATAAGATCCCATTTGACAGGAAAGAGAGCTTTGTGCACATTCTGCTGGTTCAAATGACTGGCAGTCTTCCTCTGCCTCACCCTATCTCTGATCTTTTTTCCTTTAGAGATAAAAATCAGCTTGCCCTGAGGATCAGCCCACCCAAACATCTTTCTTTTTCCTTGTAGCCTACAGTTGTTTTTGCAGAAGCTGGAGAGCTGTTCAGTTGAGGCTTTTAGGGAAGAGCAAACATTGTGCTCCTCCTCCTCAAAAGGGCCAGAAATAATTGTGCAAGAGAAGAACAGCATACATATCAGTCCAATGGCATTGACATGTTATTGGCAGAAGCACATCATGGGAGCATTGCCAAGCGTTGAAGGAAAAGCTTCTAGTAATCTTTCAAGTATGGGTGTTGCTGGACTGTGATGAAGTCAGACCCTGTTCCTGATGTAGCAGCGTGCCCGCCGTGCATTGTTTCTTCCTTGAGCCTTGACCTGAGTTCAAAATACCTTTCTCATGCCCTTGGTAATCATTTGATGAAACCTCTTACCTGGAAGTCTCTATAGTCAAGGAGGACCTTCATAGTAGGAAGTATTTTATCTATTTCCTATCTATCCTCCAGGGAATGCAGAATGGTCTATAAATACAATGCTTCCTATTGCATCTCTTCCACTATGAGATAATTTGAGAAAGAATGGGTTGCACAAGGCTTGTGGTCCAAAGTTATAAATGGGCAACATGTGGCCACTTGTTGTCTTGACTCTCTCCTTGGCCACATTTTTTTCTGGCTATGTTGCCTTTCCTAGAAGTGTTCAGGATCAGAAATTCAGTTTTTAAATCGGTTGTACACTCCCTCCCACTGTTTAACATTAAAACAATCTCTTTTACAAAATTGGAAGTAGACTTCTAGCTATTTCTGTGTTGTTGTTGTTGATGATGTTGTTGTTGTTGGAAGAGGAAGAGGAGGAGAAGGTTGACATTTTTGACATCCACATGGCCTTTTGATGTCCATGAGGCTTTGGTAGATCCCAGGCAGAATATTGGTCCTTGGACCCACTGCAGTCACCCACTCTTGCTCCAAGCGATATCAAAAGTTAGAGGCTCCATTGCATTACCCTCCCCACAATATGTGTGTTAATGTAGGAGGATTTTAAAAACAATTTTGAGGTCTCTCATAATTAGAGGCCCTAAAACGTAGTTTAGTTTGTGTGTAAATCAAAGCAACTAATTAGCTTTTTGAATTAACTGGGATTAGAGCCCAGTTTTCAAGTTGAGCATTTGGCAACCCCATCAGTTCTCTTTCAGTTCAAGAGCTCTGCGCTTGGCTAGGCCAATTATTCCCCTCTCTTATCACAATATACTTCATGTTTCTCAAGCTGCCATTTTAAATACCACTAAAACTCTGGGACACACCCTGGAGGTTCTCTTGCTAAAGGCAGCCAGAAAAAGAAGACCATACCACTAGGACCACCCTTGGCACCCCAGGCAAGAAGCATCTGTTCCATTAATTATTTATTCTTTCAGCTTCTGAATAATTAATTTTTAAATTGTAGTTGTACCTCATTTCACAACTTTGATGAATCACCCATGCATGAATGTGAACACACATACATATGTGATGCAGGCTGCATCAATAGGAGTATAGTGTCCAGGTCAAGGGAAGTAATAGTTCCTCTCTATTCTGTTCTGATTAGACCCCACCTGGGATACTTTGTCTAGTTCTGGCTACCACAGTTCAAGAAGGATATTGACAAGCTGGAATGTATCCAGAGGAGGGCAACCAAAATAGTAGAAGTGTTACCCTGAAAATTGGGGGTCCCACGAGGGGCGCCCGGCTTTGCCAATTAAAATACCGAATGTGGGGAAAGTAAACTCAGAGCACTGTTTTGGCTAGCAAGAGGCAGGGTAACGTTGCGAGATCTTTCACCCTATGTCTATGGCTTCAGGTCAGAGAGACAGTCAACAGGATTTAAATAAACAGATAGCAACTTTATTAAACATAAACAGTAAATTAAACAACACGCACACTAACTAACTTAAAGAATAAGAAAGAGAGATTGCTGAGGGAAAAGCGGGTGATACGACACCTAGTCACGTTGTCCTGAAGAACTGGAGCAGAAAGCGGGGCTCAGCGTGGTTGCTGAAGGGAACTCCTGAACAAACTGGCAGCAGGACGAGATGGATGTTCAAGGGGAACCAAAGAAGTTTCAAAATTGGGGACCGTATATAGGGTGGATCATGCCTGTCGGCTATGGCAAACCAGATAGGAACAAAAGGAGTTTCGGTGCTAGACAAACGGATCTGGTGAGGTCAGTGTTAACATGATGGGATTTGCATTGAAAGACAATAGAGTGGCCGGTGAGTTGATGGCCCTCTGAAAAGGTATGGTTTGGCTGGAAACCGCGCCGCTATTGTGGAGTGTGGGTATGGAAGTCCCCTAAAGCTACGTGAGGCTTGAGAGTTGCTGGCTTGAATGGAGAATGGAATGTGAACTATTAATCAGCCGCAGCCAGTATGTGCCTGTTTCGGAAAACAACCCAAACAAATGCACGGGGCCGCCGAGCGGAGTCTAGCTAGGCCCAAATTAAATGATATCAAAGCGATATCTAGGAGCCCCCATCTGGGGTAACATAGCTGGCATAACAGAAGGCCTGGACTTAGGGAGCTGGGTATGTTTAGCCTGGAGAAGAGAAGGTTAAGAGGTAACATGATAGCTATGTTTAAATATTTGAAAGGATGTCATATAGAAGATGGAGCAAGTTTCTTTTCTGATGCTTCAGAGACTAGGATATGGAGCAATGGCTTCAGGAACATTTTTAGATTCCACCCAAACATTAGAAGGAACTTCCCGGTGATAAGAACAGTTCAACAGTGGAATTTGCTGTGTCAGAGTGTGATGGAGTCTCTTTCTCTGGAGAGTTTTAAACAGAGGCTGCATGGCCATCTATCAGGAATGCTTTGATTGTGTATTCCTGCATGGCAAGGGGATTGGACTCGATGCCCCTTGTGGTCTGTTCCAGCTCTGTGAGTCTATGATTCTATATCCCAGGGAAGAGATGAGGAACCACTCACCCTGGGTTTGGTTGGTCGATTATTTTCCTAGATGTGGAATTTCCCCATCCAGCCCTCAAGCTGCTTCAGCTACTATCTCTGATCAGTGATCAGGGATAAAAGGCTACCTGAAACCTAGTAACTGAACTCTGCTGCTTGACTGCTGCAATGGCAGAGCTTGGAGTGTGAAGGGGGGCGGGAGGGGCGGGGTTACAGCATGGGGGCGTGGCCACTGTACGTGGCCATGGCATGCGGCAGTGTGGCCAGGGTGCGTGGGGGCTGACTATGGGCCAGGATGCCCCAAAAACATTGCTGCCCAGGTTGAACCGTGCTCATTTCCTTCTCGCCCCCCCATCCCTATGCGACTGGACTGCTGCATGAAACTGAACTCTGCTTTGAAGTCAAAAAAGCCATTGAGTGGACTTACAGCTTGGGTTTTCCAGCTTGAAAAGCTCTTGCCCTGAGATTTATTCCTGCCTAGACATACATAGAATTGAGCTGTGCTTTCTGTACTGGGGAAGAGGGAGTGAAATGTCCCAGCTGATAAAAATCTGGCCCCACTCACTTTGCTTTGGCTCCTCCCTTACCCTTCTCAACTGCTGGGATGTCCTGCCATCCTGAGAGTCTTCCAAAATTGGAATATATCACCTTCTTCAGAAGAAAACCACTGGCAATGTTAGCTGTGGGGATTTGGAGAGGTGTAATCCAAAAAGGTAACTTTCCAAACCTGGAGTATCGATTAAAAAATGGAGAGTGTAGCTTTTATAGAAAGCTAGTCAGGAAAGTCAGACCCAAGGATGTGTGAGAAATAGAAGAAACAAGGGGGAAAATGGGTGTGGGAAAGAAGAGGACAAAAAGCTAGCTAGCAAGTAAAATTTCAGTAAAATTTGCTAAAAGCAGTTAAAACTCAAAGTGAGAGAGAAGGAAGAAAGAGTAAGAAAAGCACCAATAAAAAGAGGGAGAGAAGGGTGGATAGAAAAGGCTATTGTGTCAGGGAAATGAGAAGCATGAATTATAGTGAACAAAACATTTGTATTTCCCACAGAAAACTTGTCAAACAGCTTGCTGCTGTTTGTTTTCACATAAAGGAGGGGATGATGGGAAAGGCTCGCTCAGTCTTGTCTTAAACTTCTGCAACAGTGTCGTCATTAAAGGCGAATTCCCACAGACTTCTGCATAGCTAACGCAGCTTTTTAACTCTGCATGCACATCATTATGTTTGGTTTTTTTATGAACAGTTCTCCATGCAACAAAGCACCAAAGCATTACAAACTCTCACTTTGTCACACAGCAGTATGGTTTGAATCTTTCTTGACTGCTTAGTTTCACACCCCTGAGAACCAGGTCACTAATAGATACTCATTAGCACATACCTTTCATATTTGAAGGTTTGGAGAAAATATATGTACTGACAGGTGGATACAAAGCCTGGAAAAGTTACTTTGGGTGCTACAGCTCCCAGAATCCTCTAGGCAGCATGAACACTATCATGAACACTGTAGTCTATAAAGCAATTTGTCTGAGTATTGGTTGCACATAATAGCAATTCAGGATATAAACCATAGGTAGACAACCATTTTTCCTGTTCAATGCCCTTGTTCTCTTAGGAATAGTTTGATGGCGGCTACATGTTGGCAGTGGGCAGAGGCCACAGAAGGTGAAGTAAGAGCCAAATATTGGTGGGACCATCTGTTTTGGATCTCTCTTTCCACCATTCTGATTTCTTTGTCTCCCACCTTCATTTTCTCTCCCCACTTCCTCCCCAGTTCATGGGCTGCTACGGATAGGACAGACAGTTCTTCAAGGATCCTGAACTGATTGTGTGCAGATGAGGATGAGGATGGATTGCAAGAAATCAGATCTAAAGCTGCAGGATCTGAACTCTGCAGCATATAAGGCATGCCCTGGAAGAAAACACAGTCTTATCTGCTTCAGTCAGTCCCATACAAACTATTTCCAGTGTATACAACAGAGCTAGCACATCAGGTTCCTTTACACAGTGTTATGAAGCATATAGAGCTTGATAAGACAATCATCATCATAATCACCTTTAAGAGCAGAACATTTTGACAGTGTTCCTATTTGGAAACATGGTCATGTGTTGCTCTTTTCTTTCTCCCTCTCAACAGCTGAAGATGCAGCTAAAGAATAACAGGGAAGTGACAGAGCTAACTTACACAGAGGAATGACTATCTTCTATCTTAAAATACTATGAAAGTTGACTGACCGAACCCAAAGGGTGATCACGAATGGCTGCTTTTCATCCTGGAGAGAAGTGACTAGCCGGGTGCCACAGGGTTCTGTCCTGGGCCCAGTGCTGTTCAATATTTTTATCAATGACTTGGATGAAGGAATAGAGGGCATGCTCATCAAATTTGCAGATGACACCAAATTGGGAGGGATTGCTAATACGCCAGAGGACAGGATCAAAATTCAAAATGACCTGGATAGATTGGAGAGCTGGGCCAAGGCTAACAAAATGAAATTCAACAGAGAGAAGTGTAAGGTCCTACACTTAGGTAGAAAAAATGGAATACAGGAATATAGGACAGGGGACACGTGGCTGGACAGCAGTACGTGTGAAAGGGATCTAGGAGTCTTCATAGACCACAAGCTGAACATGAGTCAGCAGTGTGATGCGGCAGCCAAGAAAGCAAATACAATTCTCGGCTGCATCAATAGGTGTATGGTGTCTAGATCGAGGGAGGTACTGGTACCACTCTGCTCTGCTTTGGTTAGACCTCATCTTGAATACTGTGTCCAGTTCTGGGCACCCCAATTCAAGAAGGACATGGTCAAGATGGAGCAAGTCCAGAGGAGGGCGACCAAAATGGGGAGGGGCCTGGAAGCCATGCCCTATGAGGATAGACTTAGAGAGCTGGGTATGTTTAGTCTGCAGAAGAGAAGGTTAAGAGGGGACATGATAGCCATGTTTAAATATTTGAAGGGATGCCATGTAGAGGAAGAAGAGGGCTTGTTTTCTGCTGCTCCAGAGACCAGGACAAGGAGCAATGGATTCAAGCTGTAGGAAAGGGGATTCCACCTGAACCTCAGGAAGAACTTCCTGATGGTCAGAGCTGTCTGGCAGTGGAATATGCTGCCTCGGAGTGTAGTGGAATCTCCTTCTTTGGAGGTTTTTAAGCAGAGGCTAGATGGCCATCTGTCGGGAGTGGTTTGAGGGTGTTCCTGCATGGCAGAGGGTTGGACTGGATGGCCCCTGTGGTCTCTTCCAACTCTAAATTTCTATGATTCTATGAAAGTGCTGCACACACACTTTAAATGGGAAAAATGAATGGGAATAGGCCAACAGGTTAAGTTAATCATAACCAAAATATCTACTTTAACTGAATTTAAAATGAGATTGGGATATTTTAAGTAACTGTGTTAATTTTAAATTTGGCATTTAAATTTACTTACATTATTATCCTAAAGGCATTACCGGAATAAAGGTCAAAAATCCCATCCATTTTTCACTCCCTTCTCAATATCTTACCCACCCTCTTCTTCTTGCTTTCCCTTTCTCTTTCCTTTGTAATCTCAGTTCTTTACCGTCCTCTTTTCTTTGCTTTATGCAAAAGTTCCAGGGTGAAGAGTATGAAAATTCAGTTTCCCAGGATGAAAGAAGGAGTCTCTGTGCAGTTTCTAATACACCTTAACAGAACACCTTAAAATGCCCCTTCTAGAAGCTGCCCTTACTACTTTTGATCTAAATCGTGCAGTTCTCCAACTCTGAGCAGTTTCTTAAAAAAGCAAAAAGTAGTCCTGCAAAAATCCAAGAAATCTAGGTTTTGAGTAAATGCAACTGAGTAATGTAAATAGGCACTGTGGCCTATTTAATTAATTAACTTAATTCTGGATAAATGTTAATACTGAAATTCCAGCTTAAGCCAACCACTTTTGTTAAGTATAAATTAAATTGAGTTGCCCCATTTGGCTGGCAAATTTTCAGCTTAGTTCATCACTTAAAATCAATTAATGCATTAATTGCTGCCACTGTCTCTTTCCCACACACAGCAGCATATTTTATAAACCTAAAAGTTTACAACAGCACCCCATCTAGGTATTCCTCTCCAAACAATTATATAAGTGCAGTTGTAGTAACTGCCACTGTTTCTGGCCTCTTGCTATTCTATTTTGTCATTCTTTACAAGTGATTTAAAAACAACTCATCAAGCTGCAGGTCCAGCATTAGTCATCACCTTCTGAACTGAATCTATGCAAGCCTTGCTAAGGCACATGTTTGTAGGCTGGGTAATAGGACATGTATCCAGTCCCCTCACAACCCCATAATAAGACTGGCAGGGTAATGCCATTGATATTTCTTTTAAAAAGGAAAATGTCAAGTACTTAGAATGACAGAAAGAGAATGCAGTCCCATCATGTTTTCAAGGTTCTAGGCTCAGGAATTACAAGAGAAAGCAAAGGTCTGCCAGGTTGGAAATTCTGTGTTCCTCCTTCCTATAGAACTATGAAAACATTCTGGGCATATCTAATTAGAAGTAGAAGAACTCTTGGTGAGGGATGGAAAACAAACTTTTGTGAATGAATTTATCCAGTTTTGTCTACAAGACTATTTAAAACAAAAAAGAAGAATGCACATAATTTTTCAGTTTTTGATCAGCAGGAGGAAACCATAAGGATCAGTGTTTTAAAATTCCTTTTAAAAGAATTATAGGCAAGGGAAGGTACAACTAAAAATGCGTGGCCAATATCTTCCAGCGTCAGGCCTAAAACCCCATCACTGTAGTTATGTCTGATGATATGTGTGCATTTGTATGCATGTGCCTTCAGTTTGCCTGTCAACTAATGGCAACCCCATGCATTTCATGGGGTTTCTTTAGACAAGGAATACTCAAGAGATGGTTTGACCGGTTCCTTCTTCTGAAACATAACCTACAGTACCTGGTATTCATTGGTGGTCTCCCATCCAATTACTAACCAGGGTTGACCCTGCTCAGCTTCCAACATCAGATGGAATCTGGTGCCTTTAGAGTGTTTAAGCCTGCTAATGATGCTGCCTAGCAAAAACAAAACAAAAACCTTTTCAGCCAGGCAGCACCCCAACCAAAGGGTTTCTAAGGTGCTGCAGATCATGGAGCTGGGAAATGATAGCTGCAGCACTTTCCCACTCACAAGGTACAATGAGAAGCAGCTAGGGAGACCCTCAGAGTCCTGCCATAACTGCTTCTCTTAATGTGCCCTGTAATCAGGAAAATACTGCAGATGTCATTTCCCAGCATCTGGATCTGCAGTACTTTGGGGGCCCTTTGGTTGGGGTGCTGCCTGGGTGAAAATCAGACATGGTCATTAATGACCATAAACACGAATCCCCAAGGATGCAAGGTATTCTAACTACTGCATGCGATGCCAGCTGTGTATATTTGAAAAAGATGTGCACACAAGCTTTAGTATGATAAGGAAAATGTGCACACTAAGAAATATGCATAATAATGTATGCGTCAGGGAAAGCGTATATTAAAATGTACAGAAATTATCATGCAGGAAGGGGGAAAAATCACAACCTGATAAAAATGTGGATGGAATGAGAATGGTGATGGCATTTTGAGAAACACATACATACACACTGAAACACAGATGTCTACATACCTATCAGGATTCATTCCTCTTATTTAGGATTCACTGTTTAGGATTAGTTGTTGGAATGCTGCAAATACTCTGATAGCTTTAGGTTTAGAAGCTGGTAGCACAGGCACCACAGAGTTATACATACCTGGAGAACTGGATACCTAAAGACTCCATCTGTGGATTCACTGAGACTGTAACTATGTTCCAGGAATCACTTTAAACTGTAGGGAAGTTATACACAAGATCACAGTGACAGCTCATCCTATTGCCAGAGGCAACTGATGATCACAGTTCTCTTTATGGTTAGATGTGCCATAAAATATATTAATAATTCATCACATGCTCAGTTTTGCAGTTCCATTCTAAGCCTACCAGTCATTATCTGTGATCTCACTCTTGTCTTGTGATGTTTCAGAGCATTCTCACAAACAGCCACCATGATAAAACAAAAACGAAAAACCATGATGGCAATTCAATTGATCTCATTATTTGGATTAATTAAAATACAGTAATTAAAGAACACCCCCCAGCAATATCTTAAGACTATAAACCTGTGAATATTTATTTAAGAATAATCCTCACTGAACACATTGGTTATTACTCCAAAGTAAAAATATACCAAAGTACACTGAAATGCCTTTTTCTATGAAGCGAGTTGAGAATGTAGAGGGCAAAGATGAATGGAGTTGATTAGACACAGTTAAAGTGATTCGGAACACAACTGGAGTGTAGAAGATTGAGATGAGATGTATAAAGGGAAAAGTGCAAAAAAAGGAATCTCCGATCGTTGTTGCCACTTAAAATATACTGCCAGAGCCTGCTCTCCTATTAGGCAAAGTGCTTTGATTGTGTCAGGAGTCAGATGCTTGGAAGTGAGGAGAACAATACTGGAGGCCTATACAGTTGACTCTCCACATTTGCAGGTTTGACTTTCATGGATTTGATTATTTGCAAGTTTCTCAACCCCTGCCCACCCCCTACCTCAGACTCGGCTGTTTCCAAGAGAACCTTCCTTCCCATCAGCTCCAATCAGGCCAAGCTGCCCTTTAAACCCACACCTCTGGTCCTTCTCCTCCTCCACCCATAGCTGCCTGGGCAGCTAAGGACAGATCATAGCCTGATTTCTCAGCAACACAAACATTCTTCCAATGTCCCTTAACACCCAAGGAAGGATTTGGGTGGGAGAGAGAGGAAGTATACAGCCATCATGCTGACCCACCCCCTTTCCCTCTCCTTTGCCTGATCTACCTGGGTGTCTTGTTCTTTCCACGATGTCTTGGCTCCCTTCCCACAGACACACATCCATTTTGGCATTTGCATTTTTTTCATTTTTGTGGGGTTCCTATTCTCCTAATCCTAGTGAATGTGAAGGGCTGACTGTATTTTGTTTTAATAAACACTGGCCCATTCCACACGAGGCGAATGAATCACTCTGTGTCATTACTCACTGGTTCTTCTTGGCTCGAAGCAATGCGGACTCTCCCTTAAGCCCTTCTGGAGGGTTCCTCCGTTTGGTCCAGGGCGCATCAGAGCAGTGTGAGGTCTGTAGATCCACACTGCTCAGGCTTACAAAATGGCGGCTTCCTGTTCTTCGTGGGTCCAGATCAACCACTAATGCTGACCATGCCCACAGCCCGCCCTCTGCTGATCGCAGGCTCGCATTGGTGCGAATCTGCGCATCTGCACAAGTAAGCAGGAACGCAATGGTGCTCTCCAGAAGATTGAAAGACCGATTTTCTCCGGTCTTCACTTAGCACGTTGGGGGACCATCAGGGGCATTTTGGATTGGACTAAGGTGCAGAACTAAGGTAAATAATCTGAACCTAGTCCAATTCAAGGTGCGGACGACCTCCGTGACAAGACGCCTTGGACCATTTTAACTTCCTTGTGCAGAAAGGGCCACTGTGGCTGTTCCTCTTTATTGGAGGGCGGAACTCTGTACACCACACTGCTTATCTTGGGGCCCCAAAACTAGTTTACTACCTCAGTTATGGAAGAAGATGCTCTTTTATCACCAATCAGATTAGGTTGCTAGTCTAGCTGGCTTCTATATATGCCATCTTGTTTTTTGCCCCACTCAGCAAAAGGTCTTAGGCTAGCCCTGAATAATGCTGTCTTCCTACAAATCCTGGGCCAATGTCAAGAATGAAAATGAATTTGGCACCAGTTTCTTCCCCTGCTTATTTGCTTTAATTGTAGTAAAATTATGCAAATGCCATAGTTTTGCATTACATGTGCAGCAGCACCAATCCCATTCAAAGTCACTTGGAATTGCTCTTGTAATTAGAATATTCTTGAAAACCAAACCAAATAACAAGGAAAAATGTAATGTCTGCAGTAGTAGGCAGAGTTCAGATTAAAATTCAAAACCAAGTGGTTTTGAAAATGTTGGTTTCATGAAATCGTGGTCATCTTTAACGATGTTGTCATTGCATATATATTGCTTACTTGTGTTTAAGGTAAACAAAGAAATTTATGCTGAAAGGGAAGAAGAGATACACATGATATGCATGGTCTCATGACTGGCTTTCAGTTCCTTAAAAACCATTGGAAAAGGATTAGTATTATATCTCTACTTGATCTTGAAGAAGAAGACCTAGGAGAAAGTTCAAGGGATGATCGGAATGCATTAAATAGGACTGACCCGAGGTACTTTTCTACAGAGAAATAAAATCACGATAGCATAGTTCCAAAGCCAAGGTACTAAGATATATAAAATCCTCCAAGCACCACTCTGTGCTCACTAGCACTAATGAACACGAATATAACCATTTCTGCCATTTCATGGAACTAAAATCTTCTACCTGAGGCAGCTGCCTTCCTCTTTCTAATGACAGAGCAGGCCTTGGGGTGAAATAATGAATATCACGTGAAAAGAAGGCTAGCTAACCTGAAAAATTATTTTTGGAACTGGCATTCTATGAAGAAGAGTAATATCGATTTCTATTGTGTCTTATATCTTACTTATTTAGATATGGTGTTGTTATTTATGTATTGTCTTTCAAAAAGGTTCTCAAGGTGACTAAAACACAATATAAATCTTTTCAAGTCCATGTGCAAAAAATTTGTTGACTGAGGGAATTCCGTCTTTAATTTGCTTCTGTGACAAAATGCATACTTATGAAGAAATATATTTTCACTGCTGACAATTAATATATGTCATCTCATAATGCCCCCATAGTATGATAGCATTAATGTATTATATTCATAGGCCATAAATTATTCCATGGTAGATTTTGTACAAATTGGGGGAATTATGCAACCAGTGAAAAATTAAAATCTGTAAATTGATTGTAACCGTCAGACAAAAAGTTCCCATGAACATTCCTTTCACGAAGGACCAACTTCAGATGACTACATATCTTTGTGTAATTTTAGATTCCTTCCCCCAGGGTCCCAGCTTCAGTTCTCTTTCAAGAGCACTTTCAAGGGGGAGGAAGATGATGACTTTTGAGTGAGCCTTGCAAAAGTAGGGTGGGGGGCAGGGAGGCAGATTCTTGACATTTGAACTAGTAATTCTTGTCTATTTGGTTACATGACTAATACTTCGGTCTCAAACAGGAACCTTCCTAACCACACAGACAACTCTGTTGCTTTAAGGCAGTTAAATAATAGCCATACACAAAAGCTATTTAATTTACTGTGTGACATCTGTTGAATTCAAGAGGACCATTCCTGCATGTATTGTCAGTCATCACAGGGCAGCAATGTCTAGTGAACACATAAATGCACTTCCCCTGAGGCTCCCAAGGCAATTTTGAGACCCACTGAAGCCCTCTGGCATGCACATGTGCACGCATGTGTGCACACACGTGTGTGGAAGCACACATACCTGCAATTTTTAAAAAAATATTTGCTAAGAATGTCCTTTACAGCTACTGTGGTGTAATAGTTTGAACGCTGGACTATGACGCTGGAGACAAGGGTTCGATTCCCTGCTTGACCATGGAAACCCATTGGGTGACCTTGGGCATGTCAACCACCCTGCCCCAGAAAACCTCATGATAGGTATGTCTTAGAGTCGTCATAAGTCAGAAATGAGTTGAAGTCACAACAAACAACAACAACAACAGTGTCTCTTCCCTGGTTTCATCTTCTTTTCTGGCTGGAAAAAAAAAGTACTCTCCTAGGCCTACAACATCCAGGGAAACCACTCTAAATTGCCCCCTTAGAAGAGTTTTCTAGTGAAATTCAGAAACTTTTACAAATCAGAGGCATGATCGAAGCATGTCTGGCTCTCCAGGGCCCTGTGGGAGGCCAATGTGGCCTTGAGATCCTCACTACCCCTGTTTTAGAACTTCATACTGAAAGGCCTATGAAGGGGAGCAGAACTCCACTGAGTGCAGTCTTGGGCCATGATGTCCCACATTTAATATTTCCCTAGCTGTTCTGGAGAATGACCTTCAGCCTCTGATTTCAACATCAGAAATTGAAACCTGGCAGAATGTAAGAAAATAATTCTGGCAAATTCAGTGTGCACTTCCCAGTAGGGAACTACAAAGAGTCCCTACACATCTCGGGGATGAAAAGAAAAGATATCCTGGTCAAAGTGTGACATTTCTGGGAAAACACACTGTACATTCTGAACCACTGCGTAATTCTGGAAACACCAGCTTAACACTTTCCAAATCACTGGGACTCAGAAGACCAGTTTTCTCTCCTGTCACTTGAACAGTGGTATAGATATAGATATTTCCGCACTAGCTTGTTATAGTGCTACTATTCCACTTTCAACATCCTATGGAATCCTCAGAGGCCCCTCCGTAACCTGCAAACCCCAGGATGCAGATACAGATACAGATACAGATATAGAGATCACACTGAGTATATTAGCCCATTAAACAAAATAAGAACGACTGTATTATCATTCAGGAACTGTTCCGTGAATGTCTATTGTTAATAAGATAACTGTCACTGTCTGTATATTTCACTTTTCATTTCTTTTTTTACTGTTTATTCCCCCCTCTATCCCATCCACAGCTATATATTGTAACTCTGGATAACACTTCCATTCTCCTCATGGAGTTGAAATTTTAGTGCCTGTCTTTTTTTTTGCCTTTTGTAACCTCATGGCCTGGAGGGGGAATAGCCTCTGCTATTAAGATCATGCCATCTTAACTGACAACAGAAGTATCATCTGGGACAAAATGTAGACCTCTAACTCTAGCATCATCACTTTCTTCTCTTTTATGATTTTTAACATCTTTTCTGATGAAGAAGCCAATGAAGCTTCAAAAATCTGTGTGATGTATTTTCTGCATTTTGGTTGGCCAATAAAACTGTTGCTCTTTCTGTGGATTTTGGATTTTGTTGTTACATAGCTTAATATTATGCGTACAAATGAACCTGTGCCAGAATGAGTTTTATTTTCTCCTGCCAGAATTGTTTTTTTACCTGACAAAATTATTGCAGAACTGGGAAGGGAAATAGGAACAATAATGAAGTATTAGTTAACATATGCTGTTTGGGAGATTTCATTACTGACTCTCTAATCATAACCATGGAAAATATGTCAGTGCCTGTGCCCTGCAACACTTGCATTTTAGATTTGATTGATAAGAAAGTGAAATGTAAAGGAAACAATTCCATGCATCTGGTTGTGATAAAGTTGTCAGGAAGGCTATGATCTCAGGCTAGACAAACAGGCAAAGCTAACTTTGGATACTGACAGCTCTCTCTGTACAAACAAGGGCAGCGGGTGCAGAAAGAGGTGTGCCAAATGGGAAACCCATCTGAGTCACTCATAGGCTATTATTCCATCAAGCCCTCAGCAGATACTGGGTGGATGGGGTTAGCATGGGAGAGCTCCATTTTCTCTTACATAACTCTGCTGGTGGTAAGACATTAAATCATGTAGCCATTTGTCCATATTACTCATTATGTACTGCAGTATATGTGCTACATAAGAAAGAATAGAGACCGCTATAGTCAAGCTCACAACCATCAGGCACAACATAGCTGGCATATCCTTAACAAAGACAAAGCACTACATTTCATCTCATAAACTCAAGCAGAAACTGGAAAGGCAAATTCTTAAGAAGTCTCTTGCACATTGTTGTTGTTGTTGTTGTTGTTGTTGTTGTTGTTGTTGTGTGCCTTCAAGTCATACCTAGGCTTGCACTAGTCATTGTGTAGAAAATAGAGCTTTAATTTGTAGTTGAAGGAAATGACATAACATTCAAGATATTGTTGAATGGGTATTATCAGCATTCACAACCAGCATAGCCACTAGCAAGGTACGCCGGGAGTTGTAGTCCAAAGTAATCTAGCGTACTGCAAGATTCTCTCACCTCACTTCAAGAAATGATTTGTGTAGAGAGAAACTCCCAGAAGCCATCCAGAAGCCACATCCATGTTCCAAGATTTGTGAACGTATATACCAGAATTTCTAGCACCTTTAACTGGTTTTTATACCTGTGTGAGCTTTTGTCGATATAAACACACTCCTTCAGATGCAGCACAGAGAGATAATAAATGCATAACTGTAAAGCATATTAACACAATTGTGGGAATGGGATGAAATATTCTGTCATAGGATTCAGAAGGATATAAATCATAACTCTTGCCCTAAATTTTCAAAGGGCTGCATAAAGTGATACAGGCCTTTCAGAACTTTACAACGGTCAGTTAGTGTTGATGTGCAATAAATCTGCTTACGAAAAGTCTGTTTCCTAGGGTCAAAAGCTCCTCTTAGAATATTCCTTTTGTTACAGTAGTGAAGACTCTTATATTAATATACGTAGTATACCATGAAGCCATTGTCTTTGTTCATATCTTTGTTAATAGACTGGAATTTGTGAATATAATTTAACTCAGCTGTTTCTTTTTCTAATATTCCTTTGTAATTGCCTTCTTCAGTGACTGCAACCTTTAAATCCTGCCCTGTATGTCCAGAAAAGAGTCTGCATGGTATAGTGGTGAGCACTGGACTTCGATCCTGGAGACCAGGGTTCAATTCCCTGCTTGGCCATGAAAACCTACTGGGTGACCTTGGATGCATCACACTTTCTCAGCCCCCAGAAAACTTCATGATACCTTTGCCTTAGGGTCGCCATTAGTCAGAAACAACTTGAAAGCACAGAACAACAACAAATGTCCAGAAAGGTTGAAATGTTCTACAACTGTTTTTTGGTACTGCCATTTTTCATGTCTGATTTATCCTGTTGTTTATAGACTGTCCTGTTTGTCCAATGTAGAGTGTAGAGGAGCACTGCTGACATAGAATGGTGTAGATCACATTGGAAGAAGAACAGGTAAATGTACCTCTGATGTTTCCAGTGATGTTATTAGCCTTTGTAATATTGCTGCTGGAGTAGATGTGGGGACAGAGTTGGCATCTGGGTTTGTGGCAGAGCCTTGTCCTTGTATTACCATCCATGTTATGCATCTTGTTGCAAATAAGTAAGATTTGGAAGCTGTCTGTAGGCCAAAAAGTCCTGCCTCTCAGAGCTTGTGAGAGGGCTCTATTGTTTTGCAGAACTGGTTGTAGCTTGTTCGTGACACATTTGAGTGATCTCAGCTGGGCACTGTAGGTGATCGCTAGAAGTGCCTGACAATGGAAGTCACCTCTGCTTGATTTCTCAAGATTCTATTTAACCCTTGCTAGGACTCCTCCAGCCCTCAGAAAAGTCTTTTTAGATGGCTGACAGGAGGAGGTAGAGGTAAGAAATTCAATTTCCACCAAAGCAAACTTGGAAAAGTAATTTTTTTTTTTTTGGACTGTCATTCCCAGAGTCCATCCAGCCATCACAGCCAGTGGCCATCCTGGCTGGCTGATCCTGAGAACTATAGTCCAAAAAGTAAATTCTCCAAGCTCTGACCCAGACCCATCGTGCACATACTTATCAGGATCCAACACCATATAAAGCATTGTGTGTGGAATTTTATACAGTTTTCAAACAAAACTGTCAGTTTTATTTAGGATGCAGTTTAAAATAACAGAAAGTTCAGGTGGCTGAAAAAGCATTAATGTACAAAACCAAAATAATCAGAAACAGTGGAAGGTGTAACAATGGTGAGCTTGGATACATGCATAAAAGAATTCATATTACTGCACTGCTGTCATGGTGTATTTTTAGCGTTTCCCTCCTATAACACTCTGAACTCGTGACCTATTTTGTTTTATGATGACAATAGAAGAGCAATTTTGTGCCTGGGAAGCAAAATTTTCAGAGCAAAACTTAAGCCTGTGTTAAAGACAAGTGCACTTTTGGATCAAGTTCATAAAGCTAGATAAAGACATGGAAGTCAGCCACAGAGGAGCGGAAATGGCAATACTGCTTTTCTATGGCGTAGGAGTGGGGTTGGGGGGAGGAAGAAATGGGAAATTATCCCCTCCTTTCTTTGCTAGTGAAGTAGACACTACACAAGCTGTCTCCCCACTTGAGGAGACAATGTATTCTTTCATAAGATGCAGGTGTTTGATGGTGTAGAGAAAAGGGGCATTGTGAATGAAGCAAGACAGTGGTGTCTGAATCGTTAAGAAGCCCTCCAGTCTCACATACAATGACATGTTGCCGAGCATATTGCTGTTTGTCTGAATTATCACTGAAAGCTCTTCTCTCTCTCTCTGCTCCTCCACTGGAATGAATGCAAACATAAAAGAAGAATGAAAGAGGATGTGACCAGCATATACACCACTGGTTACTTACGTAATCAGGACAAGGGTTACTCTGAGAAGAGATTCTCAAAGACAAGGTCCTAGCAGGAGTCCCAAAGCGAGCAGAAATCTCCAAGCAGTAATGCACAAAAACGACTGCTTACCATATTCACATTTCAGCTAGACATGAGGATTTTAAAAAAACAAACAAACAGAAAACATATGGCAAGATCTCCTATGCCTCCAGTTCCCAGAGATACAAATGAAAGGAAATAAGACTGCAGAAATAAGCTGCTGTAACCTTAGTGGTTTGCCCATTGCTCTGAGAATTGCCAGCTACTGATTGTTGCACTAAGCATTCCCTTTTCTGAAACTAGAAGCAGAAACAGAGATGAAAATTCTATGGCTTTGCTGCAACCCTTCCATTAGATCTTAGAATCATAGAGCTGGAAGAGATCCTGGGGGCCATCAAGTCCAACCCCCTGCTATGCAGGAACACACATCAAAGCACTTCCAACAGATGGCCATCCAGCCTTTGCTTAAAATTCTCCAAAGAAGGAGACTCCATACTCCGAGGCAGCATATTCCACTGCCAGACAGCTCTGACCATCAGGAAGTTCTTCCTGAGGTTCAAGTGGAATCTCCTTTCCTGCAGCTTGAATCCATTGCTACTTGTCCTAGTCTCTGGAGTGGCAGAGAACAAGTCCACTCCCTCCTCAACATGACATCCCTTCAAATATTTAAACATGGGTATCATGTCCCCTCTTAACCTTCTCTTCTGCAGACTAAACATATCCAGCTCCCTAAGCCATTCTTCATAGGGCATGGCTTCCAGACCCTTCACCATTTTGGCCACCCACCTCTGGACACACTCCAGCTTGTCGACATCCTTCTTGAATTGAGGTGCCCAGAACTGGACACAGTATTCCAAACGAGGTCTAACCAATGCAGAATAGAATGGTACCATTACCTCCCTCGATCTAGACACCATACTCCTATTGATAAAACCAAGAATCACATTGGCTTTCTTGGCTGCCGCATCACACTGCTGACTCACGTTCAGCTTGTGATCTACCAAGACTCCTAGATCCCTTTCACACATACTGCTATCCAGCCATGTGTTCCCTATCCTATATTTGTGCCTTCCATTTTTTCTGCCTAAGTGCAGGACTTTACATTTCTCTCTGTTGAAATTCATTTTGTTAGCTTTGGCCCAGCTCACCAATCTGTCAAGGTCATTTTGAAATTTGATCCTGTCCTCTGGGGTATTAGCAACCCCTCCCAATTTGGTATCATCTGCAAATTTGATCAGCATGCCCTCCACTCCTTCATCCAAGTCATAGATCAAGATGTTGAATACCACTGGGCCCAGGACAGAACCCCGTGGCACCCCACTACTCTCCAGGATGAAAAGCAGCCATTGGTGATCACCCTTTGGGTTTGGTCGGTCAACCAACTACAAATCCAACTAACAGTAGCCCTGTCCAGCCCACATTTTACTAGCTTCTTTGCAAGAATGTCATGTGGAACTTTGTCAAAGGCCTTAGTGAGGTCAAGATATGCTACATCTACAGCATTCCCTTCATCTATCAAGCCTGTAACCCTATCATAAAAAGAGATAAAATTAGTCTGGCATGACTTATTTCTGAGAAATCCATGCTGGCTTTTAGTGATTATGGCATTGCTTTCTAAGTAATTACAAACTGACTGTTTAACTATCTGCTCTAGGATCTTTCCTGGAATTGATGTCAGGCTGACCAGGCGATAATTATTAGGGTCCTCTTTTTTCCCCTTCTTGAAGATGGGGATGACATTTGGCCTCCTCCAGTCTGCTGGAATTTCTCCTGTTCTCCAAGAGTTCTCAAAGATTATTGCAAGTGGTTCAGAAATGACTTCTGCCAGCTCTTTTAATATCCTTGGATGTAAATCATCTGGCCCTGGGGGCTTGAATTCATCTAGTTTAGCCAGATATTCCTGTACTACTTCTCTACTTATTCTGTGCTCCATTTCCCTCCCCTCTTCCTCACCTGCTCCCCACGCCCCAGGTTGGGTACTTCTATCCTTCTGGGAGAAAACTGAGGCAAAGAAGGTATTGAGTAGTTCTGCCTTCTCTTTTGCCCACATTATTAATTGGTCACCTTCTCCACTCAGTGATCCTATCATTTCCTTGTTTTTTCTTTTGCTGTGGACATATCTAAAAAAAACTCCTTTTTATTGTTTTTGATGTCTCTGACAAGCCTGAGTTCATTCTGCACATAAAGTCATACCTTCTTAAGACAGTTTAGAGAGCCAGTGTTGTGTAGTGGTCTGAGTGTTGGACTATGATGCTGGAGATTAGGGTTTGATTCCCTGCTAGGCTATGGAAGCCTACTGGGTGACCTTGGGTATGTCACACTCTCAGTACCAGAAAACCCTGTGATAGGTTTGCCTTAGGGTCACTATATTTTGGAAATGACACAGTAACAAGACAGTTTCCCATTTGTCCTCTCAGCTATGTGGTCTTCCTCTGGCTTGCCACCTAGAGTCTGACTTACATTCAGATCAGCTTTTTTCTTGCATTTTTGACCCTTTGTCTTATCAAATATGACCTAAATCTAATTGTTAGTCCCTTGCTAGAGCAGATCCATTAATCAGTGTAATTTATTGAAGTGTTACCTTGCCAAGTTTCCATCGATTCCATGGGTCTACTCCAGTTGGGACTCTAACAGTTGGATATAGGTTAATGAGTCTAAGGTTACACTTGTAAAGACTATTTGAGGAGATAGGCACATATGGTTGGCTTGTGAAGGAGGGAGGTGTCTCCCTCATCACTACAGGGTGATATGCCTTCTTCCGCAATGTTGAGCAAGTCGTCTATTTCTGGACCCAGCTGGAATTCAGGCACTTAGCCGCTTAAGATGATCTCACCAATAGGATCCATTAACCAAGCTTACATGTGTAGTAAGATGCAGAGTACATATTTTCTAACTATTCTGATTTTGTAGAGACAGTTCCAATTATTCCTCTCATTCCATTTTCATGTGCTTTTAAAATGCCCCAGTTTTTCTCTTCTCCTTCCACTTTCTCTGTTTGTCCTCAGTTCACTTCCATCGGTGCAAATTGAGTTCAAAGTACAAAAATAATTTTCACTCAATTGACTCAGTGAAAGAAGAAGAGAGAAGGGACAGAATCATGTCCTTCACAGCAGGCTCAGGCAAAACCAAACTGCTGTAGCCTCTCCTGGCTTGTGTGCTCTTCCTCTTTATAATAACTTTTGCCATCTTGACAACAGTCTGATGTTCAGCCGTCTGTCTCCATCTATGAAATGTTGGAGAGGATAGAAGTAAGTAAAGAAGACAGAGGTTCAAGAAGATAAAGCAAGGAGAGAACAGCATAGTGTTACCCTGGCTTCTGGAGGTCCCGGGAGGGAGACACCTGAATTTTATAAAAGTTGGGGAAATTAGCAGAGCATAACTTGGCAAAGCAGAAGGCAGGGCAACCCAGTAAGATCTTTTTATTCTATGTCTACAGGGTCAGACTGCATGAGAAAGAAAGAAAAGTCAAGTGTCCTTTTAAATGGTCCTTTATTTGGTAAAATTGGCAAAGTTTATTCACACTCACATACACAACACATTCACTCACACAAGCATACAAGGACTGTCTAGATGAAAAGAGGTGAAAAATGACTGGGTAAAGCGGAGGGAATTAGAAGCGGTGATACTGTATCTGATCTTGAAGTCTTTGGTCGGAGAAAAGGCAAAGTGTAGGAAAACTCAGTGCAGGGAGGGGGCTGAGGGGAGTCTCAACTAACAGAGTGATGGTCTGCTAGCCTAGCATGGGAGAGCTCCAAAATAGGTCTCAAAAGGGGGTCTAGTTATAGGGCGAAACATATCTTGGGGCAAACCCTTTCCCAGAAAAGCATAATAGCTGAAATTGAAGGATGGTGGTTGTGTGACAGCTGTTTGATGGCTGTATGATGGCCACATGATGGTCACATCACGTAACTGGACTTTGCCTTGGTATGTCTTGCTTGTTGCAAGCATTCCAGGGGAATCAGGCAATCTCCTCAAAGTATTGTTGTGGCTGATGGCCCATTACCTGTGCGGACATGCCTTTCCTATGGAAGTGTGATGGGGTAGTTTCTGGTCTTTGATCTTTTGTCCGATCATTGGCCTGGCTGTCTATGCACCAGCCCAGTCACCTCTGGCTTAAATGAATTTTAGTATTAAAATTATACTCACCGGGGCTGGGGCTGCTAACAGGGGTTACAAGAGGAAGCCACCTTATACTCATTTGGCTAGTATTGACCATACAGACTGGCAGCCATTCACCTTTCAGGGGTCTTTCCCAGCCCTGTCTAGAGATGCTAGTAATGACTGAACTTGGATTTTTTTCTACGTGAAACCTATGCTATTTTACTAAGCGATAGCCCTTTCCAATGAGTTTAGACCTTCAGCTCAAGGTATGTGAAAGAGTACTTAAGGTTTCAGTTTACCTGATTTGGAGGAAAAGGTTGGGGAATGTGTGGCCCTCATATTGTTGTGGCACTCCCATCATGGCAATACTGTCTAGGTCTGGTTGGAATTGCAATCTGTCAACTTTCCTCTCCCTAACATAATATGTTGTACAGGAACTTAGAGCCAGGCAAAAATATGCCATTAATCAGTCCTACTAGACATTTCAAGCTGGTCAGATTGCTAAAACCATTCAATCCTAAAAGAGCTTGGTTCTAGTATATCTGTCATGTTGCTTCTTCTTCGTGGTCTCTGTGCCTTCATACACTAGGAGCTTTAGCGCCTGCGCGGTAGCGTTCGGAAACTTCTAGAGCTTGTTCGCTTGGCGGGAACCCCTCCCCCACGCCGGTACTGCGCATGCTCCTCCCGCCGAGCAACGGTCTCTCCTCAGTTCTTTCTCGTCCGCCGCCGCGTACGGAAGGTTCTTTAGTTTGTTCCTCTCACGTCGTGCTTGGCTTGCTGTTTTTTCACGGTTTTACGGACTTTCGGACTGTCTTTGACCTCTCTTTCGGACTCCCCCTTCGGCTTTCGTCTTTTTTGGATTTCGGAGTTTGGCGTTTCTTCGTCTTATGTCCGCGCTCTTTAAGAAGTGCGTGTCCTGCGGCCGCAAGGTTGCCCTCAACGACGGCCATAAGGAGTGTCTCTTCTGTTTGGGCGAGTCCCACAATATCCGGACTTGCCAAATTTGTAGGGATTTTACTCCCCAAACTCTTCGCAACCGCTCCGCGAGACTCAAATCTTTTTGTTGGGAGCAGTCTCTGCGGGCGATAGACGAGACCTCCACTTCCAAGATGGCCGACAAGAAGACGACCACGCCATCGACGGTATCGGCGGCTGCCGTTCCGTCCACCTCGTCGGTATCGGGCTCGGTACCGGCGAAACGCCGATCTCGGCGTTACCGAGGATCCCGAAGCTGTCGGCGGCTGCCAAGTCAGCTAAAGGATCCTCGACGGCGAGGAAGGCTGAGGCTCCCCTTACGGAGACGCCTGCAAAAAAGCGCCCTGCTCCGGACGGAGGCAAGGGCAAGGAGAAGGAGAAGAAGAAGAAGAAGAAGGAAAAGAAGCGCTCCCCGGCTGGGGACGCTCAACCTCCTACTCCTCCTCCTACTCAGCAGCCTTCCAAAGGGCGAGGCGAGTCCGTCGACCTCTCGGAGGATGAGATCGAGGACGTTCCCCAACAGCGCCCGGACTCGCCTGTGGCAGACCCTCCAACCCTGGTGGAGGAGCGCCACCGCCCTCTTAGCCGTCGCAGGTCGGCCGACCTGCAGCAGAGAGAGCCCTCTGCTTCTCCGGAGCGGCGTTCGACCTCCTTCAGGTCCCGGTCCCGCTCTTCCGAGCGTCCGGTGGCCTCGCCGCCTCCGAGGGAGACAAGAGAGGAACAACCTCGCTCGTCTGCCTCCAGATACACCTCGGCGTCCTACGTGGCCAGGTACGCGAGGGAATCTGAGTGGAGAGAGCGCCCGGCCTCCTATCGGTCGCATTCGCCATCGTACCGGGATCGGTACCATCGTGGCCCGAGTTGCTGGGAGACCTTCCGGAGGTCCCGGTCACCTCGTCGACAGCGCGAATCGCGCTCGCCTAGAGGGGACGAGGCTCGGTACCGTCGACGCCGAAGCCGATCTCCGTCGGACCGCCGCTCCTTCAGCCGCTCTCCCTCCCCTCGATATCATAGGGCGAGGGAGCCTTCACCACGGTATCGGGCGATATCGCCACCTCCTAGGGTCACGGCAACGGCGACGCGCCCTACGGAGTCGGTGGTGACTGAGCGGGCTACGACGACGTCAGCCTGCCAGACTACCCCGGTCACCACCAAGAGGGTGAAGTCCGTGGTCAGCCATCCCAAGCGGGACGCTGCTGCTACCACCGCCCCGGCTGCGGAGAAGCCTAGGAAGGCAACACCTGCGGCGACTACGAAGGAGCCGGAGAGCGAGCGGCGAGAGGACTCACCGAGCTCGGAGTCGTACGACTCGAGTGCGGAGTCTGAGGTGTCTGAGGCGGCCTCCCAGGAGTCTCCTCCGTTGGGATTCGGGGACCCGATCCCAGATTCTGCTCCAGAGGACGTCCACCAGTTCTCTGCGATGCTGCTCCGCATGGCCACTACCCTCGGCCTTAAGATCGCCGATGCGGAGCCGGAGGATGACGATCCAGCCTTCTCCGTTTTCGAGGAGAAGCGACCTTCCACGGCCCCGCTGCCTCTCCTGCCCCGGGTATCCAGACTGGTGAAGGCCGCCTGGGATAGACCGGCCTCGGCTCAGCCGATACCGCAGCGGTTAGAACACCTCTACCGGATGCAGAAGGATAACGCCGGTTATCTATTTAATCACCCTGCACCGAACTCTGTGGTCGTCGAGTCCGCGCAGACGAAAGGCTCCGGCAGGCAACACACCACCCCGCCGGACAAAGAGGGCAGGAAGTTGGACGCCTACGCAAGGAGGTTCTATTCGGCTGCCTCCTTGCAGATCAGGCTGTCCAACACTCAGGCTTGCCTCGCGGCATACCTGAAGAAGGTGCTCGATCGCCTGCAACCAGCGATGGAAGCGGTACCGGAGGACATCCGCCAAGCCTCCTCCGTGATCTTCAATGAGGCTATCTCCATCGCTCGGCACCAGATGGCCTCCTCCCGGCACGCAGTGGAGATCGCCTCCCGGGTCATGGCGGATCCGTCGGCCTCCGCCGCCATGCTTGGCTTCGACCGGCCGACATCCAGGAGGACACCAGAAGGAGGATTGAAGATCTCCCCTTCGACGGTGAAGGCCTATTCAATTCGTCCACAGACGAAGCTTTGGACAATCTCGTCAAGGCGAGACTGACCGCAAAAAAGATTGGGCTGCAGCCGGCCACGCAGACCCGCAGGGCCTCCACCTTCCGACCATCCTGGCGACGATCTTCCACCTCGTCGTTCCAGCGTTCGGCCCAGTCTGGACAGTCGAGACCGTCCTCCGGCTCATCGGCCAGACGCACGATTAGGCGGCGCCCGCCTTCGTCGAAGAAGTCCTCCTCCGAGACAAAGTCTCGTTTTTGACGTGTCTGGCAGGACCCACCAATACCCACTCTTCAGCCTACCATCAGCGCTCGGAGACCGACCGACTCTCGCTCGACACCTAGCGGAGTGGCAGTATGTCACTACGGACTCTTGGGTACTTTCCATCGTCCGTCTTGGCTACGCCATCGAGTTTCTCGATATTCCTCCTCGCGGCGTTTATTACTCCACGCCGTCGAGTCCGGCCCTCCTGGAAGAGATACAATCCCTCCTCCAGAAAGGGGCGATCGAGCGGCTCCCGCAAGAGGCCAAGACCACCGGCTTCTTCTCCAGGTACTTCACGGTACCGAAAGCCGACGGTACCCTCCGGCCGATCCTAGACCTCAGAGGGGTGAACTACTACATCCGCCCCAAAAGGTTCAAGATGGTCACGATACCGTCGATCCTACCCTTCCTACATCGAGGGGACTGGTTCGCCTCCATCGATCTCCGAGACGCATACTTCCATATCGCCATTCGCCCGCAGCACAGACGGTACCTCCGCTTCGCAGTCGACGACACCTGTTACCAGTACAAGGTGCTGCCGTTCGGACTCTCGACTGCCCCAAGGGTCTTCACCAAGTGCATGGCCCCGGTGGTATCCTACCTGCGGACGAAGGGCGCTTCCGTCTTCCCCTACCTCGACGATTGGCTGTTGGTGGCGTCCTGCAAACAGAGACTTTACCACGACGTCCACGTGACGTTGTCACTCCTGACCCGCCTTGGTCTACGAGTGAATCCGAAGAAGTCCCACCTCGAGCCGGCGAGGGTCTTGGACTTCATCGGGGCGACGCTCGACTCGACCTCCACCAGGGCGTACCTACCAGACTCTCGAGCACAAACCTTGATCCGGGCCGCCGCTCACGCTCGTACGGCCCCGACGTTATCTGCGAGAAGCGTCCAGCAGCTCTTGGGCTACATGGCTGCGACGACCGCTGTGACATATCTCGCCAGGCTGAGAGCAAGACCTCTTCAACACTGGTTCGTCCGCATATTCGACCCCCTGCGAGACGAACAGACACTCCGACTGCAGCTGCCGGGAGACGTCCGCTCATCCCTCCGATGGTGGCAGTCGCGACGCAATCTCATGTCAGGGATGCCTTTCCAACAGCCGACACCGAAGGTGACGGTAACGACCGACGCCTCCCTGTATGGATGGGGTGCCCACTGCGGCGATCTCAGAGTCCGCGACAGATGGACCGACGACGAGACCGCTCTCCATATCAACGCGCTGGAGCTGCTCGCCGTCTGGAAAGCCCTACGGGCGTTCCGCCATGCCGTGGCGGGGCGCACGGTCCTGATTCTGACGGACAACACCACCGCCGTCTGCTACATCAACAGACAAGGTGGGACTCATTCCACGACCCTGCTCGACATCGCGCTCGGCCTGTGGGAATGGTGCATTCGCCTGCACACGCATCCCGTGGCGGTTCACCTGGCCGGGCAGGAGAACACCACGGCAGATGCCCTCAGCAGAGACACCTCATCCCATCACGAATGGTCTCTCTCCCGAGAGGCGTTCAGACTGATTCGGGACCGCTGGGGCGAACCATCGATCGACCTCTTCGCGACCAGGGAAAACGCGAAGTGTCGCCGATTCTGT
The DNA here is from genome assembly GCA_948474755.1 of Ctenosaura bakeri. Lineage (NCBI taxonomy): Eukaryota > Metazoa > Chordata > Lepidosauria > Squamata > Iguanidae > Ctenosaura > Ctenosaura bakeri. Next base: position 554,951 of record CAOLHI010000119.1, on the reverse strand, counting down.
TCCAGAGCGGGCCACGATCGTGCCTCCATCGGGGACGCTTTCCAGTTTCCGTGGACCGGGGAACTCCTCTACGCGTTCCCGCCGTTCCCGCTGCTCGGCCGGACGATATCGAAGATCCTCGCCGACCGAGCCGACGCGATCCTGGTAGCCCCGTACTGGCCGAGGCAACATTGGTTCGCACCCCTGCTACGAGCCGTGCGAGACGACCTGCTCCAGTTGCCACCGACACCGGACCTGCTCTCCCACTCCGGCGGCCGAGTCCTCCATCCGGACCTGCCACGCCTGGCCCTCCATGCCTGGAGGATATCGCACTAGACGATCCCGTGCTCGGTACCGTCCTCGTCGCGGCCAGGAAGGAATCCACCCGTCGCAACTATCAATACAAGTGGCGACGCTTCCTGACCTTCGCTAACGAGAGGAGTGAGCCGGTATCGCCCGCAGGGCTCTCAACCGTCCTGCACTTCCTCCTGCACCTCCGGCAACAGGGCCTGGCGTTTCCATCCCTGAAGGTGTATCTCTCCGCGATCGTGGCATACCAACCGCCACGATCTGCTGCCTCGGCCTTCTTCAGGAACGATACCGTTAAGCGGTTCCTGAAGGGACTTCACCATCTCTACCCGCCGGTATCGCCGCCGCTACCGCCGTGGTCCCTCTCGCTGGTGCTCTCGCAGTTGACGAAGCCGCCCTTCGAGCCGATGGCGACCTCGGATGACAGGCTCCTGACAATGAAAACCGCCTTCCTGGTAGCGGTGACCTCAGCGAGGCGAGCGGGTGAGATCACAGCTCTTCGTTCCGATGAGCCCTTCATGGTCTTCCACAGGGACAAGGTGGTCCTGAGACCTGACATCTCGTTCCTGCCAAAGGTGGTGTCCAGTTTCCATCTCAACCAGGACATCATCCTGCCTGCCTTCTTCCCGAACCCGACGACACCGTTGGAGCGGTCCCTCCACTCCCTGGACGTGCGTCGGGCATTGGCTTTCTACAAGGACAGGACTGCTTCCTTCCGACAGACGCCGCATCTCTTTGTTTGCTATGGGCGACGTCGGAGGGGCCTAAAAGTGTCCACCCAGCGCTTCTCCAAGTGGGTGGTAAGGACTATTGAACTGGCGTATGAGCTCGCGAGGAAGCCTCCGCCAGTCCTGCTTCGAGCCCACTCCACCAGAGCTGTGGCTACTTCTGCGGCCCTCCTGCGAGGAGTTGACCTGCATGAACTCTGCCGTGTGGCGACCTGGTCCCAACCATCGACCTTCGTGCGCCACTACAGGCTCGACTGCCGGTCGCGCAGAGATGCCCGGTTTGGACGTGAGGTGTTGGCTTCCGTGCTGTAGGACCTGACCCGCCGTCCGACCGGTAAGCTACACAGTCTCCTAGTGTATGAAGGCACAGAGACCACGAGAAGAAGAACAGGTTGCTTACCTGTAACTGTGGTTCTTCGAGTGGTCATCTGTGCCATCATACACACCCGCCCTTCCTCCCCTCTTTCTCAGGTCCCTGTAGGTTCTACGGCGGACGACAGAACTGAGGAGAGACCGTTGCTCGGCGGGAGGAGCATGCGCAGTACCGGCGTGGGGGAGGGGTTCCCGCCAAGCGAACAAGCTCTAGAAGTTTCCGAACGCTACCGCGCAGGCGCTAAAGCTCCTAGTGTATGATGGCACAGATGACCACTCGAAGAACCACAGTTACAGGTAAGCAACCTGTTCTTTCTTTCCTATAGACATTGACCTATTTATCTTACATCAGCTCCCTTGCCTCTCCTTAGCTCAGCCTAAAGCCTAATTGTTGGGAGTTAAATAATTAGCAGTAGTCAACGAATGGGACCCTTAATTTCTCTGCTGTTTTAGACGTGCCTTTGCTAGACGAAAAGCTAAAACAGAATTTCCAGAAGTGTGAAGCTTCTGGCAACGATGTAGAACTGAGATATATTTTATTAAAATCCCAGCAGCTGTGAAGCTCTTCAACCTAAGCAAATTAGAATGCTTATTAGATTATGTAGTCAGTGGAGATTTTGTTTCTTGCATGTGCTCAAAAGGCCATCTCTGCCTTATTCATTACCAAAGGGAGCTGAGACAGCAAAAAAGAACAAAGGCAAGAAAACCTGGACACTGTTATAACCTGCATCTGAGGGAACAAGTGTATGAGCAATTAATTCCATTCCCTTGCACTGCTTCAAACTCATTCAGCTTCACCCTTCATGGCCAATTATTCATGAAAGAATTGCCCTACATGGATGAGTGAAAATTCAACACCAAAGAAATTAAGACAATGATCTAAAAGTGATTAGCACAGATGTGTCTTATCTGAACCACAAGTGTTTAAGAGCCTCTTGGCCAGGGAAGGGATCCTCTCCTAATGTGTGCTGTTATTACTGGCACCAGTTCAGCAGGCTTCAGTCCAGTGGTTTAGCCATTCAACTGTAGAACATGGACACCACTTTTGTTTCCTGACAGTCTCTCTAAAATCCATGGGGGAAATCATGTGGCCTTCTGGTTGTGCTTGGAGTGGAATTCTCTTCACAATGGTCTGATTCACACAACTATATACAAATATAGTGCTATATTCCACTTCTGCTGCCAGGACATCTTGTGGAATCCTGGGGCTTGTAGTCTGTAATTCTATGAGAATTCTAAATGCCCCTCTCTAAACTGCCAGCCCAGGATTCCACGGGATGTTTCCGTGGACTGTTAAAGTGCAATATACCATGATAATTGTGCAGTGTGAATGGGCCCACTGGCTATACTAAGGATTCAGCAAGTTGCCTTCCAACAGCATCTGGAAGGCTGCATAATTTTAACTCCTGCCCTAAATTTACAGGTTAATATTTTCTCCCACTGCAGCATCAACATTCTGGGAGAAAGGATTCTGCCATTATGTTTCTGCTTGACATTGTACTTTAAACATATAAGTTGGAAATAAACTGTCCTATGAGCTATGTGTGATCCAGAGGTGCACGGTACCAACAGAGTCTCCCACGGAAAAAAAGATCAGTCACATAAAGGAGAATTGCTACTCCTAGAACCTCTTAGAAATGGCGATTCTCCTTTAAACCAAGGTGCCACTTCCCCAAACCTTGTTTTTCTGTCTGTGTCACTTGCAAATAATTTTTACACAATTGAAACAGGACTTCAGGTTAGCTCAATTTTCATAATATTTGAAGGGTTACCAGAGAGATGATGGAGCAAACTTGTTTTCTGTTTCCAACACATATGATGATGTATTCAAATACAAAAAAAAAGTGTTCAAAGTACAGACAGTATAACCACCACTTGATCTAACAGTAGAATAAACTGTCTCAGAAGGTGGTGGGTTTGCTCTCAAGAAAATTTTAAATGGATGACAGAGATCCTTTTTGCATCATACCTCAATAGTGGGTTGTTCCATTACAATCCCAGCATTGCCATTTCCATGATGGTGTTGAGTTACCACATCCTTTCTCTCTACCGCACCCTTTCTCCTTAAGCAGATGAGTAGCATTATTGCCACCAGTGTTCCCTCCACACTACAGCATCATTTGCCCTTTCCCTGCCCCCACAGCTCCTGATTAGTCTTTTTTTTTTTTGTATGCCATACTAGTACAGTCATGTTGTAACGTCATGACATGCTGGTACACTATTGTAGTTTTGTGCTATAATGCTAAAAAAGTATTTAATTTTTTTAAAAAAATTAACTCAAAGGAGAAATTTAAAATAAACACAGAGAGGTGGCAGATTCCAAACTTGCCACGCCATGGGAGTTGCTGAGGGAAGGACAATCTGGGCACACCCACAGCCTGCTCACTCCTGGATCCTGGACAACAGGAAGTGCTATCAAGCACTATTATCGGACTGCACTGGTCCAGTTGACAAGATTCTAGCGCTAAGGGAGGCTCTTAATGGATTTTATCTGGAAATTAAATAGGACTGATTTGCAACACTTGGGAACTGGATAGCAGCAGCATTGAGTAGTAGCGCAGCTACTGGACTTGGAACAACCCATTACTGTGGTGAGATGACAATGTCCCGGAGAAAGGGCCTGAGATAACATTTTTTCAGAAACAGTCTCTGTGTCTTTGGACTACGTAACTTCTCTGAATTCTCTAAACTTTATTAAAGTTTTGGCAATAACAACAGTAACAGTCATTGCACATTAAAATGTTGTCTGCCTGAGAACCAGAGCTTATAGAAGTTACTTGTTTTATATTATAATTCCCAAAGTTCCTAGCTACTGGCTGTACTAATTGGAAGTATTCTTGGAGTTATATTCCAAAAAAAAGTAACTTCTCCACATTCTAATGAGAACCCTAGATTACTCAAATTCACTGGTAGATGTAGAGTATAATTTTACAGGAGAATGATGGGAGAAGAGGATGTTTTGAAAGAGTGGAACACTGAATGCACTTTAACTAATCAGACACACTCCCAGTTGCTTCAGTTCCTTATGTAAGGACTTGATTTTTAATTCTATCTATAAATAGCTTGGGAATGTGATTTTTGTGACAGTCAAACATTATTGTACAAGACTGATAAAGACTGGAAGTGGTACAGAGGTCTTTGGCTGTCAACTCTTGTTTAAAGACAGCTCTCTGTTGATTCAAGACTGGGCCCAAAAGTCTGGATTGGTTTTGCACACCTCATGGCCAATGTATGCATTTAAGTCTGCTGTAGTAATTTCCACCATCCTTTTGCAGCTGTGTGTATTATCTATCACTGCATGGGTGTGCATACTACTTAGACAAATATGATAAGTTCCCTGGCCTGAGGATCTTCCAGTCTAGTAACAACATGTTGCGCAAGTGCAAACACTAAACCACAAACAGGGAGTGGGGACGAGTTAGGGGAGAACATGGAGAAATTATCTTTGGCTCATCAAAGAGCTGGAAGAAATCCATCAACGGAACCTTTAAGCTATTATCCATTTTAAATAGAAAGATAAAATCATGAATAATTAGTTCCTGCACATGCACTGCTGAAATTGGAGTAGTGGGGATTTTAGGAGCAACCTCCATTCTGATATTGCATGTCAAGAAGCCAAAGGCAGGTTCACGTTACTCTCCTATTTGGATCCATTGGGACTTTTGAGTCAACATGCTTAGGACTGCACTGGATGACTTTAGTTTTTTTGATGAATGGAATGATGTTTGAACACATATACACTCAGGAAGCTCATTTAAAAAGAGAATGAGATGCAGTGTTTATCAGCAGTGAAATTAACTAGACCAGATAATGCTTACATTTCATCTAGGCAGTTTCGCAAGTCTTGGGAACTGTGTAGAATAATGGAAAGTAGCTGCAATAAAGAATTATTGTATATACTTGTCGGGACCTCCGCGGCCCCAGACGCAGCACCCGAGGAGGAGGACGATCCGGTCTCCTCGCGAGTAGCGGCGGAGGTCTCCTCGCGAGTAGCGGCGGAGGCCTCCGGCGCCGGGAACAGCTGCCCGGACGCCGTCGAGGCCACCGCCGCCGCAGAGGAGGCTATGGAGCCACCTGCCGCTACGGGAGGTCGTCCCGAGCCTGCCTGCCCTGACGCCACTGAAGACACCGACGGAGCCGGCGCTGCGGAAGAGAGTCGCCCGGAGGTCGCTGGGCTGCCGCTCACCCGCGGGCCCGATCCGGAGGAGCCTGACGGCCTCCCTCCCACGTTCTCGCAGCGGCGGCAGGCCAAGGAGGCTGCCCGTCGCTCTCGCCGGTTGCTGGAGCGTCAGCGGCAGGCTGAGGGCTTGCAGCTGGCTAAGGACGCTCAGCTGTGAGCCCGGCTGAGGGCTCCCAGCTGTGCAGCAGCTTCAGGATTGGCCGGTGCCGGCGCCAGGCTCCTACTTTAGAGCCAGAGGGAGCCAGGTTCAGCACGGAGCAACAACCAACGGCTCTCCGTGTGTTGCCCGTTAGAGCTGCTGCCTTGTTCCTGCCGTGTTCCTGCTTTGTTCCTGCCTGCCTTGCCCCTGCTGTGGTCCCGCCTTGTTCCTGCCGAGACTCTGCTCGGAAGCCTTGCCAGCCAGCTTAACCCTTCGTTGCCCGGGTGAGGAACCCTTTCTTTTCGTTCCTGTTTACCGCCTGAAGTAAGGCTTGCTTTAGTTTTGCGGTGACTCTGCTGGCTGAGGCTTCCGGGACGCCAGCCTCGGCCTGAGCCAGACCCAAGCCTGCCCGGCCCCGCCCAGCCGCCGACAATACTCATGTATAAGCCTAGAAATTTTACTCGAAAAATTAACCCCAAAAATCCAGATTGACTTATCCATGGGTCAATGTAACTACTATTCCTTAACTGTTATCAAAAAAGGGACCATCACCTTCTCTGAACAGAGAGGTGAAAGGCAAGACCTTAGTCTATGCTGAGAGAACCCAAAAGAAGCTCTGACCCCCTCTACTCTCTCCATCACGGTGCCACTTCTGGTCTTTTTGAATGTCTGGTTGGGAAAATGGTAGTGGTTAGGGTGGCAGCTCTTTGGTACTTCCCTTAAAGGAATTCCAAGAGAGTAGAGGGAAGAGTTAGTGCTTCCTGTAGGTTCTTCTGGATGAACTGAGCTCTTGTCTTTCACCACTCTACTCGGAGAAGGGGATGGTTCCTTTTTTATATACAGTTAATACTGTACCTGAAGTTTGATTAAAAAAAAAAAAAGGACCACCCGCTTACCCAAGGAGAGTGACAAAAGACCTTTATGAATACCTGGGCAGGAAAATGGTGGTGATGGTAGCTGGAGAGGCTGGCCCCCTGAGGTGATACTTTCCCCTCTCTGTAGAGTAACCATTGACTTATCCACAGGTCATATCAAAATCTATAATTTTTGCCCCCAAACCTGCCATCAACTCATACATGAATTTGACTTATAGACAAGTAAATACAGTAAGAGTTTTGTCACATAAATCAAAACTCACTCTCTTTCATCTTTCATTACATTTGAACTCTTACCAAGGATGGATGAAGACTAAAGCTACAGTCACGGTAAGGGAGAAATCTCCAACTGTTCTACAGAAGTCACATTCCGTTTACAGCAACCTGAAATAAAATCTTTTTCTCTCCCCACCCTGCCACACTTTCCAAACTGCTGTTTCGCCATTTTGTGTGTTCTTAGCTCTGAATACAGGTCACTTAAGAGTAATGTCAACAGTATGAAGGAGTATATTGCGTGCAGTACAAAATGAAAGGAGTGGAAGCGTGTCAAGAACCTACATGAAGCCAGAGTTCTTGATTAAACACTGGCAGTGCTTTTGCGTCACCATTTCTTTGTCAGTCTTTCTATGCAAACATGGCCTTACTGGCTTTTATCTTTTCACTTCTCAGCTACAGGTAGGACTAGCCTCACCAAGCATCTCTGCAGACTAGTGGCACAAATTAGAATTTCATGAGGAGAATGAGGAGAAATAACACACAGCATCCCATATAATAAGGCAGAACTCAAAAAGAGACTAGCACCTGCAGTTTAAAAGTGAGTTTAAAGTAAAAGAGTAGTAGAATTTCAAAAACTTTCTATTTAAAGTCAAAAGTGGTAGAACAGCAAATAATGTGGAAACACTGGAGTAACAACAAGGAGCTAGTTTTTAAGATACACAGACAGATACACAGCATCTTCAGTAAAGGAAGCTTAGTTGTAATGAAATAGAGAATGGAGATAATAAAGGCATCAATTCTATACAAAAGAATTCAAAAAGAGAAATATGATTTTCAGAGTTCTTGTGTATATTTACTGCAGAGCTTTCCAAACTGTGTGTCATGACACATTAGTATGTCAACTGCAGTGTTTAGGTGTGTCGCTGCCACCACCCTGGGCTGAGAAAGAGCCTGGCGAATGCAGCAGTGGGCCAGGCTTGGGTGGAAGAGCTGCCTCCACTTACTGCATTACTTACTGAATTACTGTGTTGCGAAATGATGCATGTCTAAAGTGTGTCCCCAACATGAAAAGTTTGGAAAGCTCTGATTTACTGCAAATCACCCCCAATGCATTTCAGAAAAGAACATGGCTTCATCAGGAGCCCACTGTAACTAAAAATTAAAGATACTGAAAATAAATGTTAGCAAGCAAAAATACTAATGCCATTACTTAAGCATATTCCAGATCATGACTTCCTGAAGTCTTAATACATTACTATAGCACATGAAGCGCCATGCCAAAAAGAATTCCTTCAAAATATAAATAAATAAAAATAAAACACCAAATCATTCTATTGTAAAGAAAGAAAGCCTCTGACAAACCACTCTTTGGCAGTGTATCAAAAAACTAAAACAAAACAACCGCCCTCAACTTATTAATCATGAACCCTAGCTCTATGTACTGTGAGTCTTTCATCAACTTGATAGAAAAATATATCTACTCTGGAATGTCAGGTAGGAAGGCCAAAATTTGCATTGTGGAAATACTTGTTATATACCTTATATTGATATACAATAACTATGTGATCATTATTCATGGTCTCACTTGCCAATGATCCATGCTTCTATTGGCTGAGGAAGGAGATGGACTCTCCTTTCTCTCTTAGCTGAAGAAGGTGACAGATACTCCTTTCTTGGTTGAAAGAAGGACATGACTCCAAGCAGCCAGGCCTCCCTCCAGATTTGGCTCCCAAGGAAGGGACTACTAACCAAAGCCCCCTAGGAACGAATGCAGGAAAGAATGAGGAGCCAGGCAGTAGAGCTACCTCCCTCCCTCCCTCCCTGCATCACCTGGCTTGGGGGTCAAAATACAGCATTTGGTATTATCCACTTTTTTACCATCCATGTTAAGTCTGGGAACATATTCCTCATGGATATAGGGGAACTACTGTATAGATATATGCCATCAAGCTTATTCCATGCTCAACTGGTCCTATAAACTCATGAGCAAACCCTTCACACTGAGATGTATTATCCTAATATACACGGAGATGTAAATGCTGGCAAAGAGTAAAGGATGATATTCTAAATCCCCATTTAAACATTCATGGGATGAACTATTCTGTCTGAGAATCCAATATAACTCTCTTCCTAACAAGTGTTTTTGTTCCATTTTGTTGACTTTCTGCACTGCCCTCAAGATTAAATTGATTATCACATGACCATATATATAAGAAAACATTATCTGAAGGTGCACTTATCTTTCTTCTTGTGGTTGTTAGATTAATAGCTGCCTTTAAGCGGTTTCAGGGGCTTGCCCATATATATACTCCTACAGGGACAATAACTGCATAAACAATCCATGTGCTGCTGCAGCTGGAAAACTGGCAAACGGTGTTGCCTTCTGATAGACTGCAGAGCGGTATTCTTGTGATAATCCATCATGGCTACACGGGTGCTCTTTCCACTGCTAGGTGAACAGGCAAAGACTGGCAAGCCAACCCAAGTTATGGGTTAACTCCTCCCATAACTACATGAGCTGAATTAGCATCTATTCAGTTTCTTACAGTGTGTACCAGACAATTATACTACTTCTATTATCACTTGACACTGATCCAAAGCACAAGCAAATTGATACTTTTCAACTGTGTAAAGTTTAAGGTGAATGTTCCCAGCATAGCTCTGAGCAAGTCTTTGAGCAAGTCTAATGAGTGAGAGGCCAGGTTTTTAGTACAGAAAATAATTCTACATGATTAGATTTCAAAGTTGTGAACTCATCTGAATTCATGGAGCACACATTACACTCCTCAGCTCCTAAGGGCAAAGTCAGATAAGGTATTAATCTAGTCAGTATTTCTTATTTTGTAAATTATATAACTAGAAGAAAAAGAAAGAAAGAAAGAAAGAAAGAAAGAAAGAAAGAAAGAAAGAAAGAAAGAAAGAAAGAAAGGAAGGAAGGTAAAGGTAAATAGTCTATTTCGTTTTTATTCTTCTGATCATTCAGTTCCTACTTGAGTAAACAACATCACATTCTTTCTGAACTATTTTCTTTAATGTAGGGGGATGGGGTGCCCCCTATCTTTTGTGATGTCTTCCTTAGTTACTGTTTTACAAATTACAGTGGTTGACTTTGACGTCTCTGTTCAGGAATGTGCCATTATCCCCCTGGTTGAATTTCTCAGACCATGGAAGTAACATATTACAAGGAATGATCTTGCCTGTAAGGTGTTATTCTTGAAGAGTAATGAGGGTATAACAGTCTTTTATTGGGATGTGATGAGTAATATTTACCTGTTACGTGTTGCTTTTTTTGTGTGTAGGGGTGGGCTTTCTAGCCATTTCTGCATTTTAAGAAAGAAAAGCTAATTTAAAAATAATTAAAAAGCAATGCATTAGTAATATATTACAAAGATGTAGCTTGTAAAACCATAAGTAGCGCAACATAGTAGCACTAACATCAGCTAGATTTCTTCTAGGACAGTGCTATTCAAAATGGTAGTCCCTGGACTGGCACCAGTCTGAACCATTCACTGTCAGTCTGTGGAGAGTTTCTAGAAATAAAGGAACAGTTGTAGCTAATGGGCAGAAATATGGGACTGATCCTTGGCATCATCGAAAAAATAATTGTTGGTCCCCTGCATTAGATAATTTAAGAAGCACTGCTCCAAGGTAACTACTCAAGTCGGGCATTTGAAGAAGTGGATTGATATCCACAAAAACTCATGCTAAGTAAATAAGTCTCAGCTATTCAAGCAGTCTACATTTTCCCCCATTTCTTTTCATACTAATATTCATTAGTATTTTTTTAAAAAAATCCAGGCTTTGAACCTCTCTCCTGTATCTCTGTGGCTTTGTTCCAGCCCAAAGAAGTTATTTCTGTTCCTTAGCTCTGCACAGCTTTCTTCACTTAGATCGCTGTCTCTTCAGAGCAGGTCCACCCATGGTATGTTCCCAGACAGGATCTCTCTCTCTTTCTCTCTCTAGTTAGTTGGCTGCTTGCCTGCCCCTCTTATCCTCCCCTTAATATACTTCTCAGCATCTCCTGCCCCACCCCAAGGGCCTCAGCTGTCTTAAGGTCTAGGCACATGCTACTGTCTGACAGAATTTCCAGACAATTGGAACAGCCTGCCCTTATTATTTTAAAATTTATAACCAAGGATGTGCTGGGATCCCAAAAGATCTTGCCTCCTAAGTGAACACTTCTTTAACTTCCAACAAATAAATGAGTTCTTTTGCTTTGGGATTCTCCACAATGGTTATTTGGGAGTAATCCAACAAATTACAGACAAATTCATCTGATTATTAATGTGGTAGAGCAGAAGGATGACTTCAGGCACACAACAAGAGGAGACCTCCATGGATGCTACTGTGTCACAACATGGACTTCAGAGACAGAGATTGCCCCATACGTGATCCCATATTGAAATGTATTTTACATGAATAATTTCTAGGACACGCAATAAGAAAAGAGATGGGTTATGGCTTCTAAGGAAAAACCAATGGGCAGGGCTAACATTTGTGGAGGTCAGGCAGGAAGTAGAATGTGTAGATTTCATGAGGGTGCCCCCTACTCTTCCCTCCATCATTCAAGCAAAATGGGGAGGGTGAAAAGTTTTTCTTATTATACTTCTTTCCCTGTTTTTACAATCCTCTAAGATACTTCAAGACTACTGTTCTAGTAACAGGGAACCTGGAACTGTATCTAAGGGGAAATGGGGGTGGGAGGAAGAGCTCAATTTTGGTAGGCTGGTTGTTATTAATTTAGTCTACTTGCAAGGTAAGGGCAAATTACTTTCCCCATCCCTTATCACTCAAACAATCCTTAAATATGAAGATTATTATAAGCACAATGCACATTTAGAGAAGTGTCCTCCATGTGCTCATCATAGCTTATTCTGAAGAAAGTCTAAATAGGCTAGATTTCAGACAGCCTTTATTATTTATGGGATCACTCGATGATGACAGCTGTCTTAGTAGATCATTTAGTAGGCCTATGACTAGTATTTTCTAGGGTCACTCAACTGCATAGGAGTCTTGGTGGTCCCCATGACTTGGTGGTTTTTCCAGATCAAGAGAGGAACAGGTCCCCTCCAACCAATCCTTGGGATGAGATGGAGGTCCAAGCCACCTCAGCTTCCCCTCCACTCCATTCCTGGGTCTGTGTCTGTTAATAGACGTTGAGCAATTATTTTTTAGACATCATTGCAGAGATTTCATGAACTATTTACTGCCTCTAGCTAGGTAGGTTTTTAAGGTGTAACAGATCTCACAGATTTACTGTCTTAGCACAGATGCATGATAAGCCTATAGTTTCCTAAGAGGTCAAAGTATTCCAGATGCCAAAAGGGTTGCTTTTTGAACTACAGATCCCAGAATCTCCAACTTGCCATGTTGAGCCACCTAGGGAATTCTGGAGCCTGTAATCCAAAAAAAAAAGAAAAAAGAAAAAGCCTTTCTAAGCTCTGCAAACATTGCCCCAGCAGCCTTGACAACAACTTTGCAAGACAAGCCAAGTTGCCCTCTTTCCCACCTCAACAAGCCAAGACTACAAGGATCTAGCTGAAGAGAGGCCACCCAGCTTGCCTATGTTCTTAACTCCCCCAACACCCACCCCCAAGCTCCAGCTCTTTGAAAAATTAGACAGAATAACTTAAGACCAAACAACAGATGCACCAGATAATCCTACTGATCCTCCTGCCGGCAGACGCAGCACTGTAACTTAATTGCCAGCTGATGGGGTTTGCGTGCCCCATGTATCTGATAGGTTAGTGCATTGCAACCATTTCAGGAGAGGTCAATGTTTATGTCTGTTACATTAACTACCCTGAATTTATACAGTAATTGCCTGGATGCAAATATAGGTGGTGATGCCCACACCCAAGTGTGCAGTCCTGCCCCTGGCCCCCAGGTTTGAGCATGAATTACCTTAATTCACCCCTTTTATCATCCCAGCTAAGTGCTAATTAGAGAAGACTTCCAGCGTCTTTATGCTAAAGTGTGGTACAGTGAATCACAATGTGCGGTTTAAGCAAATATAGCTTCAAGAAAGGCAGGACTTGTGTTTTAGCTCAGTGCTGACTTTTCTTACTCCCAGGAAGAAAGAAAGAAAGAAAGAATGTGGCAAAAGAATGTCCTAGTGGCAGATTAAACTTTATTTGGCCAAACTAATTAGCTGGGCACAAAGAATCTGAATTGCCAAGATCTCTTCCTCAGGCAGTTTGTGGCTCACAATGAACACAAAAAATTATGTTACGTTCAAGGCTGACCTAAGACAATTTGCTGCCCAGGCAATAGGCAAGATGTTTTCTTCTTCTTCGTTCCACCCTCAGTTTCATGTACAAAAACTAACTTAGCTAGTGTGGTGTTGTATTCAAAGTGCTGGAGTAATACTGGGGAGATTTGGGGCCATTTCACACTACACAATTATAGCAGTATGTTTCCACTTAACTGCCATGGCAACATCTTATGGAATCCTGGGATACGCAGTTTAGTAAGCCACTGGAACTCTCTGGCTGAGCATTCTAAACGTGTGTGTGTGTGTCTTCAAGTTTCCTGTTGACTTAAGGCAATCCCATGATTTTCATATGGTTTTCTAAGGTAAGCAATACTCCAAGGTGGCTTTGCCAATTCCTTCTTCTGAAATATAGCCTATGACACCTGATATTTATTTGTGGTCTAGTATCTAAGTACTAACCAGGTCTGACCTTGCTTAGCTTCCAAGATCAGACAGGATCTGGTGTCTTTAGGGTATTTAGGCCCTGGAGGATTCTAAATACCACTCTGTAAACTTTCAAATCCCAGGAGTTCATAGGATGTTGCCATAGAAGTTAATTATAAACTTCAACTGGTTAGCATTAAAGGGATCCAGAGCTCCCACTATGCAGGACTTCTCAGGGTCTGAGTTCTGTTCTCCATTCCACACAGTAAGGGAGAGGAATCTCAGGGTGAGAGCTCTGCTCTGAAAAGTATGTGTCTGCATGTACATGCATGTGTCTTCTGTGGTGTTTTGTTTGAATGGCATACTCTGTACAAGAGTGGTTGATGCTTAATGGATCATGATGTTTAATGACCTGATCAGGGACTTCTTTTGTAACACCATCTGGGCCTGTCCAGTGTGACATTACAAGGGGTCATCCCCAGGTCTCAGATTTTGACAGGAAAACCTCAGAGCCTGAGGCAGTCCTGATCTGGCAGTCCTTGGGGAGACCTACATGCAAATCCTTATTTGGCCATGAAGTCCACTTTTGGTCAGCCCCCATCTGTCAACCTCACCTACCTCCCAAGGTTATTGCAAATATTAAAATGGTGAAGAAAACAATGAACCCTCCTTTGCATTTTTATTGACTGAGTGATTGATTGATTAATTGATTGATTTTATTCAATTAATGCCCTACCTTCTCAATATGGGAGCCAGGCAGTTTATCACATGGTTAAAACAAAATAAAGCTAAAAACTTGATGCTACAGAAGTTCTTTTTAAAAATGAAACCAATATTTAAATAAATGAAAAACAGACTTAAAAAGTAGTAAAATGCCACCAATTTAAAACAGTAGAAAATAGTTCAAATATATAAGGATAAGAAGCACAACGCACATAACCCAATTGTTGCTGTAGTAGTTATGTGCCTTCAAGTAGACTCTTACTGATGGCAACAATATCCAAAGTTTTTCTAGGCAAGATTTGTTCAGAGGGGCTCTGCCATTGCCTTCCACAGGCTGAAAGAGTGTGACTTGCCTAGTGGGTTTCCATAGCTGAGTGGGGATTCAAACCCTGGTCTCCCAGACTCTTGGTCCCAGACTCAAAGCATTATACCACATTGGTTCTTACAACCACATGAAAAATCTTTAATCACCAAATTCCTGTTTAAATGAAGCATTCTTCACCCTGCTGGTGGAAGATGAGCCTCCTGTGGGATGGAGTTCCATAGCCTGGGAGCAGCCACTGAGAAAGTTCTTTCTCACTTCCTTACCAGATGGAGACAGCAACGGGATCAAACAATAGCCTTCCAAGGGTCTTAAGCTCATACAGATATTTTACTCTGAGCTCCTTGGAGGAAAACTAGGGTTTAAAAGTAACAAAATAAACAAACAAGAAAACAAATACAGAAATAAACATACTCAAGCACTGATAACAGGCAGCATTCTCCATTGTACCAAAGACAGCAGAGCTCCAGGAAACAAGGAACTGTATAGGCAAAGAACAGGATGAGCAAGGAAGCTGATTGGATCACAGTACAACTGTAGTACTCTCCTCTGCTTGTGGACATGGTTCTGTCCTAATCCAAACAATAATAGGACTCTACCCCAGAGCTTGGAAAGAAAGGATGAATGTATGTATGTATGTATTTTGAAGAAGAAAGCTCTCAGAATTCCCTAGCAGCCATGTTGGCTGGTGGATTCTGGGACCTTTAGTTTGAAAAAGAAACATTTCCAAGCTCTGGTTCAGCTATTCTTGAAGTTCCTCTTTGCCTTGTTCCACCCTCCCACATCAATGTCTGTCTGCACTCAGATTGGCCTGGCCCTCAGAATCTTACCTCTTGACCTGGTAAGCCAAAAAGTGATAGAAAGACCCAGAAGGGGAAGAGCTCATCTCACTATCTGGCTGCATCTGTGTGTCCAGGAGACTCTGAGATGTATCCTGTGCCCGTGTTCCAGTTCTCTCTACACTGTTCTGTTCTGCAGTGTGAAACTAGCTTTGTTGTGCATCATAGCCTTCCTTCTTAGGACACAACAATTCAGTCCATTTCTTTTATGTTTCTGTTATTCTGTTATTCTTACAGGTATAGCATAACAATCCTGCAGGGTTGGCTCCACTGCTCCCAAACCAACTGTACATGGGACCCTCCAGACTTTTCATGCTATAACTATAAATTATGGAAAGCAAATATTTGCATCTACAGCAATTTGTTATTTGTTTCATAATTAGCATGAGATTATTCTGTTTCCCAGCTAGGGCTGCCAAGTCAGTAATCACCCAGATTTTGAGGTCAAAAACTGAGACCAGGAGCAGACTCTTGTGATTCCACAGAGACAGGTCAAGCAAAGATTGGCAGCCCAGCCACAACTACTTTAGGGGTCAGTTTGATGTTGAAACAGGCATGAGAGCAAACTGGATAAATGAGCCTAGAATTTGGGTAAAACCTAGCTAACCAGATATTTTAACCTAGAGCCAAAGGTAGAAAATAAAGACTTTTTGGGGGGGCAGCTGGGCAAGCCAGCTGTTCTTGGAATTTTCCAGGTTCTGTGCTACTGCTGTCAAGGCTTCTATGACAAGAAGGCTGAGAAGTCACGGTGATGGCACTCTGTTCCCTGCCTTGCTGCAAATATCCTGAGGAGCCCAATTGCATGTACCTGCCACTCTCTCCCCAGATCTTTCTCCTCACTCCTGGCTTGTTGGTACACCAACATTGTGTAAGTCCAGCACCCCCATTGTGAGCCAGAGAACTCTAGCTGAGAATGAGTGCAGATAGTTGCCCAGAGTTTAAATCTACCTCATACAAAAACGTCAAAGAACAAATCTTCTCTTCCAGTGCCACCTGCCTTATGATTTGTGTCTTCACCTGGAGAAAGAAACTAAGGCCATTTCCACACGGGGTAAAACTCCGCGTCCAGACGATCCGAGACGGAGGTCGTTCACACCGCGGAGCGATCTAGTGCGGTTGGAAAAGGTGAGCCTCCACACCTCCAACCGCTCTAGTGCAGCCGCAAGGGCGGCGCTGCAAGTTTTTTACCTGTGAGTTCTTCCCAGGTGTGAGTTCTTCCCAGGTGGTTTTTACGAAACTCGCCTGCACTAATCTGCCGCCGCTCCCGGTGTGAATCTGCAGAGACTCATTAGTGTGTCTCTGCAGATCTGCCCGGGGGCGGGCTTCCAGCTGGCGCGCTGCCCTGATTGGCGGAGTGCCGCCGGAAGCCGCCAGCTGCCATTTTGGGCGCCGCTGAATGCCGCCGAACGCCGCCGAACGCCGCCGAAATTCGGTGGTGTGTGGAGCAGCGGAGCCGCGCTCCCCGCAGGGACGGAGCAGGGATGGAGCAAAACGCACGCAGGTAATCTCCGCCCCTGTGTGCGCTGCCCCATTTCGGCTCCCCACGTGTGGAAAGGGCCTAAGTTTCTGAAATTTCAGCCAATGCCCTGAATCCTAGGAACCCTATGCAACATTGTAGTGAAAAATGACATTTGGGATAGCTTCCTTTCCTGCAGCTACTAAAAACTGGTCTCTGCAACTTAGGCAACTGCTGTTTCCAATTTCAGAAGCCTCAAGGCTGAGTTTGGAAAACTATCCTATGGATGCTGGGGATTGTAATATCAAAATAGTAAGTTTTCAAAGCTTGGTGTTATGGGTGGCATTTAGATAGGCTTCTATAACCTGAAGTCTTTTGGATGTGTTGGATTACAACTCCCATAGAAGGCTGATCTAGGATAAAGGTTTGGTAACAACACATGCCAGTCCTATGGACAAATAAGGCAGATTTTCTCCTCGAGTTTCAAAGGACTGATACAAATTTGCAAATAGGGAAACACCAACCTGGCAGGTTCTCTCAAGAAAGATATCAGGTTACAGGGATTACATCACTTACACTCTGATTGGCTGGATAAACACAGAGAGATTATGAGGGTGAGTAAGACCGCTGGAAGTTGCTGTAGTCAGCTGCTTTAAACAAGTTAACATTGAGATCTGGCCATTCTGGAGATGCAGTTTCTTAGTTTAGATGATGTTAGCAAGTAACAGTATCCACATGTTACAATCCCTGTCCCCCACACAAATAATGAGATTATTTCCATTTGTCTAAATTACAAATTTAGCCATCTTGAGTCCTTTGAGTTTGGGAACAAGCTGGGCATAAATAAAGGTGGTGGTGGTGGTGGTGGTGGTGGTGGTGGAGGAGGAGGAGGAGGAGGAGGAGGAGGAGGTGGTGGTACACTTTTGTGTTCTTAGCTTCAGGTTTAGTCTGGGTTCATACCTTCAGTCATCACCAAACAGACTGCATTTCCCCCCCCCAAACAAAATTAAAGTTAGAGTTGTCAGTTAAATTAGTTTTCTCATCCCAAGGTCACTGTACAGTTCAGTTAAGTCACATCACTTGTCTTCCAGCCATGATAAAATTCAAGACCTATCTGTTGTATCACTAATCAAAGTGATGAACTTCTGTTCAGGAATGATAATGGATTTTCACACTTTGAATTTCCATGACCGTTCAGCTAGTAGCCTATGTTTGATAAGGAATGAGGGAGAATTGTTTTATTTGTGTGTGTGTGTTATGTGCCTTCAAGTTGCTGGTTGGTTTACAGCAACCCCATGAATTTCATAGGTTTTTCTTAGGCAAGGAATACTCAGAGGTGGTTTTGCCAGTTCCTTCCTCTGAAATCTAGCCTACAGTACGTGGTATTCATGGACAGTCTCCCATCCAAGTACTCATGAGGGCTGATCCTTCTTAGCTTCCACAGTTAGACAGGATCTGGTGCCTTTAGGATATTTAGACCTGTGAGCATTTCTCACATAGTCTCAGTTTCAGGGCATTTCTCCACATGCCACTTGAATTTTCTTGCCTTCCTTATATCAAACTGGGGCTTGCAAGACTTCCTGCTTCATCCCCCTGCATATAAATCAACATTTAGTTTACTACACACCAAAGTGTTCTTGTGCATGCCTTTTAGAGGTAGTATTTTGACTTGTGAACATTTATTTGAATATAAGTTTAAAAAATCGAATACTTTTGGTTTTCTCCCAATAATGAGAAACAGAAAGATATGCAAGACACTTCTACTGATCATGAATTGGATACATTCATTTTCTCAAAATCCTTTAACATGAATTTCTTGGTCTGCTGCTGTTCCTTCACAGTGTTATTAGCAGCTGTCCCAGACTTGACACTGTGTATCTGCATGGGACGATACTTCTTATTCTTGCAGCCATACTTGCTTGGAAAGATAGGAGCTGTCATCCAAAGCAAGTGGAGGGCACCTGCTTGGACAAGACAGGTCTACAGGCTTGAGAGACTCTTATCATAAGCTTTACTGTGAGAGAAAGTGTCCCAACTTGGCTTTTGTCACAATGAATAATGCATTCTTGCAGGATTACATACAAATGTTTCCTTTTGGAATAGCGCTTGTTCCTAGCTGCTCACCCAGCTCTACATGTGACCTGGCACATGTTTCCTCACCAAGTGGTAATTATATTATCCTTCTAGTATCCCAGGAAATCAGACAAGTCTTCTCAAGCTGCTGTGAGTCACTCTGAATCTGCCCGGTGTGGTTCTGGCAACGCAAACCACCCTGTTACTCACCATGCTATTGAGTAAACAAATTTAAGATCAGGTTGGCAACGAAGCAGGCTAGTTCAGAATGATGTTTACCAAAGCCAAGGCAGCAATTAGGAAAGAAGCCCCATACCATCCTCCACCTTACCACATTGCTCCTCACCTCCCAGCACTGAAGATTCCAGAGATTTTGACCATGACCGTGGTGATAAATAGTAGGAAGCCACATAATAACACCTGGTCAAGGACTGCATGATTGCAAGAAATCCTAAGTAGAGCCAAATAAATTGCTTCTGCAGAAGTTATAATGTTGGTTGGCTGCACTCATAAAATAAGAGTAGCCAAGAAATAACAAATGGCTACTATCTTATCATTGTGCTTTGTATATGGAAAATTAAGTAAAAAATAATGATCACAGATGAATTACTTCACTTTAAGATGGGTAATGAAGGAACTGGAATTGTTAATTTCTATAGATTTTCTTTAATTTGGTTTATAGTTTTTTGATAACTTGGCTTAGTCATTAATCATAAAGGAGACTGTATTCAAGAAATTAGAAGGCTAGATAAGATATCTATCATTAAATGCCCAAATCAGAATAATCCATGTAATAATCCATCTGATTTTTATGTATGGTTTGAAAGCTAGACAGTGAAGAAAGTAGACAAAGAGGAAATCAACTCATTTGAAACGTAATGCTGGATACCATGGATGGCTAAAAAGACAAATGAATGGGCCATAAGGCTTGAACTCTCACTAGACGCCAAGGTGAATAAAGTGAGGCTTGTCATACTTCAGACATATTATGAGACAACAAAACTTATTCAAAAAGATAACAAAGCTTAGTAAAGGGGAAGTCAGTAGGAAAAAAGAAAGACCAGGGTACAAATAGACTGATTCAACCAAGGAAGCTACTGTCCTGAGTTTGCAAGACCTGAATAAGGTAGTTAATGAGCAGAGTTCTTGACAGTATCTCACAAATAGGTCACTATAAATCAAAGTCAACATGACAGCAAATAACACCACAACAAAACAAATGGCTGTCCAGTTCAGGGACATTCTCTGAAAAGGACATAACAGCATAAAAACAGCCTGCTGGATCAGATGAAAGGGACATCTAGGTCAGCACTTGGGAAAATGACTTGGACTATAATTTCCAGAACCTCCTAACCAGAACAAGGGATTCTAGGAGTTACATTCCAAAAGAAGTCATCTTTGTAAGGTTTGACTTAGGCCAACATTCAGCTTCCTACGACAGCCAGCAAGAAATACTACAGTCAGGGCATCAACAACGTCACATATTTCCACAGTCTCCTCACCCACCACTCCTTCTCCATCTTGTTCCAATTTTCACCATGACCAATACATTTAACTAATCCTCAAATTGATCTAATCCCCTAATTCCATTTAGATATGCCTAGTCTAAACCTTGTCACACCTTGTGGTATTTAATTTTATTAATTCTACTCATTATGTAAAGAAGAGAAAAAGGTTTGTTCATATTACAGAAGTAAACATACATTACATTTAACATAATGTTATAAGGTACTCTGGGACTTGGACTATTGCTACAATTCTCCCCTCCATTTGCAAAAATATAAGTACAGATGGCCTTTCACTTTTGCAGGTTTCATTTTCAAGGATCTGATTATTTGTGAGTTTATCCAGTCCTTGCCCCTCCTACCTCAAATGCTTCTTTTCCAGTGGAACCTTTCCCCTTGATGGCTTCCGAACAGGTCATGTAGCCCTTTAAAAGCCTGCCTCTGGTTCTCCTGCTCCTCCTTCTCCACCAATTGCTGTGTGGCCTGGTAAGGATGGCTTGCAACCAGGTTTCTCGGCACCATTAAACCCTCTTCCCATGCTCCAGATACACTGAAGGAAGGAGATGGCTGAGAGAGAGGAAGTATAGGGCCACTGAGCTGACCCATCCTCTTTCTTCTTCATTTCTTGACCTTTGGACCCTGGGCCCTCTCTCCCCACCATGCCTCAGCCCCCTTCCCATAGACACACCTATTTTGACATTTGTGGTTTTTCCACTTTTGCCAGGATCCTATGCCCCTAATCCTAGTGAATGTGGAGAGTCAACTGTACCAGGATTCTTTGGGGAAAGCCAACAGAGTTCACAGACTTGCTCCATATTGACATATTGAGAGGGAAGGAGGAAGGGAGAAGGAAAATCAAAAGGGAGAGATAAACTAATTCTAACACAAAATGGGAGAACTGGTATCAAGAAATATAAGTTTAAAATAGGTAAGATAGTCTTTCAAGTCCTTTTATCCAAGATTAATCTGGACAGCACAAGGCCATATGTGTTTCCCATTATCAAGAACATAGGTTAAGACAATGAGAGAAGCAATCTTCCTCATTAAATAGACAGGCATTGATATTTTTGATACTCTTTACTGAGTCCTGGCTACAAATTTTGGAGAGGGGAGAGAGAAATAAGCCTGTCAGAGAGTGATGTCAGAAAGACAAAGTCGTAGAGATATTGAGGTGTGTGTGGACATAAGAAGATCCCTTCATGTTTGCTCCCTGCAGAGAGAAAGGAAAAAGACAAACACGGACTTAGCTCTCTTTATGAATTGCCTGAGGTGGGGATTTCACTTTGACAGCTGTTGGGTTTGCTTATTCCAGATTCTGCTGTTTTTGTTAATGTCATGGATTTTTTTTTAACCATGCAGCATTTATGACAGATTTAGCTCACGTGCCCTCACTGTGGATAGAGAGAGAGGAAGCTGGCAAACATGAAGGTAAATTGCAGTGAAAAAGTATCACCTGTAAGTCTTAACTGAACCAAGCTATCAGATACACTGAAGTTACTCGGCCTTAGTGCATTCAGTGGAGCATGTACATATGTGCTGTGTCTAGACAGAGAGACTAACAGAAACCTAATTTGCTAATTACCATTTTAGCACCTGCAGAACTTGCTATGAGCAGCCTTAAGAAAAAAAAATCTGAGATTATTTCTCTCTGTCACACACACACACACAGAGAGAGAGAGAGAGAGATTTAAATCTAGCCATGCTTACCTCAAGTTTTTAAGTTCATCAGGACCATAGATAGTAAATGTGACCCCCTACAGGTATTTTCCCCCTTATAAGAATTCTGCCTCCTATGAAATTTTCCTTCAATCTGTGAATTTCTAGCATTTCATCAGCTTAAAATTTCAGTTGAGCATTTGGAAATACAGTTTAGGCATCCACAGATAAGGAGCAAGCAGAGTTACCAAAGGAATTCAGAGACAGCAAATGTGGGTTCTAGATGTGAACAGGCTCCAAAGTCTCACTTTCTGTAATGCTACAAATTTGGGAACTGAAGGAAAATTTCATTTGGAGAGCAAAATTCTTATTTAGGGAGTAATCCTTTCATTTCATCCTATAGCAGATCTTCTAAAAATAAATATTGTTGCATATGTCATTGGTGGATCAGGCACTAAGCAGTCACCCCTTACGCCTATAATTTGTTTTGGTTTACCACCCCTGTGTAAGGATAAGGCAAGGCAGCACAAGTGACATGACAAACACAGCTAGTCTTGACATTGCAAGAAAGAGATACAGATATATCACTAAGTAAGAACAGCATTCAGTTGTGGTTGCACAGATTTCTTCACACATTGCAGCAAGTGGCAGTACGGGGGGGGGAATAAGATGAGAGATAAGATGAGAAGTGACTGATGTGTTAAGAAGTTCAGATAAGCTATAGTGGATGAGAGTGGTGTATAATCTGCTCTCCCAAGGTTTTTGTCTGTGTATGTGTGGAATTAAAAGTAGCTGTCGGGGGTGAGTGTAACTGAATTAGGTTGGGGACTACAGCCCTGGGAGAATGAGCTACACTTCTATTTACTCATGTAAATCTTCTCAGGTTAACTAATACTGTCTGTGAAGAGCTGGAGGGACAGCTACCAATTTTTCAATATGTTTTTTTTTAAAAAAAAAAAAGATTTATTGCTCATACAACCCAGTTTATACTATATGATGTTGCATAATAGTCACTACACAGCATTCCAACACAGAGAAATGTTTCAGATCTTGAAACTGCATTTTGAATTGTATACATGCATCCCCCACTTTTCAATGCCTTGTTTTTCAACGTTCCACTCTTTTGATGTTGCATACTATAGACATGTACCGTTCTCTCAGTGCAGCATCAAATCTTTTGTTGGTTCTTCTTCTCTTGGTTCCTTCCTGCAGGGAATGTGAGCAAATTACAGAGGCTTACCAAATGAGGTACCGTAATTCCCTCATGTTCCCTCCAGGAAGGAACCAAGAAGAGAAGAACTGATGAAAAACTGGGTTCTGCTTTTCAACAGGTTCCACTTTCTGACTGTGTTGTGGTTAGTAATCCACCAGATAAGCATAATGTGTTTTTAAAATTGCTTGTAACTTGTATTTTTAAACTTGTTTTTAAAATGGAAATCTGGCTTAATTGTGCTTGATCCTTTGGATTAATAATATTTTTGTTTACTGGGCTATTAAATATCAGATTCATAAATCAAAGCACTGTCTTTATTTTTAATTTTTTACTCTTTTTTTGCAATGTATAATAAAAACAATCTAGCTATGTGTTTCATTATATTCAAAATGAATGCTGGAGCTGCAGCATGTATGCTCTTTATATTGGAGTGAGCAACTCTAGAAGAGTAGCAAGACTGGAAAGGCTCTCTTGGGCTTATTCAACATTGGGTTTATTCAACATTCAATGACTCACATTTAAAAAGCATAGCTCAAAAGGAAATTGTTGGGTTTTTTATACTCATAATAATCAGATATACAGGAACTCCTGGCAAATATGGGTGGTCTCTAACACCTATCAGGATAGTGGTTTTAAGGATCCCCAATCCTTTGATAACACTCCCTTAACAGGTTTACAGTTTCTTGATTACAGAACTTTGTCCTCATCAGCATTTTCTTCACCTACCCTACTTCCCACACTAAAACTACAAACTTACAAACACTTGCTAGAGCGTAAGATCCACTGAATTAAGTGGAATTTACTTATGAGTAAGTGCTAGCTATGGCACTATGAGGTTAATTCTTTTCCTTCTGTTACCTTGTATACTTTTCCACTTCTGCTTCTTTTGCATATAAAAGATTTGTCAACCCAACCAAGATTATTCCAGTTTCTATATTTCAAAATTAAATATTTTGACAGCTATCTCCAGGTACAGAAAAGTGGAAGAACATTGTCTGTACACTTTTCAGTGAGCTAAACCTTGAAGGTAGCTATTACATCCAAGAAAGCAGAACCACTTGTTCTTCAATATGGCAGCAACAATTGCTTTCCAATTGACCTATAACTATAACAGCTTTCCTTCCATCTGCTTCCTAGTATGTTTTCCAAACTCTGGTGTCATTTCCATGTTTGGAACATAATTTTTAAAAAGTATCACATTAGCATTAGGTATCAGTTTATGCAAAGTTTATGCACTACTTGATGTTTTAAGAAGAAGGTTGTCAGCATATTTCCAATGTGGGAGAGATACTTTAAAAACCCTTATAATTTAACCTTTGAAACAACATTTTATAAGTAATGGGTAAATATTACTCATTACACACAATGCTTATCAACATTACTGGTCATTGCATTACTTTGTGAAGATAATGCTGTTATGCCCTTAATGGGTTGCTACTTCTAACACATTATCGACATTGAAACCACTGTTCTGAATTTTGTAAGTCATCTTGAGCCCCTCCCACCACCATTTGGGAGTGAGCTAACAACAACAAAAACAACCTTCCTTTTCATCTCTGGTGGTTTCTAGTCACTTTGTTAGATAGGATGAACACCAGCAAGCAACTTTCAGTTGCTGAGAAGTGACCTGGCTGCAGGTATTCTATGAAACATTAGCATTAATGAAACATTACATTAATTATGAAATGTTACGTTAGCAGTATTTACAGAAGATTGCAAAAACCCACAAATACATACCATTCAAGATTTCACAGATGAAAACTGGACCATCCAACATCAGAATGTATTCGAGATGGCAGATGTAGTTAATGAGGAAGAGCATACAAAGCTAGAAAAGCTGCAGCACTTTACTTTTGCCTCATCCTTCTGAAAAAGACACAACTCTATCCCCCTACTCTCTTCTCTGCCTGCTGAGTTAATTGAGTGTAAACAGCTCTTGCACTTTGAATGCCGTTTGCAGCAACTGAAGCAAGCTGGGAACAAAGGGGGGAAAGTGGGAGGGGTTAGAGAACCAGGACATTTTAAAAGCAGCTGAAAGAGTGGGATGGCAAAGGAATACTCAGGACCATCCCTGCCAAATGGGGGCCAGTGAAGGGTGTGCAAACTTGACTTGAGTACCACACACAAAAATATGCATCCTTATTAACGTGTGTGGTGTTTCTTACCCATGCATTGTGGCAGCATTATCAAAAGCTTCATGCATTGAGTGCTGCTATACAATGGGGATGAGCAAGCTGAAGCTTTCAGTCTCCTTTAAACTCCCCACCCTGCAATCACTTCAGGCTTTAAGTAAGATTGATCTGTCCCTCCATTGGCAGCCTGTGGAGTGCGGCATAAAGAAAGAGCAAAGGAAAACAAAACAAAACGGGTGGGTGGCTTAGAGAAATGAGTGGCAGAAAGAAAGTATGCAACCCTGGTCTGTAAAAATATTGCCTGTACGGGCACTCCACAGCAAAACAAATTCTCCTCCCCTGAGATACAGGATGATTCTTGTATCTGAAAGTACCTCTGAACACAACACAGTCAATTTAAGGGGTTTGCATATCCACAGGCCTCTGCTAGGCAAACAGTTGGCTTGCTGAAATGTTATATCGCTACATATATTCAGAGAATCAGCTCATATTTAAAAACCATACTGTGAAAAACAGGACCAACTGGGTTACTAGATATTTTCTTGATAGGCAGTATTTTTTAAAAAGCTCCATCAAATGGGAGGACGTTCAGCCAATGCAGCTTTTCTTGTCACTGCATCTCTATGAAGTAAAAATAATGTGTCTATGGAATTTCTCCCTAGGCAAAAAAGTTTTCTAGCAGAAGTATGCCTGGTTCTCACATATTTGACAAATAACATTTCTCCTGCTTTCTGCTTGAGAAGTTCAAAAGTTTTTATGTATGGGATGTTTCTCTATTTAGTATTTTACAGTAAAATGGTAGCAAAAGAATGAGGCGGCAGATATAAACTAAAGAGAATTCCATATAGGTGCTATTTTTCAGCCATTTTGCTCATGTCCCAAATGTTTTATTCAAAATAGTCCATGACACTTTACATCACTTTTGACACCCAAATGAAGCAAGCTTTGAAGTCCCTATAGTCACACAAAATGTTATCCATACTTACTGAAGGAAAAACCCCCACCTTTTCTCTGTTTCATGTGCCATGGTGATATTTGGGATATCATCTTCATTTTTATTTCCAATGGGGGGAAAAAGACAGTAGACAGTGGAGGGCCAGCATGGCATAATAGTTTGAGTGTTGGACTACAACTCTAGAGACCAGCATTTGAATCTCTGCTCAACCAGGGAAACCCACTGGATGACCTAGAGCACATTCTTCCAGTGTCAGAGGAAGGCAAAGGCAAACCGCCTCTAAACAAATCTTGCCAAGAAAACCCCATGATAGGACTTAGAATGTCTGTAAGTTATTGCAAACCTTAGTGTCACCATAAGTTGGAAACAACATGAAGGCACACGATAGCAGCAACAATGCCAGCACCAACAACACACTAGAATAAGTGGAAACAAAATCAAAAGTATGGTGGCTGGTTTGTAAAAATTACAGGCCCACCCTGTGAAGATAATGGAAATTGTAGGTCCTCCAGAAGAAAGTGCCAGGAGAAGAATGATGAGATGCTGTGCTGTCATGGTGAAGAACTTAGGGTCATTTCGTATTACACAGTTGTAGACCTGTGATTCCACATAAACTGTCATGGTTGCATTCTCAGGGATCTTGGGATTTGCAGTTTGGTGGGGTTTAGAACTCTCTGGCAGATAAATCTAAATGCTTTCTGCTAAACTGCAAATCCAAGGAATACATAGGATAGAATCATGACAGTTCACGTGGAGTCACAGTGCTGTAACTTATGTAACGTGAAAGAGTCCTCAGACTAAAACTAGGAGGTGTGCAGGGCAGAGCCGAGACTTGTGCAGCAAGGTGCCATGATGACAGAGTCATCAATCAGGGCTAAAACTAGGAAGAGTGCAGGGAAAATAGAGTTATCTGGCAAAGTTTGGGTGAACATGGTGAAATAGCCCGTCCACCCCACAAGGAAAAGAAACTTGTGATGGCACTTGGTCAACAAATGTGTAGTTCCATGTAGTTATGTGTAGTACATAATAAAGAACACAGAATTCAATGCTTCTGTGAATAGTGACTTGAACAATTAGTGCCAGAATCGCTGAAGGAAGGAGGTGGGAAAAATAGTAAACTTATCATTACTAACCATAGCCATTTGCTTAGTGACAGAACAGGGCATATACATAGGCAGGTACCTGAAATCAAAATGGGAAATGGGAAGAGAAGATGGAAAGAAGCAAGACGGAGATGCCTACAGCCATATGTTCTTCACACACATTACCAGACACTCGTTGGTGGTGGAACATGTAATGTGGGAGACACATACCAAAAGAGGGAGATAATATTGTCTCACAACAAACGCACTTGCTGGATTATTACTGGTGTGACAAAAAATCCGTGTGAGAAGGGAAAATACTACACATCATGTGTGTTAATTGAATCACCTCAAAGCCAAATACATTGCCTAATGATCAACAATCCCACGAGGTTAATTATAATAGACATTGGCCTTCTCCCTGCATGTACCTTTGGGCCACAAGGCAGTACAGTCCCCACACTACCATTCCCCTCTACTCTCCTCAGAGTTAGAAGACTTAAGAGGCCCTTTCACATTAGACAATTACAGCTGGCCTTCCACATTTGTAGACTAAGCATTTGCAGATTTGATTATTTGTGGATTATTGTATTTGTGACTGTCTCTGCTGCTGAAGTACACTATTTTTAACAGGGACTTCAATAACATCGGGATTGCTGAAAGGAAATCAAACTGGCAGGGTGACTGGGCTTGGTTACACGTGCATTCCCTCCCTCACATTCATTCCCTCACTCCTCTTGGTCCCATTCCCATCTTCTTCCCTCCTCCTGCCCACACAAGTGAAAGGGAGGGAGGGAACACATACACTGCTGGGCCTGTTACCCTGTATGTTGGGGGTCCCGGGAGGGGCACCCTGATAACCAAATAAAATACAAGCTGGGGGAAATTAAGCTCGAGCACTCTCTTAAGCTAACGAGAGGCAGGGTAACTTTAGCTGAGATCTTTAACCCTATGTATACAGCGTCAGGTCAGAGAGCAGCTAGACAAGGTTTTAAAAGTAACAAATAATATTTTATTAAGAACAAGCAACACAAAAGACACGACAAATACTAACTAACTTAGAAATGGAATGGAGAGTTTCAAGGGAGCGGGTAATACGACACCTGGCCTTGTAGTCCTGGAGAGAAAGATGGGGTTCTGGGAGAGAAAGCTCAACTGGGTTCGCTGAGGGGAGTTCCTTCAGACTACCAGCAGCAAGGTGGGATGGAAGTCCAAAGTAGTCCGAGGAAGTCCCAAAAGTTGGGACCTTTTATAGGGTGGAGTTTACCCACAGGCTATGCTATGCTTGGTGAGAACAAAGGAAATTTGGAGCTGGACAAAAGATTTGGAAAAGGTCAGGTTTTGCATGATTAGCTTAGCACTTAATGACAATAGCGTGGCCAGTACGCTGATGGTCCGACACAAAGGAATGGCTCGGCTCTTGGCTGTGTGGCTTTGTGTGGATATGCGCCGAGCAAAGCTGGTTTGCAGGGAGGTTTTTCCCTAAAGCAACGGAAAGGCTTAAGTTGCCTGCCTGAAAGAGGTTTGGAATGTACAACCATTAACGGCCGCTCCCCAGACGTGCTTGTCCGGAGGACCTCTGCAAACACGTGGAGTGGGGTGGCAGAGAAAGGTCAAGCAAAGGCCGAATTATTTGATATCGAAAGGATAACTAGTGCTCTCACCTGACATATCATAACCGTGATAACAGGCCCAGCCATTCCACCAGTACAGATACTTTTTTGTATGTGTTAAATACAATCTTGGCGAGGGGGGCCCTGCAGTATGCACAGTTTCCCCACTTTCACAAGGGTCTTGTACCCATAACTCCCACAAAAGTGGAGGACTGACTATATAGCGCTACGATTCCACTTTGACTTTCATGGTTCCATCCTATGGTATCCTGGGACTTGGAGTTCAGGGTGGGGTACTTAGAATTCTCTGCCACATAGCTCTAGTGCCTTTCCAAACTTACAAATCTCAGGATTCCATGGGATACAGCCATGTCAGTTAAAGTGGATTCTTAGCAGTGAAACTGTGTAGTGTGAAAAGGTCCAAGGTGAGTCTTATAGATCTGAAAACAGGCTGTAAGTGTGAAGTACTTCTAGTTATGCTGGTTGGTGGAAAAGAGGAGTCTGTGGGGTGAGATTCAATGTTCTAGTATGAACAAAGAAAAGGTAGGTTACAGCAGCAGGGCTGGTGAGGAAAGGATGGGGGTGGAGGAAAGACAATATATGGAATGGGAGTGGAAGGAAACTGCTCTTTACACAGTTAAAGGAAGGGCTGGAATAGCAGAAAAGCAAACCAAAATAACAGAGGAGGAAAAAAACATAAAACTTTTGTGTAAACAGTCTAAAAATATTGCTATAAGCTTTATGAGTTTTACAATAAAATGTAACAACTTTGCTCTCAAAAAATTCAATACTCATACCAGTGGTAAGACAGCAATAACTACTTTGAGAAACTTACTCAGATTTGCAGATTGATTAAAAAAACTGCAAAATTCAAATTACGTAGGATGTGATCGGAATACAAAAGTTTACAGTTGCTATATGTAACTTACAAGCAGTGGATCACCTGTATTGAACTATAATTGTAGTAATATGCCTCTACAGGGTATAAGCTTGGGAAAACAGCATCTGAGTGATCAAAATTATAATAATCCTCATAATAATCCTGTTTGAATTGATTTGATAGAACGTCCACTGGAATGGATTTTCGTTATTCATCCCTAATGCTGATTTCAGCTCTGCACAGGATATTTGAAAAGGCTCTAGAAACAAGTCAGATCAGGGTCAGCATAGGAGCTGGAAAGGACTAGAAATTTCATTTTTATCTTGAGCCAGGGAACTTTCTGCTGATAGTATATTTGCAAGATGACCATCTAGAGCCCATCTCAATGGCAGGCTGGTCAAAAAATTCCTCAATAACATTGTGTAAATGATTGCAGTGATCATCTACTCTTATTGTAAGAGGTAGACCTTAATACTGACCCCAAATCAGGTCTAGGACCATCTTGCAACTTTCATCATTCAATTAAGGTGGATAAACAATCAGCACAAACAGCCATTCACTTAATCTTTCATTCAGGGGCACACATAGGCTGGTGCTTGGTTCTTGGGAATGAGAGCTGAGAGCTGAGTTATGTAACAAAAGGGACATTACTCTAACTATGGGATGTATCCTATAGGCATATGTGTGCCTAGATATACCAAGTCTCAGGGCTGGGGCATTACGCTAAAATGATTAATGATGATTCCCCTCAGCATTAATTAATAATAAAGGAGCTGATAGGAATAAAATAAACTAATTTGAAACATGGTGTTGGAGAAGAGTTCTATGGATACCTTGGACTGCTTAAAATAAAATGAAGGGGGCCTAGATAAAATCAAGCCTGGACTCTCCCTATAAGCCAAGATGACAAAACTGAGGCTGTCATACTTTGGATACATCATGAGAAGACAAGATTCACTAGAAAAGCCAATAACGCTTGGTAAGCTAGAAGTCAATAGGAGAAGAGTAAGACTGCATTACAGATAGACTCAATCAAAGAAGCTAAATCCCTGAATCTCCAAGACCTGAGCAGGGCAGTTGAGGATTGAGTGGCTTAGGGATCTCTCATCCATCATGATTGACTTTATAGTGGTTAACAACAACAACAACAACAACAACAACAACAACAACAACAAAGTTGGGAGATGGATGTAGAGTCTAAGAATATGCCTTTATTTCAGTTATATGGACATGAGCTTAATTTCCAAGAACGAAGAGAACAAGTGCCAAAAGATTTCACAGAAAAGCTTGAGTCTGGTGAGGGTGTTACCCTGTATTGTGGGGGTTCTGGGAGGGATGCCTAAATAACCAAATAAAAACACAAGATGGGGAAATTAACTCGAGCACTCTCTTAAGCTAGCGAGAGGCAGGGTAACTTTAGCTAGGATCTTTAACCCTATGTATACAGCGTCAGGTCACAAGAGCAGTCAGACAGTTTTAAGAGAGTAAAAATAATAGTTTTATTAAAGGACAAACAACAGAAAAGACACCACAAGCACACAGCTAACTAGAAATTAGAAATGAGAGTTTTCAGGGGGAATGGGTGATACGACACCTTTTCTCATAGTCCTGGAGAAATCGGAGAGTTGCAGGGAAGAAAGTTCAGAGCGGTTTGCTGAGGGGGCAACTCGCTGGACAAACCGACAGCAAGGCAGGATAGCAGTCCAGAGTGTTCCTAGGAGGGCTTGGAATTGGGGACTTTTTATAGGGTGGATTGTGCCTACAGGCCATGCCATGCTCGGTGAGAACAAAGAGAATTTGGAGCGGGACAAAAGTGTTGGAAAAGGTCAGGTTTTACATGATGAGCTTAGCGCTGGATGACAATAGTATAGCCAGTATGCAAATAGCCCAACATAAAGGAATGGCTCAGCACTCGGCTGGGCGTCTTTGTGTAAAGTCGCGCTCAAGCAAGATGTGTCTGCAAGAAGATGGTCCCAGAAGCAACGGAGAGGCATTAATCTGCTTGCTTAAATGGGGATTGGAATGTCCAACCATTAACGGCCGCGCCTGTTTATGTGCTTGTCCGGTGGCCCTTGCAAACATGTGGAGCAGGGTGGCAGAGAAAGGTCAAATGAAGGCCAAATAAGTTTGATATCAAGAGATATCTAGTGCTATCACTGGCATGACAGAACCGTGGTAACAAGGGATTTGAAGTAAAAGGTGGCAGGTGTCCTGAGAAGCAGGTCACAGTATTAAGAGGCAACAAAAGGAAAAAGTGATGATGGTACTACTGCTGGGCTGATCTATTTTGCTGTTTTTCTGATCGATTTGCTGATAGTAGTATTGATGTAGCTTTTAGGTGGCCTCAGTAAACCCTTAGCAATTAGGAAACCTGTGTAAATGGAGTAAGGTGGGAGTTGTTAATAAATCTTTCTATTTCCTGCTTCTTACCTGACCTGACGTAGTAGTTGTTGGGTACCTTCAAGTCGTTTCTGACTTATGGTGACCCCATCATGAGATTTTTATTGGCATGCTTTGTTCAGAGGTGGTTTGCCTTTTCCTTCATGGTTCCCCCACACTCCAGTTTAGAAGCAGCTTCCTGGGGATATTTTCATTCAGAAAAAGGTTTCCATGTGGTCAGAACTCAGATTCCAATTTAAGAAAGGTCTCAGAGACTATCTTTCACAACAGATTCAATCTTATGCTTGGATGGCACCAAAGCAAAGAGAGTTGGGTCAGGTGTAATTCTTACCCATCTGGATGACTTCCCACCAAGCATAGCCTATTTTAGGCATGTTTACTCTGGAGTAAGCCCCACTACAACAGCTTCCTAGACTGCAAAGTAAGGTTTGGTCCCCTGCTATAGGTTTCCATGCTGTAGATGAAGGCTCAATTCCCTACAGTTTTAAATAGCCTCCTTTCTCTTATCTCCAGACTCTGAGGAGAGATAACGGAAGACAAAAGCTTTCTGGCTATATGGGAAATCCTCATGGGCTGCATCATGACAAAAGGGAAATTTTATCAGTTTATCGGTATAGGATATGAGTGCCTTTGATGGTATATGGTGTCTTCCCTTGTTAGCCAGCTCACTCATTAAATTCTATCAGGGAAGAGACTCTTCTCTTTGACCAGGCTATGAAAGAAATAACTGGTTGGGACAAGAGACAGGACCCTCTCTGCATTTGCACCAGTGTCAAGGAGCACCTTGTCTCAAAGCTCCATCTCTTGGTCCTTTCTTTTGAGAACTTGAAAAGTTTTTGAAGACTTTAACTTTGACATTCCAACAGACGTTTGTCAAGCCACATTTGGTTTTAGTGGGAAACTGCTTTTAATCTGCTGTGACCATCCTGGTTAAATTTGCTTATACTTTGTTGTTGCTGAGTGCCTCCAAGTCACTTTTTAATTATGCTGACCCTAAGGTGAATCTATCATGGGGTTTTCTGGGGCTGAGAGTGTTATGTGCCCAAGGTCACCCAAAGGGTTTCTATGGCTGAGTCGGGAACTGAACTCTGGTCTCCAGGATCTTAGTCCAACACTCAAACTACTACACTACATTGGCTCTATATAATACAAATCTGTGATTGTTACTCTGAAATGTTTGTATTACAACTAGTTTTTTTTAAAATAATGTGACTTAGATGTACACTGCCTACTACGTCTATAGTA
The DNA here is from genome assembly GCA_948474755.1 of Ctenosaura bakeri. Taxonomy (NCBI): domain Eukaryota; kingdom Metazoa; phylum Chordata; class Lepidosauria; order Squamata; family Iguanidae; genus Ctenosaura; species Ctenosaura bakeri. The sequence goes on along the minus strand of CAOLHI010000119.1, from coordinate 521,422 downwards.
GAAAGGCAGAATATATATTTTGATATAAGCAGAACAAAAAAGGGGGGGGGAGGGGAGCTCCAGTGTGCACCTTCATTTATGTGTAAACTAATTTATGCTTCTAAGAATTGCTAGACAGGTTAAACTGTTGTTGCTTTCCTACTTATGGTCTAGTGACTAGTTAGATCTGTTTATGGCATAAATAATAAACTGGCCTCCCCAAATGTTTTTTGATGGCAATTCCCGTAATCCTCTGCCAGTGCCTATTCTACCTATGATGAAGGATAGGTGTAAGCAAAATTATCTGCAGGGCCACAGTTGGCTACCTCTGGTTTGTGGAGTAGCCACTACTGGTCTTAATGACTTGGGCCCTTTCATACTACCCAGTTGTGGAAGATTCCACTCTAACTTCCACATTCTGTGGAATCCTGGGATTAAGCATTTTATGGCAGGGCATTTAGAAGTCTCAGCCTGAGAGCTCTACTGCCTCACAGAACTGCAAACCCCAGGATTCCATAGCCTGTGGCCATGGCAGTTCAAGTGGAATCTTAGTGCTATAACTGGGTAGAGTGGAAGGGTCTCGAGGACTGATCTCTGCTACCTTTTCACCAACCAGCAGAAAAGAGTGCAGCAGAAAATAAAAACCATTATGGACACAATTGTGTTGCCATTTTTATTTTGGTATGAACACTGCAGCTGCAATTATTTTTTAGCCTATTGTTACTGCAGAGGCGGCTGTACAATTTTGCTTTCATTTTCAGTCACTTTGTTCCTATTGGTATGTATGTTCAAATACAGCTCGCCATTTGAAAATAGCCTTTTGAAACAGCTTATGTCTCTTCTTTTAAAACCAGAGTGCTTAATATCCTTAGAACAGAGCAGGAGGGGAAATATTTGGACCTTGTGCAAAAATCCATATATGAATATGCAATGCCGCCTTTTTTAACAAAGAGTTAATGTTAACATGGAATTTTCCCACACTTTTACCATGAGTAGGAATCTCAAATGACAGTTTCAGCAGTTTTGTCCCTGCAAATGCTGAACAAGGCCACCCTTCCTAAAAAAAACAGATTCAGGGCTTTCAAGAGTCCTCCCAATATGAGATCACTATGCTAATGGTAATTTTTGCATTGAAACCCACAATCCAAATGATGTGGAATAACAAAGGAAAGGAAGTTAGCACTTTAGAAGGGGGAGTTTTGCATTTTGTAGTTTCTGTGCTATAATCTGTTTCCCAAGGTCAGTTAATTTTTGTGTGCGTGTGTGTGTTCTTAAACATCCAGTCTAGGCAAATTGGCCATAGATGCCAGTTTCATTATTGAAAGGTCCAGCTGATGCAACTGTTTTCATGAAGGCAGAATTCCAAGACATTCCTGTGTTATTCTGGATCAGTATGCAAAGGGATCTTATAGCACCTTTGAGACTGAGAGAAAGAGACTTTAAGTCTATGAAAGCTTATGCTACCAACTTCTTTTGCACACTTAGCCTTAAAGGTGCTACAAGATCCCTCTGCATATTGTTTTCATGAAGTATATACAAATCTCACAGGGAGAAGATTCTCCATAAAGTTATAAAGTGACCATCTAAAAACCAATATGCCTCAGTCTATAAAGTTTGTACTGTTAACATTTTGTTAATTGCTGTCAAGTTTACTTCCACTTATGGTGACCCAATGAATTAGAGACATCCAAGACACCCTGCTAACCTGTAATTAACAGTCTGCTAAAGTCTTGCAAACTCAGGTCTATGACTTCTCTGAAAACCGCATGCCCTTTTCAGAAAAAGTTCTACCAAAGTCAGACATTTTACATTTCCATTTTACAGATGAAAACCTGGACACATGTGGCCAAGCAACAGCAGAGTGTGGTCAAGATGGCAAAAGTTATTAATGAGGAGAACTGACAAACTAGGAGAGGTCCATAGCAATTTACCGGGAAGAGCATGATTCTGACCCGCTTCTCCTTCCTCACTGCCCCACTGAATTAACTGAGTGCAAACTACTTTTGCACTTTGAACTCAGTTTGCAGCAGGTGAAGTAAGCTGAGGCAAAAGTGGGAGAAGTGAGAAACTGATATATGTTAAAAGCAGCTGAAAAAGTGGCATAACAGAGGATTAGTTGGAACTGTCCCTGTTAAATTGGGACAGTTGGAGGGTATGGATAAGATGTCTGAAAGAACAGCAATTAACTCTCCCCCTAGATATGTGTGTTCCGAAGCAATTCCATTAGGTTTAGAATGTACATTAGGAATAGGGAAACTTTGGCCTCCCGGATGTCATCAAATTCCAATCAAGCCCAAACGCTGCCTATGCTGGCAGGGACCAATGGGAGTCCAGCAACATCTGGAAGACCACAGATTATCTGCATCTGACATAGACCAATAGAAACAGCATCAGGGGATATACAAAAAGTCAAGATCTGAATGGGTCCAAAAAGTGCAGGTGCTTCCAAATGTATGGAAATCTCTAAAAGTCTATCCAGAGCTCATAAATTCCATAGCAGCTTAAAATCATGTGCATGCATACACACTTCCTTAAAAAAAATGCTCACATGATGATAACATAAACATTTGAAGTACACATCCATTTTGTATCCTGTCCCCAGCATTCAACAATGGTCATGTGCATATATTAACAAGAGGCTAGAATATGGAATAAAAATAGCACTAGTAGTGGTAGAAATCATTTACTGTTGTTTTAGTTGGCTAGGACATCCTTAACTTTGTATGCTTGTCCGAGGTTCATGATCTTTCATTGTTGCTTGTGTGTCATGGTAGGACTATGTGCAGACCTTTCACCTTAAGCCTTTTGTTAAAGATTTGTTTGTTGCTGTTTAATATAGAATAGCTTTGGACTTCTTGGCACACGGGCACTAAAAACATAGAGGGCAGACATTCACTAAGATCCTAATGTTGGTTTTTAAAGGAGAGACTGTTGGTAAAGCATTAAGCTATTCCTTAAATAAGTTTTAATTTTTAGAAGAATTTTTAATCTAATGAAAAAGAGGCATGCTTTTAACTAATAACCCATTCAGTGGTGTAATGTTTTAGGTAGAAACTACCAAATTCCCTAGCAAGAGAGACTTATGCCCTCCAATATCCTTGTTACCCTTCAGATCCCAAGCTTAAAAGGGAAGCTTTTGACTATTTTACTGTGTTACCTGAACATTGTTGCTGCTGTTTTCTCACCTACAATGGTTAAGCAGATTTCTGCTGGCTGTACTAACTTCTGTTGTCATATTTACTGTGTGAGTGAGTGTGTGAGATACAGAAAGCAAGAGTAATGTTTTTAATCTCTGTTTTGGACTGTATCCATTTTGAACCAAGTGACTGAATTAGTGCCACAAGCCTCCACTGCGCTCTCCAAACAAGTGCATAATTCCCTAACAAACTCCTTCAAGCTGTGCAGTGAGATTTCCCAATAAGGTGTTCAAAGCTAATAAGAACAAATACAACAGCAGATTCAGACTTGTTGGCTTTTAAATATTAAAAAGGCAAACTTAGCCAGAATCTAGGGGTGGAGGAAATGCCTTAGCCAGGCTGTTTATACACTGCGCTTCAAAGAGAAGAATATGGTGTTTGGCATTCTAACAATTACAGCTTATTTTTTTAAAACAAAGCTGAAATTGCTATCTGTTCTGGTTGTAGATGAAAATGTGTGTGAAAAGCTTCTGGAGGTTACAGAATGTGACCATCAGGTGACCTTAAAATTCACAGTTCTAGTCACAGAACTACATGACCTTGAAGCTTACTGGGCAACAAAGCACTCTGTCTGCCCCATTGTTCTACCCTTTCTGACTATTCTTGGAAGCAAAATCAACATGTGAATTTTAGATATTTTTTTAAAAAAAGAAATCAAGTGCCATCTGTTTTAATTGGAGGACTCAGCAATTATCAGTGGAATATCTAAGTGATTTGTATTACAAATCCTCACTCAGAAGTTGTCCCCCCCATCCTTGTCTGAAGTTGTCATCTAATCTTGATAAAATTTGGACACTGAAGTCTCCTTGGATCACCTCAGCAGTTATCTGCTTGGTCCTAGGCTGCGGTACCCACCCCTGTAATAAGCAGATAATGGTAGCCAGAAGGGCTACGCAGAACTAAGGAGCCAATTAGACCAGATCAGCTCTGGGAGCATGAAGAGATGTGAAGCAAGTAGATGAGCTTGAGGTGGAGGTGCTTTTGTTGAGAAAACAGGCACACAGCAAACATATGGGTACTTTAATATTATTATTTTTCATTTCCTTTCCTGAATAATTTGGGTAATTTGGAGGAGACACCCTACCTACTACAATGACCAGAGACAGCATGACTCACAGAACACCAGATGTTGGAGAACTCTTTTCTGGTTTCTGGGCTTCCCAGAGGCAACTGCTGGGCTACCACAGGAATTGGGATATTGAAAGACTCCGCTATGGTTATTGTTATGTTAAGGTGGGAATTATGCGACTCTCCAGGCATTGTCAAACTTCAGTTGCCAGCAGCTCTAGTTAGTTTTGAGGAATGCTGGGAGTTGCTGTCTAATAACATGTGAAGGGACACATGATTCCCACCCATATTCTAATTTTAGGTGATAGGCCGAAATTGTACCTCTTAGCATTCCAAACTGAATTTCAGACAGGTGGTCTACATATGTGTGATCAACCAAGCATGTATTTATTACTTTTCTCAAGCATGTGTTTATTTCGTTTCAAAAACCACCACATCAAGATTGCTCTGCTCCAGAGTGGGACATAAACCAAACTGCTGAATAACATTAAAATGGAAGAATGAAAAATGTAGCACAAAGCCCATGAATGGGAACTTTATTAAACTAGCAAGGTAAACTCAGAAATGTATAAATGGTCCTTTAAATACATCCAGTTCATTTTTACACATACTTATTATATAGAAATTTACTTACAATCTCCAAACATGTAACATTTAAATTATTTTCTCTTTTCAAGCTTACTACCATCAAAAGGTAATAAAAATCCAACACCTGCTTTCGCAGATGAGCACACAAAAAAGATACAGGCAGGGCCAAATGGACAGAGTATTGCATTTAACTTATGGGCACTGGATAACTCAAGAAGCTTGTAAAACCAAAGGAAAATGGATTCTGTCCAAAGTCTTATTACTATATGAAGGGTACGAAGCCAACTAGCAATCACACTGAGGTGATCAACTGTTTAATGGGCACAAGAGCATTGCCATGCTGGTATACTTTCTAGGGAGGAGTTTCTGAAGCCGTTTCCAAAATGGAAAGGGGAAAAAAAAGAAAAGACGACCATGAACTGAAATAGTAAAATTACCCAGTTGGTTTGAGTTGAGTTTTAGAGTCAATTGTCACATCTGCACAATTGGTTTGCTATGACTGATAACACCAGTATTAGGTAAACAAAATTGGAGTGCTGAATACAAGGTTTCATAACCAACTCAACATCATTTGCCTAAATATTTCCACTGCAAGTTTTTTTAAAAAACGAATAAGATGGCAGCTATTTAAATAAAAAGACTAAAAAGCAACAGCTGGTTTCCCCACCTACACATATTTACCTGGAAAGGGACCAAGAAGAAGGCAAGAACACGTAGTTACAAGTTTCTCCTCATCCTCTCTATTTTAGCCTGACCTTTCTGCAATGAGCTATTTTTCAATATTTTTTAAAAAAAGCTTATCAAAAAGTTTAAAAATAGTGTTAAAATCCGTATTTGATGCAAATTAAGCTTAATTTACAAAAAAAAAAGCCATATATCATGCGTAAAAGGAACCTGCATATTTCATGCCAACAGTCATTTGACAAAGAAAGGAGGCAGCAGGGAAACCAAAGGCTCCTCCTAGTATCAGAGCCATAGCAGCATTTCAAAGTCATCTGACAGTAGTTAGAAACCAATAGAAACAAGAATTGGCAGGGAAAGTGCTCTATGAAAAGTTGCAGCCCTCATATGTTTCAAGCTGCATTATCTGTTGTATGTATTATAAATATGGCACTTCTGTATACCAAAAGCTGGTAGGTTTGCAGGTGAGTGACCCACAAGCCAAATCACCTGTAGTCATTATCCCTAAACTACTGTCTGTGGTTTCTGAAAGCTATAACCTTCAGCTAACCCTACTAATTCCAGCACCAGTCATTCCACTGACTATTCTACTTGTACATGCAAAGCAGTTCTGCCACACACATGGAGAATAAACATTCTGCCCAGCAGAGTTTCCCCTCCTTCCTACGTACACACACAACTTAAAGACACACTGCAAATTCCTCAGATGAGATTAAAACCCCATGCTTTCCTGAAACAGCAGTATCCTATTTTATCATTTTGCAGGCCAGCGGTTCTGTGTGTCCAACTGCCAGCAATGGACTCTGCAACAGACACAACCTATTCTTGGACCCAAAGAATTAAAATGATCCACATCTACTTCTCAATACTTCCCCAAAGAGAAGTTCGTTTTGCATTTTCAGAAAAGAGTACTTATTCAGTAACTGGCCATAATTCACTATCTCCTTTTTCCTTTCTTTTCACTAGACAAAAGTATTATTTTAGCGCAGTCTCCATCCTGGACCTCAGGACACTATCCCCTATTCATCTCAAGCCAAGCTGGCTGGAGATGATGGATATTGTGAACCATCATATCAAGGAAGAGGGGACACCAGGCTGAGGAAGACTTGCCTTGGCATGTAAGATTCATGTAGAGGTACTATCATCCAAAAGCAAGGGAACTTTGTTACAGCTATTCCATCACAGTAGTTTTGAATACATTCAGTTCAGACCTACAGCAAGATCCACACAATGTACCTTAACTTGCATGTAATGCTATTAATACAACATTACTGTCTGGATATTCCACAAAAGAAATATTCAGCATTGAAAGAGTCTGTTTTCACATTCTATATTGCCAAACAATACAACCCCCGTTATTATCAAAAGTGATTCAGTAGTTTTCCTATTGTAGTTTGGTTTCCATCTTTACATTTAAGGGATGATGATCTTTCCATTATTATTTGTTCCTTTAGCATGGGCTCTGCTTTAACACTTAGAAGCTCACTGTTGTCAGTGTTCCTTTTGATAATTCTAGCACTATTTGCTCTTTTCAGTGTGCTTCCACCATTTTCCTTTGGATTAGCGTCATCAGAGGCTGCTGTCATTCTCATCCTTGGCAGCCTTTGAGACAAAGACCTTGTGAGGGTTGGAGCTTTGGAAGTAGGTGGCAAATCCACCTTTGCACATTTTGAAGAAGAGGCCACTGTATTCCTTGCAAAGCTTGGAATGGGAGCTGGTGTTTTGGGAACAGGTACTGTTGTGCTTTTGTTTACCTCTGTAGGTGACTGGGGTTTGGTAACAGAGCGGCACATTTTGGTTTCATCATTTTTTGACTTGGGAACATATCTGACTGGCTTAGAGCTTGGCTTTTTGAAGGAACCTTTCTGTTGAAGTGGCTCCCTCTCAAAATGGCCACTGCTAGAAGCTGCTGTTCCCCGCTGGAATTTTGGCTCCTCCACAGATATGCTCTGCCTGTACTGAGGTTTTGGCACAGCATCGGTGATGCCCCTGATGGAGTTGCGCCGTGACAGCCGTGTTTCAGCTACACTAGTGTCTCGAGGTGCTGGTTTAGGTTCTGGTTTTTTTGTACAAGTAGGGGGCACTGCTTTAGTTGACCTGGAAATAGGTACTACTTTTCTCATGTTTGCATTCTCTGATGTATTCAGAGTTCTGACAGGTCTGGGGTGATTTGAAGGACCAGTGGTGGGTTTTGTAGTACCTGAAGATTTCTCTTTCAGAGAATTTCTCTTTGGTCCTAATGCATCTTTACTTCTTCCTGATTTTTCCTTCAGAAGGCCAGGCTTGCTGCCAAAGTCTTCTTTATCATTAGGAAAGGAGCTCAGACCTATGAGGGCACCATCATCCATTTGCAGGTCACTCGTAAGTGGGGTCATGGCACCATCTTTCCTGTTTACTTTGTTGACACTCAGTTTTGGATTATTATCTTCTGACAGATCAAGTGTCAAAGAACACTCAGATGTATCTGATACACAGAACATTGGCCTTTGTGCCTTAATTCCTCCATCTGAAGAGCTGAGACTATCACTGTTGGGCCCTGCAGCTTCATTAGCATGACCTGCCCCTTTGGTAGCATGTTCATCCTTATAAGCAGCCTCTTTAGACTTTCTATAGGCTGGTACTGGACGAAGAGAGTATAAACTTGAATCACCACGTGTCTCTAAATCTCCTATACCAGCCTCAAAATTAACTTCAGATGGGTCGTCCATCTCATTTGCTTCACGGTAGTCAAACTTCTGCAGCCCTGGAAGAACTTCACTGTCTTCATAAGATACATCCCAGGGAGCTTTACCTGTTGCTTCCATGCAAGGCACACTGAAAGTGTAGTTGTCATGGCCAGCACTATCTTCATTATTACAGAAGTTAGCACGGGAATCATCTAACGCCTCAATGTCATCTATGTGATCAGATTGAGATGGCGGCAGTGGGAAGTAACTGCAGTCCATGCCTTCTTCAGATACCTGATTTAAGTGCAAGTCAGTCAAACTGAGATCTCCAGGCTCTTTAGATTCAGTCCAGGCTACAGTGGGCCTTGCTTGACAAGCATGTGCACGAGGAAGGCTGTTGGACTTGTTTGGATCTTCACCCTTTGAGGTCTCTAGGAAAGTCAAGAGCTCCCTGTCTGCAGTGACTCCCAAAGAATGCCGGGAGCGCCTGGTGCTGGCATTTCTGTAGGAAGGGCTCTGGGGTCTGTGCTGCAAGAAGGGTAGAAATTCTTCCAGCCCTCTCTTTGTCAGTGTCCCAACATCATTTTCACTGCTGCTCCTGCCAAAAGCCCCAAGGTCACCAGCAACCCATGATCGACGACGTTTTTCCTCCAACTCCTTTAATCGCTGCAGCTGCTGAAGTTCATGGGCCTCTCTTTCTTTGTTCTCCTGTTTCAGGACAAAGAAAGAAAAAGGCATGCCAAATTTTAAATTATAGAATTGTTAGCATTTTAAAAAGCACACACGTTCTATACGTATCCCCCTCACTCTTCTGTGTTTTCTGAGTGTGGTTCTTTAGTATGAATTGCTATGGCCACTCTTTTCTAGTGTGATACTAGATGAAATTGGGAAGATATCCCTTTTAATGTAGCAAACATTTAAGCCTGGCTGATGAATGAAATCATTAAATATTTGTTCTTTGCATTTTATTTCATTATGTTGCAGATTCCTTTCAAAATACATCTGAACTACAACAGTCTAGGTAATGCTGTTCAGTGAGCCCTGGTGGTGCTGTGGTTAAATGCTGGTATTGCAGCCACAAGGTTGTGAGTTCAATCCTGCTGGGCTCCAGGTTGACTCAGCCTTCAATCCTTCAACAGATTGGTAAAATGAGTACCCAGCTTGTTGGAGGCAATTACCTTACACATTGTAAACCGCTTAGAGAGCACATAGTTGATAAGTGGTATAGAAATACACATGCTATTGCTACTGCTAAGTTTCTGATTCAGAAGACTTCCTGACACTTTACCTAAATGTGTTGAGATCAGAATTGGTTCATATCTATATATTTAAAACACAAGGCTTCAAAACAATCTATGTATCCACCAAAGTAATCTTTTTTAAATGTTTAAGAATTCAAACATAAAATTTATCTAAAGCAGGATTCAAAAACTGTTAGATTACAGATGTTTTAGATTACAACTCTACATCCCTTTTCCATTGGCCATGCTGGCTTGTGCATGAGAGCATCATGGTTGTCCACTCTGGGTCCAAATGATCATGGTACCACTTGACATGCCTTTTTTTTTTCATTCCTATTCAAAGAAAACTTCCTACATAAGCTTCAAAGCCTACTTCTGTGTAACCTAATGCAAGTGTGTTATGGTTTGGGAACAATTCAGGGCCTCAAACTCTACTAGATACATGTACAGGTAGCCTCCACTTTTTGAAACTCCAATATCCGACAACATTAATTTGATGGGGTTCTGTTCTTTCATCAGTTCTTCTTGCCTACAGTCTTGTTTGGAACAACTTGCACATGCATGCTGCTTGCAAAGCAAACTGAGAGAGGGGGAAGGTCCTAAGCTGCTGTGTGTGCGTGCAGCTGGTCCCAAATGAGCCTCCGTGAGTCCTTCATGCTCCCTACAGTACAGTACATGGGTTCCCACTTTTCAACACCAATTCCATTTTCTGACAGTGTTCCAGTACCTAACCTGTCAGATAATTCAGGGGAAGCCTGTATACAACAAGTTGGAATATAAACATTTGAATGCTAGGTAAGGAATATTGTTCAGTTTGTTGCATTTTTATTTGGGGAAGTAACACTTATTTTATGCCCCAAAATGTACATTAGGTACATCTGCTTCATGTTCAGCAGTTCAAGGCCACACACATGTGGCCATTTGGATTAAAGCAGTCAAACATTAGTACACAAAGCTGCCTCCAAGCACCTTCCCTATTGTCAGTAAAAAAGGTCTGGCAAAGATTACAGTGCTTGCATGCCACAGGCATAAAGGTTAATCATGCGGCCACCTGCAGTCTATTTCTGGTTGGTGGAATCTCTTCTCCAACCCCAAACACAAGTGGAACTGTTCAGGAAATGGATCTAATCATTTCGTCCACCACTTAATCACAACACATATTAAACAAGATATGTGAATATTTTTGCAGGGAAAACAAGAGGAAGTCCTAAACTGTGTAAAAGAATCCAGTTTAAATACTTTTAATTTAGTAAAATACCATATTTGTAGAAGCGAAACATTTGCCCTGAAGTTGAAAAAGGACAACTTTTTTTTTTTACTTAGGGTGGCAAAAGTGTCCCACAAAATATATAACCTTATTCCACTGCATCATAGGGAAAAGAAGATTAATACTGTGATATGAGCTGACAGCAAACCAGCTTTGTTGCCTAAAACTCAACAGATACCCCTGGATTTTCCAGCAAATATATTCTTACCTTAACTGCTTTGCTGAATCTTAGGCAAAAATCCCTGAATATCTGAAAGCACTCCTCCAATTTCATAGTTTCTTTATCTTCACACAAGAAATCCATAAGTGCATGGGCTTCCTTCAGCAAGTCTCTCTTCCAACGTTCCAACTCTTTAAGTTCTTTTACAGCAAACTTAAAATAAAGACAAATTTACATTTTAGATTTAAAGACTGACAAATGCTCTGTTTTCAATATACTATGTACACATGTGCTAATTTCAGCATCAGTGAAATCTAGGATTAACATAACTGTGGCTAGAGACCACAGAACTGTGGCACTGAAACTGGTACGACACAAGCTTAGCTGCCATGGCTGTAGATATGCACCTTTTATCCCTCCAGTCAAACAGGTTTTGCAGGGTTTTTTGTTTTGGAAAACACTACATAGACCTGCAAGACCAGTTTATTACAAGCAATAATGGCATAACTATACACTTCTCAAGTAATAATGTCTCTATACTGCCACCTCAACTGTACTGTCTCCTGACAAAGGGCAAAGCACAAAATAAGATAAAATATTCTTACATTTTAGTAATGGGAGACAGAAAAAAGCAAGTATCCAAATATATTTCTCATACTGTGAAAAGCAATAAATAGCTAGTTTGAATAAAATGATGCAGGGGCCGCTAGGTCAGACTGTGCTACAGTCTATAGGCAAATGCAGGAAGGGAGCATTTAACAGCACCTTAGCCTAATTTCTTAGATAATACTAGAGAATTTTAATTTACCTAAGCATATGAGACTACTTTTCCAAAGCCCTTTCCTAAAGAACATGTAGCCAGAATGCTGAAGTAACAGGATGCAACGAGTTTATTCTATTACAAAGTAGACATATAAATCAAAAGGCACAAAAAGTGTGGAACAAAGGGGAGCTAAAGGAAGTTTTAAATAACTCAATGAAGTGAAAAAAATAACCTGAAGAAGCAACTCATGTCAGAATAAATCTTTCCATTAGGTCCCGTGAGAATCAACTGCAGCTGGCATCCTACAGGTTTTGGAGAAAATTGTGTACTATCAAGTAACATTGCACTATCAAGTAACATTGCACTGGTAGTGAGAATTACAGAGGACTAGACTCAGGAACCTCACATTTTCAAAACTATAGTCCTCTTAGGAAATGCATAATCACAACTTCAGATGCTCAAAACATGCTTGGCTCTGGAATTTCTCCAGAGGTTCTCCCTGTGCAGTATAATGCCATGTACACTATAATGCCACTGCAAAACATTTTCAGACTGACAAGTAACTTGTGAGAACTCACCTTCTGTTACAACTGATATGTACAGTGAACCCTCTGTATGTGTCGGGTTCCATTCCAGGAAGCCTTGTGTAAAAACAAGAAATGCAAAGCATCTCATTCCATTATGGGCATGATGTACAAGTGCCTGTGGTAGTACAGCTGAGTGCCCACTGTATCTACTGATAATAATGGAATGTGGCACTTTATGTGATTTGTGTGTGCAGAGACTGTGCAAGAGGAGGGCCCACTGTACTCCCTTTTTAAGAGGTAGGGAGAAGCACTGCCTCAAAGGCCTCAGTAGTAGTTGGCCTTCTGGAAGAAAGGGAAGAGTATACTTTCAAGCTAGTACGAGCAGTTTAGGTCTGGACAATCCTGGGTTTATTCAATATAGCAGAGCTTTCCAAACTTTCATGTTGGTGACACACTTTTTAGACGTACATCATTTTGTGACACAGTAATTCAGTTTTACTAGCAAACGGGATGTTAAACTAACCCCTTATAAGAGATATGGACATATACATAAATTGTAATAACAAAATGTATGGGGACACAACATATCTCATGAAAACCTTTCATATATTTTTTAAAATATATGATTTATAAATAATAAAATACATTTCCAAGAGTGTAGGTGACATACCTACACACTTCAGGCGACACACTAACATGTCATGGCACACTGTTTGGAGAGCCCTGCAATACAGTTTTATGTTCTTTTAAAGTCAGATATTCCTCTGTATTCCAGGAGATTTTAATAAATAGTGTTAGTTGAACACCTTTATGCTGTTTCCCCTATATAAAAACAAAAATGTAGGAAGGTACCCTATACCAAATTGCACCACTTGTTCATTCAGCCCAGAATTCTCAACACGGACAGGTAGTATTCCATGCAGGAGTCTTTCCTAAGAGATGGACCTAGGCTTTCAATCTGGGTCTTTCTGTTTGCAAAGTACTGTATGCACTTTACACTACTGAACTACAGCCTCACCAGCAATAACATGGAGAAACACATCAGAATCTGCTTTAGAGTTTGTGTAGTTTTTTAAGGGATACTTGGCTTGAAACTCAAATTCAATTTGAGATTTGACAAATACAGTTCAAGTAACAATTGTTTGATCAAGATAAGATGCTGTAGCCATAGGCCTTAAGAAGATTACGTTGGTTATTTTCCTATTCCCCTTTGTTCATAAAAACCATGCACATGGGGGCTTACAGAAACAAACAAGATGCCTTTAGCATTTTCTTTCGTTTAATAAAAGAGCATTCTTTGAAAATGGAAAAAAAAACTCAGTGCCAGAGATGTATTAGGCTTTGTTTTCTTGGTGGCTTCTCTTACAAAGCAAGAACTCAAGCAGGGAGCCTAAGGGTTTTACAAGGGGTGGGGGTATGTAAAAGCTGCCTTCAGAAGAGGAGATAATCTAAGCTTTGTCAGTCAACCAAAAAGAAAAAAAGTAGCATCAATCTTAGCTGTGTCAGTCAACCAAAAAGGAAAAAAGCAGCATCACTCAACAAGACAGTTATAAAGATTAGCTAACTAAGGGACATGAAAAAACAGCTCCACTTTTTATATTAGTAGGTTATTCATGTGGATGGGAGAAGCAAGCTTTTAAATCAGGTGACTTGCTATTTTGAGGAAAAAAGCATATAAGGTGTACCTTGTAAAATGAACTAGAATGTGCGTTTGGAATTAACTCCTAATCAAACCAGGTTTTTTTCAAAGAGAGAGAGAGGGAGGGAGGGAGAAACAGACAGACAAACAACAGAGAAGCTAGATGAACCAATTCTGCAAGTGCGATGACAAACAAAAGAATACAATAGTAGTAATTCCTATAAGCAAAATACAAAAACTATCTATTTGATGAAGGCCAAGCACAGTTCATCGTACCTAATTCTGGTTAGGAATTACTCAGTCCATTATGGGAGGAGGTCATGAAGGGTTCAAAAAACAGCCAGAGTCTCTAAGCTTCTTTGTAAAACTGTGAAAACTACAACTTTGTTTCTCTACAAATGAAAAGTGGGATTCTTAGGAAGTTGATTGATTCTCAGGACACCAAACAAAAAGCTAAAATGTATCATTCACTGGAGAGAGCTCAGTCATCCTAAACGATGTTGCAAATTGAGATGTTTGAGGAATTAAGTGCTTTCAACATATATCAAATTTATCAAAGGTATTTAAAAAGCATAGTCAAAAAGCAACACAGAAAGGATATGTGGTAGCAAAAAGGGGTTTAAAAATGCTTCATTTTCTAGCAAGTGAAGTTTACCTTAGTAAGAAGATAAAAACAGCTTATATCTCTTAAATTAAGATGAAATTTATTCAAATATATTTATTCCTTCTATCTAATCTCCTTTATCTAATCTCCATTAGAAACTTCACAAAAATGAAAAAGGCACCTGCCCAAGTCTGACGTATTAATTTGTTGTTTTTTTAAGAAAACCCTAAATTCTAAAATATAGTCTACCTATTCTTTTTGTGTTGGGGCACAAGGAAGCTCACAATATGATTTTTTAAAAAGATATAGCTAAAACATATTTTAAAAATGTATAAGACGTCTTGCAGCAGTATTCACACACACTTACACTTTGACTTTTCCATATTGTGTTGTTTTACAATCTGGAATTGAAGTTGATTTAATTGGCATTGTTATACTTGATGTACACAAGGTACCCAACACTGTGAAAGTGAAAAAAATATTTTTAATTCTGGCACAGAAGCTAAGTAAAAAAACAAAACAACAACCAACACTTTGTGCTTCTACCACATATTGACCCAGGGAGGTGAATGCTTATTCACCTCCCTGAGTCAATATATAGTAGAAGCACTTTTGGCAGGAATTACATCTGCAATTTTTCTTGGCTTAATTTCTATTCGTTTAGCGCATTTGGGTTTTGCAGTTTCTGTCCATTCTGGAAAAGTCAAAAGATGTGTGAACACTTCCTCAAAGCACTGCAAGTGCCCATCACTTAAAGGTATTTTAAGAGTTTTTAGGTGTGTCATTAAAAAAAAAAAATCTGCTATAGGAATGTAACTGTATTATTACTTCAAGGTAAACAAGAATATTGTTTGTCTCTTTAGCCCCATGAAAATATAACTGAGCAATGCAGATATAAAAATGAATAAAAATGACAGGAATCTCAACAAACCTGGAGGAAGCCTTCCATCTGATGATAGAGTTCTGAGTCCCGTCGAATATTTTCTTTAAGAGATTTTGTTTTGGTTGAGAGTGAATGTAGCTCACCTTCAATACTTTCAAGAGATATTCTGCAAGGGAAAAAGCAGTAATCTAAAGCAATTTTTGAGAAAGGAGCTGTTCAGCTCTGTAGTATCATCTATCTTAATTTTAAAAATCTGACATGATATAACCCACACTAATGTTGGACATGCCTGCCTAGCAAACCTTCCCACTGTAGCAGTTGTGACCTAATAATTTCCTGCCCATCTCCAGCTCTTATTTTCAGTGATCACGGTTTTCTGTGAAAGCAATTTCATCAATATGTTATAGCAATGGACTCAGACCAAAGGGCCATCACTATCTTGGGTTACAGATCATTAAATGTTTTGCAATTTTTTTAATTATTAGATTTGTACACACAGATTCCTTTTCAGTCTATTCATGATAATTCTGGATATACACAATACCATTCTTTGTCTAAAAATAAACAGAGACTGTAAAATTTTCAACAAAAACAATGGTGTTAATAACAACAATAGTCATGGAAACACTGCCAAAGATGGGTTTTTTAAAAAAAGGAATTGTCTAAACTCCATTGGTCTTGTCTTCTTCTTGAAAAGACTCAGTCCTTCCAACTGGCAATGGAGAAAGAAGAAAGGCAAAAAGAAAGGAATATGTGCCTTCCTTCTGCTACTCCAGAGACCAGGACAAGGAGCAATGGATTCAAGCTGCAGGAAGGGAGATTCCACCTGAACCTCAGGAAGAACTTCCTGACGGTCAGGGCTGTCCGGCACTGGAATATGCTGCCTTGGAGTGTGGTGGAGTCTCCTTCCTTGGAGGTTTTTAAGCAGAGGCTAGATGGCCATCTGTTGGGAGTACTTTGAGAGTGTTCCTGCATGGCAGGGGGTTGGACTGGATGGCCCGCGTGGTCTCTTCCAACTCTACATTTCTATGATTTCTTCCTCAGCAACCAAATCAGAATCTTTTCCTGGTTAATTGGACCATCTGCTCTCAATCTGGCTAACAAGACTATCCCTTCTCAAATCCAAACCGACTGAGAAGAAGCATACTAGCGCACTTTGAGCTTTGGTATTCTATTTGTATAATTTACGATTTGAATCTTATGTAATGGTGATAGCTCTCCACAAAACACTGAATGGGTTGTTCAAGAGACACAGTTAAATCACCAACCACCAAATTATCCCATCATATTGATACTTAGCATTTGATTCATCAAGAAAATTATGTATAGACTAACAACCTCTAAGAAGTTAGCAGTCATGCTAAATTCCCTTAAAGATTAACTCATGAGATCTCCAAACATGAAGGAATGCTACAGGCATCCTTCTGTTTGCAGTGAAAATGAAACCATGGAGTCTGTAGTAAACACCAGTTAAGATCTCAGTTTTCACACTGCAACTTTGCACATGCATTTAAGTCCCTCACAAAGAAAAGTTCCCAATGTTCTCAGTTTTCTTGCTCACCTGGCTGCCTCATGGATGTGCTTCAATTTCTCTGAAAAGTTCAGAAGACCTTTATCCTTCTTTTGGGCTTCCTGAAACAAACAAAAGTCCCCCATAACATTCCACTCCTAGGCTGAAGTCTATGGTACTTTCTTTTTGAAATACCAATTAAAAGGTTTCTGCTTTAAATCCATCATGTTTACTTTTAGAAAAAACTCTTTAAAGGGCTGGGAAGGATCTAATTTAACAGTTTACAATGACAACTTCTATGACTCTGAGCGTTAGGGGTTCCTCTATTGAATACAATCAGGATGCATCAACAAAGCCCATTAAGCAAAATCAGTGTACTAATGTCCTTTGTGCAAGGCTAATGCAACATTTCCTTGTTAATCTTCACCTAATATCCATTCTTCCCCCTGCCCCCCTTTCCTACAGCTCACAGATTAGCTGTTAAACCAGTTTACACAGAGGGGTGGGAGGGAGAGTAGGGAGGCATATATAGAACTAAATGCTAAATTTTACATTCTTTGGAACAGAGCAACCTAGGTAAAGATTAAATGTCATCACGACCAAGTTGAATTAACTGCAAGAAATCTGCCATCTATGCAAACACTTTCAAAAATAAATAATAAGTGGTCATTTCCTCCATTAAACCTCCAGAGACAGCCCTGCCTCCAGTAGTACAATTAGATTTGGCAGCTTCTGTACAAGCAACAACTGGAGACTATACTACCTAGGTAAACAAATATTCTAGTTTAAACACAGGACCAAAAAACCACTGGTTTTAGAAGTCTGAACAGTACACTTCCTCAGTTTACAATGTTGCAGATATAAATATTACAAGCATAATGAAGAGAAGAACAAGAGCAGTGAAAGTTGAAAGGACTCCATTTTGCTCTTCAATTTTACTGGATACATTTCTCCTACAAGATCCTATCAATCACATATTCCTGCTGCTTAGATTTCTCTGTTCTCTTATCTTGGAAATGATTGTTATTTACGTACCAAAGCAACAAAATGAAGCAGATTCATCCCAGGTTTGTTTGCTTTTGTATCTGCCAACTTGAGTAATGACGACAGTTTAAAGCCAACAGCATTGCCAGCATAGCCTCCCTATGGGGATAAAGAGGGGAATGCAGAAGAGATATCAGATGCCAGCCCATAACCCTGGAAATTTTTTCTGCACTCCCATGACTAAAATGAACCTCATCTACTTACTGCATTCATAATATTCCCAGCCTGAAGGACCAAATGCAAAATGGAATGTAACTCTTCACAGCACATTAATTCTGCAAAAGACATAAGAATTTAAATCCATTGGCTGTTTATTTAGCACGTAAACATTTCTACTTTCAAATTGCTTTCAAGAAAGACTGTATTGAGGTTGACTCAAAGCAAATGAAAGTTAATGTAAAAACTATTTGGGAAATAAAATTAAAATCAAAATGCTGGAGTTACAAACTGAGTGGCAAGTCTTGACCATATGAATGAACTAGATCCAAAGAAAGTATGTGGTTGTGAGCTGGCAGAAACTGTTCTTCCCAACTCCTTTGCCTATGACTGTTTGGCCCTTCTCAGTTCCTCTGAGATTTCTGTTCTGTAGGCTGGGAGACCCTATTAAATAGGGTGGGCTGCAATGTAGGAAGCTCGAGGACAAAGGGATCCCCTCCCTCAAAAAATCAGCGGAGGTAATTTTAAATTATCTCCTCCATTTCCCATACGCTATGACCCATCCCATTCAGTAGGATCCATTAGAGATATTTTAGGGTGCTTGCAGGCATCCTACATTTGGGACTCTGTTTTTCCCCAGCCGCATTATGTACATCTTTCTTTAGATCCATTTCACTGTTTCCAAGCTATGCATCAGTGTCACACGGAGTATTTTACAAGCGATCATACTAAGAGACTCCAGTGACTAAAGAGTGTAGTCACTCACAGTGATGTACAAATCAGAACAACAGCCTGATTGGTGCTTCACATTATCCCTAACACAAGTATACCTTCATAGCAGTTCCAGACTACAAGCACCTTACATGCTTTATTTCATTCATTTGTGCAGTAGACAAACAACACAAAATCTAGAATATTTTTTTTTTTCAGTTTTGGAACCAGTTCACAGAAAACTGCCAATGGCTCATTTGGACATGGGAGATTTTAAAAGAGAGTTACAAATGTAGTACCATTAGCAAAAAATGATCCATATTCATTTTTTACAACAACAACGATTTTACATAAACTAAACATCAAACACTTCTGATACTCCCTTCTCCTTCATTCCTCCTTCCCTAAAGCCATTGCTCCTCTCTCCTTGAATGCTTTTCTTTTCTTCATTATACAAACATCTCTTCTCTTGCACTTGGCAATTAGCTAGGGATTAACAACCAAACAGCTCAGCAGACAGAGCAGACTTAACGCAGACTGGACAGCACTGCCAACCAGCAGTGGAGACAGGAGATACATTCAACAGGGGGATAAAACACAAGATATCAAGAGCGGTAATGTGTGTGCATGTGTACATGCATACAACACAATGGCCTTCATCTGGTGGTTGAGATAAACTCATTTTTCACTAACACTACAGAAATATATGGTTAAAAAAGTAAAATATAAGTCTATGATTTGACTATGGGTGGGAGTGATGTCTGAAAAGACTGAAGACTACTGGAATAGTGCCACTAACTCAGAAACACTACAAGTTATTTGATGTGATGGGAAGAAGGCTGATGAACACACAAAGAAGTGGGAAGATCATAAAAGGAATACCAACAATTTGGGTCCAAGACTAGAGCAAGAAGCACAATACACTGACACACCAGACTGATAACACACACACACACACACACCCTTATGGAATGTGTCAGAGCTGGCTTGCTTCCTCTAAATAGCTAACAGGTACCTGAAATTCCAGATCTCATCTATCTAGGTAGGCTGATTAACCTGCTAAGAAAAACAAGAGCCTGATGCATGCTGCAGCATGTTTAATTACCCTTTGTAGCCATTTTTATAATTGTCATGTCTTTCTGCAGAGAAGAACAAGCTGGGGAGAATTCTTTTTTTAGCACCATGGCTTCAAGTCGGAGTGAATAGCTGAAAGCAAACAAAATAAGCTTTAGAACTAGCATACTAGAGAGTATTAGTTTATGGTGAAAGGGATGGGGTTAGAATTTCCTTACTTTGGCACCTGGATTAGCAAGTACATAAAAGAATCTGCTTGACACAGTTTTGATATGTCTCCACTGAAATCCTTTAATTTCTTTACCTAGAGATATGGGGAGGAAAGAGAGAGAAAGGACATTCACATACCTGGGAACTACCAGTCAATAATTAAGCATGTATTAAAGAATGTTTGTTAACTTAAGCATTTACCACAGTTAGTTACAAAATTTATTTTTTGAGGCACAAACTAAATATTGCATCAGATGGCCACACCATACATTGTAATACAGCTTGTATTCCACTCAGCCTCCCCTCTCCCATAAGTTTAGTACGTCATGTGATTTTCTCCTTCACCAGTTTACTGACTTACTATTATTTGCCAAGGTGGAAAAACTAAGCATCACATCATGCTTTACATTTAGTACAAACAAGAATTTTCCAGTAAGGCAGAGAAAGAGATGAGGTCCCAGGTTTCCATTTTCTCCAGCAGTCTTTCCCCTGCTGTAACATCTCATCGATGTCCAATATACTTTTAGCATAAACATTTTCTTGGAAATATGAAGCATACATCAATAGCATTGCCCTTCAGAAATTGTGGAGTACAGTTTCCATCAGCCTTAACTAACATGACCAAGGTTGAGGAATGAAAGGAGAAGGCTGGCCTTCCCTATGTCCTAAGTACTATATGTGATAGGTATGCCAACATCTCCTGTCTTCTGCCTCTGCTTGTTTGCTTTGAGATAGCAGCAAGAAGTTTAAATGAGCAAGTTTGCTAGGAAAAATAGAGTCTTGGGTCTCCAAAAGGATTTTTTTTCATTTGTCATCTTATTGTCACTGAAGTGTTCTGCCTGACAAGTGCCAAGAATTTAGGAGACTATGAGATCAATCTCCGTGTTGTCATAAATCTGGCATAATGCACACACACCTGGCAGTTAATAGCACACAGTAGTAAAAGACAGCATGAGATGGCCTGCCAACTCATTAGCACAGAAGAAGTAAAAACAAGTTGTGTCTCATTTTCTCTCTTTATGCATATCTCCTTTAGGGGGACAATTTTGCACATTCTTGGCCTCTGCTCAAATGGGGATACATTCCTTTCAATATTTTTTGGAACATGTAAGCCTCTCCATTCACATATTTTACTATCTGACACTGGTTTACTAGAATGGGAGGAAGAAACTCAAAAAACAGAAACAAGTGAAAATAACAACAACCTAAAATGATAGAACTTTGCAAAGACTTTTCCTGGCAGAGTCACATGCAAAAATCTGCAATCAAGATTCTAGCTATTTGAGAATCTGCATTTTCAAAAGATCAAATTTTTTTATTATTATTATTTATTTGTATCCGCCTCTCCATATGGATCGAGGTGGGTTTTGCATATATCATAAACTGAAACAAATTACTAAATTTGTAGCACATTAAAGAAAGAATAACCTGTACATACAGAACAAACTGATAAAAGCAGCAGTTGCTTTAGTAGGAGACAAAATCACTCCTACGCAGTATATGTGAATTATCCAAAGCAAGATGTGCCATGTATTCATTTGGGTTCATCTGTTTTTAATTTTTTACAGACACAGATTGTGGAAGCTGTGAGTACACAGACACCCTACACATATGGTACCTTATTTTATTTTTTTAAAAAGGTGCCCATGCTGCAGACAAGTGTAGTATCTTTTGTGAGATGTAACTGCAGTGTTACAAGGGGATATTTTGTAAAGTGTGATGAACATGCATAGCCACAGTTATAGCCAGATGCCTCCTCCTTCATCTCCCCTTACACAAGCCTATCTAGTCTCAGCTCATCTCAACCTTTTTACGCACCTGGTGTTGTTTTCTAAAACTGCAGGTGCCAAGCAAATCAAACCTGCCCAGATGTTACTCCTGTTAGTGTATAAGCCAATATTAGGCCCTCCAAAAGTTTTTGAGCACAGTCTTCTTCCAAGGGTATTACAGTCCAGCAACTGAACTCCTCCCTGCATCTCCCTGGCATCCCCTTCTATTGAGATTATTGACTGCAGTATGGGAAATAAAATGTATGATGTTGTGGTATCCAGATATCACAACAGAAGTCACTTCTGACAGTGGGAAAATATGGGATGGGGAAAGTGTGGCTCATGTCCTGCATATGGCCTCTGAATTCTATTATTTTTGCAGCCTCAGAAACTCCCTGAATCGCCCCCAAAAATTTTTAACCATACCCACCCAGATCAATTTCTGCCTCCAAATTCCCTCAAAGCACCAGAACCAGAACCTAACCCCAAATTCCCTGTGCTCAACAAATTCATTCTTTTAGCTGAAGCTCAACTGAAAACAGCAACCAAAAGCGACAGGACATCAGTTCTGATGCATCACAAAACACTGTTGAGTCTTGCAGGGAGAACAGAAGTGAAAACTGGACCCTGCTCCTTGCATAGTTCCCTACTTCTGCACTACAGAGACCACCTATCTGATGACAAGCATGTTACAAACAGAATGTATGAACTGGGTCTTTGAAAGTTATTAGGTCTGACACCCATTTAACATATGAGAATGTTTTCAAAGTAGAAATGACAACAAATTCCTAGCAGGAAGTAGGAGGGAAGGAAGATTGAGTAGTGTGTATGTGGTGGAGTGCAGGAAGCAAGGAAGGTGTGCGCTGTAGGTGTAAGGGAGGAGAGGCAAGAGAAGGTGCAGAAGTGTGCAGTAACGGCAGTGGAGTGCAAGAAGCTACTACTGTACACTGTTATGTGCAATAGCAGGAAAGAAGGAGAAGAAAAGGAAGAGTGAACAGTGTGAATGGCAGAGTGTGTACACTGCAAGGATGATGGAAGTGAGGCAAGGAAGGGGAAAAGAGGGAGTAGTGGAGTGGAACAGTGCAAAGAGCAAGGGTAAGATGCATTACAAGCGGGTGAGGTGAGGCAAGGGAGAGAGAAGGAGAGAAAGGAAAGTGAACAGCACAAGTGATGGAGTGCAAGAAACAAGGAAAGCATCTGTAAGGATGGTTTGCTGAGAGGTAGTGGTGGATTTCATGACCAAGGAGAGATTTGAACTTGAGTCTCTCTGTTACAAGTCCAGCACTTTAAATATTACTCAGCTGTAACTGCTATGAATGTTGAAACACAGTGGAAGAAAGAAATGCAACTACTGATGTGTCCTACCAGCCATTTTCAAGCCAGTTAAGTCAAACCTCAAGAGCTCTGGAAGCCTTCCTCTCAATTTCACAACCCATTGACAAATGAGAAACTGGTCCTACTTAACTAGGCTGGTACAACACAGAGGAGCTGCTTGGCAGGAGGACATAAAACAGTACTTTGAGAAGCTATTTGTTACTGATGGCAAGATAAATATTCTGGCAAATAAATAGCATAAGTGTTAGAAAAATTGGTATGGCTATCATCTTTAAAGAAGTCCACAGAGACATGTCCAATTTTGAATCATTGTAAGATTGGTTCTGGAACAACGTAGAGCAAATCTGAATAAACTTGAGTCCACAAATTCAGTTACTATGGGAACTGCCTGTTCTCCTGCCAGTCATCCCTCCCCTCACCTCCAACTACTTGCACTTCAATAAGCAGCCAAGTCCCTGCCTCTTTCTGGAAATTGGAACTGGGTGGAGAGTAAGCAAGCTTTGCAGTATTTGAACTCAAGCAGCATGCTGGAGATATTTTAAGTCCTTCCAAATTACAATATGAGGGTTGAGATTCCCTTTTCCCCAAGCCTTCATTCATTTCCTGATAGTTAAAAAGAATACCATAAAATTTGTATAAAATTCTAGGGCCATGCTAGTCTGTCACAACAAACCACAATAACAAAGTACCTAGAAGCACCTTGTAGACATAGAAGTTTTTATTACAAATTATATTGATGCAATAAACGACATTGCATTTTCTAATTTTAATACTGCATGCTATTCACTGACTTGGTTATCTAATATTTTCAATTCTTAAACTTACAGATGTAACATCACTGAATTCAAATGTTTCTATATCATTTTATAATCTAAAATGGTTTACATCATTTGTTAGCCAAATCCAATTTTTGTTGTCTTATATCCATAATCATTTCATAACCTGTTGCTGTTGTGTGTCTTCAAGTGATTTCTGACATACGGTGACCTTAAGGTTAACCTGTCACTGGATTTTCTGGGGGCTGAGAATGTGTGATATGCCCAAGGTCACCCAGTGGGCTTCCATGGCCAAACGGGGATTCAAACTCTAGTTCATCAAACCACTCCACTCCACTGGCTCTCATTCATAACCTAGTTTCAACCAAATCTATTTCATTTTAAATTTAGTTCTCCTCTTCCCTTGGCACTGTGAAAAATGCCAAAGCCCCACTTCTCTCACTTTCTGAAATATCTTTTATTAGGAAAGATAATAAGCTTTGAGCCAAATCAGAGCCAAAATGCAATAATTGTCTGGTATCCAGTAATATGGTTTATACATAATTGTGGCACCCGACACCAGCCTTAGGGGTGTTAAAAACTTTTCTACAGGCAGTCTTCATTATAACTTTAGTTTGATTGTTAACATGCTAGTTCCTAGTATGATCAATCATTAATTAACTCTTCAGCAACAAGCTACCTTGTGGTAGAAAAGAATCTGTGAATATTTTAATATTTCTACACTGCAGCAATACAGTGTTCAAGTTAAAGCATATTAACATCTAGTTAGGTGAAAGGCATCCATTATGGGATCCATGTTTAAACAGTCCTGGCTGCTCTAATGCATTATCCTCTCTTCCCTGGACTTTGCACTTTGCCCCTTTCTTGCCCTTGCCTATAAACTCAGACCTATTTTGCGGCTGTGGCTCATCTGCTTCAGCTATCCTAACTGTTTAAGGGAATCATACTGCAGGAACCTTTATAACCTACTGCTTTCATTATGCAATTTTGGAACCACAATTTCCATGGCTTCAGCTACACAAAGTCTACTCTTAACATTCCATACTTCCTTCAGACCTATCATTTTTTCCTTTCTTTAAGAAGTGGGGGATCTCTCTCCCTGTATGCTTCCTCTTGCAGTTTAAATTCAGTATGAAAATTGCAGCTGAAATTTCCTCATAAAAAGCATTCCAACAAACACAGTCCCTGTTAAATTACCATTAGAGAAGTTTATTTCCCTCTGTTTCCAAACACGCCACCATGGCAACATCTTCAACTCCACCCATTCTTACTTTCCTCAACACAAGCTGTAAGAAGATATGCCTAACTTTTTTGTTCCTGTTTTCCTTCTGGTATTTCAAAGCTTTCATCTCTTTTTCTGTTCTGTACCTACTGCGAGACGTCTCATTCATGACTGGTTCATCCCATCTCTAGAACTGCAAGTTGCTCCCTTCACTCTGGTCTCTCCTAAAGCACTCTCTCTCCCTGCTCAATTATGTTTGTCAACCATTCAAATATTCCATGAGCATTTGGTATAATTTCTCCATATGAAGGGAGAACTCTGATGTGAAGTTGCTGGAAAAGCAATCCAGCACAAGCATTCTATGACAGTAAAGACAGTGCAGGATTCTACTTAAGTTCCCTTGGAGAAGGCCCTTTCCCATTGTCCAGGCAACATAGCTGAAGGGGGACAGGTCCTTCTCTAAGTAAACAAGAGGTTAATGGAATGTGGGGTTTAAGTTACAGTTACTGGGGGTCAGCATCACAGAAAGACATCAGAGAGCACGAGACAGCTGTCCAGTCAGCAAGACCAAATGGGCAACCAAGTGAGAAGCTTCTAGATGATTCAGACAAAAAGTTATGAAGAAGCCTCAAGGGACCACAAGATGAGGGAGACAAAGGACCAGTAGCAGGCTGGGCAAGGCTTGTCCAGATTCATGCATTTCCCCCCACAACATCTCAGTATCCAGATAGTAATAGGAATGTTTTAGCTAGTTACATTAGGGACTTATATTCTTTTAAACCTCTGGCTGAAATGACCTAGGCTTCTCTATAACTTTGTAACTGGTAAGTTAACATTTGAAGGGAGTGCCTTCATGAACAGGTATGTTTTTCACTATGTTTTACTGCTTAGAATAAAATCCTTTTCTTCTGAAGATCTCTTCTGTCCATGTTCTCCCTCCACATACTTTGCCAGTTTGTGTGTGAAGACAAAATTCCCCTCTCTCACAGAGGATGGGAGAGGAAAACCTCTGCAGTCAGAGATGAAAGTCTAAAGATTCTTTCCGCAGTAGCTTCCTACTGAGTTTTTGCATGATGAGAATTTAAAATCAGTAGGTGGTGGTACCTACATAATCTCTCGGGGCAAGGGTCCCATCTTCTACTTGAGAGAAGGAGACAGCATCAAGTAAGAGAATGCTTCTCCTCACACCCACAATCATACTAAATGCCCAACATTCCCTTTCTCAGCTTCAAGATTCAACCCTTATACTGAAGCCCTCCCACCATTCTCCACTTATTTTCCTGCTACATCTCTTTCTTAAGTTAATTTGTCAGCATTTTGAAGTCATTCTCTCACACTTTTAATGGTGTCGCTCTTATGCCTGGAACAGCCTTCCATTTCTGTGCCTCAGATTCCCTCAGCTTCTTTCAGTTCCTTTTTTTTTTTAGCAGCCCCTCTTGAACTGTTTACCTGCAGCCTACTGGCTGCTGCCTTGCTCCTCCTGGGTGTAGTCTTTTTCTTGGCTTTCACCACTGTTTTGTCACACACACCACAAACCTACTAAGCAGGGCTGAATGCAAGGTGTTTTCAAAAGATGTTCAAGAACACAACAGGAAAGAATTAACCAAGCACCCAATGTATATTGATAGTTCCAGTACAAATATTTACAACAAGACTGCCTAAATACCACTTGTCAATTTTAGCATGGCCGCAAGGCTGTTGTAATGTCACATTTTGTGACATCAGAAAAGCAAGTCCCAAGCTAAAGCAATGTATTTCGGTATGAGACTCCATGCTGGCCAATAGCAGAAGACCAAGGATACAGTACTATTTGTGGTAGCTATAAATAATAGCTATTTGTCTCTGCTCATAGATAGTTACCACATGACTCCCTTACCTCTTCTGTTTCTGGCAGTAATTTGAGAAGTTCACGTAGGATCTCACAGCTATACAGATCACTTCTTCCTGAGTGAAGATCGTCAATTATGGATTCAAAAGATCTTGGCAGGGAGGGAAGGTAAACAAAATACACTTCAATCTAGGAAAATTTTATTGCTACAGACTAGAACATTACAGACCTTTCACCTCCAAATGTGAAAAAGTAATTCTGTGTCATCTACTATGATAGTTTTATTGCATTTAATTATTAGAATATTTACATCCCACCAAGTATCCAAAGATTTCAGCTAGGCATACAATAAAATCAATGTAAACAATACTGTTTAAAATCAAAACAGTAAAAGATAAAATATTGTATAAAAATATATTAAGCTATGCAACACATTAAAATAGTTTTAAACAGTTAAAACCAGATATGTGTAAAAATTTAATATTTAATACAATCATTAGATCCTGAAGACTTATTAAAAAGGCATGTTGTAACATGGTGCCTAAATAAAATCAACATGCGTGCCAATTAGGCCACTAAAGGAAAGGCTTTCCGCAATGGAGAGAAGTCCCTTCCCATCTCCCCACACAAGGTATTGGCCTCACTGGTGGGACAGAATGGTGGGCCCACTCCATCAGACCTCAGTACTCAGGTAGGCACTTATAGAGAGAGCTGCTCTCTAATGCAATATTAACTGGCAACATGGCCTTTCTGGATGCTCTCCATGCAGGTTCCACTCAGATTAAGAAGGATAACTTATATTGTATTTTTAATGTTGAAGAAGCATAGTGTAGTACCATAGTCTTGTACCATCTTCATATGTGGAAGAAAAAGTTTTAGAAAAATGAAAAACCAGTTTAAGAGACAGCAGCTGTCTAGCCCTGAACAGAAATTTTAAATATAATTTTCAGGTTACTTCCGATTCCGTTGTGGAATGCCCAACATTGTGCATCCAGTGCTGAGAGTTGCAAGTTTACCATTCACACAAGGAACCCAGAATACAAGCTTGATCAAAGTTGCAGTTATATTAGTCACGTATTTTTATATATATATATAATCTCCACACACACATACACACACATATATAATTTACCACATTTGACAGTTTCAACAACAATGTATCTTACTTTTTAAACTGCTTGAGGAATATCCCAATATTCATACTTCTTTTGGCATCCAAAATATTAATCTGGAAAAAAAAAAGACAACAAAGCATATTAAAAGGCTTGTTCAAACAGAATGCTGTAATCAGGTCAGATTACTCTGTTCACACTTTCTGGTATAACAGAAGTTCTAGCTGAATCAGAAATAATTCTGTTTGTATTAACAGGAGAAGGTAGGCAGGTCATCGCAGATAAAATGCAGGCATTCACTCATCATTTAGAGAGTTTACAATTAGAATCAGCACGCGGAAAGCCCAAAATATGGACAGAATTTAACTAAAGCTTTTTCCTACATTACAGGCATGTTCCTATGCAGGTTATATTTACATCCAATGCAATACTGGTAACACTAGCTTTCATTTGGATTACTGCAATGAGTTATATGTGGGCTGCCTTTGAAGATAGTTTAGAAACTTTAGCTAGTCCAAAATAGGGTAGTAAATTGCTAACTGGAACTGGTATATATGACCATATTATGCCAGTCTTACCTCATTTGCACTGACATTTAGACCACTTATAAACTCACATGAAAGCCTTGCAAAGCCCTAAACAGAAAAAGGCCAATTTTTCTGAAAAACTGTTTCCATTTCCTCTCCAGACCTCACAGGTCATCCTCACACGTTCCTCTACACATTCCTCCACCAAATGTGATGAGGGTCTACTGGAAAAAGAGGTACCTTTTTCAGTAGAGGCACCTTAATCGTGGAATTTCCTAACCAACTATATTACAGTCAAATGACAGGTGAAGACATTTTTTTTCAGGCCTTTTGATTAAAATATTTCTAGTCCTTTTAAAAGAACATATGTTTGTGTTCTTGCTATTCCCTGTTATAGGCTTCTATTGTTCTGCTGCCACCAGGATGATTGCAGGTTGGTACTGTATATTAAAAATACATTAGCAGTTTTGACACTCAGTTTCTTTTACTTTGGTGTACTTGCACAAGTCAGATCTACAAATGAACAACAAGAAGTATGGCTAAAATTGCAGAAACATACTCATGAACTGAATGCTATTCTAAGACAAGTATCCTTTTAAAAGGTTAGTAGACTGATTTTTATTCACCTGCTTACCCCTATGAATGTATGTAGCCTTTTTGGAATGGACAGGTTATAAACCTACATAAGAAATAAAGCAGTCCTCATACCAACACTGATTATAAACAGTGCATGAAGGGAAATGTGCGGAGCTTTATTTTGTAAATTTGTTGCAGTGGTTTTACATCTAGAGGTTTCTGCTATGGATCATAGATAAAAATGTATGGATTGTAAGGCTAACATCTCCCAATTTTTGAACATGGACTCAGTGTTTTAAAGAAGAAAATTCTATTAGTTAATCAAGTCAAGTCAAGTTCAAGTTTATTGCATTTTAGCAGGGAGCCATTGCACAAAAATGAAAAAAATAAAATAAGATCAGATAAAATGAAAAAGGATAATCCAGCCAATTTACATGTAATACATAATCAACAATAAATAAATCATTTTCCATACCCCTCCTTGTTCTTTATGGCACGTAATTGTAAGGCCCTAACTATTAGTTAATCACTGTAACCAAAACCAGCAGTAGTAATTTTCACTACATTCCATACTGGAAACTTAGAAATTAGAAACAGTTCTCTGGAACAATCACACCATATGTTGTTAGGTTAAAATTTTATAGCAGTAACTTTGTCTTCATTGATACTCAACCACCATGTGATTTATTAGCAGCAACTGAGAACAGTTTCATGATAGACTGTTGAACTAGCAAAAACAGATGCTCAGAACTAACATCTGTGTGTGGGAACTGGTTAACTATACACACACTGTGATTAACCTGGTTAAATCTCTGTCAGCTTAACATACGACACAGAAAAATGTTTAAAATGAGATGTTCTAGAGCTCAAACTCAATTTCATCTTGGGCTGCATCAGCATTATGGTTGCCCTCAAAGGGCTGGTTGTATCTGTAAGGCTATATAAATATATCTACTCTTATCATATTAAATAATTGCCTCTGCATTTGAATATTACTGATTTTAGTAATAACTACCTCTCTGTGCCTCTTTCTGCCCTCCAGACCCTCTCTGTGCCTGCTTCTGCTCCCCCTCCTCCTCTGTGGTTCTTACTGCTCCCCTGCCCCTCTCTGTACCTGATGAGCCTGATCCCCACATTGCAGGGCCCCAGCTGCTGGTATCCTGAAGTGAGGCCCAGCAGTCAGCACTCATGATCTACTTCTACTTCTGACTGCTCTTCTGTTCAACTCTCACGAGCTGCATGGAACATTGCCATGGTAACCCGTGGCAATGCTCTAACAGCGAGACTTCGACAGAGGAGCAGTCAGAAGTAGAAGTAGATCACGAGTGCTGGCTGCTGGGTCACTCTTCAGAAGACCAGGCTGGGGGCCTGCAATGTAGCAATCAGACTCACCAGGTGGGGGGGTGCCACAGCTGTAGAAGAGGTGTGAGGGCCACATTAAATGGCCTGGTGGGCTGGATTCAGCCCACAGACCTTGTGTTTGACACATATGTTCTACAGTGTGACATGTCTGAAGTCTTTGTGATATGGGGGAATAAAATCTAAATTAACCAAGTTTGGTATAGTCACAGTTACAAACCAGTCATCTCAGTCACTGCTACAACACTGATCACAGGAATGACTTCAGAACTGCTTTTTGGACAAGGTTGTGATAAGAAAATAAGGAATATCAAAACTGAAGGTAAGGTCAGGGAAAATATTCAATAGATTGATCATGTGACTGATAAAACAGACCACAGTTGCCTGCTAAATTGAGTTTACATTTTGGCAAGATGTGATGTGCCTATTCTTTAAAATATATTTGAAAAATGCTAACAGTAATAGCGTCCTCTTCTCAGTATATGAAGTTTTACTCATATGAGTTACATATATATTTTCCCCTTCCCATCATGGATAGACCCTGTTAAAGAATAGCAACCGCTTCCCAATACTCCAATATAAGGAACATTTATTTAAAGCCTGTGTACCTAGCACATGTTAAACTATCATTGCAAGGCTGTATCTAATCTGTTAAGATTTTATTTTTTTAAAAAAATGAACTCCAACTGGACCCTCAATCTGCAATTCCACTGATCATTTGGTAAACCCAAGTTAGAAATGACTTGAAAATGCACTGCATTTTACTGCACTTAGATTTTTCTCAAGAAACATCAAGACACTAGATCTCTGCATTAAATGAATATGGAATCCGCCAGTTTTAAAGTTAGTACGTGAAACAGACACAAGAATGCAGTCATGTACACCTAGGCAAGCACATATAGCTACGTTGGTGAAATGTACTTTTGAACAGGGTATATTTTTAGCATGCCTATTCCTATGAACAATTTCTTGCTTTGTACTGTGTAGTAAGATCCTGCAGGAGATGCAACAGGCTATATTAGAAAGGGAAAGAAACATATTTGCTACATAGCCTTGGCATTTTCTATTGCTGCTCTAAATTGCAATTACTTCACTTGCTTATCCAGGTATGATACTTCCTTAATGTTCACCTTTCAACATATACCCTAAAGCCGCAGATCTTAACCATTTCCAAACCACTGACCCTCTCCCCCTTTAAGTATCTTTTACTGCCATGGACCACCAAGACTAAACTCAACATTTAAGATTAAAGTGTATCAAATATTTATTTAAATTTGCTTATCCAGGGTCTTCAGATTTAGAGAGAAGAGAGAAATAAGTAAATGCACACTTTTTATTGGAACGATTCCATACAAATTTGTCTGTCTTTTGCTTTCTTTCTCTCTCTTTCATTCTTTTTTTAATTGTAAAAGTTCATAACATTTCTTCGAACATTCATGGACCTCCTGTGAGGTCATTGCAGCACTCTAGGGATCCACAGCTGCAGGTTAAAGAACCATTGCCCTAAAACATTTGTAGTGGTACTTAAGCAGGAAGACTGAGAAATGCAAGCATTCAGGAACCAATAAGCACCCACCTGTTGGAAGCATAGAAAAACTAAGTTCAAGAACAGTGAAAAGTTTAAACCTGTCTAAGTGTTATTCAGTACACTTTTACATGCAAATGTTGTATTTTTTGCCACTCCTAAATCCTGTTTAGCATTCCTGTCAACTATCATCTCATTCTGAGGTTTGGCTACATTCTTGTTTAAAGGTATGGCAGTGTGTTTTCATGCCAGCGTGGTGTAGTGGTTTAAGTGTTGGACTACAAATCTGGAGACTAGGGTTTGATTCCCTGCTCAGCCATGAAAACCCATTGGGTGAGCTTGTGCGCATCACACACTCTGAGCCCCAGAAAACCATGTGATAGGTTTGCCTTAGGGTCACCGTAAGTCAGAAACAACTTGAAGGCACAAAGCAAGTGGCCCTGAGACTAGTATGTGGTATGCTACTTTCTGACCTAAAGTAATATGGATTACCAAGGTCAAATGTTTATGGCACAAAATAAACTAACAATCAATGCATGATTGATACATTATTTCTAGAAAGGATATGAGTGAGATTGTAACCTGATTTAACCTACAAACTAAATAATCAGTCCTTTTATCTTTCTTCCTACTTAGACTTGCAGGGGAGATAAAATGGATGAAACTGAAATGGTTTAAATGACTATTTAGTCTTTTCCTCAGAACTACAATGCAAGGTGCCTTATAACATAATTAAAAATGAACAGCTATACAAGCCCTTATAAGCTATAGATTTTAAAATACCATTAAACAAGTTATTATATTAAAACATGGATCAAGTTAAAAACCCTTGCCAAATGACAACCTGAATAGAAAGGTCTTTGCCTGCTGTCAGAAGAACAACAGGGAGGCAGCCAGCCTACTCTCTTTCAGAAAGGAGTTTTATAGTCTGGGAGCAGTCACCAAGAATGCCTTTGTCTCACGTCCTTACTAAATGATCCTCTGAAGATGATGACACCAGATTGACAGCCTGTCCTGTAGATCTCAAAGCCAGAACAGTTTTTATCTGAGAGAACAGTTTTTCAGACAGCCCTGAACCAAGTCATATAGGGCTTTATAGTCCATAACCATTGCTGTAATTGTGCCTGGAAACAGTGGAGATGTTATAACAAGGTAGTCATGCGCTACCTGTAACCAGCCTTGATCAACAATCTGGCCATATAATTGGACCAGCTGGCATTTCTCACTAACTCTTCAAAGTCAGCCCCACTTAGATTGTGTTGCAGTAATCCAACTAAGCTCACCAAGGCCAGATCACACATCTCACAGGCATAGATTTAATTGTGCAAATACAGCCCTGGCCAGCACAGAAGCTCAGGCCTCTTGATTCAGGGTTGAATCCAAGGAATATACTTTAAACGTGCATCTTGAGGTGAGGGTAAACCCCATCCAACTTAGACTGAATCTATATTCCCTGGTTTGTCTTCTGACTTACGAGGAGCACCTCTGTCTGGTCATGGATTAGGCTACAGTTAGCTCACACGCAACTAGTCTGCTGATGGTAGGCTTTGGTTTAGAACTGAGTTTGCTCACACTTAGACAGAACCAAAAATAAAGCTCCGTGTTACTAGCATATTGGTGGAACAAAATCAAACATCTCCAGAGAATCCATTCCAGTAGTTTGGACATGAAAGAGCCCCATGGAACTCCACACACCAACAACCAAAGTGTCGAATAGGAAGCACTGCATTTTGAACCTATCCTTCCAGGAAGGACCAAAATCACTGTTGATCAGTGCTTCAATGTCCTGTCTCAAGAAAGACAGCCCATAAGAATGCAATTACTGGCATTTCCCATTCTAATCTTGTCTTTCTTTTGACCATTACACACACACACACACACACACACACACCCTGTCTCATGCAACCTGAATGGTTTCTTTCCTATCCTGTTACTCAGACAGAATTTCCATCACCTTGTTCCTTGGAGATTTTTTTAAAGGTGCTGCTCTGTGTACAGGAACAGGGGGAAAACACTTCTGCCTTACAAATTTTAAGTGGGGGGAAAACTGTAGCTGACTACATTGTTTTTCTTTGAAAATATGAGAAAATGTGGGTTTTAACTATCAGCAGAGCTTTGCTTCCCTTGCTTCAAATAACTTTATTTCAATAAGCACAGGTCTTTTCTATATGTACTCTTCCAAGCAGAAAAAAATCTCAGTCATAATCCATTTTCAGTTTTACCCTGGACCAGATCCAGATTTATACAAGTGCAACTGGATTAGCAGAATTGGACCTCCCTGCCCCGTCCCTGCATAAGTCCTTTCAGCTCCCGTACTATACTGGGGGTTGGGGGACCCCGCAGAATGGGGTATGACACTGTAGTGCAGGGGAATAAAGGCACCTACCTGTGAGAAATGCCTCACTCAAATTTCTGAGTTCTTTTTTCAATCTGTCTCAGAGCCCCCAACACCATATACAGTGGAAGTGGGAGGAATGGCCTGCTGTGGAAGTCAGGGAGGAAATGTGCATCCTCTTCTGCCAACTCAGCTGTACATGAATCAATCTGGATATAGCCCTTTACAACACACTCTTTTCCAGAGTTGGGAAATAATATATTGCAGATAACGATTTACTTGTAATTATTTCTTTTTTGCAATAATGAAGGTATAACTTCATTACATTCTGATTGCAATACAATGAGACATAACTGTACCTATCTTGCACTGTCACTAACTGGTTTATTTATTTTTATAGTTACAAGAGTGGCTCCGCTACTTAGATATGTTTTCTAGAATAGGCTAGCAGGTTATAGACTTGGTTACAATTGGCTTTGTTAAAAAGTAACTATTTTATTTACCACTGAGTTATGAGCAAGTAAATAGCTATTTTCAAATAAATTGTAACTATAACATTAACTAGTTTGGATCTTGCTGCCAAAAGTAAAAAAATTACTTTAAGAGGTTTTTTTTAAAAGATGCTGCTCTTCACAATTTTTCAGGTGTGCTGAACATTAAAGATTTAGAAAGATCTGCTTCAGTTTAAGTATATAATTTTGCAATTAATTTCCAATTTATCTTCTCTTCCCTGCTAAAGCTATGACAAACTCTCCAAACCACCTATATCCATTTATCTCACCTGTATTGTCTAAACTGAACTGTTCTTTCTGAACTCATCCATATTTTGTGTGTACCTATCTTCACTTTTTTTTTTTCTGAATAGCACTCCTAATTTTTTCATTTGCATGTTACAAGCTGCTGGTCTAAACTTCTGCTTTCCACACTGCTTTCATCTAGAACAGAAATAATCTTTTTTAAAATGTGAGCGTATTTCTGAATCAGATCTGGGAGTTTTTAACACTTTCACAGCACTTGTTTTCACTGAAGGCTGATTTAGCAGCTTGAAATCAAAGCAGAGACCACAGCAGCTCAGCTTCAGATAAAGATACAACACAACGGAGCTGAAAAAGACTCTTATACTCAGGGAATTGCTTTCTTCAAGTGTCTCTTATCTTTACTCAACTCTTCTACAAGTTATTTCTTCCCTTCCTTCTGCAGATAAGGTGACACTGGGGGCACGGCCATGCTCCCCAACTGATCTCATCAGTTGCCCATGAAAGAGTTTGATGAATCTTTACCTGGCAGTCCCAGTCTTGACTCAGCTCTAGCACTGACAAGCCTAGATGAGTGCACCTGGCTTACTTTTCCCCGAAAAGCAAAGGGAATAGGAAAGTAAAGCCCTCTTGACTTCATTTGCAGGCTCCATAGCTTTCCTCAAAACCACACTCAACAAGGCTGAAAGAGCATGGCTTTTCACTCCATTACTCCTACCAAGAAAGAGTTAATGATCAACAATAGTTTCCTTCTTGCTTTCTAGTTTAACTCATACACATCTCTGTTGAAGTAAACATGGTCTGACTTTTAGCATACCAACAGTATAGCAGCCTCGACAAAGGTTAGTATAAATACCTGAAAACTGTGGCTGCCATGAACAAGCAGCCCTACAAACCAGACTAGATCATCTTTACTTCATGTACCTTTCAGTCTGGTGATTACCAGCCCTATTCACAAAAAGGAAATTCAGGAAGGGACTAATCTCCTGACCTTTCAGTGGCTTTCAAAGCCATAGAGATTTCATGTCCTCTGGTGATTCAAGACCCCATCTCTCCCAAGTCCTCTCTGCGTGCTGGATGAGACAAAAAGTCAGTGGCAGCCATGAAATAATCCAAGAATCATAGAGCTGGAAGAGACCTCAAGGGCCAGCCAAGATCTGTGACCCCTGGTCTTTGTCAGTTGTTGTTCTACTTATGCACCACTCAGGCTGCTACAATTCTGTTCTGAGTCAACTAGTGACCTTTTTGTACTCCTTCCTCAAAGTACCAATTGGCAGTACTTCAAACAAACATTCTGTCAGAACTGTTTAATCATCACCACCACATGGACAAATAGCATCTGCCAGCTTATGCACTCAATATAAAAGTGTCTGGGCAAATAGGACTGAAAAGGTTAGGAGAGGAAGAAAGAGGCTGAAGGAAATGGGAGACAGCCAATTTTCCGTGGCACTGCAAGCCAATAGAAAAAATGCAGCCGTAGAGGTGCTGTTGGGATGCAACTCACATCAGCCCCAGCTGGCCTAACCAATGGAGAGGAATCCTGGTAGTAATAATCCCACAACTTGTGATGGGCCTACTTTGCTTGCCCTGCTACATAGTTCATGACAGATATGGAGTATGGCAGGCAGTTGCTATTTAGTAGGATGACAGGCACAGTATAGCAGTTTACCATGAAGACAGATGTATAGTAAGAGAAGGAACACAGTGATTTCTCACATGTATAACGAAGTACGAGCTTGGTTTTGTGCTTTACATGACAGATACAGATATCACAAATGTTGGTTCAGCCAAGAGTTCTCTGCCTCAGTGAAGGCACAGTGACATTTCCATTCTCAGCTGCATGTGGCCATTCACAGTCTGGTCTGTTATACTACACTCAGTGAGGAACTGGAAGTGTTCGTTTTATCTGTGACACCTTTTCTAGGGAAGTATGAGAAAGAGCAAGGTTCATCATCAGGTCTAGTTAAACTATACAGACAACCCCTGTCAAAACTTTCTTCAGAGTTTTTCATTGGTAAGGAAGAGTTACATCTTCATTAAATATGACAGAATCCCTTCTCAGCTAGCCCTGCAGAAGCCCTTTTTCCATTGGCCCTGTATGTTTAAATTTTTCAGAGATCTACATTGTATGATGGGTCAGCTTTAAATACTCTAACAGAGATTCACATCTTTACTGCAACTTGACTTGGCAGGCAAGACCATTCAAATAATCTATACTAATTTCTTTAGCTAATTAAATCTGAATTACAATTTATGTTATTTAGTTATTTCATTCTCCAGGAAA
Source organism: Ctenosaura bakeri (assembly GCA_948474755.1). Classification (NCBI taxonomy): domain Eukaryota; kingdom Metazoa; phylum Chordata; class Lepidosauria; order Squamata; family Iguanidae; genus Ctenosaura; species Ctenosaura bakeri. Next base: position 484,051 of record CAOLHI010000119.1, on the reverse strand, counting down.
AGAATTTTAAGTCCTCAAATCATTTTTAATGAAGTAACACTATTTCTCATGTATATTCTGGAATTCCAGACCAATTCTGGAATACAGTGGTTTGAGGGAAGCAGATAAAAGTGCACAAAAAGCCCTAGGTCCCAGCCTCTCATGATGAGGTAGTCAAGAACATGAAGGAACATACACATAGCTATGATTCATTTAAGTATACTTATACACCCAGTTCCCTCCCTTTCAATTCTATCCCAAATGTGTACGCATTTAGTCATACCAACGCCTCTACTGGCTTGTAACATTCAGGAGTCAGAAAGATGTTTCCCAGCAGTTTTTTTTCTCTAAATTTACTCCTAGAATTACCAGGTTCTTCTTCTTATTTAGTTTAATATGCATGAACATGTCTTTTCCGTATACTGCTTCTGAGCTGCAAATCATTGTCTTCTAATTGTGCTTGCATCTTAGCCACACCTTTCCAGAACTCCCTCCTGATACACCCATACACCAGTCCCAGGAAAACATGGCATTAACGTGTTCCCACAGCCTGGATCTAGATTCAAGATAATATAAAGGTAAAATCTAAACACTGTGTTACAAAAACTGATAAACCACTTATATGAATGATATACAGTCAGCCCCCCACATTCACTAGGGTTAGGGGTATAAATTCCTTGCACAAGTGGAAAAATTGCAAATATTGAAATATATGGGTGTGTCTATGGGAAGGGGGCTGAGGCATAGAGGGGAGAACAGGCACTCAGTGTCCAGATTAGGGAAAGGAGAGAGAAAGGGGTGAGTCAGCATGGTGGCCCTATACTTCCTCTCTCATCTGTCCCCTTCCTTGCATGTGTGTAGAGGCATTGGGACAGGGTTTGTGGTGCTGGTGCTGAGACAAACTGTCCTTAGCTGGCCAGGCAGCAGCTGGTGATGGAGGAGGAGGAAGAGGACCAGGACCAGGACCCAAGGCAGGTTTTTAAAGGTCTGCACTGTTTGACTGGAGCCACCAAGAGGGAAGTTTCCCCTGCAAAAGAAGGACCTGAGGTGGAGGTGGGGGTGGGAGTGGGGGTGGAGGCTGAAAAGACTTGCAATAATCAAATCCATGAAAGTCAAACCTGCAATGTGGAGAGCGAACTGTATAAGCAACATAATTGCTCATAGTAACGTATAAGATGATGTCAGGGTTTTTTATGCACATTTGATAAATATTTATATAAGGAAATTCCCACTAAAATGTAGTATTGCCTTAATGGATTCAGTCTCCTATATTTATAATCTTCTCTATTATTCTAGCTTTAGCTAACACAGGTAAAAATGTAATTATTTTTAAGTTTTTAAAGGAGTCACTGCTTTCCTTGCTTGTTTACTCAGATGAAAGTCTACTGAGCTCAAAGGGGCTAATTCAAGAGCTTAGGATTTCAGCACTAATGAACTTTAGGTTGCATCATGGCAAACTTTTCTGGGTTCAAACAAAAAAATAATCTCATGAGCAGAAGGACATTATTTAACAAGTACTACCAAAGCAACAAAATAATAAAGAGGAAAGCTACTTTTGAAATAAATATTTGCTCACCTTTTTGGTAGCAGATGTTTGAAAAAGAAACATCACATCTATACCAAGAACCAATTCATATGTTAGTCAAGCCCAGTTCTCCTAGAACTGTTGATCACATGCTTATTGAACCAATTTCCCTCTTCTCTCTACATGCACATAATGTGTATTCACTAAACAGAATGGTACCACTCTGGGCCTCCTGAATTAGCTGATACACGCACAAGCAGATCTAACAGGCAGGCAGGACAAAGTTCATAACCACTGAAGAAACCAACATACCTCCACTGTCTTTCTCAAGACAAAGCAATAAAGTAACCTGTACATAAGGATCTGAAAATACAGACCCATGAGCTTATATAAATACCATGGGTCATATCTATTCTGTGACTAAGAAATCAAGAATAGAAACTTGCTTGAGTTGAGTGAACAGGAACATAGACAAAAGGGGCAAGCAGATAAGCCTGCCTCATCAGCTACCTCCAGCAAGCAAATTCTAAAAGTCTGCCCACTAAAATGGAAATTACAAGAAAAGTGTGGGGAAAGCTTTCAGGTGGTCCCCAGAAGGCTCAAAATGTTTTCGTTTACTAATATATTGAACTGCTATTCTTTTTTGTGGTGTAGGAACCTATTCCATATTCTCTTCTCTGATACCAAATTTCCAGGAACACATCTACTTTGTTAACCAAGGTATTTACAGACGAAATCTCTAAATACAGTACCAACAAGATTAAAGGGACTATAACTCCATGACAAATCCAAGGTATGGTTTTTCAAATGCCCTGCTGCAACTTGGAGTAAATTAATTACTACTTTAGTATTTACTACGTCAAGGCATTCTGTGCTAATTATACAACAAAGTTGCCTAGTGTGAATATTTGGAGAAGTTAAAAAATTTACAATGTGAAATTCCTACTACTGGTTACTCACTCCAAGAAAACCCTGGGTTGGGTCCAGATTGGGACACATACCACTGGGCTGCCAGAAGCAGACTCTCCTTCCTCCCTCCTCCCAACTGCAAAAAAATGCAACAGAGAGGGTTGGCAATAGCATACTATGATTTGGGGGAATTGGGAGGATCCCTAAAAATCAAGTGCAGGTGTCTCAGTTCCTGCACTCATTCAGCAGGGTATTTTGACCTTCTGTGTAGCCTTTTGTGAGGTGGAAGTAGTATTTGGAGGAGGGAGTGAGGAAGTTGTTTCCTCCATCCCAGTTCTGAATGCCTCCCCTAAATCCGTATGATACATTTTATGCATATTGGATTCTCTGAATGTCTCCTTATGTATTCTGAATGTAGCATTTAGTTTCACAAAATTACAGTATAGTGAAGGAAGCCCCTTTCTGAACAGGAATGCAAATATACAAAGCTGTTGCTTGTAAAGTCTCCTCTGTATTTTCTACTCTAATAACCTTAAAGATGATAGACAATTTCAAATTATAATTCTGCTTCACTAACATTAAAGATTGATAAATGGTGGACTGAAGATTCTACTGACACTTTATATCTGTACATTGTTCAAAAATAAGTGATTAAGATTCCAGGTTTTTAATTCTCTCACAAGTCACAAAAGGGAGAATGGCAAAGGACAGCAAGTGATTACAGTTAACTACTAATGAACAGAATCTTCTTTAATTAAAAGAAAAGATGAAGTAGTTGCTTCACTCCATGCTCAGGCTTACCTCTTGTTTGGTATCTTTAAATGATCTCCGTGAAGCTCTGGTTGTTGAATCCAAAGATACCGTTCCTTCTGGCTGACCAAAGAATTCCTCAATTGTCTTTGTGTCGATTTGGTAATTCTGCTTAGCACCAACAGTCCAGATGTTGTTTTTGCCACGGACTTGTTCTTCAGGGATAGTTTTCCAGAAGAAACTACGTATTCTCTTCTTCTTGCTGGAGTGTCCATGCCCATTGACCATTTGTGGCAATGAAGGTCTGCTCAGGGATGGAGGTGGAGGTGGTGGAGGTGGTGGCACCCCTGCTGGTGAAGAAAATCCAACTTCTGTGGGTAGACATGGTGGAGGGGGTGGAAGTGGTGGAGGCGGAGGTGGTTGAGGCAGTTGCTCTTCTGGTTCTGTAGTATCTCCAATCATTAATCCAGCTTCAACTGAAATAGCTCCATTTTCTTTATCATTCACCAAAGAGACACAATTCATAACATGCATCTTAGAGTCTCTCTCCAAAAGGAGAGAGAACTTACTTCCTTGGATATGCATGTAACATCAAGCAGCTGAGCAGCAACTTATAACTCGTATGCCTATTTTTAAGTCTATCAGCAGCAAAGGCAACTTGGGAGATCACACATTATTCTGAAATCTACAATGAAACATAGAAAAGAAATAAAGGATTAGGGAAACTTGATATATTTTTCTGTTGCTGGAAGAAGGAGCACATCTCAAGCAATAATATCTAGGCTATGTACAAATAAAATTGTCAAGCAAGACATACCAATTACTGGATCCACCCTAGGGATGCTGGAGTGTAGCAGACCCCCTAGGGTGGCATTTGTAATCAACAGAGACAGAAACCATCATACACAACCTTAATTCCAGTGAGCCCAGGGCTTCTGTGGGAAGTAAAAAATAACTGTAATACAATCAAGAATTTTGCAAGGGAAGGTGGAGCCTTAAGTATGACACAGCATAGAAATCCAAGGGGATTTATTTTGCAACATAGGGGAATGATAAGACATTTAGAGCTGATTTGTCTCCATCTGGGGGAACAACATTCAAATACAAAGCCATGCAATATAATATGTATACAGGCAGATTTTAAAGGGCCAAAGCACACACTGAGTACATTTACAAAGTTGTTAGCTGGTATTTGAAAAAGACAAGTCCATATTTCAAAGCGCCTGATAAAAAAAGGAATTTTACATCCACAGCACAGTGGAAACTCAAAGAGTGGAAAGGTCAATAGAAAAAAACACAGAAAATAAGGGAAAATCTCCATACGCACTATAAAAAACAAATCAAATTGTATTCTTCTCTTCAAAACTGAACTACCTTGTTCTAAAGAAAATTTAACAATAATTGAAAACATAATGAGATTAAGTTAATGTAAAAAGACAGAGGCAGTCTAGGCTATGTGAATAAAAATAAAAACTGAAAACCTTATGCAAACTACTTATTAAAAGAAAAATTGCATCTTTAGACTTCATGATTGCATTACTCATAATTAAGAGAGTTTGCATATTATTAACATTCAACGATGCATGTCCCTGCTGGAAACTACTGCAAGAAAGTATGCTTTTTATATGGCATAATACAGTCATCCCTCCACATTCACTAGGGTTAGGGGCACAGGACTCCTGTGAATGTGGAAAAAACGTGAATAACTCTAGGCCCTCCCAAACCATATTTAACACACACACAAAAAGTATGATCATCATATTCAACCCACCATGGATCCCTTTGAGGCATCAGGGTTCTTTCACAAGACAGAAGTGGGTGGCTGGTGGGGCTTACTGCCATCTCCACTGCTGCTCCACACCATTTTTAGTAGGGACTTATAAGCCTCATTCGCAGTTTCTCAGTCTCACGAGGCTTGCAATCCCTATTAAAAATGGCACAGGGCGACAGAGAGCTGATAGCAAATAATCTGTGAATAATCAAATCTACAAAAGTGAAAACTGCAAACGTGGAGGGCTGACTGTACTGTTTTAAATTGCTAACTTCAAATGTTGTTAACTGCTGTCAACTTTGACTAATAGTGACCCAGTCAATGCAAAAATGCAAAATCTCCACAAGACTCTGTTGTTAACAGCTCAGCTACAGTCCGGCATACTCAGGGCCATAGCTTCCTCGACTGAGTTTATTTATCTGTAATACTGTCTTCCTCTTTTCCTACTGCCTTTACTAAGCTTTATCCTCAAATATATACAGCTTTAGTCAGCTTATCCACAGAGGCTTTCTGTAGGAACTTGATAAATAAAAGCAATGTCCTAAACACCTCAAATCACTTATGATTTTAGCAGGTTTACCATTATATCTTTCTCATATTTTCTACAGCTGCTGGGTAACTCACCATGTGCTACCTGAAAAAGAAGCTTCAGCTCTTCCACTGGGGTAGATCACTTTTTACCCATTACTGTCAGGTCAGTAAATTCAAGTCAACTTAAAAAATATATTTGGATAACCCACTATAAGCTGGGTGTCTCCACCTAATGTTTAAGATTTTCTTTTTCCATATACCTCCAGCCCATCCCCTTAAACAGGATCCTATTACCCCTCTCAGTAGGATCTTCCAGAATATGGGGGATATCAGCTTGGTAAGGTTGTCTGAGCACAGGACTATGACCCTGGAGATCAGGGTTTAATTCCCTTCTTGGCCACAGAAACCCACTGGGTGACCTTGGCCACTTCACATACTCTCAGATCCAGAAAACTCTGTAATAGCTTTGCCTTAGGGTCACCAGAAGTTAGAACAACTTTAAGACACATAACAACAATTAATCAAGGGGAAGAAGGGTAGGAATTCTGTTTCCATCAGCCCAGTCACACTTACTGAAGGCCAGAATTCTGTTGATGCACTATACTATCAATTGTACCTTCACCAGCATCACACAGCAGTGACATGGGAAGGCAAGCAAAATCTGCCAGCTCTGTGCACCTTATTTCTCCAATCCCTTGTTCCTTCACAGTCTTTTCCTTCCTGCTACCTTTCTTCTTCTTACCTAGTAGCACCAGGATCAGTTAGGCACTGCAGCAGGACAGGGCCCCCAGATTTGGATATACCCCTATGTTATTTTTCAGAATAACATCTTCAGTGTAATAGCACAGTTTATTATTATCTTGAACTGACTGCATTAGTCAAGGCTTCCTTTTATTTTCTATGGAAATGCTCTGTGCATACATACCACAACACAACTCCCTTCTCAAGTAATTAATATGAAACCCTAGTGAAACCATCAGCTTCTGTGGGTACAGACTGGAATAATGGATCACAGTTCCAAAGTGTTTTAAAGTAATTTTAAGGTATCAACTGAGGCCTCCAGTGCCCATGTCAGGTTTTCCATTTTCAAGCTATATTCACAGAAGGATCCATAATACTAGGAAGCCTCCTTAAAAATTCAAGGTTAGAAAATCTTATGTCACTCAATACCTTTTCAAACCTTAGAAAATGGTGCTCTATAATGAAACAGATAGAAATCTATGCTCAAATCAAGTGTGTGTTTGCCAATAATAATTCAAATATATTTTTAAATTAGCTATTTATGATAAAATATGGGGGAATATGATTTTTTAAATAAATGCACAAATACAACTAATCTACCAAAACCACTATCTCATCTCTCTTTGTAGTAGTCATAAAACATTTTCTAGTAGTCCAGCTCATGTCACAATCTTGTTGTTCAAGAGTAACATGTAGTCAAGCCCAGCTAAAGAAATCATAAGCCTTTGTCTTGTGATTTTTTTTTACTGTGACATCTGAAACCCATCAGACACGGTCCTTTGCTTTTTGCTCCCACTTCCAACAAACCAGCAGAGTAGTTCTTGCCAGATTAGAATAAACAAACCATGGACCCAAAACCCATGGTTTATTTAGACACATCTACCGTACTTCAAGTGAAGGCAATTAAGAACAGGAGACAGCACATGGAACCATGGCTTATTATAATTTTTGAAAATGTACACAGGATTCATACAGTGGACTATACTTTAAATAAGATATTGGTCAGGAATTGCCAAACTGCATTTCACTTATAGCAGACTGATTTACTGTAAAAGCCATTCTCATAACCTAAGTAGATGTGTATCCAGTGGTTGTTCCTAAGCTGATCAAATCAAAGCCAAACACTATATATACCAGCATATTAGACACACCAGTGTATAAGGCACACCCTGTTTTCAGATTATATTCTTTAGGAAAAAAAATTTAGTACCTTGTCCCCCACTCCTGTTGTTTCTGCCTGGGTGGGGAGACCTCTTCACCAAGGCAGAAAGAACAGGAAGGGGAGAAAGGAGCTCCCTTCTCCCCCATTCCTGTCCTTTCTGCCTGGTGGGGAGACCTCTGCAGATGCGATTAGGATGGAACCTGTCTGAAATTCTGAAAAGACACTTCAGACAGGGGAGAGGAACCAAGTTAAACAGACCAATGGTCTCAAATCAGCAGACAGACAACTGTCTTCCCAGGAAATTCTTGCATGAAACCTCCAATAGAAGAAGAAATGTTATCATCTGTGTAGAAAATACTGTTTGTTACATGGAAGCTACTGTAGCTTAGTACTTACTCTGTGCTAAATTCACACTTTCTGCCACAGTAAACAGGTGGGGGCAGGCACGGGGGGCTTTCCTTTTTGCCTCGGTGGGCAGGAGTTACCCATATTTGCCAGTATATAAGATGCACCCCATTTTCAGAGGATATTTTTTTGGGGGAAAAGTGTGTCTTATGCACCAGCAAATGCGATAGATCTACAGATTCCAAAACATCCTGATCTGACCTTGGGAAAGTTACTTTTTTGGACTACAACTTTCAGAATCTCCAAGCAAATGTGGCCAATGACTTTGCTGGCTGAAGATTTTGGTATTCACAGCTCAGCAGCTTTTCCAAGATCTATTCTTTATATATTTTAATGCAAACAAAGCACCTCAATGCCTTTTCTATACTATGATTTTTTTGTAAGGGAAAAGCTGGCCACTGGAACCTAACAGTAAGGGGGAGATGAAATTTATTCTGAGAGTTCTAAAGTTTTGTAGTCTGTTACTGTAATCTCCATAAATATATGACTAGATGCAAAAAGGAAGACTCATAGCCTAAACTCTACATATGTGCAGAACTAAATATTTACATAGGCAAACCTGTATGTCCAGATTATCTCATACTAGGGTAATTGCCATTTTAAAAGCTAGGAAAACAACGATATAATTGTACTATCATGATCCAACAAGTAAAGGCAGCATAGGCAGCAACTATTTTAAAGGTTAGTTGTTTCTGAAATTCAGTTTTCAAAACCACAAGATAAGAATATGTGAATTCATTCTGATTACACTCCTTATGATGATTTCATAAATGCTTGCATCAAACTTCAATTAAGTTAAAGGATCGTGCAAGATTTGGGGCTTAATTGCAGATGTGGGTGTAGATGTTCACAATCACAAACACTGAAGCTTTGAAAACAGTGCACAGGGGAAAACAGGCAGGGCATTAGTTGCAGTAGAATTTACAATTGGTCCTCCACTTTCTTGATAGCTGGGGCACAGGACCCTTGTGAAAGTGGACAAACCAGAAACAAGTTTTTAAAAGCTCATTTGCCTACTAAGGCTAAGAGGCAACCAGCCACATTTGTACCCAATCCAGCTCCTCACCTTCTTCTTCCTTGCCTCCCCTCCCATCCACCATCCTCCAAAAGCAGCTCCTTTGCCTTCACTTACTTTGCACCCCGTGAGAGGGTCAGGAGGGGGAGGAGCTACAAATTCACAAATAATCAAATTTGCCAAAGGAAAACCTATAAATGCTGAAGGCCAACTGTATATATATAAAAGAAGTTATGTTTCCTTTGTTATAGCAGAAGTTGTTGAAAGGGATCTGCAGAACCAAATCATTATCAATGCCATTGTTAAAAATAGAAGCATTAGCATCCAGTCACACCTTTCCTCATCTACCTGCATTCTCAAAAGATGTATGGATACATATCCAAAATCAGATCAAAATTTGCTTGTTTAAAGAATCTGATGGGATATCAGGCTCCAATATGGTAAAAGCATTACCTCATGGATGTTTGGGGGTATATCTGACCAACTGTACAATAAAACATACACATGACAAGCAAAGCAAATTCTGCTTTAAGGATCAGGCAGGGAAAGCTAGTAACAAAATTAAAGAATTCTGAGTTTAACACTGCATGAAAAAGACAGAAATCCCAATACATGGAGAGAGACTTTAAACAAAGCACCTAAAAATGTCTTCCTTAGCTTTATTTTTCTTTCCATACAATGGGAGCAACTGTTGTTGTTGTTGTTGTTGTTGTGAGACTGAGTGAACTGAATAATGACCTATTCATACTTAATTCTGCAGACTGTTTGTATTGTCACATCAAACATTAGGTTGTGCCACACAAAGCTACAATTTTGGACACACACCATACAGCTGTGGCCATCAGGGCATCAAGGCAAATGTCTACTAGGTATTTAGAAACCTATCTCACACTTCAGGGCATTTAGAATATATGACTGTAAATATATGCCACAGATAAAAGTGTGAATTAATTCTAGGTGGTTACTAGTATCACCACAGATCCTTCTTTGGCTAACATCCTTTTTATGACATAAAGCAAATGATATAAGAGCAGATCAAAGTCCTATCCAGTCCAGGACTCTATTCCAGTAACAGTCAAACCAAGACCCTTTCACACTAGAGCATCATAACACTATTATTCCACTTTAACTTTCATGGTTCCATCCTGGGGTTTTTAATTTGATGAGGCAGTGGAGTGCTCTGGATGAGAATTCTAAATCTCTCTCCCCTAAACTACAAATCCCAGGATTCCACAGGATGGAATCATGGAAGTTAAAGTGGAATAATAGCACTGTAATTCTCTAATGTCCCAGAAGTCACAGGGAAGTCACCCAGAAAGGTGTGGACATAAGAGCACCACAGTGACAAGTAATCATAGTTATATTAATATGCACACAAGCAATGTTGTCTTAAAACTCTTCAGACAATATTCCTTTTTCTAAGAATAGTTATGATTTAATTAAACGTATTTCTTCTATCTGATCGACTCTGAAGTATTTTAGAGAAAGTCACTGTGGTATAGTGATTTGCAGGCTGAACTATGACCCTGGAAACCAGGGTTCGAGGGTGACCTTGAGTGTGCCACACACTTTCAGCCCCACAAAACTTTGTGATACGTTTGCCTCAGAGTCACCATAAGTCAGGAATGACTTGAAGGCATACAACAACAACAAAGTATTTTACCGTTCCTTCTACTACATTAATGTACAGCCCCTCAAGAAAACATGCTGGGTCTGTTGCTCAGTGGAGGTCCCAGGTTCACCCCCCACCATTATCAGGTCAGGTTAGGAAGCAATCATTTGTGAAACCCTGGAGAGCCACTGTCAGACAGTGATGACTATACTAGGCTAGACAGAGCAATGGTTTGTTTTAGTATTATAGTAGTTCACTATAAAATACTAAAGATGCAAGAAAGCAGGATTTATTTGTTTCAGTTGATAACGTGTTTCCAGATGTAGGCAACCTGGAACCAATTTAAATACAAGTAGAATCTTTTTCTATTCTTAATATGGCTAAAAAGTCAACAGTAAAACAAGATGAAATAAAGAATATACTGATGAGTGGGACTTAATGCACATGGTGAATAATAAAATCAGCAGTATATGAGAAGTGGCTTTAGTATTTTATGCATAATGGACAAGAGTGGTAATAAAGATCATGGGCAAGACTTGCAGTGGAAAGAGCATTACTGCCAACTGGCATGATCACAACTATGTAGCTCTTTGTTACAGGAATACTCAAAGAATGGTAAACCTTCCTGAGTATGGTAAGAGAGAGAGAGAGAGAGAAGTTGGATTAAGGTTAAATGCATCCTATACAAGAAAACCGCCATCTACTGAAACAAGGGCAGAATGAGATTATTGTAGTCTGAGAAAATGGCTTTGACTTCTCAAGTTTTGTCGTTACAGTAAAATAAAAAAGTAGGACATGACTGGTTTGATAAGCTAACTCTACATAAACATTTAAGAAACACATAGAATAAAATGCATTGAAGAGTTCTCTTCAGTTATTCTTCAGAGCCCCATCTCTCCTTTTCTATTCCGGTCTTACACGGCATCCCCATTTACAACAATGAGACTCACAGGTGGATTGTCCCCAGCTGTTTGAAGGATTTTGGCATTTGATAATAAGAGAACTGCCAAATCTGAAAGATGGTTTACATAATCTAGCTGCGTGTTTAAGGCTAAAGCTTACGGCCATTATACTGGATTTGCTTCTTTGATCTACAATAAATTGAGTTCAGAAATTCTTTTAGTAAAGCAGCAGGAATCTTTTGTAATATGCTGCGTAATCAAGAAAATAAATCATAATGGTTAAGAATCAAGCATCTAATTTAGGAGAGTAACTTGCTGCAATAGGAACAAATAAATAAAAATGAATAAATGAATTTCTCTTCTGCCAGACCAACCAGTTTTTAAAGGAGATGTGCATCAGTAAATGACAATTCTAGATGTATCACACTCACGTATAGCATTCACAGAAGCCTAGTAATCCCAAATTGCATCTTATGTCCAGTGGAGGCATGAACGCTACAAGTCAGTCTCTGTTCTGTCCATTAGTTAAGGAAGCAGGTAATAAATGACCCAAGAGGAAATGATTCATACAACTTTTAAATGACACTAATGGAGGATGACAGTGACTAAAGAGATTCCTCCATGATAAAAGGCAATTCTGCACAGGACAGGAACAATCCTTTTCAATAGCATCACAACAAAACAAAGCAAGAAAAGCAGAAACTACCGGTAGCATGTCTATGAACTCCATCCAACACATCACTTCAATATTTTACTGATTTTAGTTAAAGTGGTTTCTGCATAGGCTTAGGAAAGCATTTTGTTTTCAGTTAATAGCGCTTGTGTATCCAGGAACTTGACAGCCAAGGTAGCATAATGGTTTGTGTATTGGACTATGACCCTGGAGATGAGGATTCAATTCCTACTTGGCCATGGAAATCCATTGTGTGAGCTTGGTGTGTGACACACTTTCCAAAAAGTCCACGACAGGGTCTAAGTTGGAAATGACACACAACTACAACACACAAAACAGTTGTTAAAGACACACAACTACAACAACAATCCAGGAACTGTCTTTTAGACAGGGAGGAAACAAAGCAATGGGTGGTGGGGAGTAAAGAACAAGGTTTGTAGAGGGGGTGTGTGCCTTCACATCACTTGGTGACTGACAGCAACCCCATGAATTTCATAAAGTTTTCTTAGGCAAGGAATACTCAAAGGTGGTTTGCATTGCCTTCCTTTGAAATACAGCCTACAGTATGTGGTAGTCCTTGGTGATCTTCCATCCACTTACTAACCAGAACCGATCATACTTAGGTTGAGAGATATAAAAAGATGATTATGAATATGACAATTCTCCTCTGATCCCACACAGATAAGAAAGGACAATGTGGGGGTGGGGGGAAAGAACATCACACCACAAGACCTTGACAGTTATTTAAGGAAAATACTAGTTTCCACACCTAGTTTGCTGTATGTTCTATAAAGATAAACTCCCCAAGTAAGAAGCTTAGCTAAAAGATTCAGGTCATTTCCTCACTATATTCCATAGTGTTATTATTCCATTTTCAACATCCTAAGGAATTCTGGAGCTTGTAGTTTGTTGAGGCCAAAGGGCTCTCTGGCTGAGAATTTTAAATGCCCTTCTCTAAACTGCAAAACCTAGGATGCTATAGGATGTTGAAAGTAGAATAGCAGCACTATAACAGTGTAGTACAGAAAGGCCCACAAACTTCCCATCACACCAGAATTCACAGGTTTGCCATACTGTCCCACACTGTACATATTGAACATTGGTGTAGTGGATCCAGGGCTTGAAGGGTCAAAGCCTTGAAACCTTCTGACTAGCAGAGACAACAGCATCATATGTCACACACACTCCTGAACTTCCATTTTTCCCACTGAGTTTATCTGCAATACCCATAACAGATGGGGGAGAGGAATTTCCCAGCAGCAGTGTATTGTTATGAGTCATCCCTATTTTAAACCACAGTATTATGGGATAGCTTGCTATTCAGTGGGCAAAACCCATTAGCTTTACAAAAGAAATGCTCCTGGTGGAGATGAAAACTTATAGGTGAGACAGAGACAGATGAGAATCAAGACAGCTAATTGCATTTTTGGACTCCCTTTGAGGGTCATTATAGAGGATCACTACAGAGATTGTCAAGATGATGGCGTGCACTACACATCTGACCACTCTATTACTATATAATTAAACTAAAACTAGTGTTAAGATTCTTAAAAACCCAAATAAGTCAAGTAGACTCATATGAAATTCTGGAGTTGAATATTGACCTCTGTATTTTAATTCAGATTTTAGTTGGAAGAAAGGTGTGGTATAAATTAAAATAAACAATTTAAATAGTTGCCTGTCTTAAGAAATAAGATGCCTATCTGTGATCGGGCTGAATATGATATACAGAACAACCAAAATTCAGTAGGAAACCTTAGTATTCTACAATTTCAGAGAACTGGGTTTCGAGAAATCTATTTGGACTTAAGTGGAGGGAGTAACACACAAAGTATTAAACAAACATACATACATTTTGGTTCAGTTCACTTTGGTTATGTGTGAATTTCTTTTTCTTACTAAGCATTCAATAGGAAAGACACTTTTCTTTGCTGCATTTTAAAACCCGCTCCTGTGTCTATCATTTTTACTATAGGCAACGACCTGCCTCATCATTGCAAAGCATGGGAACCTAAGAGGAAAAATTATTCTTTTTAAATGCAGTTGTCTTACCCAAGCTCTGCCATGAGGCACAGTCAACATATAGTTGTTACCAATTAAGGAGAAAAAGAAAACATATTAGGAAACATGCTATTAAAGAATGCATATCAAAGTACATAACAGCCTGAAAATCTATTGCACAATTTATTTCAGCAGATGTCTTCTGCCTATAACTAAATGTAAGAATAAAACTGGAGGCCATTGCCACACACTTAGTTGGATGTGGGATAACAGCCTGAACAACCAGTCTGAAGAGAACTGGATTTCCAATTCTAAGAGGTCTTAGGGCCAATTCCCACACAACTCAGGTGTTCAGGTTACACATGAGGTGGGGTGCGGTAGCCAGACTCACAGAGGCCCTCGTTCATATCTCAGGGTGTGAGTGAGTGCTGCAGGGGGATATGTGTGCCTGAGGCTCACTCTCACAGACTCACCATGCGTATCAGTGTTCTGCACATACTGATAGTTATATCTGTTTTCCATGTAAAAGCCTGTAAGCCAGCATAAGACTCTAGAGGAGAATTTAAACAAAGAAGGTACACAAGATGTCTTTTGGCATTATTAAAGTAGTACAAGACATTTTAAAGGTGTCTTCTTGCTGTTGTTGGCTTTCAAGTTGATAGGCAACCCTAAGGTGAACACATTATGGGGTTTTCTTGGCAAGATTTGCCTTTCTCTGAGGCTGAGAGAATGTGACATGCCCAAGGCCACCCAGTGATTTTCTGGTCTCCCAGAAACCTAGTCTGACTCTTAAGCCACTATACCACACTGTCTCTCTTCAAAAAAAAACCCAAAAACAAACCAAAAGTGTAAGGAAAGAATAGTAATGTGCAAACAGTATCCTTTGTATTACATCTAAACCAGTTTTTCCCACCTTGGCTCCTACCAAATGCTTTGAACTACAATTCTAGTAAGGCCCCTAACAAAGTTGGGTATTTTGGAAGTCTAGTCCAAAGTATTTGGACTACAGCAACTTTGGAAAGGCCAGTCTAAAATTTAGACCCTAAAAGCAAACATACCACTACAAATGTTAATGTCGAACTCCAAATGATACATTCTCTTGGATTCTCATTCTCATATTCAATGATTCCCCCCCATATAGGACAGCAAATAAATATTTTAATAATGGTATTAATGTAAGTGATAATAACTTTTTTTTAAAAAAAACTGCATTTTAGTTTCTAATTCTAATGAGCCTGATTCACTCTATAAGAATTTTCAGTCCCAGTCTGTGTATATTAAGAAACAGTTTTGCTCCAGTTAATCACAGTGAACCACATAGAGAGAGATCTTAACGCAGGAGATAAATACAGAGCATTACAGGTAATTTGGAGTTCATGCTACAAGAAATGCTTCTCTATCAGAGGAAGAATGCTATATTAAACTTTGTGCACCGGAGTTTCATCTCAATGCTCAAATGCCAGAAAGGCAGTAATACCAATATAACACACAAAACTAACCACAGACAGAGCAGCAGCAAATACTGCTAGGTATATCAGAAGTACAATGAACATAATTTAGAAGTGACTTTTTTCAACTTAAAGAGGAAAAAATTAATCTGTTTCATAAATAAAGACATGTACTAGCCATCCTGAACACTGAGAAGCAAATCCAGATTATCCTAAAAGGAAAGCCTCTTTCTGTTTTCCCACACCAAATGTAGAACAAAGTTGTTTTTTTCTCTCTCCTGAAATCCACATGATATTCTAACTTCAACACTTACTGCTGGGCAGTGAGAGGGACTCTGCCCCCCCGCCCGTAATCTGAATCATCTCTTGAGAAAGTCATTGCTTTCTACACATCTTGTAAAAACATCCTCCAGAACAATAAACTTTTTATAAATCAGACTCCCCACCACATTTGTCTTTGCTTCAGCAATGTACCAAACTGCCCCCCTTGCTAGCTACTAATATGCACACTTAAATCACAGGAGTTCTGAAAAGAGACAACTTAAATACTCTAAAAAAAGAAAGAGAATTGTAAATTCTTTTCACTTCCAGCCTATGTTTCTCAAGCCAACAGGTCTGTCCTCTGAACTAATAAAAGGGGGGATGAACATGTGAATTCAGAAGAATAGAGTTGTCTTGTCTTTAAAAGACCACCCAGGAGGGGTATGGCAAGTAGAAAAGTGTTACTGCTAGCTGAGCACTGAAAACATTAAACTGTATTTGCCCTTTCTCTGTCTCACTCAGGATAGTTGCACAGGAGAGATTTAGAATTAGAATTGTCAGTATTAGCAATCAGTCTGACTACAGTGTTTTGTGATTAAAAACTCAAGGGAAATCGTAAGCATCAGCAGGGAGCATTCCCTTGGGGAATACCTCCCCCCCAACACACAAACACATCTGGTGCAAGCAGCAACAAAAGGGTAAAATGCTCTTACCTCATCATCAACCTCCCAGGCTTTTTTTTTTTAATTGCTTGCTTTATTTCTGGGCAGATCCTGAAGGGGAAAAGAAAAGACCAATTAAACACAACCTACCTACTGTCAGACGGAGACCAACTCCGATGAGATCTCGCCCTCCCTCGGCTGCTGCAACAGCAACAGCAGGAAGGAGGAAAAAATCGTTCTTTCCTCCCGGGCGAAGGCAGATGCTGTCGCCACAGCAGGCAGGCGACAGCAGCCGTAACACAACCGCACTAAAGAGTGGACGCCCTCCGCACACCACCTACTCCGCCTGATTGTACGTTGGGAGGATGCGCCTCAGTTTAACGCCGACACGAGTTAACAGAGAGAGAGAGACGCGTTTCCTAACTCCCCTGGAGCCCCCTTTTGCAACCGAACGCCTCAGAAGCCCTCCGTCCCCTCAGAAGCCCTTCGTCTCTTCCCGGGATGGGAGCGACACAAAAGGGCTTTCTCGTTTCCAATCTGCCCCCCACCTCTCCCCTTCTGTGCGCCTCGCCGCCAAAGCGGGTCCCCGGCCAAGGAGCCCCCTGGTTTTCCTCGGCTGTTCCTCGCCTGCTCGCTTCCCCCAGGGACCCCTCCTCTCCCAAGGCAAAGAGGTCCTCCGAGGCACCTTCTGGGAGAAAAGAGGCGGCGAGGCGGCGGCTCCAAGGTGGCCTCGACGCTTTGTAACCAGGCGTCCCCGTTTCCCACCAAGGGGGGAAAAAAAGACTGGCTGACTGAGCGCAGGAGGGCTCGCCCTGAACCACGGCGACGCCTCCCCACCTCAGCCAGCCAGGTCCTCTCAAGAGCGAGGGGCGCCCTCTCCCCTCCCGCCAATTCCTCCCCTTCAACTTTATGGTCCTCACGACCCCAGTGGGAAGCCTACTTAGGCTTACGGGCAAGGCCGGCCGGTCCGAAATCAACGCACCATCGACACGCGCCTCGTTCTCCGGGCAGTTTCCTTCGAAAGCGCGGGGCGGTGAGGGAAAAGGAGGGAGGGGGCTTTCGCCTGTAGCTCATACTATAGGGGTGGGGGTGAGGGTGGGGGGGGGTCGAGGAGAGAAAGAAGCCACAGAAGAACTTCAACAAGCGCCCACGTCCACCGGCAGATGCGCAAGGCTCACGGGAACCACCGTCTCCGACGCTCTCCCACACGACTGGGGGGCCACGACGCCCGGAAAAATGGGAGCTACCGCTTTCCTAAGGTCATTTTTTTAAATGAAATTCCGCACTCCCCTGTTATAGCGCGATGATTCCACTTTCAACATCCTCTGGAATCCTGGGGTTTGCCGTTTAGAGAGCCCATTTCCGCACTCGCCTGTTCTAGCGCGATGATTCCACTTGCAACCTCCTCTGGAATCCTGGGGTTTGCAGTTTCGGGAGGGGCCGGCCGGCCCCTCCCGAAACTGCAAACCCCAGGATTCCAGAGGAGGTTGCAAGTGGAATCATCGCGCTAGAACAGGCGAGTGCGGAAATGGCCAGACTCTGAGAGCGCGGTAAGCACAAACAAGGGGCTGAAACGCAACAGAGAGGAGAAGGCGGTGTATTTCAACGGGGTGGGAAGAGGAGGCTTCAAGCAGCTTCGAACTACTCCCAGGCGGGCTGCGCTGAAACGGAGGGAAAGGGATGGTCGATTTTTACGTGGCCGTAGGAGACAGGGAGCCTCCCGTAGCCGTATCACTGCATTTCTTTTTTTTTTAAATCCGCTTTTTATTCGAGAGCGGCAGGGACGGAATTGTCCTCCTCAGACCCACCGGAACCCCCCCCTCCCCGTCATCGACCGTAGAGGCAGGTTTGCGGGATGGAGCCGCAGAAGGATGCCGGGCAGAGGGGCGCAGGAGGAACGGGGAGAAGGAGAGGAGTGGGTGGTCCCCCCGTCCCTCCACACCAGAAAGACGCTTCCTTCTCCCCAGCAGAGGAAAAGGATGACCATTATCCCTCCCCCCTTACGAAGACCCCGCTGGCTTGACCACAGGAAGAGGAGGGGGCGCCTAAAGCGAATCCACACCCGACCAGGCTCTGATTTTGGACAGACCCCCCCTTCTCCTCCTCCTCCTCCCTCCCCCCGCCGGCGTTGCGGGTCCAGGGCTCGTCCCAGCCCACCGACTTACCTCCCCGCCGGCTGCATGGAAGGCGCGCTCGGCCGGCCTCCTCCTCCTCCGACGACGACTCCGCAGCGCCTGGACGCCGGGCGGGCTGCTGACTACGGATGGCCACCCAACTCTCAGGACCGCCGCCGCCTCCCGCTCTGCCGCCTCCCTCCGTTCTCGCCGCAGCCGCGACCCAGGAGGAGGCGGAGGCACCGCGCAGGCGCAGAGCGAGGCGCGGCTCCTTCAGGTAGCACCGCTGAGCCTGTTCTCCGAGTACCTGAGGAGAGGCGCCGGACGCGCCGTGGCGGCTCCTCCCCCCTTTTTTTTTAAACGCTCCTCCCAATTTCTCGGTTTGATCACGCGCCGGCCGAAATGAGTGGCGCGAGAGCCGAGGGCGCCCCCTCTCTGCGGAAGCGCCTCCCCCCTCCTCGCAGCCGCCGTACCTGTTGCGCGGCGTCTTACTTCTGAGTAGACAGGCAGGAGCCCACGGCGCATGTGCGTGCCCGCTGAGAAGCCCCTCCGGGCGTCGAGTGAAGGCGATTAAAACACCTGGAGTGCCGCAGACAAAGCCAGGTGTGCGTTTCGCATGGGCATTGTAGGGGGAAGACGCCAATTCCCTCCAATCCTTCGTTGTTCTTCTTAACTGACCTCAATTTCTACTTGTGGCGCCCCAGACCACCAAGTCATTTATTTTTTTATTTTTATTTATTTTTTATTTTTATTTATTTTTTTATTTTTATTTATTTTTTTATTTATTTTTTATTTTTATTTATTTTTTATTTTTATTTATTTTTTATTTTTATTTATTTTATTTATTTTTATTTATTTTATTTATTTTATTTATTTATTTATTTGTATCCCGCCTCTCCATATGGACCGAGGTGGCAAACAACTTACAAATAGCATGTATTTCTATACATGCCCCCAACAAGCTGGGTACTCATTTTATCAACCTGTGTGGATGGATGGAAGGCTGAGTCAACCTGGAGCCCAGCAGGATCGAACTCACAGCCTTGTGGCTTGCAGTACTGGCATTCAACCGCTGCGCCGCCAGGGCTCCTCCTTGCTCAGGTCTTGCAGACCCGGTGGCCGGAGCCACTTCTGCACTACACTGTTATAGTGATATTATTCCCCTTTCAACATCCTGTGGAATGCTGGGGTTTGTAGTTTACTAAGTCCAAAGAGCTCTCTGAGAATTTGAATTGCCCCTCCCTAAACTGCAAATCCCAGGATTCCGTAGGATGTCCAAAGTGGAATAATAGCACTATAACAGTGTAGTGTGGAAATGGCCTTGGAGTAAAAGACTCAAATATATCACTGCTCTGCTGGCTTTTGCTCTGTTTCTGGATTCAACTCAAAGTTGCTGATGTTGCCTACTCAGGGCCTCTGGCTTCCTTGACTGAGTCTGTTCATCTGCAATGCAGCCTTCCTCTTTTCCACCTGCCTTACCAAGCATCCTTTCCTAGTGATCCATGCCCTCTCATGATATGGCCAAAGTAGGAGAGTCTCAGGTTAGTTGTCTTGGCTTCTAGGGAGAGTTCAGGCTTGATTTGCTCTAGAACCCATTTATTTGTCTTTTTAGCAGGTCACAGTATCCGTAGAACTCTTGCAGTACCACATTTCACACTAGTTTATTTTCATCATATCATCTTTCTCACTGTCCAGCTTTCAGAACCATACACGGAAACTGAAAATAGGATGCCATGCACAATCCTAACTTAAGCAGTCGTGCAGGGACAGGAGGTGGGGGACAGTGCGCCCCAGGCGGCAGTGTTTTTGAGGTGTCCTGCCCTGTAGCCATGCCCCCACAAGCCCCCACACACTCTGGCCATGCCCCCACATGCCACAGCCATACCCCCACCCAGTGGCCCGGCCTCTCATGCTGTAGCCCCCCACCCACACTCCAAGCTTCACCACTGAACTTAAGTATTCAATTATTTATCTTGACTTTTCAGGATCTTGTCTAGTTCCTTTATAACTGCTCTTCTGAGTCCTAGTCTTCTTCTTGATTCTTTGACTGTAGTCTCCATGCTGGCTAAAGACTGAGTCAAGGTATGAGAGATCTTTATTTCAATGAATTCACCTTCTACTTTAAAATAAATGTAAATCATCTGTGGTCATTATTTTTGTTTTCCTTAACATTCAGCTGTAAACCTGCCTTTGTACTTTCTTGACTTTTTTCAGTAGTCATTCCAAGTCTTTGCTGTTTTCTGGTGTCATCTGCATATCTTAAATTGATGTTGCTTTCTCCAATTTTCATGCCTCCTCCCTCCCAAATCTAATCCTGCTTTATGAATATGTTCAGCATACAAGTTAAACAGGGTGATAAAATGCAGCCAGGTTAATCAAATGTTGTGGCACATGCATTTCTTTAAGCAATCCATAGTTTTCATGATATATAGAGCTAAGGGCTTTGCTGTAATCTATAAAACACAGTCTGATTTTCTTCTGAAATTCTTTGGTGCACTTCATTATGTTTGCAATATGATCGCTAGTGACTTTTCCTTTCCTGAACCCAGCTTGGACATTGGGCTTTTCTTGCTCCATACATTGTAAAAGTAATTGTTGTAGAATTTTGAGCATCACATTGCTTGCATGGGAGATTAATGGAATGATCCTGGGGTTACTGCAAACCCTTGTGTCCCTTTCTTGGGGACTGGAATGTATATTGATCGTTTCCAATCTGTGGGCCATTCTTTTGTTTTCCATATTTGTGGACAGATTTTAGAACAAGAACTAGAATAGATTCTGTCACTGTAGCATGAAGCAACTCTATTGGTGTGCTGATTGTTCCTGGTGATTTATTTATCCCAAGTGGTCTGAGTGCACCTTCTACTTCATCTTCTAAAATTTTAGATTCACCTTCAAATAATTCTTCCCTGAATGAATATCTCATCCTTTCATCTCTTTTATATTGTTCTCCAGTGTATTATTTCCATTAGCTTTTATTTCTACATAGTTGTCTAATATATTTCTCTGCTGGTTGTATAGCATCCCTACCCTTAGTTCAAATTTGAAATTGATTTTTCAGATCTTGTGGCAGAGGCCTTCTTCCTTTTTTTGTTGTCATCTTCTATTACAGTGATTATTATAGTAGCTCCCCTTGTCCCTCTACACGCTGAACAGTTGCATTCTGGGTTCTGACTTATTTCTGTCATTTCAACAGAGAGAAATGTAAGGTCCAGCACTTAAGCAGAAAAAATGGAATGCACAAATATAGGTTGGGGGACATGTGGCTGGATAACAGTACATGTGAAAGGGGTCTAGGAGTTTTGGTAGTTCAGAAGCTGAACATGAGTGAGCAGTGTGATGCAGCAATCAAGAAAGCCATCATGATTCTTGGTTGTGTCAATAGGAGTATGGTGTCTAGATCGAGGGAGGTGATGGTATCACTCTATTCTGCATTGGTCGAACCTCATTTGGAATACTGTGTCCAGTTCTGGGCACCTCAGTTCAAGAAGCTGGAGCATGTCCAGAGGAGGATGATCAAAATGGTGAAGGGTCTGGAAGTTAGGGAGCTGGGTATGTTTAGTCTGCAGAAGAGGAGGTTAAGAGGGGACATGATAGCCATGTTTAAATATTTGAAAGGATGTCATGTCGAGAAGGGAGTGGGCTTGTTTTCCAGTGGTCCAGAGACTAGGACAAGGAGCAATGGATTCAAGCTGTAGGAAAGGAGATTCCACCTGAACCTCAAGTAGAACTTCCTGACGGTCAGAGCTGTCTGGCAGTGGAATATGCTACCTTGGAGTGTGGTGGAGTCTCCTCCTTTGGAGGTTTTTAAGCAGAGGCTGGATGGCCATCTGTTGGGAATACTTCGATGGGTGTTCCTGCATAGCAGGGGTTGGGGCTTGATGGCCCCTGTGGTCTCTTCCAACTCTATGATTCTTTACTTTTCCTTCTTATCAGTCTTCAACTCCTTGGAGAGTTTCATCTGTCATTCATTGAGGCTGGCAGCAGATAGTGTATCTTTTCTGCAGTCCTCCTTTACAGTGTCCCTGGCTTCAGTCCAGAGTTGTTACTACAGTTATCTGGCCCCAGCCCAAGGTCTACAATTTCATATTGGTTATAGTTAATATTTCCACGTGGCACTCTATAAGATGAACTCCACGTGTCTGAAAGGGTCACGAAAAGCCTGTGTAGGCAGGCACAGCCGCATGGTGTTAATTATTCATGCTATGTCTAGGCCAGTAAACAACCATTTGCCGCACAGCCGGTAGTGCCCTCCAGACACAACCAACCATTAAGCTAATGCAAGGGCTCTCAGCCCCGAACTGCTTGCTCTATACCAACACTAAGCGTTCCGCATACTGTTCTAACAATTGGCAGTGCTGGCTAAATCTCATCAATTCTGATTTTGACTTTTCGGAGGCTTTGTCTCCACTAAAATCCCTATTGTTCTCCTTGGGAGAGGGCTAGCCTCCAGGTACAATCTTCCCTATAAAAACCCCAAGTTTGAGCTCCTTGTCGGAATGCTCGTGCCTTGCATCCCGAACTGCTGCTGCTCTGTTCAGTGAGCCTCCCCTCAGCCTCCACATGCTGAGCTACTACGATCCCCAGCATCAAACTCTATTTCTCCTATCCCGGACTGCAGGATCAGGTGGAGTATCACCCCAGAAAACCCTCTGAAAACCCCTATCCATTTTCCTCACTTTCTGCTTCTATAGTTCTTGGATGAGTGTGTGAGTGCGTGTGTCGTTGTTTGCTTTATTAAGGACAGTTTAATAAAATCTTTTAATTGAACAACTTGCCTAGTTCTTGTAGCAGCCCGACCCCGTAAACATAGGGTTAAAGATCTCGCTACATTACGCTGTCTCTCGTATTGCTAGCGTGTGCTCCTTGCTAATTCCCCCAACTTATTAATATTTAGAGCACACCTAGGCATCCCTCCCGGGACCCCCAGAAATCAGGGTAACAGAGTTCTTCTGGTGCCTGGTCAATTGGCCTTAATACTGCAAATCTATTTTTAACATTTTCTTTAAATTCTACAGGGATGTTCTTTTGGGTGCGTGTTCACATAATGGGTGGTATAGTGTTCTTTAGTTTTACTCTAAATTTTTGATATTAGCAGTTCATGGTTTGTACCGCAATCTGTTCCTAGTCTTGTTTTTGCAGAGAGAATGAGTTTTTACATCTTCTGCTTCCAATTACATAACCTATTTCATTTCTACATTGGCCATCAAGTGATGCCCATATATATAGTACCTGTTTGATTGCTTGAAGCAAGTGTTTGTGATGAACAAACTATTGGTCTCATAGAATTCCATCAATCACTCTCCTGCTTCATTTCTTGATCCTAGGCCAAATCTTTCTACAAACTTTGATTTTGCTCTGTTTCATACTTTTGTATTCCAGTCACCTATGATTATCAACATGTCATGTACCAATGTGTGATCAGTTGCATTCTGAGCTGTAGCACAGAATCTTTCAATTTCTTCTGTAGCATAAACTTGGGCCATTTCCACACTGCAGTGTTATAGAGCTATTATTCCGTTTTCAATATCCTGTGCAATTCTAGGGTTTGTAGTTTACTGAGATCAAAGAGCTCTCTGGCTGAGAGTTCTAAATGTCCCTCCCTAAACTACAGACTCCAGAATTCCACCGGATGTTATAAGCACTATATAGCACTATAACAGTGTAGTGCAGAAATGGCGTTGGTTTATATATCAATTGGTTTTCCTTGAAATCTTATTGATGTTTTTTGGTTAGAGTTTGCATTATATACTTTGATTGCTTTTGCAACGCCTATCTGCATTCTTCTTAGTTTTTCATTGCCTGAATAAAACACTGTGTAACTAGCTGACTTAACATGTCCCATTCCTGACTGCTTTAGCTGGCTCACCCCAAATATTGCAATGTTTATACATTCTGTTTCTTGTTTTACAATGTCTAACTTCTCCTGATTCATGTTTCTCACATTCCATGTTCCTATAATATGTGTTGTGCAGCTTTGGACTCTCCTTTTGCCTCTGAACACATCAGCAGCTGAATATTCCTTAAGCTTGAGTCTGGTTGCATCATGAGCCACAGCACAAATTGTACTTGTCTTCTGATCTTCCCCATTAACTCATCAAGTGCCATCTGACCTGAGAGTCTCATCTTCTGGCACTATCTTTTATTTCATTCTGGATTGTCTCATCATAGGATTGTTATGGTAAAAGATATACAAAAGGAGTTTACTGATGCCTCCTTCTGCACACTACTAACAAGTATTAGGTATGGTGTTATAGCTGTTGTCTCAGAGTTCCTCCACCAGTGTCATCCCTTCTCACTACAGCTGCTGCCCAACAACTGTTTGGCACATTTAGTCTAGTTGCTCAGCAAAAGCCTCTCTGACATGGGAAACCCTATTAGCAGCACTGCTACCATCAGCATAGCCTTTTGCTTCATAGGACCACACAGTCCCACCACCATGGAAAGGTAGTGCCATGGTGAGCTCCAGTCCTTGGGGATGATTGTTTGTAGAAGAGAATGGCTTCTGGGAAAAAGAAGAAAAGACAAATTGCCCTGTCCACATTCAAACAACCCTTGGCAACTGCCATGTTGGGGAAGGGTGAAGGACATAGAAAGAAGGGAGTGGGCTTTATTTATTTGTATCCTGCCTTTTCCCCAGTCCAGGACTCAAGGAAGCTTACAAAGGTTAAAACAGATCCAGTTTAAAAAGTTCACATCATACAAAATTTAAATAAATAATTAAACAAAGAACAGAATTAAAATCAGTTAAAAATGGCAATTAAAAAGGAAACAAAAAATAAACAGTACGACACATTCTGAAAGGCCCCTTTCCCCCCAGCAATAAACCCTTAAAGGTATGTTGAAACAAAAATGTCTTTGCCTGGCTACAGAAGGAAAGTAGGACAAGCATCAGTCTAGCATCTCCAGGAGGGGATTTTCAGAGCTTAGGAGCAGCCACCAAGAAGGCCGTCTCCCATGTTTCCAGCAGATTCACCTGTGAATGTGGTGGAACAGAGAAAAGGGCTCCAGAATCCCCAAACATAGGCAGGCTCACATGAGAGAACACAGTCCTTCAAATAACAAGGACCCAAGCCATGCAGGGCTTTGCAGGTCACAACCAGCACTTTAAGTTTTGCACGGGAACAGATCAGAAGCTAGTGATGCTGTTACAACAAGGGACTTATGTACTTTCTGTAGCCAGTCCGAGTTAGCAATCTGGCTGCAGCTCTTCAGACAGCTGAAGTTTCCAAACACTCTACAAAGACAGTCCCATGCAGACCATATTATAATAATCTAAACAGGAAGTAACTAAGGCATGTGTAACTACTGCCAGATCTGACACCTCAGGAAGGTGTACAGCCGGTACCCAAGCCAAGCACTCTTGGCAACCAGTGAAAAGCTGCAAACCTTCATCTTTAAGGGAAGTGTAATCTTAGCCAGCATAGGCTTAATCTCTGTACCCTGATCTGCCTTTTGATTGACCAGGAGCACCTCTATTTTTGTCTGAATTAAGTTTCAATTCGCTGGCCCTCATCCAATCCAGACACCAGTTTAGAACCAAGACAGCTTCCTTGGCTTGTGTCGGAAAGGCACAACACAGCTGAATATCATTCACAAACACATGGCACCAGATGCCAAAACTTTAGACAACTTCTCCCAGCAGTTTCATGTCTATGAAAATGGCACTTCTCCTGCCTCCTAGACCAGCTATGCATATTTCTTTACATAGAGCAGATCTAGTGTTCAGAACAGACCCAGTCCATGCTTAGATTAAACCTTAGAACAAGATGGCTGAAGAGTGGGAAATTACCCCTGTGTTTACTTTCATATTCACAGGCCAGTGAAATTTAATAGTTAATGTGCTGGCATGGAGATCCCAGTAATTTAAAGCATAATTCTCTATGTGTAGGTATGCATACTGTGATTAGAGATAACAGGTGGATCCCCGCCCTTCAGCTCATCTATCAGTTAGATGCACGAACAGGTGGAAGCCTCCTGTTATCTCTAATCAGTAATTGGATCAGTAAACAGAAACAGGGGCTTCCACTCAACTCAGGTGAGCCTGATAGGGAGCAGATTCCTCCCCCGTGATGTGCTCTGTTGAGCTTCTAAGATGCTGGCTGCTGCCCTTAGAACTGAAATTATTTCAAATGTAAACTATTTTGAAAGTTGTTTTAACCAACCTGTTTTAGGTTTTACCTCCTGTTTCATTATCATTAGTTGGCCTGAGTGGATTTTTTTGTGGGGGTGGGGTAGAAAAAGGAAAGTTCTTATAATGATCCTCATGATTTTTCTATGATAATGGTTTGCAAAAGCACTATATAAAGCTGAGGTGGGTTACTTGCAGTAGATTGAAGTTCAATGTCATCTGGCTGGTTTTGCCTCCCTTCCTCAAGTGCTGTCACAAAGATCATGAAGTTTAGGCGCTACATCTGCATGGAAGTCTGGATGCAAGACTAAGGAAATTTTGAATCCAAAATTAACACTGATGTGCAGATTGGGAACAAAGATTGTGAATGGTTGATCCTTTCAGTATGAAACACTGAGGTCCACTCCTGCTGGAAACCCAGTGATTAGTTATACTTGCCTTTCAATTTGGAATTAAAAAAATAATAATCCTACAGATGTTTGCGTTCAAAAAGGACTAGCCAGTACTCAAAACGCACTTGCTTGTGCTGCTGGGGGTACAACCACAATGAACAATTTAGTACAGTAGAGCGACCCAGCTTTAGTGCTTGTCTTTCTATTTGGAATTTTTTAAAAAATCCCACATATGTTTGTGCTCAAAAAGTAGTAGTCAGTAATTGTTGAAACACGCTTGCTTGTGCTGTTGAGGGCACAATCACAATGAACAATTTAGCACAGTAGAGAGAGCCAGCTTTAGTGGCTTGGTGTGTGAATATGTGAAACACAGTACAATGGCCCTCTCATTCCATCTACACACCTTTCTAGATGTCTGTAGCATTGGGCAGAATCCATTCTGTGACAGCACAGGCTGTTAGTGTATAGCGCTGAAACTACTTCTTTCTCTAGCAACTCTTGCCAATCCTGAGAAGGCTGTGGGTTGCTGTGCCACATCTTTTACCTTAGACAACATTTGGAAAAGACACATATCTGGAAGGATGCACTCTGGCCAGAATCCAGTGGGTGCTTCTGTCAGTGGAACCTAGAGAGATGCAATACCTCCAAAACTATAACTCAGGGCCTCCCCAAAACTAGTTCTCAAGGGCTGGATTTGTCCCTCCAGCTGTTGTTTTGTTTTGTTTTAGTGGAGATTGCTTATATGATCTCAGGTAGGAGGGATAAGATGATATTACCCCAGTGTTAACACAGGCCTCTGTTAATCATTCCACTGGAGAAGAGGCAGAGGATTATTTCAGGGGTTCTGAACTGTAAACAGAAGGGGCAGGTGGAATTCATATGCAAAAAAGGTAGACAGCGAGAATTACCTCAGTAGTAGCCATTAACAAAGCTGGAGTTATGTAGAGACAGAGACATCCTTGCATTGTTGAGTGATTAGAAAAACACACACCTTTGTTCAAGCCACAGGAGATAAGAGTTGAATCTTTAGGTGAATTCTTGTTTGGCTTTGACATCTGTCTTTGAAGTTCCTTTGATCAAAAAGGGCCATTTTGAGGTCAGTGACTGAATGCCTTGGGAGGCTGCAGCGTTTTGCCCATTGGTATTTCAATGCTGCCATTTCTGATATTAGTCTTGCATCCATTTATTCTTCTGTGCAGAGACTGGCTTGTTTGTCCTGTTAGGATGCTAGAAGGCTGCACTGCATTGCTAAACAGTGATGGCATATATCACACTGTGCCGCAAAACTCTTTGTCATTAATGAGAAACAGACAGAGGGATTAAAATGATGACATAATGTGAAGGAAATTAATGTCTTGGGATACCTAATTGCTTGATGGTTGAATAATAATTAACATTCCAATCAACATGCATTCCTAACATTCCACACCTTCTGCTCAACCATCCTGATATTAACAAGAAAATAATTCCTATGGAATATATGAACTGCTCACAAAAGGATATGATGTCTTTTCAAACAGTCTTGATGACTAGAGCTCAAGTCCCTGCAAAATTTTCTTGTACAGTCACTAATCACAGAAATGTATTTTATCTTCTGAGAATGCCTAGGCAAGAATGCCCTAGGCAAGGAAATTTAATAAGTTCCATTTCTTCATAATGCCACTTTACCGTCATTCACAATCTGCTTCTTCTTTTTGACTTTCTTGTAAGTGAAGCATGGCTAATTCCTTCAAAACAAGATCAATCGCCTCAGTCATAAATATTGTTATTGTTAAACTGGAACAATCTATTTTTTCTTGATTTTATAACTGAGCCTATCTCATTTATTTTGGGGAGTATGAGGTCTATCACTAGTTCATTTGATCATTGACCCTTCATTGCTGATTAAGACAGCTAGAGAGGCTGTTGTTGAATGGTTAAGGAAAAGTGAAAATGCATCATTTTATCTTTTACCACTGGATCCTACACAATAAGATAGTGGTATTATAGCTTCTATACCATTATACACTATAAATGCCCCATTCTCTTGTGAAAAGCTGCCTTGGATCCCTCTTTACTTTTGAGTGAGAACCTTACTGAGAATGGCAGATTTGAGACTGGTCAGAATTATTAAGATTCTTTAATATCACCATGTTTCAGTTTCAGGGTACTGAAACAGCCAAAGTATGCCATCTTCCTTAGCACTGGAACATGGTCTGAACTGAATCTTGTTGTTGCTGCACATCCCACTTCAACCCAGCTTCTGTTTGGTTGTGGGACTAGAATAGCTTGATTGCCTTGGTAGAAAATGTGTGCCATGTGACAGCCAATAGTTCTGCTGCATCATTTAGCGGTGTTCAATGTTGTTGTCCATGATGTCCTTCTGAACTGCCCAAAGCACTGGTTGGTTTAAATGAGACCATATCATCATGGTTCAGGCCTTTCATATGCCCAAGGATCAATTTCAGAAGGTGATGCTGAAGGACACTTGCTTGTTACTTTGGTGCACTATCAGTGATAGATTTTGTCTTCCATACTTTTTAGCATCTAGATTAGATTGTTGAAAGATTTTTCTGTGAGTTTTCTCTGTGTTTCTGTCAAATGGAGCTCTAGTTATTTTAGTCTAATACCAATATGATCAGATTATTTGAATCAATGGCTTGGGATGTTAATGCACTGAACAAAATGATAAGTTAAAGCTTAATCCAGAAAAGAGAGAAATCCTCCTGTTCAGCAGGAAATTGGAATAGGGATTCCATCTATTTTGGGTGGTACAATACTTCCCTTTAAGTATTCATTCATATTTTGTTCATATTTTGGGATGCTTCTGGATTTGACTGTGCATCTGGATGATCAGTGGTGGCTGATACTGTGTGGCAGAATAGGAGAGAGCAGTGCACAAGTTGGCAAAGCTAGAACATATTACTGCAGGGGCCATTATCATTGGCTTGATGGAATGGTGTTTCAGGTGCCTTGAGGGGCTGCTGTGCCAGTAGATTATTTCATCTGATTTGACAGAAATTAAGAGCAAGATCACGGTTTTTCCCCTTCTGCCAATGATATATGGCAAGGAACACAAACCTTTGAATTTTTTTCAACCTCAGCTTGGGTTTTAGGACCTGAGTTGAAGTGAACTGACTCTGAATCAGTCCAAACCAAAGTTTTCCATCTTCCATAGCACTGAATCAGAGTCTGAACTAAATCTTCGGTCAGTGCTTATCCTTAGTGACAGTCCTAAACCCAAATGATATTAAGATTAGGACTATTAAATCAGTGAGATTTACATAAGTGTTGATTTATCATGCAGATGTTTATTCACTAAGTCTACTCTGGAGATGTAAAATTTCTAGAAATTTTGAAACCATAAGAGGAAAAAATGTTTTTCAGGGAAAAAATGAAAATGTTCAGAAATATTTGGAAGGTGGGGAATGTGAGATTAGCATCCTTTACAAACTAAAAGCCACTTTGTTACTTTAGGAACATAAAATGAATTATATACAGAATATAATACAATTTTACAATTTGGTTTTTCATGAAATCATCATATTTGCTATATTGAAAGTACAGTTCATTCAGAAAAAAAGCTACAAATTGAATTCCCCTTTTAAAAGGATTATTTTTCTTTTGTTACAAACTGAACCACAGGGTCCTGAAATGCAAGGAAGCTGTTTGTTTTTGCCTTTTATCAAAAGCAGACAAAAGCCGATTAAAAACAGAAGAAATCCTTATCACATCAAGACCAGGAACTGTAATGACGAGAGAGTGTACATTGTTGTACATAAAAGTTTTCCTGCTACTGAGTTTTTAGAAATAATCTTGGGGAAGTAAATATAGGAACACCTTGTTTTAAATATTTTATTCATCATTCTATGACAGAAATATAGTTCACACTTCCTATTAGAGTCCACCCCCCCCCCACTGGATTAGTTAGAATGTATAAATGATCTTGGCCAAACAATCCCCCCAAAAGAGCTGAACTAGGAATTGTATTTACTAGCTTCCATTCTCTCCTTTAGTTTTTTTCCTTCTCTTTGGTATCAACAGTGAAGAATGCACGCTTCCATACACAGCAAATGTATTTGTGTAGGTTGGCTTGGCTTGGGTGTCAATTAAAGTGGCGATAGCAATAAGATTGAAACATGCTATACTGGATTCAAAATGGGAGGAGAACAATTCACACTAAGTTATCCTTTGCAAAGAAACTACTACAGCCCTACAGTTCAAAAAGACTTCTACACACTCACTCTCAAAATCTTATTATAATTGTGAAGTCTGCTCCTCCCCAAGGGGATAGACACACACACCACAAGGCTTTCCTATGCATTTATCTGAATGGAATTTCTCTTCTAGTCATATGTCTATTACAGATCTTCAGACATGCAGATGGCATTGCTACATTATACTTGTAGTACTGAAGGTTTCTGGGGAGGGCGGGAGAAGATAGAGGAAACTGGTGTAAGAAAAAGTGCCTATTTTATTCCTAGTATATTGTGTGCAAATAAGAATGGGAAATCAGAACAAGTAGAATCTGCATCAAAATGTTTCTGTGCAGAATCCAAATTCTAGCCTTGCTTTCTTCCATAAAATTCCATGCCATCCCTGTCTTTGTATTATTCAGTCTTCCTCAGAGACAAGAACCAGTCTGTTAATATTAGTTATCCTGGTTTTTGAAAAAACTTAAGCCAGAATTTAAAGCATCATTTCTCCCAAAGAAGCTTAGGGTAATTTTGAAGCCATTTCGTGAGGAATAATACTAGGGAGGACAGGGTAGTATTTTCATTTATGATATTATACCCCCCTCCCCAAGACTTGCTTCCTGCCTTAACATCCTCACTGATGGTTTTCAGTGGTGGCAGCAGCAAGTTTGACCAGCAGTAATGAACATGACAGAGGTAGGGAGGAGTAGGAAGAGGAAGCCCACCCCATACTGCCTTTGGGTGTAAACGTATGAACATGAGAGAGGAGAGACTAGATACATGACAAGTAAGAAAAAGTGGGGTGATGGAGAAATATGTGTCGGAAAAGCTGGGGAGTGGGGTTCAAATGAGACTAAAGACATGTGGAAGGGTGGAGTGGGAGCACAAAACAGAAAAAAGACAAAACTGAGCACCCTAGCTTAGACAGCCATGCGCTTGCAGAAGAAGAGGGCATAGGGTACTGGAGTAGGACAGCAATGTCAAGGCACATGGGGAACAGAAGAGTCAGTGGAGAGGAAGAAGAATTTGAAAGAGCAGCAGGAGAGAAGGTATGGTTCCAAGTGACCTGCCAAAAAATGTAACTGGATTAATAAAATCAGGGTAGTTTCATATGTAATAATACATACTTAATGTTTCAGTAACTATATTGTTGGCCAAACTGATAATGCTGAATTAAAATATTTTTTACAGTTGCAGAGAGAGATGGGCAACTTGTAAAAGAAATGCATGTGATTTTTCTAAGGAATATAACTATGATGACTACTATAAAATTAAGTTTCTGTGGGGGTTAAGGATTTCAGTTCAATATTAATTATTCCAGAAATAGGTCAACCCCTTCCTCCATCCACACAGGGATTAAAAATTTCAGCTTCACTGCAATAATCATACATTCATGTGAATGTGTGAGCCTATTTCGAACTCTAGTGTTTAGTAAGTGCAAGTGGATCTAGAAACCTTGGTTTATTTTAGGAAATGATTGGATTATGATTGTTTATGATCAAATAGTTTAAAGTTTTTGTTTCTTGCATCCTTCCTCTCTCTGTACATATGCCTTTTTACCTCATCCATTCCCTTTCAGCAGGTGGGTAAAAAAATCAGGTTTTCCAGAACTGATGCATCTTGTTTCCTTCTCTCCAAAGTTCAAACAAGGGAAAAGGGAGGGAGGAGTGAAATCATGCATGGCTCCCCCCACACCTACATTCTTGTAGGATTTTTAGTGTTGTGTATGATGTAAATATAAATGCCAAGTTTGAATCAATGTAATCAAACCCCTTACAGCATAAATGTGATTCAGTTCTTTTTAGTGAAAATGCTGTACTGTAGCACTTTCCCACTAATTTGCCTATTCTTGATCTCCACTCACCTGCAACCTGGGAATGGTCCCTTTGCACAAGGAGGCGGTTCTTTATATACTTAAAATTCTCCTATCTCTTCCACCATCACTATTTATCAGCTGCTCCATTCCAACCCCACCCACCCTCCACTGTCAGTCAATGTCAACCTTCTGTGCTCCCTGAGTCTTCTATACAGAGTTTTTATCCTCTCCCATCTCCACCCCAATTTTTCCAGTGAGTTTTTGTATTCTGCAAACATTGGTGTTCCACAAACCTGCCAATGGTTGTTTATATTCTGACCATAAACCAAATATAAATATATAAAAATAGAACAACTATTAAAATAGAAAGTTCGTATATACCCAGTGGCCAGTGAGGAAGACCACAGGTTGAAATCTAGCTGATTTTTGCTCTGAAGACCTTTGGCCTAGCACCTGCCTGCATTTTATGCATTATGGACCTTTATATTTAATTGCTATTTATGGAGCCCTTATATTTTCTAGTATGAACAAATTTTGTATCTTTTAAATATTTGTGTGTGTTTGTTTAGATACTGTTTGTTGCTGGGTTTTTTTCTTTTTAAAAAAATTGGTCCTGCATCCATTTCCTTTGTTGTGCTAAAGTGCAGTTTTGGCTACACAAGGGAGAGCAGTCTTCCCTGGAGAACAGAAACAGAATAAATTCTAGTTAGTATTTATTTCTACAACATGCTTTATTTTAAAAATCCACACATGTGAGGTAGTAACTGTTAGCATTAAGATTATGCATTTCCAAGAAGCTGAAATCAACACATCATTTTGTGGGAAATGTATGTTTGGAGAAGAGATTCCTGGGTAGCCATTAGTCTTCACTGGGTCAATCCAAAGTTTCTCAATCTAAGCTTCTCAACTGTGTGAGAGGCAAATAAGCATGGAGGCCATCGATAATGCAACTTCCATATTAAAAAATGACCCTAAGAATAATGGGGGACTTATGCCATACCAGGAATTGGTATAGTTCATCAGTGACAGGGAAATAGTTTAAGAAAGAAAGGTAAGAAATGGTAGGAGGGGAGAGAGAAAAGCAGAAGAAACAAAAACTCCATTGCTATTCCTTCTGCCCTGATGGTGGAAATCTAACAGGTTTGAGGGTTCTGGAGACTCCAAAATCAGAACTCCCTCTCTTAACCTATGATATTGATGTGTAAGGCTACATACCAGTATCTGTTTACCTAGAAATAGGTAAGTAGCTTTATAGTGAAGCAGCTCCATGGAAACCAGTACGATTTATTTCTGAACGGGCGTGTACAGGATTGTACTTTGTCACTTACTTCCTCAAAAGGAATCCAGGGTGTTGGAATGGTGATATAATTGTCCTGTTTATGGGAGGAGCTTTGCATTTTATGCCTATCTATAACCACATCATCCTATTTGTTATCTTGGTTAGATCCACTGTTGTGACTCAACATTCATTTGTAAGTCAAATGCAGAGTTTGGACATGTTGCTGTTTTTAGTCTACAACTCCCAGAACCCACCAAAGATTATAGAAACTGTAGTCTAAAGAAGGGAGACTTTTCCAGCTCTGATGGAAAGCTAAAGCCATTCCAAGTCCTACTTTATGCACATCATCAGCAACAACCTGTGATACTACCAACCAGGTACCTAATTCATAATTTATACACATTTACACACATTTAAAACATGTAAAGTTTCAAGTCATAGCGCCCACTAGATATTACCAATAATATTTTATAAACTTTAGTCAATTAAGTGTTCTGCAAATTACTGTTGCTTGAAAGAGGAATAATATAAAAGACACTTGTGTCAGCTAATTCAGTCAAAATGTGCATTGTATGTGCATTATATATTGGCAGAAAGTTCAGCAAGGGAAAGATGGAAAAATTGGTAAGCATGTATTTTTTTTAAATCCCTGAGATCCTATAATTACATGTCTTAAGAGTTTGGGGTTTTATTCTTCATTACATGATTTTGAAAGTATTTTCCTCTGCACAGTACACTTTAAACATTAAAGAATAAATGGAGTTACACCATTTAACTACAGATGTACAGATATAAATAAAATCTTCCTTTGAATTGATTTATTAAGTTTTTGCAGTTATTTCACTTCCTTCTCCAACCCAGTATTATATCCCTTCTTTCCAAGAAAATGCTTTCCTTCTTCCACCATAGCCTGATCCACTTCATGCCAACTCCATCCCTGTATCTTAACCATTTCTGGCAAATGATGAAAAGTATCTGAGTGTCCAGAATACACTATAGGAGAAATGCTAGTATTCTGATTAATAAAGCACAGGTTTGCAAACAATATGACAACCGGTTGCCTGAATCATCTCCCCTCATATATACTTATCTCAACCTTAATTTTTGAAGGCCTTCTTCTGGGTGCCTCTGTTAAATCAATGAGGGAGGTAACTTTTATAGACAAAGCTTTCCAGTGGTGACAGTCAGATTATAAAAAAGCCTTTGTTGTGGTATTTTCAATGCCAGGTGAAAACTTTCATTTTCCCAAGATTTTCTTTCTTTCTTTCTTTCTTTCTTTCTTTCTTTCTTTCTTCCGTCCTTCCTCCTCCTCCTTCTTCCTCTTCTTCATGTTCTTGGTTTCAGATCTTATTTATTTATATACTGTCTCTCTTCCATTATGGGACCCAAAGGAGCTTACAATGTAAGTTAAAATAGCTAAAACAATATGTAGTGCAAAAAGTTTGAAAAGCACTTAACAGACGTGCTGCTTTATGCAATGTTGGTTTGGTCATATTTTCTGTCCGCTTTTACTTTTATTATCAGTAATAATCAGTTTTATGCTATTATGTGTTTTTTTTTTACTCTATAGTCTTACCTCTGTTTTGTGAACCACCCAGAGAACTTTAGCACTAAAACAGTACAGAAATGGAAATATGCAGAACACATAACTGGAATTGCTTATGCTGTTTCCAAATAACAGCCTGCTCAAATGAAGTGAGGTAGCTAGTCACCCAACTCACTCTTCTTTGTCTGATGTTAGGATATACTGCCACAACTGGGCTCCTGCAAAGCTCAGAAGCATGCTAAGAAAATTTTAAAAAGGGGATGGGGTGATTCCAGCTGAGCACTTTGTTTCGAAGCATGCCCAACGATAATGAACAGAGGGAGGAAGTGTCTTGAGGGGCTAAGCATTAGGATTGAGAAGGATGGCAGGGGTGGGTGTGGGGAATATGGTATAATAGTATCCTAAATCCATCATTTTAGGTACAAACACAGACAGTATAGAAACAGAAATAAGTCTAGAGATTAAATTGCTACAAAGGAATGTATTCTTAAGAGGCTCATGAGCAGGAAGTATGGCACTGCTATTTGCCCTCTGTGACATTTTCATCATCTTTTTACAATGGAAGTTTATGATAGATAGAGGCAAGTAAGTAGTCAGGAAACACACAGGGCATAGTCCAAGTTAAGCATGTAAGTCTCATTGGCTCAAAAAGGTAGATGCTTACGTCTCTCTCACTGTGGTCAAAGGAGCTTTAAAAGCACTTAAAATTCATCTGGGAAAATCTATATTATACAATTAAATCCCATAACCAATTGAATTAATTCAGGAAGCAATTAGCTCTAGTTACTCCGCAGCAATCTCTATGGCAATGCAGCACTGAAGAGGCCAGAATGAAATGCAGTGGAGATCCCAAGAAAATAAGGTCAGGATTAAGGTCATTCAGAAAAACTGAGTTCTTTTTACATACTGCAGCTGCTGCATTAGGAATAGTACTACAGTAAATTGAGGCAAACTGCTAAGTAACAAACATTAAGTTTCTTACAAATCTAGTTTATGAATTCAGGTGACTAAACTAAGGCAAAAATCAGGAAAAAAATGTACCAACACAGAGCAAATGTTTAAAGTTTCCACTTAGTTGGAGGGTTTTGGATGGTGGTTAGACATTACACAGCACCCATTTCTTAGCAGGCACCATCTTGTCATTCTGTACACTTAGAACATCATCTTTAATGCCACAAACTCTAAGGATAATAGATATGTGAAGGCTTCCCATTATCATTTTAGAGTAGTATCAAAACCCCACTAA
The DNA here is from genome assembly GCA_948474755.1 of Ctenosaura bakeri. Lineage (NCBI taxonomy): Eukaryota > Metazoa > Chordata > Lepidosauria > Squamata > Iguanidae > Ctenosaura > Ctenosaura bakeri. Next base: position 447,005 of record CAOLHI010000119.1, on the reverse strand, counting down.
CGTCAGCAGGAGCAACAGGAAAAAAAAAAGTTCAACAGTGCACCACTGTGCCAAAGACAGTAATATTAGTGTTGGAACATTCACATCATATTTAACACAAAGCCCAGCACAGCCATGAATTACTTAGTGGTTTTGGATAGAATGTGCTTTCTCAATCTCAGGATGCCTATCTATAGAACAGCAGCAACATATTAGTAATCTATTTCAGAAGAAATAGAAGCATTTTGTTCTTAACTCCTACATGTCACTTGGTACGTGAAACTCAAGTCCTTTTGCACAAAACAATGAATGATGGCATCTTCCAATCAATACACAAAAATGCTTTAACGTATGGGTTTGGCAAATAACTGGTATACCATTTTACTTTAGAGAAGAAGAACTGGGAATCGTCCTTATGGGTACTTAGTCTCTATGGCTGTAGTTTTCCTTACAACAGTCAAATCAAGTAATTCAAGTCCCATTAGACAATCTCTTCCTCCTCATTAAAAAATAGCCCAAAAGATTCAATTCACAACATAGGGGTATATTTAATAAAATGGATCCAGCCAAAAGTATATTACTTGCTGCTACAGAACAATAAAGATTACTTATTAGTATTATAATATAGCAAAGCTTCATAAAGAAAATGTATCCCACCTAGAGCCAGTGTGGCATAGTGCTGGACTAGGACTCTGGGAGACTAGGGTTAAAATCCCTGCTCAACCATGGAAACCCGCTGGCAGACCTTAGGCAACTCACACTCCCTAATCCTCAGAGGAAGCCAGTGGCAAACCCTCCCTGAATAAATCTTGCCAAGAAAATCCTGTGATAAAAATCATTTTAGGGTCACTATAAGTCAGAGACAACTTCAAAGCACACAACAACTGAACCCATAGACAGTAGTTGAGAGCCAGATTACAGTAGGTGTGCCCATGGATATATCCACAAATGAGGAATACATGTTTTATCACAACCCTTGCCACACATCACAATGCTTTTGAAACTTGCAGCATAGGGGATGCCATGCAAAAAAGTCATATCCAAAACTTCCATGGGGTATACAGAATAAGCTGAGAAGTTCGTAGGAGAACGACTAGTATTTTCAAAGAAAAAAAATCTACTCAGTACAAATGAGGTTTAACAGAACTACACAGCTAGCATAGAACTTCAGCTCAGGTATTGATCACTTTGCTCAGTAAGGAACATAGAAAAATTGATAATGACAATTATATTGCAGCATTAAATGTGGGAACATGGTACTCTTATTTAAACTTTTATAGTTAGAGCACATTGCTTTGTATTTGTTTAATCATCTTTCAATTAAGGTGATCAGTTTAATGTAGTAGGGCACAAACTTGCTTTTTTTTTGAAAATGAGATTAAAGCATTTATTAATTTTCTATACAGAGTAGCCAATGGTTCTGTCAAGTCAACTCTACAGACACTGTTTCCTCTCCCCCATTTTCTAAGACACCTAGTTCACTATATCACAAGCTTATAAGCCTCGGTCATTTTCAAAAATCAAAATACAGCATACTTTGAAATGACCTGTTTTGCTATGTCCACATCAAGCTGGGTTTGATTTTCTCTCTGATCTTTGTTCTAATAATAAAAAGTCATCCCCACAACCAATAGCTTACAGAAACTGCAAGTATTAGAAAGTGTTTTACCAGAAAACCCTGACAGAACCAGGAAGCTTACACCAGAAGAGTGATGCTATAAAATGCATTCATACTAGGGTTGTTTATTCCACCTGTCTTTAAATGAAAGGTGGAAAAAATGACCCTTATCTCTTTTATTTCATATGTTGGCAATCTAGACCTCTTTCCTTCTTACAAAACATAGCAGTCAACCCTTCGAGAGCTATCAAAAGTGTAGGTCATTTTCCACAGCTCAAATTATACCAATCTACCGGTATATAAATTGATCAGTTTATATAATAGTTAAATTAAATATATACATCATAGTTCCAAGTCAACTTGTTTCATACAAACCACAATTCACTGTTTTAACCAGAGTTTCCTTCTTGGGCATCAAAGAAACAGCTATGGATGAATGAAAATGAAGAAAAAGGTTCCAACTCTCCTTATATAGGTACACTAAGGGAGGAAAAGGAAGAAGACTAGTCAGAGATGCACTACAGCTCATTCATGTTACAATAAACTGGGGGAAAGCTACTGCATACTAGATGTTAGGAGATGTTAGGAACAGGGATAAAAGTTAGGGAAGGCTGGTGAAAACACTGAACAATTCACTGAACAATTTTCTAGTTCTTTCATTTATATATAAGCAAAGTAGTAAACCTTATTCAGGCTTCTCACTAGCTAGTACAAAACCAGAGAAGATTTAAGATCAATTGGCAAGTTCTGAAATAATAAAAATGAAGCAATATATCATGAGCACTAGCATCTAAAGTTTTGTTTTTTATGCTGACTTACCATGTTTACCTATGTTCCTGCTCCACCACTGAATTTGTTGATAAGGCCTACACAGCGTCCAAGGACAGAGCTGGTGATATGCTGTCTGTGAACAAGTGAACAAAGAGAAGGAGAATTCCCTTCTGATGTACCACCCCTACTTCCCTGTGGGCATTTGTTTCCCCCATGGCTAACACTACTGCAGAAGAAAGTGAATACAGCTTCATTCAAGAAAGCACCATGTGACAACATCTTTCTCAGGGTCAAAGATAATAAATGCATTTGTTTTAATTTTTTTTTGTAAGTTGTATTGAGTCCAAATTTTGAAGAAAAGTCAGAATACAAATGAATAAATAATAATAATAATAATCCCATTGCTAGCTGGAATAAACAGAAGGCTAGTGCTGGTTTTAATCCAAAAATCTGTTGAAATAAAGAAAACAGGCTGCAGCAGCAAACACGTTTAGTATGAATACATAGTTAATAATGGATAAACGTTCTGAGGCATAGTAACAAAGTTACTGCAAGAGAGAAAAGCTAACAGCAAAAAATAACTCAAAGCTCAGACAAGGGTATAAAGAGGAATGATTTAAGATGTACTTGACAAATGCTTTACATTAAGACTAAAACATAACCATTTTAAGAAGCAACCAAATCTATTTCAACATATAATACATTATTATACCATCCATATAAGCTGTGATAAGTTACTTTATGTACTTCATTTATATAAACACAAAAGCAGTGGAAAATGTGCAAAAAGGATGCTCCAGAACAGTGAATTTTAAAAAGGCTATGATAAAGACAGAGAAAAAAAAACACATTTAGTAACTACTGATTAAAAAAACAGAATCCACTACAGTCAGGTGACATTGTCTAGAGTTCAAACAGAAGCATACACAATCCAGACTGGCCTTAGACTCTCTCTTTATAAAGAGATCAATCCAAATGAGGCTTCCTACAGATTATATATATCATGTAGAAAGTGTTGCAAAAGGCACTTTTAAATTTAAGGCAAGTAAAGGTGTGATTTTTTTTTAAATAGAAAATTAAGAATTAATTCAGTAGGGCAAAAGCTCTGCTTTCTTAACAGATTATAATGTTACATGTTACATATAATGTTAAAAGCTTCAGACCAAGATGGTAGTTCAAAATTTAGTGTTTCTGAATATATAATGCAAAGATCCAACTTTTTTTCTTTTTAAAAAAAGGTATTTGCTGCAATTCCACATATCAGCCAAGCACTGATTTTGTGGATGCTGCTTGAAGGTCCTGTATAATTACTCTAAAATATTTATTCTCCAAATACAATTACATGAAAAAAGAATCTTTAGAGATGTTTAATACATTTATATAAAATACCAGATGTTGGTACAAATCATAGGCATCTCCCTTTGGAAAATTTCTAGTCACCACAATTACCAGAGATCACAAACATATTTGTCAGTGCAAATCTATATTTCCCTAATACAGAAGACCATCCACCCTTACCAAATACAAAATGCTGTTACTCAAATGACAAATTACGTTTGGTTATATCCACCCACCTTCCCAAATTACTACTGTATTCATTATCAAGGGGGAGAAATTAAAGCTGCTTGTGCAAATATCACTACAAACAGTTCTCCTTATAAGTTCCTTGATTCTCATTAGCTGTACAAGATCCTCAGTAGATGGAGAGATCTTTGTTCCCGATTCTCTTACTGATCTTCAAGCCAGGATGGAGCATCTACTCCAGGCGTTTTCAATTTGATATGGAATAGTTTAAGTGTCTGTTCAAGCTGTTTCTGATTTCCCGCAAAGTATGCTGCAATGGCATTGTGGAACAGAACAAGCTGATTGTGCAATACTTTGACCTGCAGACAAGGACAGCAAAAGTTAAAGAGGAAGATGCAAAAAGTAATACTGAAGTTGAGGACCAGAGACTAACTTACATGCTGTACTATTTCCCCCCTCTTACATTCTGTGTTTTGACTAACACTAGTCCAAATGAATACCTTCAGTCCCAGTAAGACAGACCTGAATTTAGGAGCTTTCATTATTAGGAGATTAAAAAAGAGCACTATCGCTAGAAGGGAAGATAACTAAACTTAGGCTGTTGTACTTTGGACATAAGGTATAATGACACTCAGTGGAAAAGAAAACAAATAATAAATGGAAGGAAGTTGGAAAAGAGGAGGACCACACTACAAGTGGATAAATTAAACAAAGGAAGCCCTGACCCTGGGTTTGCAAGACTTGAGCAGGGCAGTTTATGAGTGGAGCTCTTAGTGGTCTCTCATACACAGGATTGCCATAAATTGAAGTCAACTTGATAGCAAGTAACAGAAGCAGGATTATATTCACTGCAATGCATGGAGACTGAGCTGGTCTTGGAAATACGATGGCCTAAAGATTCTAAAAGCCTGAAAGTCAAAATCAAAATACTGAACTGTGTTTAGATCATCATTACAAACAGGAGAGACTGTGGAGACATGTCTTAACAGTTACTGACAAACCACTGCAATTAGGACCTAGTCCAAACACACTATAGATACTGATTAAATAGTCTTTAAGTCGACAACAGCACCAAACACATCTTTCAATTAAGTTTACAAATAAATGAATGGTATTTACTGAAGATTCTTCAGGGAAAGGTTAGGAGAGAAAGAGATTAAAGTGTTTTTGAAAGTGCTATTGTTGAAAAGCAACTTGTTCATTATTTCCATACTAACTGTTCAGGAGGAAGAAGGAATCATGTCCTAGTTACAGAACAATAAAAATGAACTTATGTATCATGTATTTATCATGTGTATCCTCACAATTTTGATCCATGATTGGCTAACAAACTATTCTTTATATGTAGCTTTACTATTAGCCAATGACAGAAGACAAAGCTTTCCTCTCCCATTATTTCAGTGCAGTTTAACAATCTGGAAAATCAGTTACTAAGTAAAAGCCCTAAAAGTCAAGTAAAGGACAACGTTTGAAACTTTCTTCTTTAGCTTTTAATACTGAACTCTGCATGTCATCCTTCCTCCAAATAGTTCATCGGATTATTCTTCCAACCTCCCCATGTCAGGCTGAGCAAGTTCTCTGTGAAACACCTCCAGATGTACCACCTATGACAGGTCTAAGTGCAACATAACTGCTAACACATAAATAAAATACATCAGCTGATGAGGTCAGAAATGAATTTCTGCTCAGTTTTACAGCTAGAAGAACATCTATCATCACTATATGATCTAAAGAGAAACCAGAAACATCAAGGGTATGATGTGGATAGGCAGTATATGAATAGTCTGCCCATGAGAATCATGCAGAATTTGTTTATAAACAGTGTACCTTAAATAATTATTACATCAATTGGTCACTTTTAATATTGAAACCTGTTTAAAGTTTAATCAGGGAAGTCTAAGAAAAAAATATGAAATTAAAAAAGCAGCAGACTGCAGGTGATCTTAATGCTGCAACCTTGAATGTATTTACTTGGATTTAGGCCCTATGTCACTTAGATATTTTAAGTAAAGGGTGTTAAAATCAGGTGTCAGATTTAAGATTTATAAAATTTCATAAACAGAACATGCAATTTAAAAGCTCACATTGAGAATTCATTAACACAAGGCTTTAAATCATAGCAAAGTCATTGCTATAGAACACTACTTCCTTTGTAAGCATTCTACAAGTGAAATACAGAACTCCAAAGTAGGGATTTGAGGAGCCAGTCTTGTGAACTTTAGAAGCCAAGAGGTCACCAGTGGAGGATGTGACTTGACAATCAACCTTTTCCTTCCAAGAACACAGGCCCAATTGAGTGAGATAAATGTCAACTAAACTTTCAGACATTAATCAATGTTATATAGCGTTTGAAGTCATTTCCAAGGAAGCGTTCTATAGAACAATTAAAGTGCATTAAGTGTGCTTTATCTGAAGGTCTAATACTTTTGAGGTGAAATTTCTTAACCATCTTTTGGACTCCCCTCCCCACCAAAAAAAAAAAAAAAAACCACTGGGAAACTATCAAAAAAGTAATCATAAATGTGTTCTAGTACAGGGAAAAACCAAAGGAAGTATAAATGAGAGAAATAAGGGCCTAGTGAGTGTTCAACTGTACCAAGATGTATCTTCCACCATTTCTGGCCACTTCCTGTATGTGTGTACGTCTGTGTTACACACGTCTGTGTTACACACAAGTAAGGAGGTACAACATCAATTCAAAATGACTTCTACTGTAGGAAAAAACTCAACAAGGTGATGGCATCTGAGCTCACTGTTTAGCATTTTGTTTTGTTCTTTCCTGTCCCTTCTCATATGCAGGGGACGATGAACTTCAGGTATCTAGTACACCAAACAAAGCCTATGACTTATATTTAAAGTCTTTAGAGTTGCCCCAACACTATTTTGTTTCTGCTGCAGCAAAACATGACTCCTCCTCTGAAAATATGCTACATCAGTTCTTACATCCATCCTGAGCCTTCACAAGAGTTTTGGCCACAAGGCAAATACAGATTTTTGCCAGTGTTCTCCTGAAGAAGCCAAAACGGATGGTGGAAATCTTGCAACACAGCAAAATAAAAGCGGCTGTGAAAGACAAAAAGTGCTATAGGGTAATAATTAGTTTAATGTCCACAGCCACTTCCCTTGCTTTCTTAATAATTTCCACTGTTCTGAGTGTTTCTAACCAAAGGCTGAGAAAGTATGCTTCTGTGTGAACTACGTGGGATGGACACACTTAAAATAATTTGAACATCTGATTACAGTACTCAGACAGCAAACCTAGGCAACATTGCTTTGTCTTCCTGACTGAACAGTATTTTAAACTGAAGATTGTGAATTAGATGTATATATTTGCTTATAATGCACTATATATTTAATGACAGCCTGTAATAGTTTTGGCAATACTCTTACATACTCACAGAGCAACAAATAAAAAGAAAGCACATATATGAAGCTCAAAAGCCCACAGAGTCAACATTTAGCATCCCCAAAAAACTGATGCCTCCACATAACATTAGATCAGTGGTGATAAAAGATTAAAGATGCTGTCAATAATTAAGACAGACATAAAATAAAATCTATTTTATTGATGTACAACACTCCAAAACTGTATCAGTTCAAGTTGCTCTTGCACTTCTGCACCCTTTTTTGCTTCCATTTTGAAACTGCCCAAGGCATTCAGTTTCCAATGCCTTCCTTGGCTTGTCCTCTGCCAATAAAAGCTTCTTTTACTCTTCTGATACTGTAAGCTGGTTATATGCTCAGGAAAAGCAGATAACAAGTCTTCTAAGACTCTGCCACATGATAATACAGGTAGGGGTGTGAGTGGGAGAATAATATCGAAATATGTCCACTGTCAGCTTCTCCATATTAGATAACAGAGGACGAATATTTTGGGGCAGACAAGGAGATTTATTTAGAAGGACATGCCCTGTACTCCTCACAAGGGAATTCTATTAGTGCTTTAGACTTCAGTTGGAGAGAAAAAGTATATTTAGCAACAAACAGGAACAATGTGTGATTGCTTCATTTATGAATTATATGCTAAAACTGTATCTGCAAAACTATTTTTTTCCAAGCATATGGGAACACACTAGATCTGTAGACATTTTCAGACATGCTTTTCAGTACTTCAGGTTTATGGTGTTTTTAAAAAATACATTAGAAGATTGCAAAGGTTTTTCTGTGAACGTGTTCTGTTGAGTTTATGGCAGGAACCCAGAACCAAAAGAAATGTGTGCAACACTGTTAAGACTACGAGTTAACTATCATGAAGAATCATTTGTAAACCTCATTGTTTTCAGTATTCAACACTTTAAAACAACCATCTTTCAATACAAAGCACAGTATAAATTCAGCAGAAAGAAAACTATAAGCACTATCATCCTCTGCCACCTTTCAAGGATCAACACTGTGCAACAACACGATATTGCAAAACAATCAGCTCCCTTCGATCTTTCAAAAGAATAAGTAAATCTCTTTGGATAGCACTGTTTGCAATAAAATGTAGTTAAGGACAAAATTTTGCAATCTAAAAACTAGTGAAATTCTTTTCAAGTAATTTTGTATATTCATTCTCTTTTGTGTTCTCCCCTAACTAGGTCAGATGTAATATTAAAAGATGGTTTAGCATTACAGGTATTGCCAGAAAATAATTTCACTGGTTTCTATATTGCAAAGCTTTGTCCTGAACTACAGGCAGCCTTCCACATTTGCAAGTTAAGCATTTGTGGATTTAATTACAATAGGCCACAAGTAACACGAGGGATCCATTCCAGGACCCTTTGCATTAGATTTTTGCATATAACGTGAAACCCCCCTTTTTTAAATCCTGCTCTCGTGTTTCTAGACGAAAGAGCAGGGTCATCACTTCCTCACTGCTGGCCAGCCTGGGACCATTTATGGTGCCTTCTGTAGTGACACAGCAGCAGGGCTGCATGTGTGCTCACTCTACTCTCTTGTTCACAAATAAGAGAGTAGAATCGGCACCCACCCCCCAATGCCAGCCAGCCTGCCTGGGATTGTTGATGATCTCTTTGGCAGAGACACAGCAGCAAGAGGGTGTGCCCATCCTGCTCTCTCATTTGCAAACAAGGAAGCATGATCAGTATTCCTTCCATGCCCAGCCAGCCTGGATTGTTGACAGTGGCAATGTCAACCATCGCAGCCCGACCAGCTGCTTTGTCAGGAATATGGCAGTGGTGTGTGTGCTTATCAATTCTCTTCTTTCATTCCCAAATGAGTGAGTAGGATCAGCACTTCCCCTGTTGCCGTGTCCCTGCCAAAGCTTCTCGTATATAATTGAGACAGCATAAAACAGACTCACATTAAACACAACCCTGTTGTATTTTTGGATTACTGGGGGAAGGGGGTGGGAGGGGGAGTAGGGTGAGCATGCATTCACTTGCTCACTCATGCAGGCGGGGGAAGGGGATACAAGGAAGGAGGACTGGAGCATTCCCTCACTTGTTCACTCGCACAGCAAGAAGAGGGTGGGATGGGAGGAAGGTGTGCATGCATGTTCACATTCGCTTACTGAGACAGGCAGCGGGGAAAGAGGATAGAACAGGAGGAGGAAGGGTATGTGCACTTACTCATGTGGGTGGGGGGAGGGAAGGAAGGGAAAGAGACAGGAAAAGAGAGGTCAGGAGTATTTGTTAATACAGGCAGAAAGGGAATTGAAGTGCTGTCCCCTTTCTCCCCCCGCCCCTGTGAGTGAGTGAGCAAGCGATGGAACACATCTATGGTCAGGTCCAGCCACCCTGCCAGGACAGATACTTTTTCTGTGTGTCTTAAATATGGGCCCTTTTCGCACGGGCTTTCCCGAGCGAAATAGCCCCGTGAGCCGTGCGGGAGTGGGAGCGCCGCTCCACACGACGCACTCCCACTTCCGGCGCTCTCACAGGGCTGCAGCGGCGCGAGCGCGGGGTTTTTGATTTTCACTTCCAAGCGAAAATCACCCCGCGCTCGCGCAACGCTCCCGGCGCCCACCCGCACTTACCTGTTGTGCGGTGCGTCGGAGAGGCGGCCGGGTAGGGCTTCCTTCCCTCCGCTCCTGCGGAAGGAAGGGGTGGGGCGGGGCGCTTGCGTGACGGATGCGATGGCATCCTGCTTCGCGCGGGTGGGGGGCTGCTCGCAGCAGCCTCCCGCTTCGCGCACGTGCGCGGGGGGTGGGTGGGCGCGACTGTCGCTCGCTTCCCGCATGCGCGGGGGGCAGCACGAGAGGTTCCTGCTTCTCATGCAAGCGGGGGAGGATGGACGCGCGAGCCGCCTCCGGGACGCTGCCGCTTCCCCGCTTGTTCCTTCGCCTGCGGAAGGAACGAGTGGTGAACCGGCAGGCTTTTTGGAAGAGGCTTTTCGCGCAAGCCGCCCACCCCGGCTCACGCAAAAAGCCTCAGTGCGAAAAGGGCCATGGTTTGGGAGGCTTATGATAATTTACACTTTTTTCCACTTTCATGAGGTTCCTGTGCCCTAATCCCTACAAAAGTGGAGGGCCAACTGTGTATTTTATGGCAGATGGTGCACTGCAAGATAGTTTTATATTCTTATACTATCCAGTTATCGAATATGTAAGGACATGTTCTCAATTATTCCTTCTTTACTTCTGCTCTCCCTTCATTTTATCAACAAAACATCTTCAGCTTGCTGCAACACTCCCAACTTTTAAATCACTAGTGTAGTTATTACAAAGAGATAATTAAACTAAGTAGGGTCATCCCTTGTTAGTACTTGGGTGGGAGACTGCCAAAGAATACCAAGTGCTGTAGGCTGTATTTCAGAGGAAGGAACTGGCCAAACCACCTCTGAGTATTCCTTGCCTAAGAAAACCCTATGGAACTCATGGGGTCACCACAAGACATCAGATTATTTGGAGGGCATGTGCATGCACACATATACATGTCTAGATTGCGTATGAGAATGTTTCTTCATGAGTAATGTTCCTGCATGGAAAAACATTTCTGCACTGAGAAATTAGCATGTTAAGGAGCAAGGTAGGCCTCTATTCTCTAATAGTCAATTTTCTATGTGCAAGAAAAAAAAATATGGAACAACATTCAATCATATGAATGCCTCACTCAGATCATGGTGAAACTTCCTCCTTCCTTCAGCAACTCACATTGCTGAAAAGCTGTTCCAGTTGAGAAATTCCAAGACAGTAAGTTTCAAGGCCCACAGAAGGGCTATGGGAGGAAAAGAGCAATTGCTTAAGATTTCCTCTACCATCGTTCTGTGACATATATGGATCCCACTTGCATATTTTCAATATCTACACTGCATACAGGCTGGAACATGAATTGGGTTACATTCTATTTTATATTTCTGTGATTAGTCATGGGAATGAGTTGCGAAAACACTAAATTCCATGGGAGTAACTTACTATGGCTAGAAATTCCAATCTGTATAGCAGCTTTAGTGGATGGAAACAATTTGCCTGTTTGGTTATCTACACACTCAGACAGCAACTTCCTGTCCCTTCAGTGTTCATCCTCTTTTGTGTTCCCTCTGAAATGGGTCAGACATAATGTTAAAGGATGGTTTAGAATTATGGGTATGAATCTGCATGTGTTTCATGTATTTGCCTCTTTGATACCACTTAGTTTTAATTCTTTGATATTAGTGTCTCCTTGATACCAATTAGTTTTAATAGATTGTTAAAACTATTCAAAATTCCAAGATCATAAGGTACAGTTGGTCTTACATGAAAGTAGAATTTTTTTTTATTTTTCTGACATTCATGGGGTAAGCAATTCATCTAAATCTCACCTAAACAGATTAGTGCCTATGGATTAAATATGGGCAAATTCAAAAGAAGTAATTACACAGAGAAATCTACACTCCAAGGTCATAAGGAGTTTTTGGATTTCTGCCTGATTACAGCACAAAGGAAGTGTATTAGTTTTTACTGCACACGTAATGATTGGATGTTCTATACGAATGGGCAGAGTCGATCTAACACAATCCAAGCGACAGTATTACCTACAACCTGTAATTCTTTTAGGATGACAAGGACATAACAATGTTCCTTTTTGTGAAATAACATAATGACAGGTAACATCATTACTTTTCTGAAGTAATGAGAAATATTTACCTATTTACTCCTTAGACGGTAATGAAGGGTTTGGGAGGCATCTTTGTTGCTGTTGTTGTTGTTTTTAATATAGAGGTGAAGTGTGTGTGTGTTTAAACATTCCTTTAATACACTTTAAAAAAGTAATGCAGGCTGCAGGAGTGAATTTTTTTTTTTTTTTTGGAAGTGAATCGACACCAGTCTGTGCAATAAGAGCACATGTATACTTTGTAGTCTCTCTCTAAACCTTGCAGGACTGCCAGGACTTCACTGGAAGATTTACACCAAACGTGTAGAAAATAGTGATTTGGAATCTCCCATGCTTGTTGCTGCAAATTTGCAGAGATCTGCAAATGTGCAGACATGGGTGGTTACATTTGATGAAGCACAATCTGTGCAAATACACATTAGGCTGGTATAACAGGTAGTTCTACCAACTGTCAAAAGCTCTTGACAACTTACAGACACTTACTTGTGTGCAATGTTACTAAAGTTTTTTTATTCATTGTGAAGGGAGCAAAGATACCAACTTATCTTAACACTGGAAGAGTTCAAGCCACCTTTCCCTCAGGGAATCCTATGAGATCATTGTGGTAGGAGTCAAAAGAAAATCAACTTTAGAACTGCTGAAACTGAAATTACTATTTGCTGAAAACAAAGTGAAAGCAGTCTGATGCATTTCACAGAAATAGAGGATCATCTGCAAAACTGTTTATTTACCATGAGATGTTTTCAAAAGGACCCTTCTCTCTCTTCCTCCCCTCAACTCGCCCCCCTTTCTCCCCTCAACTCCACATACCAATTGTGCCTTATGCACTATCCCCATAACAAAGTTATCTAAGTGGTTAAAAATAAAACAAATTAGTTTGAATACAAGACAAGACTATAAAATAAAATTAAAAGAAATATAAAATATAAATACAAATAGTCTCACAGCAATCCCAAAATAATACACATACGGTTTAAATGTAAGAAGCCAGAATTATTTAAAGGGCCTCAGGGGACTGCAAGGACTTCGTCTGATGCACAAGAGACCACAGGGATTGTGTCAGGCAAACCTCTCTCAGTAAATACAAAGGCTGTCGTATGACACAAACCTGGGTATTATCTGTATACAGGTTACATCTCAAGACAAAATCTCTAGATGATCTCTCCCAGCAACATCCTGTTAAGCAGCAGGAAAGGAAAAGCACAATCTTGCATAATCTCAAACCAGCATTGCCAAAATATTGCTGAAACCTGAGTAGTAACCTCCCAGCACCAAACTTTTTGAAACGGCCATCTAAGGAGCAGAATTAGACATGGCAGGTAAAACGCACTAATGGCCACAGAGATACTTTAATCCTCTAATAAAAGAGATGGATAAATAAGTAACCCTAGACTTCAAACTGATTCTTTAGGGGACTATGATTCCATCTTGATCATCAATCACCACCTATATGAACCACTAATCAAAACATGTGTCTTGTCTGGACTGACAGAACAGACCTCTTTTGTCCTCATCTAGTGTATTACCATTATGAAAACATGGGTAGCCATGTCTGTGTCAGATTACTGTATGACACAAACCTGGGTATTATGTGTATACAGGTTACATCTCAAGACAAAATCTCTAGACAGTCTCTCCCAGCAACATCCTGTTAAGCAGCAGGAAAGGAAAAGCAGAACCTTGCATAATCTCAAACCAGCACTGCCAAAATATTGCTGAAACCTGAGTAGTAATCTCCCAGCACCAAACTCTTTGAAAGGGCCATCTAAGGAGCAGAATCACTGCCAAGTGGTGCCTTCCATGACCAACCAAAATAGCTTACCCAGAAGGGTACCATGTCTAATAGTGTCAAAAGCTGCTGAAGTGTCCAGAAAAACCAACAGGGTTACACTCCCTTTTTTGAAAATGAAATGCCATAAGCTGACCAAGGCAATCTGCCCTAATAGAAATTGAAAATGGTAATGTAGTATAGTGGTTTCAGCATTGGATTGTGACCGTGGAGACAAGAGTTCGATTCCCTGCTCAGCCACAGAAACCTACTGGGTAACCTTGGGTGTGTCATATACTCTCAGCCCCAGAAAACGCCATGATAGTTTCACCTTAGGACTGCTGTAGTCATAAATGACTTGAAAGCAAACAATACCACCACCACCAAGTTTCAGTGAACAGCAAGGGGATGGGAGCAATCACCACATGCTTGTTAATGTAGACTGGGTTCAGCCTAGCTTTCTTTAAAAGTAATTAGTTGAATACTCCCCAATTTCAGTAGGGCATTTCCAATCTCCTCAATTGAGACTGACATTCCCACTAAGATAAAGTTAAACAGCCATGAAAGGTACAGATGTTTGAATTTGATGAAGTACTTTGTTCTTTTCATTAGGCTTCAACAACTGAAACTCATTTAACAAAACTGGGCCAAATGGTGTCCAGCACAGCTGCACCAATGACAGGGTCCAAATGATGTTATCAGAGGTTGTCTTATATTGCCCCAGATTTCAGAAGGTCTTGCAGCATCCAGTAAAGTTCTGGTGGATAATACTGAAAAAGTGCTCTGACAAACGAGAAGTGTTTCTTTGCCTTCAGCTACTTCCCATGGAATAGGTCTGATAGGTTCTCACTTGCATCTGTTCAGACTTTCCACAAGACTTTTTTCCATGAGAATACATAAGTCTGTTGCATATCACATATTTAGACAAAATACTGTATTTGGTCAGAAAATTGTCTCCAACTTGTAGAAGAGGAATGCAATAATGCTGACCCACATACATGGACCAATTGTGCTAAATTGCAGGCTTTGACTTCCTGGTATGTCAAAAAGGGAAATTTTAATTTATGTTTTGGGCCATACTGCAGACACCAGAATGAATCAAGTAGAAGTAAACTATTCCCCCTGCCTTATTTCATCAAATACAATCGTTCTGGAGTCTACTAACCATGTTTATGTCTCACTCTTTGCAGTGTAAGATAATCACTAGTATTAATAGCTGTGATGAGCCATAATTACATTTCTGATAGATTGTTATCAATAGCAGAGGTTAAAACTTTTGCCTTTGTCTCTGTAGTTCAGCACTCAAAATTACTTGCAGCATTCCAGATTTGCCTTTGCCTCTGTAGTTCAGCACCCAAAATTACTTGCAGCATCCTAAGCTGTGAATTTCTACCTGTTATCTTCAGGGACTCAAAAGATCATTATGAATAGCAGGGTGCATTATCAATTCCTGCTTCTCTTGTTCTAAATATAATAGTGTAACTGTGCACAGCTGACTAATGGGGGTAAAAACAAGAGCAGATTAAAAGAAACAATCAGCACACTGAAATCAGTGGGGAAGTAAGTTAATCATGGGAAAAGAAGTCTCACTTGTATTGAAACATGACTTAGTACTTATATCTGACTACAATTTATCGGTGTAGATTACAGAATGATTTTTACCTGAAATAGAATTCTGCACAGCTAATACGTTATATAACACATAAAACAGCCCCCTACCTTGTTTTCCTCTAAAAACTTCAATTTAACTGATACATCACTACGCATTTTGTCATATTTCTCTTTATGTATTTGGAATAGTTGTTGTGATTGCTCAATCTTTGGCAAGGTATTTGCATCTCGTGGGCCAAGATTCAGTTCCTCTAGATCAGTGCGATAAGCATCATATTCAATCCTGAAAAGAAGAAAGAGTTAATACAATCTGTGTAGACATGCACAAAGCAATGGTAACATGTAGCTTAAGCATACATTTTATGACAACAGATGGTACCTTTCCAATTTTTACAAGACAAGAGAGGTAAGAAAACAATTTGAGTAAACAGTATGGACTAATATAAGCATGCAGGTAACACAAATTTTAGGAAGGACAATTATGCAGAAAGAGATAATCCTTCCTTCTCATCCACCTCTATTCTAAACCTTCTCATGGATACCTGATATAGAGGGGAGCAGAAGGACAGAAGGAGTAATAAGATACATTTCCACCCTGGTTGAAACAGTTTGATAAGGAAACCAAAACATGTACCTCCACTTTCTGTGCCCGTCAAGAACTGGTCAGTATGTTGAAAGCCTCAACAACAGAGTTCATGGAATATTTTGTTTGTATAAAACAGGCACTGGGCTACTTCTTTTTGTTTTTACACAGATAATTTCTTGAGCATGACTGCTACAGATTTCATTTAAAAGTTCAATAAATCAAAAATCATACTTTCAAAACTCATTTCATTCTCTTCATTGCTATAAAAGAACCTACCTTATTCATTCAGCCTTATTAAAATTAAAATCGCTTCTCAAAATTGTTAATCATTTAACAATCATTATTATTGTTAAAAGAATATCCCTATTTTTATTTTATATTTGTATCATGGATCTCTACCTTCTTCTTGAAAAGTAAATACTGCCAGTTTCTTCCTCTGAAATATAGTCTCCCACCCAAGTACTCACCAGGGCTGACCCTTCTTAGCTTCCAAAATCAGACAGGATCTGCTGCTTTTAGGGTATTTAGACAACACTTAAGCTATTTACATAGATATAATCTATTTCATAGGCAGAACTTTTTTGCAGTACTCTCTCACATTAACTCCCATTCTCAAAGAGGCAAATCATTTTAATAATGAACAGAAGACTGTTGATTCAATAATAGGAAAAGGCCAGCCACAGCAGTGGTGGGAACCATGTGGCCCAACCCATTATTCAACTGTAACTCCTATCATCTTGAGCTAACACAAGCAATGATGAAACATACTGGGACTTGCAGTGCAAAACATCTGAAACACCACATAATTCCCATTTCTGTACTACATGGAAAACTATGGAAAAAACTTTGTTTTTATAATGGGGATCCCTCACATGCTTCTAAAGAAAATACTGATATTACAGCATTGATATGTAGGATTTAACTCTGTTTTTGTGGATAATGGGCTAGATCAAATCACACTTAAAACAGAACCATCAAAATACCTGTGACTTTATTTAAATCTGGATACGAACTCATCTGTTCCCAAGTATGACTATATCTAAAACCAAGGGTATGTCTGCATGTGATCTAAACTCAAAATTCAACAACTGATAAGCTTTTTCCTCAAAGCTATATACTTTTAAGGACAATGGATAACAGTAGATATATCCTTACCTGGCACTTTCATATTGCTTCACAGTCAGTAATGTATCTTCAATTGTTTTATTTACCAAGGTGTTCACACTGGCAATAAAAAAATTAATTGCCCCAAGGAGAGTTTCACCATTTTTTGCAAGAAGTTTCTGAGTGTCTGCATTATATCCAAACTCCTCCTGTTAACAGAATGGACATACAATTATGTTACTGTCACACCACTATAGTAACACAACTACAGTGATCAAGGGATTTTTAAAGCTCATTTTAAAACAGCCAGAACGAATAACTTACCAATCTTCAATTAGTTTATCCCAAAGTGTCTCCTCTATTTAGTTTCAACAGCAGCCACCCACAGACATTATTTTAAGTACAGTGTAAGTATTTTTTCTTGGATATAAGATGTACAGATCCACATGCCTGCTTTGGAAAAGCAATCCTCCTAAAAAGAGTATCTTCAGTCCTATAATAACAATATTGCAAATATTCCAACTGGCAGAGATTAACTAATGTTAGTGTTTAAATGCAAGTGAAGAATTCATCTCGTTTTATTTTGATAATACCAGCAGCCATCAGACATTTCTAATATAATTTTAGACACTGCCAGTGTAAAGATAACCAATGATCCTGTAAACTGATTATTTTTCTAATACAAAGTCTTACATGGAGTTCTGGTGATTTCAAACTCAAGTCTGCAAATGCATCTCCAAGCTGTCTTTGGGTATGCACCATCTGGAAAAGCTGAGTTGACAAGGTCTGTGCCAGCTTCAGGACATTCTCATACTTCTTTTTGTTATCTCGTAGAATTTCTATTTGTGCTTCCAATTCTAGATCTACTGTTCGTGAGCCTCTGCCCAGTTTTTCAGAGATAATCTGACGAGTACACTGCAAAGTGTATAAAACAAAATTTAAAAGGAATGCCTACGATGTTCCTTGTACTCAGTACAGCATATAACCATTCTTTAACTGTATAATCTTAATGTCCACCAGTCACAATATATACCTACTTGGCATCCTCATACACCTATTTTGTGGGTAGGTTACTTTGTCAAAACCAAGCCATTATAGTGCTGACAGCAGTTTTTAATATTACACACATAAATAAGTATTAAAACTTCCTTTATATTGTCAGAACGAAAGTGGAGAGTTAGCTATGAAACAGAAAATATTATGGAATTAAAAGCTCTACTAAAATAAAGTCCAAAAGTGAGTAACCAACAGGGGAAAGAGGAGAGAAAGAAAGTGAATCTCCTTCTCTGAAGAAATCCAGAGAAAGAGAATTGGGCTCCAACCATGTATTGTACTAATGTTGTACTCTAAGGCACTGCCTCCCAAGCTATCTGATGTGGTAGACTAGCAATTGCCTCCCTCCACACGTGCCACAGACCTGTACCATATTTGCACCATACTATTACTGCATTTGTTGGTTCCCTGGCACCTGACAGCAGGATCAAAAGATAATGGCATGAACCTGCAGATCACCACTTTGAGTAGCACTGCTCAGTAATCTCCCTGACAATTATTTTATAGAAAACAGTCACTTTCTGCTGAAAGGATGCTTAGGGATGGGGTACAATTGGTTTGGTGGATTCACCACAAAGAGTACAGCCAAGCCCAAATTCTCCTTCTCCTTGAAGTTCTAGGCTTCTTGCTTTCCCTCAGCCTCTGCATCCCCTTTCCACTCCAACTAACAGAGGACTTGTGCTGGCATCTCATAGCAGCTCATGTTCACAGATTTTGGCCCTGGAGATAAGTGGTGCAGATTGTTCTGATCCAGGTCTTTCTTCAGGGTCTCTATAATCCTCCTTTCCTTGCCTTCTCTTCACTTAAGGCCCCAGGGATAGGGGTGTACAGACATTTTCTTCTAAAACTAATTCATGTTTTTCTTAATTAGAGAAACCTTTCCAAGTGTATTCTAAAACCATGGTTCAAAAGCCACATATAGTAAAAAAGATACAAACAAATATGCACCGACCGTTAAGCACACGTATGTACTCTGAATAACAGATTTCAGGTTTTGTTACAAAGAAGCTGGCTATGAACAAAGGTTTGCAGTGGTAGCTGTAAACTGAAGGAATTATCTCTTAAATCAATAGATAGCATGTAACTGAAGACCTACATCATGAAAAACACATTACATTTTTCTATTTGTGAAAATCACCCTTTCAGCAAGCAGCTACAATTTAACTGTGAAAGAGAATATGTGTCTTTTCCTGGCTAAACGGTAAAAATGTCAATTTTGGTTATTGCTGCTATGTAGAGGTTTTGAGAAGGGGAGCTCATTAAAAAGATTAACTCATCCTGAAAAAAAGGAGAACAGATGACTTTAATGTTAGTCCCACTTTTAAGGGCACTCTAGGTCAGAATGCTGTAACAAAGCTGATCAGTATTCTGAAGAACCAAGAAGATATCACAAAGAATATACCAAGATTCCTCATTCTTTCCCTGCCACACTCTCCTGCCCCCAAAAAGCTGAAAGCTACTTTATTCATACAATCATCATTATAAAGCACCTCAAGGTTTGGACAGAAGAGAGAAATGTTACTCCTCTCACATGAGTGGATAAAGTTGTCACCAGTTTCATTCCTCTTCAACTGCATTTGCCTATTGAACAAATAGCTATTGAGATAAATGTAATCTCAATCTAGTCCACAGACACCAGTATAATGGTGACTTTATAGCCAGTCTCACTCTCATAGGACCTGAACCTGCCTGGGCTTCATGATAACAGTTAGGTTGCTATGCTAATCCTTTATTGCTTTGACATGGAAACAGTTTTGGCCACCTCAGGAAATGACCTTCACTAGGAACTGGACAGAGGAAACGTAGCCCTGTAAGTTCTGTTGGAAACCCTGCACCTCAATAGCTTCTGCTACTTTCTGGGCTGTCTTGTTGGGATAGAAATTGAAAGCACTGTTTTACAGGAGCTCCATTGCTTTTTGGAGGGGTAAACCCCAAAAGGTGTGGAGGGGATTCCTATTTGACTTCTTGTCCGTGGGCCCATGCAGTCCCTCAAGGCTCTATCTTATCCACTATGCTATTCAACAGCCACATGAAAACACTGGGAGAAGTTGTTGGGAAGTTAGGAGTTCAGTTCCACCAGTACGCTGATGACTCCCAACTCTGTTTTTCCTTTACACCAAACTACAGTGAAGTTGTTTCAATTTTAAATCAATGTCTTCAAACAGTAATGCACTGGCTGAGGGCAAGTAAACTTGAAAACAGATCAGTAAATAGAGATTCAGTCAGTGCTGGAAGAAATTACCTTCCCCCAAAAGAGATTCAGTCAGTGCTGGAAGAAACTACCTTCCCCCAAAAGACACAAGTTCACAGTTTGGGTCTACTCATGGATTCAAACTTGAGCCTGGAGTCCCAGTTTTTTGTGGTTGCTAGGAATACTTTTGCACAGTCATGCCTGATTTCAGATCTGGTCATAGACCCACATGCTTTAATTACATCTCCCCTTGGATTACTGTAACATGGTCTGTGTGGGTTTGCCTTTGAAGAATGTTCAGAAACTTCAGCTGGTCCAAAGACCTGCAGTCAGATTGTTAACTGAGGCTGGTTACAGGCAGCCTACAACCTTCTTGCTACAGCAGCTGGGCAAAATCTCAAGTATGGGTTATTACAAAGCTCCATATAATTTGGGTCCAAGCTATCTGACAGACCATATTTTCTCACATGAGCCTGGGTTCTGAGAGCTTTAAGAGAGAGCTTCTTTCCACATCGTTGCCTTCAGAGGCATGCCTTATGAGGATACAAGACAGGGCTTTCTTGATGGCTATCACTAGGTTCTGGAGCTCTTTTCCTACGAGACTAGAATAACCCCCTCCTTGCTCTCTTTCCATCAGCAGGCAAAGACTTTTATTCTGACAGACTTTCAAGAGCTGAAACTTTTTCAGGAAAGGACTTTTAACAGGTTGCTGCTTTTAATTATACTATTTTCAACAACTTTTTATTACATTTTTGATTTGTTCTAACGCTATTGTTAGTTAATAGCTATCAATGTTACATCATGTGGTAAAGCATATAAAATATTACCACTAAAAATGATACATAATTTAGCACACAAAATTTGGCATACAAAATTTAATATTCAAATGTTGTATTTTATTTGCTTTAATTTATAAGCCATCTTGAGTCCAAGTTTTGCCAAAAAAAAAATGTAGGCAATAAAGTTAGCAATAAGTTACAAGTCAGAGAAAAATGGCAATTCTCTACCCTCAACATGAACAAGTTCCACATTGGGCAATTCAGACAATACAATTTTCTCTCACAAGCACTTCTGACATTTACTAGTTACATGTTTACAGGGAAAACAGTATGCAAGTCAGGTGAACATTGATACAACCAGTAGAAATTCATATGATGGAAGCAGGATTTTTAAACATGGCAACTGCTATGCCCCAGTTCAGGCATCATGGCCAAAATATGGTGAATGCAATTTAAGATTAAACCACTATTCTTCTCCTCAGGTACTCAGTTTCCTAATTTACAACTAAGGTTTCTAAACCAAGTTTCACTGGAACATTAGGTTCTGCAAGAGGGTTCGCTACAGTTCTGTGAGAAATCATGATAATAAATTAAGTTTTTTAAAAGCTGTAGTTACAGTAATTCTAATGCAGGTGTTCCCTAAGACATGAAAATTATTTTCAGGGTTCTTCTAGGATAAAAAGATTGTTCATAGCTTTCCAAACAAGATAAATTATGGTAACTGAGCACCTTAGCTTGCTTGACTTTGGGGAAGACAATAAAAATATTATTATGCTGGGACAAAAAGGGTAAAGGAATGAATCTAACAATGTGAGTGTGAAAATCAGGTTCTGAAAACAATTATTAGGTTGTAATACTGAAAATGGATTTAATTCAGTGATATACTGGTGCTCGCAGTCCTATGTACACAATGAAATGTAAGGAGATTGTATAGGTTTTCATAGCACCTTTTACAATATATATGTATTTATTCAACACAATCTTTTCCCCCACTCCTTGTTCAAATGGCAACTGGCCTGCACCAATCAAGCATACCTATGTTGAAATAAACATGCAGTTTGCCCTCCTATATGTCAGTTGCTATATGGGAAAGAACGTTCAGGGCTCAAGGCAAAGCAAGAAGAATCTATTTCATCAGCATACTTGTGAATGGTATGGAAAAGCCTGTTAAGTTTCTCCATGTGAGTATATACGTATGAGATGTGACTCCCTGTCATGAGAAAAATGCATCTTCTTAATTAGATATCCGAACATGAAATCCATAGGTGGCTGGTTATAAAGTATCTGCTCAAGTTTTTCTATTTTCTAGGTTGAGAATATGTTTACTGCTTTTGGAACAGAGAAAATAATTATACTAGCAAGGGAAAACATAATTCAAAGTTTTGTTTGTTTGTTTTTTATTATAGATACATGTGTAGCTGAAGTAGTAGGAGCAACCTGGATGGGTGAGGGAGTCTTGTCACAGTAAGGAATGATTTTTGTCTGATTAAGGGAGTGGCATTAACCTTGCTGAGAACCTACTGGAAGATGACATATGAATTCTCCACCCCACTCACAAAGCAGCTCTGTGGAAACACAAATTACCATACAAAACATACCGTACAAATGCATAACTATGAAACTCAATTAGTGATGCAAATTCTCACCAAATTCAGCAGTTCTGTTAGGAGACAACCATTTTGAATGTCTCCGCAGCTATTGTTATCGACTTAGTTGCAGTGTATTTATGTGGGTGCCTGAAAACACATATCCTTTGGGTGGCTTAAAGAAATTAGTGCATTTTTACTGAATATCCTATGTCAACACAATCAAGTTCACACAGTATTCAAAATAAATTTTAGAGAAAAAAAACTTTAGAAAATAAACTGTGTTCCTTATCACACATCACTGTTTCAAAAACCTTCCTTCCTTCCAAGGAGTCACTGTGGCAGAAGTTTAGGTTTTAAAAATCCCTGTCAGTCTCTCAGCCTTCAAGTTCTGGTAAAATGCCAAATCTTTTTACATGAGAAATATCACAACTGCAACAATGAAACCAGTACAAACCTTATAAGTGTTCAGACTCCATCTTCTTACAAGCTCCAGTTTTTCCATTGCTGGATTCTTTGTCTCCTCTGCTAGAACAACTGGTCCACTTTTTTGTTGTGTTCTTACATTGCCTGTTTAGAAGCCATATATATGAAGTCAGGTCCAGCTGACTGCTGAATTAAATGCAAGGCTACTAATAAAAATATTTTCAGTTTAACTCTAAAAGGCACAGCTCATTCATCTTTGTGTTAATATTATACTAAAGATTGTTCAGGCATTTGTTTTTAAGTCAGCATTACTAACAATCAGGAAATGTTAATTAAGTAGTGTTGAAATATTCTGATTCTCTTGTACTACTAAGTTGGTAGAAAGTTCTACCGTGCTGACCCAATTCATTTCTGCATTTGACAGATAGTACATTGTTCACAGTATCAAACTGGAAAAATTGTCCAAGCACAGAAAGAAATTTACAAAAACTTTCACTTGTAAGTGAATTGCACAAAACAAACAGGTGGGATTACAGAACAAAAAAGTAATCATTTCCCAGGCATTGTATATTTTTATATTTTCATCACAGGAGCATGCTTCACTAAAGCTGTGAAGACTGGTTCCTTCAAATCTCAGCACAGCTGAAACGTAAGTACATTTAACTGGGAGCAAATCCTATCAAGCTCGGAGGGACTTGCTTCACAATTATGACGCACCATACCAGTTTGTAAAAGTACTTCTGCCTGTCATATCCAGGAACATATTCTCCTTCACAAAACAAAGGGGCTCTATCAGGAATGAGAACAAACTTCCCCCATGACTACAGCACAATGAAGGGAAGAAACAGCTGAAACTGACTATTAATTACTACTGCAGCTAACTACTGCAATAACTGCAAAGCCTACTTGACAGATGCTTTATGCTCTCAATGGAACAGAGGCATTTCTCACTCTCTTCAACCCATCTTACTTACAACATCCCATTCACAATTTCAGAAAGAGGTTATTCAGGAAACTTTACATATGTTAAAAATATCTTTTTAGTGTGTGTGCTGTTGGCAGTGTGATAAATATTTTATATATGAAGCAGACACCTATTAAATGCCACAAGACGATATGCTGGGAACCTGCAATTGTGTCAGATACCTAAAATATGCCCACTACATATTTTCTATACATGATTCACCATCTGTTTCAGGTGCTCTCATGTGCAATAAGACATAATGGATGCAAGCACAAAGAAACAGTTGAGGACTCTTCTTCTGGCCCAAGGGGCCACATGCCAAAAACAGGCCTCATTTGTGAAAAATATCAAGTAAGTGGCCACCCTCTTCTCTCAGTTACACATTAACACAAAACAGAGACAGGGACTAACAGATTACCAGTGCAACTTTCCCTACAGCTGTACCTGCATCCTGCAATAAGGCTTCATACCAGCAGAACACTGCTTTCCAAAAACAGCCCTGCAGTCAAGTCTATTAAACTTTTTAGTCTTCAAGAGGCTACAGGGCTCTACATTGTTGGGTTTTTGAAAAACTATAGGGAGGGTTGCACTGCTCAGAGGAGGGTTAAGTCTTCTCTTCTAAGTTATAACACTCTCCACTGTCCCCTATCTGAAAGTCTGTATCTGAAATAAGTGTTTGACTGATGTCAATGAAATGGGCATGCAGGGAACAGGAGATCGCTTGTTCTGTACACCCTGCTGGCTGGAACCAGCATGCCTGCATGGGCAGTGGCGGTGGGTGTGCAGAGAATGGGCGACTGCCCATTCTGCACACCCCTGCCAGTTGGAGTGAGCAAGCGGAGGCTCCAGGGTGTGCAGGCAGGAGAACTGTACTTTAAATTTGTTTTTTGGGGGTGCTGACAGGATGTTCACTACTATCTGCAGATTTCAGTATCCACGGGGGGGGGAACCAATCCCCCGCAGATACAGGGGTCCTGCTGTACTATGACCAATGTAAACAGAGATGACTGAACTAACAATCTTCCTGGTTTGGATTAGTGAAAAATGTTACAAGTGAGGCTGTGTTTGAAAACACCTGGAATTTTTCTTGGGCCAAATTAGAACAGCAAAACTGCTGACAGAATCTGGATGATGCAATCATACTTTTATTTTCGGTCCTTTTTAGACCCAAAGAAGAAATGTGGACATTAACTTTCAAAGGCTTAAACAGCAATGCAGATAAGCTACCCAAAGAGTCACCTGTGCCCACATACATCCATGCAAAGCCTGAAATCATCTTGTTCCCCTGGCCAAAGCAGGAATAGTGCAGGAATTCTAAAGAATTTTTTCCACTGTATGTCTTTTGATTGCTCTTGGCTTGCCTGGAAATGTTTTTTTTTAAAAAAACACACAAAAAACAACCCCGGGGGGTTTCAAATAAAATGGATTTTAAAAAGTAACAGATATATTACTTGTTACTCAGTTTGATATCTTTCTTCCATTTTTAAACTTTATTGCTTTAATTTTTTTAAATTTAATTTTGGTGAGTAAACTGCTTACTAAACTGTCATTAGTAGACAGTAATAAATATTTTAGATAAATAACAAGTTACAAAAAAAAATCCCTACGAACTGCAGCATATGCATTGAACACATTTGTGTTCTATGATGTTCTTGTTCAGAACAATGGATTTTCAGGGTAGTATTAATTCTTGTTGGTGAGGTCACTTTTGTATGCTGAATACAGCATGTTATGAAGGATGCTGACTTCTGAAATTTAAAAAAAGTAACCTCAAATGTTTTCTAAGCACAACACAAGAACCCAACAAGAATGCATTTTGGCTATAATTGAAGTATCAACAGCTAACAGAACTCCTTTAAAAAAAAGGGAAAAAAAATAACCAGGTAATTTTATTTCCATATATGATTGTCCATATCCACAAGTATGTAGTCTATGACTAACTGTAAAGTATGATATCCGTATAACAAGCAACTAGTACAATACTTGAGTGTGACCTTTGAGAATATCTTTATTATTTTAGCCATGTAAGATGGATACAATTTAAGGTCTCACATACCTTAAGACATTCCTTTGCAATGCTGTCTGCTGGCAAATATTATAAAAATCACCATAGATGATATGTCTACAAAAAAGCTATGCAAGTGATCAAGGGACTACTCAACATTCTGAGAGTAAAAGGCACCAAGATTGAACTGTCTTGCTCAATTTCAAGCAACCCATTTCATTAGTTCATCAGAAATTATATATCCAGTTAAAACAGAGCATTTAACATGATTATTACTTAGTAATATATCAAGGTTAAACAAAAAACTTAATGTCTGATTTGTTATTCTTTATATTTTCTTGAAGACAGTATTGATTGGATCATGCTTAATACAGAAGGAAGATAGTAAGCAGAAAGAAAAACACATCCGTTACTTTGCCAAGTGACAGTACCATGAAAAAGCTGGTGTTATACTTAGTCATAGCAAGGAAAGTAATCACAAGTCAAGTAATTGTATGTTTGCGAGTTAGTATTATATTAGCAAGGGTTTTATCTGCTTCAACCTGTGAATACCTTTCGGAATAATTAAATCACTCCCTTGTCCAGCCAGTCTGCTAGCTGCTGCACTGCTAGGTGATATAACAGGTGACATAGGTAGTGAGGGACCTGAAAATGGGATATATACCGTGAACATCGACGTTTATTGGACCAATACATTTCCTATCTACAAGATATTGGAGGAACCAGAATGAAATCTTGTACATGTATTTAGGGCTGTTTTGAGTAGAGATTATTGTCTCATATAGAGACTTATTTGCAGAGATCTGAAGACACAGAAAAATTCAGAAAAAAAAAACTTCCTAAAGGAAAACATCTGAAAAAATGGGGAAAACAGTTTCCTCCATTTTTTCCCAGGTCTTAATATCTCTGGTTCTTTGCAGCAAGCCTTTTCATTTATATTGAATAAACCCCAGCTATTATTTCCTACCATTACAAAACAGCCCTTAGAACTGTTTTTAGAGCTATTTTTCATATATAAGTTTAGTGAAAGACTTGCCAGTGCCCACATTCTTTTGCTGAAGTAATACTTTACATATGAGTAGTGACAATGAATGCTATATAGAATCCTTTATCAAACAGTAACGTGTTTTTAGTAGTAGTCAATATTCATGATAAATTATTATTACCTTGAAAAGGTCCAGCTTCAATGATGCCCTCTTTGGTACTGTCAAAGCCATGTGATGTAATTTGAGTTTCAGACAAACCAAGTCCAGCTGGTAGGGACCGCTTCAAGTCCTTAGAAATATTTGAATAAAATGGAATATCCATGTAAAGATCCCAGACAAGAGAACATTTAGGCATAACTACAATCCTTCAAACTCATCTTGAACAATACATTCTATTTCCTGTAATCTACTTTATGGTGTCATAATGTTCTATTTTGATGACTTCACAGAATACGTTTTTGTAGGCCACATTACAGGTTTCATTTACACTAGTGGACTGGGTACTGTATACCAAGTGCAGAGCAGGCCTGACTAGGCTAGAGCAATGGAAACAGCATACCAGAATGTGCTTTGATTTAGTTTTTTTTTAAAAAAAAAAATACTGCTAGCACTAAAATTTCTTCCCTGATGGTTTTGGCTCCAACATTTCCACACATTAAAGCTCATTCAACACAATCCATCCTCCACCTGCATAACTTTAATCAGGTAAACCTACTGTCTCCCAATTAGCTATATTCAGGATGACTTAAGTGGCTATGTCAAGATGAATGCAAATTTATTCAAATCAACGTGTTTATGTCAGATAATTTTTTCCTGACTTGAGGGAGACTATTGTAACTTAGAAACAATTTTGTATGAAATTCCTTCTTTGGATTTTCCTTAAAAGCTAAGTTGGTCACAGCAGTAATGAGTAAATATTCAAAGCAATAATTCATAGCAGGAAAATCTTATGTTGACCTTGTCCTTATCAGTAAACATTGAGCAATCTTTTTTATTTTGGCATTTGGTATTTTGCTATTCTGGGTATGGATAATGGTATCTGCAGTCTGATAATACATGCAGGACAATATGTTCCCCAGCTCTGTGTCTTAAGAGTCCTGCCGAATGTTGTGAACTAATATGATTTATACAAATGGTCTTAAAGAGGCTTGACAAAAACTACATAAAAAATAAGCAGCATGCTAGGAAACTGGCAGCAAGTAGAATTAACAATTATCCAACACTCCAGGACTCAACTCAGAACAGCCCTGATTGTAATAAGGCCTGAATTAAATGAAGTTTTAAAAGAGGTTCAAAATGGGTCCTATCAGCATTTCTGAAGCTTCCCTGCCATTTCCTCCTTTTCTTAGCCAATTTAAGAAAAGAGGTCAATATCAGATACCTCAAAACAGACTTCACATTAAGCCATGGGAGTGTCTAGGACTTAATCACAAGGCCTTTAATGCCCATCCTTCATACTATTTACCTACTTTTCAAGGGTAAGAGACTGGAAGCCAAGATCGTTGGCACGGAACTGAACACTTTCAAGTTAAACCCACACTTCAGGGGTCTGGACCCATTTCTAAAGGCATTCAAGAAGGACAAACAGGTTGCCTTTTCCCTGGTACTGCAATCTAAGCTCTGCCTTTACAGTGGCTACTTAACACTAATATCAATCAATGTTTATTTGCTTGTTTCAACAGCTAACTGGTTTGCTGTTACCTGAACAATTCTTCGGGAGCCTCAAACTTAGATGCTTCTTCTTTCTTCCCTGCAATTCCCTATTTCCGATCCAGGTTTGCAACAACGCATACTTTCAACAATTATTCCATACAATTAGACAATAATTCATAATTTCCTGCAGGCTAGAATCAAGCTGAGTTTGGAGGCAAGGCTAAGTACACAACAAAAAAGGCTCAGAAGTAGGGAATCATCATGTGAAGCAAGGGAAGGAATGCATGAGTCTTATGGCCCTCTAGGCTTTTTTATACAGCACCAAACAACTGTTCAGTAGTACATTTAAATACACCCATAAGGATGAATCCAGACCATCATGCCACGCCCACTGTTAAATAAAATTATTGATTAGCAAAATGATTTCTTGAAACAACATGGTCTGCAATTGACTTACAAACCAAAACAGAAGGCTAGTTTGGAGTGGGTGTGCCAAACCACGGTTTAGTAAAATGCTTGGTCATTTTATCATTAATTATAGCTATAATAAGCGCTGAGCACTGTAGTGCTAAGCAGACAGAAAATTTAGAGCATTGCCTTCTCTACAGTGAGATTGGCTGTACTTTTGCAAGCCCAAACAACAGCTTGACATATTTGCATTTTGGATGAGTATGCCTTTCTCAGGAATGCTCCTCTCCCTAAGATTATGGCTACTACACCAAAGTAAAATAAGGATATAAACTCTGTTAGAATATCAGCATGCATCATAATAAACCCACAGAGCCAACATCAAGGGCAACCTCCTCCCTGGACATTCAGTTTTAAAAACAAAACTATGCAAGCTTACAGAAATGAGAACTGCAAAGATAATATTTTGCCCTATTGCTCAGCAAATAGTGACCTGTTTCTGCCATGCACCATTATAGTACTTTGAAAAGAAAGTGATGATTTTAAGAGAACCAGTGATGTCCTGCCTCATTTCCCATTACTGCATATACTGATTGAAGGAGTGGGCAAGATTTCTAAATTTATGTATTTTTGCCCTTACTAGCAAGGTATGCACTGACCTCCCTAGCTTTTTGTTGACTCAACAGACATGAAGGACTGTTGCCTGTTTCTGCCAGTACTGAGTGTGTGCATGACTCTGTGAAGGCTGACTTATGATGCCCTCCACAGTGGGAAATTTCCTTAGACAAGTTTACCTACTCTTCACTTTCCTGAATTTACTTGCTCTTTTCACAAACGTTGTGTAGGGCTGTTTTCCATTGGATCTCTATGTATCCACCCACTCCCCTCATTTACTCTCATCCCCTTTCCACACCCAAATTCTGGCAGTTCAGGAACATTTTTTTGTTATGCGCTAAGTGCCAAAGTGTTGTAGCAATGAACAATCACCAGGGATTAAGGTTTTAATCTCTAATCAAGAGAGTCAGTTTTTATTGAGAAGGCCTGTCAGCTTTAATTTCAAAACCACAATGTTAATGACCATAATAGGCACAAAAGCATGCCAAAGTCTACCTATAACTTAATTTAGCACTCAATTGTTTCAAAAGTTTGGAAAACACATACAATTTCTCCAGGCTTCAATGGAATGAAGCACTTGCTCTACAGAAAACTGATTTACTTTTACACTTTCCCTTTTAAAAATAATGTATTGGTAACTCTCTAAAGTTTAGTGTTGAAAATTGCCAAAACTTAGAAGCCTAAAACTGAATGAATCCTGTGTTCAGCTACTATAGCTCTTATCAGAATTCTACAGTAAACTACACACTTCAGGAAAAAAAATATTACTGAAAATGGCACCCATTTTAAGGACCATCCACTCTCCTTTAATTTGCTGTCTTTATGTCCCGCCTTTCCTTCAAGCACCTCTACATGGTGCAGCAATGCTCACCTCCTCCCACATCATGACACTGTATTTCTCTACCCCTGCTAGCCAACAGTATAACACAAACAATATGGGGAAGTGGGCACAGCAATCCAGTATAGTAGATGAAAGCATAATATGATCATGTAGTATCGCATGTTAGAACCAGTGTGGTGTAATGGTTTCAATATTAGTTTAAGATTCTGAGAGTAGGGTTTGAATCTCTGTATGACCATGGAAACTCACTGTGACCTTGAGCAGGTCACTTATTCTCAGGCCTCAATTCAACACCCTTTCAGTGCAGCAGAAGGATCTGCATGAGGACTATACACACCAAGCTGACTCATACACCCCCTTCCCAGATTACTTTAAAAGACCTGAAGTTTTGCTAACAGTCTTGCAAGGAAGATTAAGAGGTCTTTAAACTAAGTTCCACTGGGGAGGGAGACAATATTATTCAGGGCAAGGACTCAGAGAACACAGGGGTAAAAGGCCCAAATGATACTGGACAAGTAGTACAAGTGGCCAATGGCGGGAGGAGTAGAATCAATAGTACAGGACTTGCAGGAAGGGCCCAGGGACTTAAGTGTCTCTACACTAATGCAAGGAGTATGGGAAACAAGCAGGATGAGCTTGTACTCCTAGTACAAGAAACTAAATACGATTTGATAGGCATCACTGAGACCTGGTGGGATGAGTCTCATGATTGGAATACAGGAATAGAGGGGTATAGCCTATTTTGTAAAAATAGACCAAACAAGAAAGGAGGAGGAGTAGCCTTGTATGTCAAGGATGTTTTCACCTGTGAAGAGATCCAGGACTTAAACCTAGAAAGCCAGGTAGAGAGCATTTGGGTAAGAATTAAGGCAGCGAGAAACAATAGGGATATTCTGGTGGGGGTTTACTACAGACCTCCAACCCAGGCTGAGGACTTGGATGACGCCTTCCTCAACCAAATGACTGCACATTCAAAGAGGAGGGATACAGTAATAATAGGAGATTTCTCTGCCAAGACAGCAAGGTCCAGCAAGTTTCTTGCTTGTCTTGCAGACAACTTCATGGTCCAGAAGGTGGAAGAGGCCACAAGGGGATCAAATATTCTAGATCTGGTCTAGACCAACAGGGATGACCTTGTGAATGAGGTAGAAGTGGTTGGATCTTTAGGGGGGAGTGACCATGCCCTGTTGGAATTTAGCATTCAGTGGGAAGGAGAAGATAAGGATAGCCAGACACCCATCTTAGATTTTAAAAAAGCGGACTTCTGTAAACTTAGGGAGCTGCTGGCTGGAATTCCGTGGTCAGGAATAGTTAAAGGGAAAGGAGTTCAGGAGGCATGGGAGTTCCTTAAAAAGGAGATACTGAAGGCACAATCTAAAACAGTGCCATTAAGGAGGAAAAATGGAAGGCATCTGAAGAAACCAGAATGGTTGACTAAAGAACTCTCAGCTGAGCTAAGAGTTAAGAGAAACATGTATAGGAAATGGAAGAAGGGGGAAACCACCAAAGAAGAATTTAAGCAAGTAGCTAGGAGATGTAGGGAGGAAGTCAGAAAGGCTAAAGCACAGAACGAACTTAGGCTGGCCAGAGACATTAAAAACAATAAAAAGGGTTTTTTTAAATATGTCCGCAGCAAAAGGAAAAAGAAGGAGACAGTAGGGTCGCTACGCAGAGAAGATGGCGAATTACTCACGGGGGGAGAGAAAAGGCAGAGCTACTTAACACCTTCTTTGCCTCCATATTTTCCCAGAAGGATACAAGCACTCAACCTGGTGGTTGGGGAGCAGAGGAGGAAGCAGAGGAAATGAGGCACATAATAAGTAGAGAGGTGGTACAGGAATACCTGGCCACATTGGATGAATTCAAGTCTCCAGGGCCAGATGAATTGCATCCTAGGATATTAAAAGAGCTGGCAGAGGTCATTTCGGAACCGCTTGCTATAATTTTTGAGAAATCTTGGAGGACAGGAGAAGTTCCAGCAGATTGGAGGAGAGCAAATGTTATCCCCATCTTCAAGAAGGGAAAAAAAGAGGACCCAATTAATTATCGCCCAGTCAGCCTGACATCAGTACCGGGAAAGATCCTGGAGCAGATCAGTTTCTAATCATTAAGCAGTCAGTTTCTAATCATTTAGAAAGCAACGCGGTAATCACGAGAAGTCAACATGGATTTCTCAAAAATAAGTCATGCCAGACTAATCTTATCTCTTTTTATGATAGAGTTACTAGCTTGATAGATGAAGGGAGTGCTGTGGATGTAGCATATCTCGATTTCAGTAAGGCCTTTGACAAAGTTCCCCATGGCATTCTTGCAACGAAGCTAGTAAAATGTGGGCTGGACAGGGCTACTGTTATTTGGATTTGTAATTGGTTGACCGACCGAACCCAAAGGGTGATCACGAATGGCTGCTTTTCATCCTGGAGAGAAGTGACTAGTGGGGTGCCACAGGGTTCTGTCCTAGGCCCAGTGCTGTTCAATATTTTTATCAATGACTTGGATGAAGGAATAGAGGGCATGCTCATCAAATTTGCAGATGACACCAAATTGGGAGGGGTTGCTAATACCACAGAGGACAGGATCAAAATTCAAAATGACCTGGATAGATTGGAGAGCTGGGCCAGGGCGAACAAAATGAAATTCAACAGAGAGAAATGTAAGGTCCTACACTTAGGCAGAAATAATGGAATCCACAAATATAGGATGGGGGACACGTGGCTGGATAGCAGTACGTGTGAAAGGGATCTAGGAGTCTTCATAGACCACAAGCTGAACATGAGTCAGCAGTGTGATGCGGCAGCCAGAAAAGCCAATGCAATTCTCGGCTGCATCAATAGGAGTATGGTGTCTAGATCGAGGGAGGTACTGGTACCACTCTACTCTGCTTTGGTTAGACCCCATCTTGAATACTGTGTCCAGTTCTGGGCACCCCAATTCAAGGATATTGACAAGCTGGAGCAAGTCCAGAGGAGGGCGACCAAAATGGTGAGAGGCCTGGAAGCCATGCCCTATGAGGATAGACTTAGAGAGCTGGGTATGTTTAGTCTGCAGAAGAGGAGGTTAAAAGGGGACATGATAGCCATGTTTAAATATTTGAAGGGATGCCACGTAGAGGAAGGAGGGGACTTGTTTTCTGCTGCTCCAGAGACCAGGACAAGGAGCAATGGATTCAAGCTGCAGGAAAGGAGATTCCACCTGAACCTCAGGAAGAACTTCCTGACAGTCAGGGCTGTCCGGCAGTGGAATCTGCTGCCTCGGAGTGTAGTGGAGGCTCCTTCCTTGGAGGTTTTTAAGCAGAGGCTTGATGGCCATCTGTCGGGATTGATTTGAGGGTGTTCCTGCATGGCAGGGGGTTGGACTGGATGGCCTGTGTGGTCTCTTCCAACTCTGAATTTCTATGATTCTATGAAGCCACCTCAAAAAGGTGTTCCATGCTTCACCATGAGCAGACAAGATCGGAGATAGTCAGACTACCTCATCCCATAGCCAGATGCACAATGACATCAGTGCTAAAATCTGTGGGGGGGCCCTAGAGTCTCAGCATTTCTGTAAGCATTATGTGTCCGGCTGGGAGAGGGACTGCCAGATGCTTCTCAGATTCTGCCTATCCACTTTAAAGTATAAAATGCGTGTAAGAGGTAGCTTCAAACTTTTAAAGGGGAGTCTTTAAAACCCTTTGGGGGGGGTCTTCGAGTGCTGCACGGAGAAGATTGGAATATCAACTCTTGCAGCACCTGAAAAAGCACATCTGCACAGGTAAGGTACACATATGTATGTTTCAACCTGAATTCTAACTTTTGCCTCATATGAAAGCAATAAAAATAAAATCTTTGGGAACAAATCTTGCCTAGAAAAATCTTAAGGTTACATAAATTGGAAACAATTTGAAGGCACACAACAACAACAAATATTGTATGTTACATTACACAGGGAAGAAATCTGTCTCCCCCATGGTGTACACATCTGATCTGACACTATATATGAAGAGTGCACAAATGTACTTTTAAAATTATTTCCAGTCAGTTTTTCATTTCAAGTTAATCACTAGCTAAGCATGTATATTGCATTTTCACAGAATGTTGAAATTCGCAGCAAGAAGTAATGTACTGACCAGTGAGAATATACTTGGTTCACTTTGCATTTTTTTGCTTTTGCTAATTTGTTTATGTCCTGTAGTTAGAGCTTTTCAGCAATGAACATATATTTCTCAACCCTAGGCAACATCCATGTGTTATTCAGACTGTTCAAATATTATCAAAACTTTACCCTGAGCTAGAATATCTTGTTTGTTGTGATGTGACTTACCCTTAATTCTCTATGAACTACTTTTGTCTCATGTTCTCTGGGTGACTGAAGGAGCAAGCCATATACACACGGCTCCTTCAGTCATCTAAGAATGACCATTCACAGATAAGTACTAACCTTGTATCTTCTCTTTCTAGCTTTTGCTCTTGGAATACCTCTTCCATAGTGAGGGGAGGAAAATTTGACTTCTTGGTGTTTTTGATATAGAAATGTCAAAATAATTGGTCACATGGGGTCCAATAAAGTATACAGCATTTTAAACTTGTAATAATTAAATGGGCAATGCAATTAACTGCTCACTTGGGAGATCCACAATTGGTTCCTTAACGAAGTCACTGGGTATTGAACAGGGCCTTTATATTACTCTCCAGAAAGTTGTGCAAGTAGATTTCATGGCACTATACTTTGGGGAAGGAACACAACACTCTTGTCTTTTTCTTGTCTCAAGAAAACAGGATTAGCAGAAAGTTAGTTAACAGCTCAGAAAATGTGTACCTGCAGCAAAACCAGTATATGGCATAGATTGCAGTACCTACTTTATTGTCTCTGCATCACCAAGTACCTGTAGGAAATAGTCTGCATGAAGTGATTCTTACACATTTACAACATTTACAGGATGAAGACAAGCAAAGGCAGTTTTCTCATTACACTTTTTGGGGAAGAGACAAGCTCATGTTAAGATGATTTCAGAAATCAAACACAAACTTTCATTTGTGATTATATAGTTAAATATATGCCATTTCCCTAGTTTTTGTGAAACCAGATATTTAAGAAATGTTATGTGTCTACAATTTATCCTGTGAAAAATCTTCAGCCAGAATACAATGCATGTTTTGTTTATGCATGGGAACCTAAAAAGTCGGTGTAATGATCTGAGCATTGGGCTATGACCCTAGAGCAGTGGTTCTCAACCTTCCTAATGTCGCGACCCCTTAATACAGTTCCTCATATTGTGGTGACCCCCAACCATAAAATCATTTGTTATTATTTATTTATTTAGTTAGTTATTTCTAACATCAAATAGATTGGAAACACTGCCCTAAATCACTGCTCTGGATAGACTTCTAACGCCTAAAAACTAGTAACCCTCCCCCCTTTTTTTAAGCACAGAAAGCGTCCATCAATGCCAGAATTAAGGCAGTAGTTCTAGTTCTGAATGTTGGGTTTCCACAGTTCAAAAAGCCAGTCACTCCCAGGCAATGCCGAAACAGCCCAGATTTTACATGAGGCGCAGGGAGGAAAGGACAGGGAGAGAGGAAAGATGGCGGCAGCATAAGCAAACACGTTTTGTTTCCCTCCCTCCCTCCTTTAAAGGGAGTGCGGACGCTGAACATACAAAAAGCGAGGAATGCAAGACAGTCAGGGCGAAGAACACAACATGTACGTGTGGCAAGCGCCAAGGGTCCACGCACAACAAAAGCAAGAGGAGAAAGTCGTCCTGGCTATTTCTGCACTAGACTGTTATAGCACTATTATTCCACTTTCACCATCCTATGGAATCCTGGGGTTTGCAGGTTGAACTGCAAACCCCAGGATTCCATAGGATGGTGAAAGTGGAATCATAGCGCTATAACACTGGAATGTGGAAATGGCCAAAGTCCACAGGACAGATCAGAGCAGCGCTTTTGGGTCAAAAAACCAAAAAAAAAAAAAAAAAACCCAACCAAGGAGCCTCGGGGGCTCTTGCTACACAAACCGAAGCCCTTGGCTGATGCCCCCTGCTCCTTTCCTGACTGAGTTCTCGGTCTCGGAGGGACCGATCTCCCCAGTCGGATGGCAGATCCGCTGCAGGAAAGTTTCCCCCTTTGCCTGCCGGACCAAAGGCGACAGCCACACCGACAACTCCCACAGAGCGGCGTGCCCAGAATGAATGGGCAACCGGGAGATTGCCGCTGCTGCAGCCCCACCACTTTGGGAAGCAAGCGGAGCCCAGCTGCTCGCTTGCCCCGGCAAGCAACTCTGTTCGCCGGCATGAATGAGCGTGAGGCGAAGAGGGTGAGGGGACGGGGTCCCAGACGTCCCGCTGCAGCGCCATAAACCCTGAATGGGAAGCTCTGTGTGTGTGTGTGTGTGTTTGTGTGAGTGATGTGGGCGTGAGCGTCCAAGCAGCGCCCGGCTACTCACTCGCCCCGGCAAGCAACTCTGACTCTGCAAGCCGGCATAAAGGGGAAAGGGAACACTGAAGGGGAAGCCCTTCTTGTGTGTGTGTGTGATGCAGGCGCGAGCATCCAAGCAGCGCCTGGCTGCACGCCTCCTTTCCCCTCCCGCCAGCGCGGGGTCTCCTCTCCTCACCTCCACCTTAACGCTCAGGCTCCAGCTCTCTCCTCCCGCTCTCCGCACCTCTGGCTCCACCTCAGGCTCCTCTAGTGCTTTCCCACCAGGCAGGGAAAGACGGGGAAATGCCCAGCATGCCTCGTCTCCCCTCCTCCCAGTGCAGGGGTCTCAGAAGCACTGCTCCCATTGGCTGTGAGGCCACCTTCTTTTAAAAGGGGAGGCAGGATTGAGGAGCAGCAACCCCTGTGAAATGGTCGTTCGACCCCCAAAGGGGTCCCGACCCCAGGTTGAGAACCACTGCCCTAGAGACTAGGGTTTGATTCCTCAACCATGGAAACCCACTGGATGACCTTGGGTGCATAACACACACTCAGTCCCAGAAAACCCCATGACAGGTTCACCTTAGGGTCTCCAAAAGTTGGAAATTACTTGAAGGCAAACAACAATAATATGGGACCCTATTTTTTAAAAATTATTAAATGCACTTACATGAACAAAAATGAATTATTTAACTTACAAAGGTAAATTCCTAAGATTATTCATACTGCACAAAGTAGTAACTTTGTGTGGTTATACTATAAAGTAATTCAATATGCTAGATTTCCTGTGCTAAACAGTAGTTAAGAGGAACCTGCCAGTCAGCCACTCCATTTAATGCGTCTCCCACTAATGACATTAGGAATATACAGTCTATGCACATACCTTTCTGCATTAGAATTACTTCAATTAATGTGATAACTATGCACACCTGTTCAGCATTACTCAGTAATAAAATGCCAAAGCCCTACTGGCTTCCAATCTGATAAAGAAATAAGGAATATGATGATAAGGTTGATCAAAAGCATTACAAGACTACATTATTAAAACTTTCAAGGGCCTCGTTTTCATTATCTGAATAGTTAAATATTTTCATCACATCAGCCTTGAACACATATCCAATGTTTTAATGCAAGCTTGCTGCACCATGTCCCCAAAAGTTTGTTGAGATCAGTTGTTACTTTTTCTATTCAAAGAACTCAGCAGCAATAAAAAGTGGCATTTAGGAAATCCTTCAGGCACAAACCCGCTCAAGTAGATGTGCACCTTCCAGGTCTCTGGGCATAATTGCTATCTAGAGAATCAGATGGACCTTTGGTTTGGGTACCAAAGACTGATGTTTCTGTTTCCCAACATCTCAACATAATAGGTGAGACATGAAATCTGGCTTTCTTTTAAACTTTAGGAAATTAATCTGGAATCTACTTACTGCTTGTAGAAGGCCTTTCCTCACAAATGATTCCTCCACCCAATTTTCTGAGCTGCCTCCCACCCTGGGGAACACAGCTCAACCCATTCAACAGCCTCCCTGGCCCTCTGTATAGCATTTTCAGTGGGATGGAGAAAACACTGTAGGTGAAGGCAGCAGGTAAGCTCACCTTCTGTCCATTCATTTATGCATGCCTAAATCTAGATCCAATCCATTATTAATTTATTTGGCAATTCATTAAAATAGCCAAACTCACTCATCATCATAAACATGACAGTGTCACATACCATGGACTGAACATACAGAAGTAGCTAACTCTATTGATCAAGCTACCCCTCCCTTTTTTAATTCTAGCACAACCCTTGGCAGGAAAACATCTACTTGCACAACTATTTTATACCATTTTTATACCAACAGGATTTCAGCCATTTTGTTTGCATATTTTAAATGTCTATGATTGCCTGCAAGCACACTTACTAATATGGCAAAGGGGAATGATTTACTTTGTATTGTATATATTCTTTCTTTAAACATAGTAGCATTTCTGCAATACCAGCCCCACAAGTCAGACTGTGAATGGCTTTTTCAGTTTTCTTTAGAAACTGTTTGTGATGGGACATGGGGTCAATTCATTATGCTATAGATCTCCTGTAATCATACTAATAAGTTACACCAATATACTCTCAACATCTGACCCACAGTTTTTAATAAATGGTGCTGTTATCATTTTGATAGCATAACACAAACTCTAAAGATCGTTTCAGAAGGCTCATCCCATATAGTTATACAGATTAAAGCAGATACCACACTCAGTTAATTGAACACATGAACAACTAACTGCAAGACCCAGAACTGCTCAGGAGCATCATTGCTTCTCATTCATAACTCTTCAGTTTCTGCTCTGGGGAATGATGGCATCTTTATTTGGGCCTCAAGAGAGCATAATGCTCTCAATAGGCTGCCAAATACACTGCTTATTTAAGAATGAAAAAATAATTGGGGCACCTCCAGTCTCCCAAGTGGATTTTATGTACATTGCATAACTTGTGGATTTTATGTACATTGCATGACTTGTAAATTAAGACTATCTCAAACATTTCCTTCAAATTTGGTGTGATGTGATGTGGTAAGATACGGACACTTAATTTTATCCATATAATTACAACAAAGCTTCAATAATGCAATTTTTTTTTTGAAACCAAGTGATCTGCAAGTCTACTCTGCATGTATTAAAAGAATGGGTTGTCCCCACAGGCCCGCAAAATGAATTTTGAGTGTAATCAGACCACCCCAAACATACCCTCCAAATTTGTTGGAAATCCAGCCAGCCAGTTTTTCACAACATTTACAGATAATATGGTAACAAATAGAGTGCATACTAG
This sequence comes from Ctenosaura bakeri, assembly GCA_948474755.1. NCBI lineage: Eukaryota > Metazoa > Chordata > Lepidosauria > Squamata > Iguanidae > Ctenosaura > Ctenosaura bakeri. The sequence goes on along the minus strand of CAOLHI010000119.1, from coordinate 407,297 downwards.
AGCTGGGCCAATATATGTGTATACTGAGCTGTCTATATGGGGATGGGGGCACAATCAATTACTAATTTTCAGAGGACAAGTATTTAAAATTACATGAGAAAACAACGCAGTATTTTCCAGTTTATTTCTCTTCACCAAAATATTTGCAATGACTTCAAGTAGAAGAAATTAACAACCTAGTACCATTGCAAGGGCTAGATGAGAATGATGCTATGTCACAAAACTGTCATTGCTGGGGCCTTGGGGGGGAAATAAGATGGCTGCACCTCATCATTCTCACTAAATTGTTCTGTAAAACATCTTAACACTGGACTGATTATTATAGCTCCTATGCTGCCTAAAGTGACAGCAATACAGTTTGTAGCAGAAGAAAATCAGAAAACACTTTGTGGCTTTTTCTCATAATATAAAACCTTCCATTTTTGAGGCAGGTTCTATACTTTCTCTCAAAAAAAAGAGAGAGGAAGAAAAAGAAAGAGGAAAGAAAGAAAGTAAAAAAGAGACAAAGAAAGGAAGGCAGGCAGACAGAAGGAAAGAGATTTTCCCAGGAGGCAGAACAGGGTTTACCCCTTGTGCTACAGTACACCCTAGTGGATGCTGAAGTATTTTACCATTTTATTAATGCAGTTATATTTTACAATTGCAATCTCCACCCAAAATACTTCTCTACTGCAACACTTCAGTAGCAATAATAACTCATTTAATTATATGAATAGCCAATATTTAACATAGCCTTGAAAGCTAAAAATAGAAATGAATTCAGATTCAAAAAGAAATGGAGTTGAGTTATTTAAGCTCTTAGGTCATGCTAGTTCAGTTAATATTTGTCTACAAGATTTTATTAATAATTCTGGATATTTAGCTTGACTTATTTGTTTATTAATCAGAACATATTAGTTTTAAAGAAATAAAGAAAACAAGAAAAAGAACCTTATTGTCAAGTGTATTTGGCCCTCCGCATTTGTGAGTTCGATTTTCACAGATTTGATTTGCGAGACTCTCCAACCCCTGCCCCCCACCTCAGGTGCTCCTTTTCCAGGGAATCTTCCCTCAAGCAGCTCTGATCAAGCTGCACAGTCCTTTAAAAACCCATGTCTGATCCTCCTCCACCGCCAGCCACTGGCTTGCAGCCCAATTTCCCAGCACCACAAACCCTCTTCTGATGCCCCAACACATATCCAAGGAAGGAGATGGGTGAAAGAGAGGAAGCACAGGGCCACCATGCCAATCCACACCTCTTTCCTTCTCCTTTCCCTGACTTGGTTCAGACCCTGGGTTCCCATTCTGCCCACCACACCTTCTCACAGACACACAAACACACACTTTGATATTTGTGATTTTCCACCTTTGCAAGGGTCCTATGGCTCTAACCCTAGCAAATGTGGAAGCCAACTGTAATTGCAAATTTGCAAGTTTATTTATTACCAGTAACCAAGTTTTTCCAAGCAGAAGGTGGTTTGACTAATCAAAGCAATACATGAGTGCTGAAGCATTATTCTAAATGGATTACTAGCAAGCATTTTTGGAGATTCAATTAAAACTCTACATCCATACCCTATTAAAGCTGTGCTCCTGTGTATCCTCAAGTTCTCCATTGCTCGTCACAGAGATCTCTGCTGCTGAATTTTTTGGAGATTCCTGAGCCATTGAACACTCCTACAACATGAAAAGAGATGTTAGTGTTCTCCAAATGTTATTAATATTTAGCTTTGGGATATTGCAGTTTGAGGGAAAAAATCTCATGAACCTTGATGAGCATATGTTTATATCCTCGCACAACAATTTCATGAAATCTAGTTTGTCTAATTATTAACCCTTCTAGTAAACCACGCTGTATACGTCCTTCATCCAGATGATCAGAGTCCCACCCTCCAATGCTGTTTCAGCAGTTGAACTGAGGCCCTCCAAAAGTTGCTAGACTGCAGCTCCCATCATCCCTCACCACTGGCTATGCTGTCCACAGTTGACAGGATCACGTTCAGCAACATCTGGAGCGCTACAGTTGCTCATCCTCACTAAAGATGGTTAAAATAATTAGTAGCTTATACAGTAGCTTGTGTCTCATAGATACTGTGTTTTAAAAAAATTCCTGGCACTTAGCTGTGCTGTCCAAACAAATATTCTTGGGTCACAGCAGATCATTTCTTTCAACAAAATATATTTGCAACAAGATGTAAGGGTAATGTACCAGGTACAGTCCAACTGACATGGGTTGTACAGGTTTAATAATTAATGCCTGGAAGGCAGATTAGTACATCCAATCAAGCAAACAACAGATTGACACAATGCCAGATGGAAATACGGTTTGCCCTGTTTCTTCTGAGAATCCCATGTGGGGCCAAAATACAACCACTGCTGTTCTTTCAGTTCCCATGCCTTTCCCATACAAGCCTTAGTGGTCTGTCTTATTGTACATTTGATAGTACTGCTTAATCTGAACAGATTCACATTTTTGATACTGTACTTCAAACAGATTAATCATCGGTTTATTGGCAAACCATTTCCTCTTTCACTTAACATCTGATTGTATGAATCTGACTCATGTAACTATGGCATCTGTTTTTACAGGTTACAGAACAGAGATCAAAAGCCTAGTGCACACAGCTGAAAGCTGATAGGAAAGTAATACATCGTTGAAAGTAAGATAAGTCAAGACAACGATATATCAACAAAACTTGCACGTGCCCCACGGGCCAATTCCAGATCTCTCTGGCCTTCTTGATTTTGTTGGTTTATGGGAGAACCATAGGGCTGGCAGGTGGAAATTTTCCTGCTCCTTCTTTCCCTCCATAGTTCTTCTTCCACAATACTTCATAGTGAGTCATGAGGCCGTGTTGAATGGGGTGGGCTGCGATGCAGGGGGTTGTGGAGGATGAATAAGATTCCCAAAATGGCTAGAAAAAAAAATGTTGCCAGCAAAACTTCCATTATTGGCAAGTGCTTTTGCCTGACTTTTGGAGACACTGCCTCTCTTGCAGCTCCCCTGAGCTATAGCACACCCCTTTCAAAAGGGTTGCTTAACCCCTGTATAGTTTTTTTTGGTCAGGGAGCTATAATGGAAATCAGAGCGCAAGGAGGCTTATAGTATGTTACATAACCAAATATACTTTCTTCTGCCCTGTTTTGCTCGTATTAAATACAAACACGTTCTTAGTTTCATGCCTAAAAATGGGAGTGGGACTGCCAGTTGGATGCACTCTAGCTGACAAAAACTATCTTAGGTCTTTGCCACACCTGCCAAGTAAAAGGAAGATGTTCCTTTCTACTCATATAAGATATATCTAGCTATTTTCAGCAGCTAGTCTGGCAAGTTATAAATCCAGAAAAATTACTTGCTCAAACAAGTCATTTATGGCATGGCTGTACTTGCTCAACATCTATATACAAACATTTCAATGCTGTTTAGCTGAGAAGTTATTATTTCTCAAGCATTTATGAAATCATTTAATTTACAACCTATGTAATAATTTAAATTCTTCTGAACTCTACCAACAACTTAATCTAGGACTTTTTTCTGGTGGGAAAAATTCTTTGTTTTTTGTGCAGCTCACATTAATATTAAATAGTTCACGCACCATTTTAAAGGAATTCCTGGATGGCCGTTTACCCTGGTTTCAGGGAAGTTCACAAAAATAAAACAAACATTACTAACAAAGCACAATAAAATTGAGAGGGATAGAATAATCAGCTGAAAACTTTAATTGTAAATTATGTTGGTGATACAGTGCCCTCCAGTGGCAACCTTTATGCATTGTGGGCATTTTTGCTTGTAGCAGTTGGCCTAAACACCCCAGATGCATCAGACTTTATACACACACACACACACACACACTGAAGTTTATAATTGAAAATAAAAAACCCTCCCCACTTCCATACTTATTTTCCAGTTGAATCTGCTTGTTTTCATTCCATTCATACATAGTTACAGCTTACTCAAAGGAGAAAAGGAGAATATGATCTTACATTGTTACATCTTACATTGTCACATTGTTGCTTTGTTATATTACCTTATTACATTGTCACTTTGTTACTTACACTCTTACTTTGTTCCTTATCCTTTCTTATGCTATATCTTTAACCAGTTTAAACCTTCTCTCCATTCCCTTTCAAAGCTCTGGATAGGTTTATTTTTCAAAGAAAATGTTAACTTTTCTGTCTCTACCATATCCAGGACTTTTAATTTCCATTCTTCTATATCAACATATTTCCTTTCTTTCCAATATTGCGCATATATCAGTCCTAAATGCACCAGACTTGAAGGCACATATACACCATAGTTGTATTCCAAGAGAATTTGTAGAATCTGGACAAAATATTGGCACAATTGCCAGTGCTAGCTGCAGCAGAATACCTTTAAATGTGATCACAAGGTATTTTTTTCTTTGGAGAAAGCAATGCAACCTCAATAATATTTCTTCACTAATATGATTTTCATATTTCTTCCTGGAAGTATACTTAAAAGTCTTATTTCAAAATGCAATCTAAGGCACAGCGTCTTTTGTTAAAAGTTATTCTTGGACTGCCCTATAGGAAGCTTTATAACAAATGAACTAGCCATGAACCAAATTAGTTCAAGGATGCTGAATATTTTGGAAGATATTCTAACAATGAAAATTTTTATTTAAGACCAAGCACTGGCCAATTTTTTTTAAGGCATACAGATTATGCTAGTAGCAAGGCTGATATTTGGAAACCTACAACTATTTTTCATTTTAGGGCCTAAACACACTAATAAAACCAGATCCTGGCTAATTATGGGAGCTAAGAAGGGTTACCCTGGGTAGTACTTAAATGGGAGACTGCCAGCAAATGCCAGGTGCTCCAGGCTATATTTCAGTAGAAGAAACTGGCAAAACTACCTCTGAGTATTCCTTGCCTAAGAAAACCCCACGTGTCACCATTGTGTCACCAAAAGTCTACAGGCAACCTGAAAGCACATAGACATACAATATTTTATTTTGCTTTTCTTAGATATTCTTTAGATATATGTTTTCAGCTTCCAGTGGACTATAACATAAACAGAATCCACATGGCCACTTTTAGTCCTCATTGGAATTAAGGAATGTGAATTAGGAGGTTTAATTAACATCTCATTACCAGGAAACACCTGTATTCATATTTCAACTTTGACACTCCTAAGCAAGATAAGTTTAAACCAAAGATCACTACTATGGACTGGGCACTTTAAAAAACCCAATGCATTATCTATGCAGAATGTAGGGTTGTGATTGTACACTTTATTTTACTAAAAGAATACAAATTATTGTAATTTATCACATAAACAGCAGCTCTGACACTGCTCCTCCAATTTATCCAAGACAATGAGACAGAAGAACAAGAAACCAAAGCAGAATATAAATTATATCTTAATTAAGGAAAAAAAAAGAAAGAAAGCCACCTGCAGTAAGCAGGATGTATTATTTCTGGGGATTAAAGAACACCATTTCAGCAAGGCACATGCAACAAAGAAATACCAAAATAGCATTAAGCCACACTAAAATCAAACACTTGGCTATTACATTTATTAAATATGTCTTCTACATATGTTTTGTGTTTAAGATTAGATGCAGACTTCACTGCCATACTATCTGTATACATTAACACATATGCACACATTAACACACATGCTACATAGAGTATCTCAGACAGCCAAACTAAAGTCAGAGGATTTTGGAAAAACAATAATCGGTTTTACATGTGTCTTATACAAATCCTATGAAAGAACAGAAGACAGTGTCATTCACCTGAAATTCCAGTTTCATGAGTCACAATTCAGAGACAGCTACAGCTGAAACTAAGACTTACCAGCTGAACTAGAACACCATTCCACTTCCCATTGTTTTAGTTCAAAGCACAACATGAACACCCAAGATTTATTCTCCTATGTATATTTACTCCAGAACAAGTTCCAGCAAGATGTTCTTCTGAGTAAACAGGCAAAGAACTAGACTTTGAGTCTTCCAGTTACAACGTTTGAACGAATAAAATTCATAAAAGGAAACTTAACTTTCACCCACTGTGTGGGTTAAAGAGGAAATCCACAAAGCCAGGTTTCTTAATTTGCCTTCCATTCTGTCACACAACTAGCCTTACCAAGCTTAGAACAGGTTTCCTTCTACCTCAAAACAGCAGACTATGCTTGGTTTCTAGTGAAAAACCAGAAGCAATAGATGTCTTCTTGTTGTAATGGTCATATTTAACCACCAATTCTACATCAGAAAATCAGTCACTGTTTGCATTTACACAAAATATTAAACCATGGTTTAACTAATATTATAAATGCGAGCATGTACAAGCCCTGAGCTTATACACACACACACCTCTCAGTTACCACAGCCATGAGGAATCCATTTTAAAAAATGGCTTAGTATCAGAACAACTTTTTAAAACTTTTTGAATACTTTAAAAGTTACCAGGGTTGCAAAGTTTAGTCTGAAAGTCATATGCAGTCCATAAGCCATACTTCACCCAAACACAAATTGAGGTTAGTCTTAACTATGTTTTACTAAAGACAACTTCAATCCATGGTCTACATAGCCAACTTGTTTTGGTAAACTAACTGTTAATCCTAATTAGGGTTTAGGGTTCAGATAGAACATTAAACTACAGTTAACAGAAGCAGAAAGTTCTGATCATCTCACAATTGCATCGGAGAAGAGGAGGCAGTATATAAGCTCATGGCTCACTAAGGCTTATCTTTACAGTGCAAGGCAGCTTTTGACTACTATATTCAAGCTTTTATAGTTTTCATACTTCAGGGATACATGCCACTCGAGAGACATCAGAGAAGAAACCTACACAATTATTCATGCTTTCTCAGTAAGGCTCACTTCTCACTAACATCCAGTGTTATTGCTAGAGAAAAGCCATTATAGCATTGCCATTTGCTAGTTTAATGCTGTTTTCCATGATACAACTGAGACACAGCGTAGTGCAGTGATTTAAACACTGGACCACGACTCCAGGATCCCAGGTCTGACTCCCTGTACAGCCACTGAAGCTCATTCTGGTAAGCTTGGAGAATTCAAACTCGCTCTGCCTAAGATGAAAGCAAACCTCTGAATAACATTTGCCAAGAAAATCTCACAACGGGGTCAACATAAATCAGAATGGACTTGGAGGCAAATAACATGTCAAATTAATAAACAGTCTTTTAAAGCAAATGAGACTGTGATGGAGTATGGGGGAGTGGTGTCCTAAGTGGTAAAAAGCTGCCAGCAACAGGTTGCCAGGTAACTAGAATGGCCACTCTAGAGGAAAACCCAGCCTCTTTTAGAAGGAAGGAGGGGTTGAAGGCCTGAGTGGAAATGTATTTATAGCAGGCACACTGGTTTGGTTGAGAGAGAGATTTCCAGAAGAGTCAGACTTTCAGGGTTCAAGGGCAAAGGGTGAATCCTTTAGCCAGAGGAGTTCTTACTAAATTGAGGAGATTTGAATGAGAAGGGTATTTTCTCAGGGAAACCTATAGAAATGGCTGAAGAGAAATCAATCCATTAATACATCTGGTCAGAGAGAGTGGCCAAGATTTGGGAACACAGCCTTTGGCAAAGAGGGAAACCAGAGTGCTCTGTATGTGTGTGTGTGAGTGACTTGTGCATTTATGCTGTTGTAAAGAGACAAGAAACTGTTTAAACCCACTCTGAAGATCTGTTTGAATTTAGACACACATACAAAACCAATAAGTTATTCTGTTTGTTGTATTAATAAAGATTACACTATATTTCTTATAAAGTTGGTCTCAACTGAATGATTCTCAGTGATTATATCTAACCAGAACCATAAATCATTAAAGGAGTTTTAATTAATAACTGAAAGGCCTTACCCTGTTTACACAAAGGTGGTGTTTCTAGGGAGGGCCAGAACTGTGCATAAAGTGGCAAGGTGCTTTGGCAGACTGTGAGTGGGGGAAGCTGCCCTTCCAGTCTGAGAAAAGAAAAAGCAAGGCCTTTTCTGTTGTCTCCATAGAGACACGATCCTTAAGTTCATGCAAGTAACCCTACAGCAGAGATGCGAATCTTGTTGTTGTTGTTGTCCCAGTTGTTGTTGCACTGCAAATCTCACCCCAGCTGAACAACTGTATCAACACAACAGCAATGAGTTCTAAAACCCCCAAAATTAGAACTCTAAATGGCAGTTTTAATTCAACCAGGCCCAATTTAACCAGCTACATTTATTCTAAATAGCTTTTATATTGTTGTTGTGTGCCTTCATATTTAGTCTTCCTTATTTAAAAGTCTCATGGCCTCCCTTAACTCACAGAACCAACGAACACCACTAAAACACCATTATCTTGCATTACATACTTAATCTTGGGCTTTTATTTAACTTTAAAGACCTGTAGACCTCCTCCACTTCCCTGCTTCCTGCCAGGCTATTCTAAACCTGCAGCCAAGGTTTGGTGCAGCTAACTATGTAGAACCTGCCATAATACCAGAGATAAAATGAAAAAGATTCTGTCCTTAGGCTAAGACACCTTGAAAAGCAACAAAGCAACAACTTGATATAATCCAACCTCATCTGAAGGTATAGTCTAGAATATCTATGACCTTCTCTTCTATCGCTCCCAAGTTATGGAATGGCCTGCCGGAAGAGACCCGGCATATTACCAGTCTTGACTGCTTTAAAAAAGCAGTCAAGATTGCTCTCTTCCGACAGGCCTTCCCAGACTGGTACTTCCACTGCCTCCCACCAACTGTCTTGCTGTTCTTTTAATAGTTAGTTGATTATTGTTAATTGTTAATTGTTGTGTGTTTTAGGGGGTTGGTTTTAGGTGGGTTGATGGGTGGGGAGGATTGGGTATGTTTTTTAATGTTTTTTAATGTAATTAATGTATTATTGTTGTTCGCCGCCTCAATCCATGGGGAGAAGCTGGATAGAAATTATTATTATTATTACTACTACTACTATTATTATTATTATTATTGTATACAAGCAACAGCCTTAACTGCAAAATTCCACATGTTTTCTAGGTTCTGCAGCTCAATAGAGCATTTTGCAGGAAACTACTCAGACACCAAAAGAGAAGCTGTACACTCTAGTGCAGCCTCTCCCAGCTGATTCTTTCAAGCTATACTGAAATACTAAAATACAATTCCCATCATGCCCAGTCAGTACATCCACCTTTGATTAAATCAAACTTGGGATGAGAACTGGCAATGCATTCCATTCAAAATAACAGCCTGCTAATTACAAGAAGTAGTTTATGAAGAGGTTGTCCTCCTTGACATGTCCACAATAGATATTAATGATTCATCAATGCAAATGAATCATGTATATATATATACACACACACACACACACAATTTTATATATATATATTTCCCTCATATATGTTAAAAAAAATCTACAACAGATTGTCTCAAAATGTTTTTCCAGTCTGAGCCTGTCACTGGATTGGTTGATTTTCAAATAGCCACAACCACATCTATCATCCAATCACCTCAGAGTCAGACTGGACTTCTTCTGGAGCCTGGTGAGGTCCATCAGCAGTTGTAGAATTCTTGCTGTGTTCTGACATACCTGGAAATGAAACAAGTTGGGTATGCATTAAAATTCTCCCAACTAAAGAATTTGTTTTAAGGAAGTTTCTTTACAGTCTTGAACTTTGCCAAATTGACACACACAGACATACACAATACAATTTACATCAATCAGAAGATGCAACTTCAAAATACGTTACCAAGATTGCAGTTACCTGCTATAGTACTTTCAAACATGTAAACATTCCTAAGTAATTACTTTCAAACATATAAACATTCCTAAGTAATTAAATTAACTATTTGAAATTAACTACTACTAACAAGTTTTATTTGTAGATCAATGCAAACATCACCTAGTCAAAATGCTTTATACCAGTAGTTGGAAAATTTTAAGTACCTACTATGATATTATCCAATACTTAAATCTCCAGACTTATCATATGTTTTATGAGTAATACTCTATTTCATTTCTATAAGTCCTATCTAATGTAAAAATTTCTTCTATTACAATATATGCTGCCAATATACCTCCACTTACTGCAGGCAACTGTACAAAATGGATCAAGAAAGAAATACATGATTTCCAACTTTATGGTACTTTAACGCCAAGAAATGTATTTTATTTTCTACTCTTAACTCTTTCAAAACTTGAGTGCTTCCCTGAAAACAAAACAAGGCTACCAAAAAAATTAAGTAGTGAATTCAGTATATCCAGAAGAAGAACATTTGGTAGCAAAATAAAAGAAACAGAAAAACTCAAAACAAAAAGAGGTCCCAAGGGGGTGTTCTCTTCTGAAGATATAGAAGCAGAGAACAACTGAGGCACAAAATGAAAAGGAAAAATGGGGAGTAAAAGAGAAATCTGCCCACTCCAGCTCTTAACAGTTTACTATGTCCTATAACTGGGATTCATTAGAGGAATTAAGATCAAGAAAATGTTTCCATAAGGTTAAAAATATTCTTCTAGATGTCACAGAGAGAGGTTTCAGGATGGAGAAAAGATGCTATTCCTTTTTTTTTCCTTTCTCCTTCTCCAGTAATCTTGTAACCAATACCCAATTCTCCTATCCTAACTTCAAAGTATCCTGTATTGTAGCACCTGCTCCTTGTGTAATTTTGTAATACTGTACTTTGCTATCAGCTAAAATGTACCAATATATATTTTTTCACAAAGCAGATTAAGTAACATACATATACTACAAAGATTCTTAATTTTGTTTCTGCAAACTTTTATGACTCTCTCATGATATTTGGGATCATTTATCTAACATTTCACTTTCAAGCTTATCTGAAGCATATCCTAATGTAAACGCTTAAAACTTGTTTAAACACAAAGGAACTTGCATTAATTGAAGGACAGACCACACCATTCAGTCTGGTCACTAATTCAGCTCAATCTGATTCAAGTGTCTTTCATGTGTCTTGAGTCTAAATTTAAATCTAAGTTGAAAATTCAAATTTTTGCTCCTACCACTGACTTTAATGGGAAATCAATAAATGCCTATAAATTGTTTCCTATTTATCAGTTTACAGAAACTTGCAAGTCTAATAACCTCTTATGAGGGGATTATGCTTGCGTAATGTCAGACAAGTAGGTTTTCGAGTTTGGGGCTACATATCATTATAAATAAATGAGACTGCCAAAAACATCTTGTCTCAGCAGAAGTGCATGAAATCACAATGACAGTAGCCATTTTGAAAAGGGTCAAATCTTCCATATCTTAGATGAAGAGATACACAATTGTATAAAACAAGTCCTCACAACCTGAGGTTTGTCTGTTTTTCTCTTTTTAAAAAGATACATTCATCCCTCTATGCTGTTATGAAATAAAAATGTATAAAATGCTCAAGATGGCCATGTTTAAGAAACCTTTAGCTTTCAGAAGCTTAGGTGTACTGGTTTTGGTGGAAGGGGACTCTTCATATTGAATAGGGCATATAAATGTGCATATAAATTGCAAACATCCAAATCGTTCAACAATAAAAACCTGCAAAATTTCAGACAGAAATGAGTGACAAGAGTTATGTTCCACAAAAACAGTTGATTTTCCCCCCCTGCTCAACTGGCATCAGAAGTATAGAAAATCCAATGGGAGTGAGGTGAAGGATAAATAGTTACCCCTCCCCTCATCTGGATACATCCCAAGACCCCCCATGGATACATGAAACTGTGGATAGTAGTGCATCCTATTGTATATGGGGAAGAGGGCTACTTCCACCAACTCCAGAGCCATTTCCTGTGTGTTGTTGGTGGAGGGGCAATTAAAGTTGGGCTGGGCAGGCAGGCCAGCAACGTGCAGGTGGCAGGCCCTGTGGGTGCCGCCCACCAAATACTGGCATTTTCCTTGTAGTATTTTCAGAATGCAGGTAACTGAAACTGTGGAACGTGAGACATGGATAAAGGGGGACCCCTGTATGGAATATACAAAGGTAGAAAAACATCTAGCATTTTCAAGCAAGCACTTGGTGCTACATCCTCTTGGATGCCACAAATATCAAAACATTTCAAACATCTCTGCTCTCGGGAGAGAGTGCTAGTAAAAGCAATAACCTTCTCTTACATCAATGGGACTGGAGAGCCCTGAAAAAGTATTCTATTATAACAAAACTACATCCCTTCATTTCCCTCTTGAACTGGTATTTTCCTAATACAGAGAGCTTGGAGAAGAGCAATCAGTTTGAAGAGGTACACTGCCTGTATCTCATCTCTGCATGTCTCTGAATCACAACTGCTAACAAATCTTTAGCAATGCCCAGATTTGGATTCAATCTGTTTCAGAGAATCCCTGCTTCAATTTAGACATCTTACAAATGTGTCTAAATTATAGTTTTTGTTCTGGATTCAGAGAGATACAAAGAACACTCCAAAATAATACAGATCATTTTCTGCATTTAGCCCATACTTTTTAGGATAAAACCACTCCAAACTCATAATCCCCTTTTCCACTAAAAACTGAACACTGGACAACTATACTACAACACTCGAAAAAGCAGAGGACCATCATTTTGTCTTAAACTGAAATTTATCCACAGTATATTGTTTTTTCCAATTACTTCCCTTAAGTGGAAACAGGTGGTACGAAGAAATGAAAACTATTGAACCTTTCAGCATGCAATCACAACTAATATAAGAAATACAGGATAGCTCCAAGTCTAAGCATCTAAATTTTATATGGCCTCAGCATACAAAATTAAGAAGCATACAAGTGAAATATTTTCAATGTTTAATTGCATTTTCTAGAAGTATAGTAACATAAAAAATATACAAGTACATTCTAAATTATTATTTATACTAGATCTAATTAAGAATATTTCTGTCACATAGTCCATGTTATCTACATGTGGTAACATCCTTTACAATTAACATGATGAAGCTGAATCACATGTATTACATGACAGTGAGCTACACCTTGCTGCCTTGCTTTAGGAGAGAAAATGCAGCTTACACTTGTTGAACTCTTCAGAAGTCACTGCCAGTTCTAATGATACATAAACACAGTCTCTTAGAAAGGAAATTAATACTGGTAAATCAAAAAAAAAAGGGGGGGTCATTCATAGTTGTTCCCTCCTAGTGGATTAATAGCACCTCCGGACTCTCTGTTCTTAACTCCATATTCACTTCTATATTAAAAAGTGTATTTTATACCTTTTTACAAGAAAAAAACCCACAACCTCTTCTCTTCAAATCCATGTCTGACCTACATTTTATTCTAGGTGACCTGAACAGAACAGGCACACAGACCCTCTCATATGTTCTTTTGTCACTATCAAAAATTATTACACAACTGTTCAAGGATTTTAACTAGATACTGCAACTGAAGAACTGGGAACACTTGAGTACTTTGTGTGTGTGTGTGTGTGTGTTATAGGACATGAACTTCTATATCAGCTACAGACCTACAATGAGATCTTTCTGGAATCTTTTAATGCTTTTCTTACTCTGCTCAGTGAACAGTGCTTGCATCTTGGTTTCTTATCAGAACCAATGCTCTTGGTTGGGACAGAAGGTTATTCCTTCCTCAGAGAAGAAGAAAATATGTCAATTGCAAAAAGCAAAGGATGCATATACTGTCTCATAAGAAAAAAAATCTATATTCAAATAAGAAAAATCCAAAATCCATAATACTGTGGCTAATCAAGACATCAGAGTGGTAAGAAAGATTCTGGATTCTCCAGAACACTTCATTAACCTGGATGATACACAGAGAAGAGGGTGAAGTTACAAGATAAGAACTGGCTTTATGCTGAAGCTATTAAGTCCCCCCCAAAAGTTGCCAGCATCAACTCACTTTTTCTTCTTCTTTTCTTCTCTTTCCTCTGGTTTGTGTGGCATTTAGCCTGATGGGGAGTGCCACAGCACTCAGAGGAATTTGTTCAATATAACAGATGGTCCTCATAAAGATGTTATCTAAGCATGATGCTGGGTCAAAAACAACAAGGTAATTGCATGAAATGGAAAAATTATCACTTAAAAATGTATGTAGTTCCAGGCAGGTTGAGCAAGATGATAAAATGATGAGAACAATTAATCTTCCTCATGGTTCTTATTAAAGTCACCCCAACCTACCCATGCTTGTCTCCACCCTTGGGTAAATGGGGGGGGGTCACTGAGATCTTGAAAGAGTTGGACACCCTTGTTGTAATCACACAGTATTAGTATTGCATCTCATGAGAACCTTAAACAGATGCAACTTTCAACTTCCATATCAAATATTGTGAGCCTAAGGAAACAGGTGACTAGGAAATAATACAAGCTTCACCCAGCTGGCATTCTTGCCCTCTCTACCCAAACGAATTGCAATAATTTTTCATGCTGCAGTATCAATGAACACATGCATACATACATGAGCCTCTCTTGAAAGGGCAACCTGATTTATCCCACTTGATCCCACAATGTCCACATCACATGTTCCCTGTTTCGTTTTTAGCACATGGTGAGTACCCTCCTGTCACTCCACTCCTTAAACTACTCATACACTGGGGCTCTCAGCTTTATAATCAGTATTAATTCTAGGGTGTTGAGAGTTTTGTTTTGGTGGTTATTTCATGTTACCCTGATTTTAAGACTCTATATATTTTTATATTTTAATTGATCTGTTTATTGTAAATCCCCCAGAAAATAAGCTAGTGTTATAGCACTATAAATAAAGTGCAATGTGAGGTTAAATGTTATTATTTCAGGTTGAAGGCACAACTCTTCCTTTTCCTCTCTGATATTTACGCCATATCACATGCCTGTCATGTTTTCCTGCATTGTTTTTCCTTTCCTTTCTGCATCTCCTGCTAACGTCTCTGACCATCTACATTTCTGATATCCTACTCATTGTTAAGTCATAATGTGCCCACTGAATTTAATATGTATTTGTTAAACTTTGTATATCTATCAACTTTGATGAACATCCATACCACTACGACCTCACTTCACTGCATGTCCACAAGAATAGCTGAGAACTGGGAGAGATCTGAACTACAAGAATGAAGTAGTTCGGCAACACCTGATGGATTATAATGATTTCAGTGATCAGTACAGTGTGGCTTTAGCCATTCATACACAATGTAAGTGTAGAGAGCCTTTATTTCCTGTAGCCCAGTTACAAGAATTAACGTATAAAGTGACATTATCTACTGAAATTAAGATCCTAACATTAAACAACTCCTCTGGTCTCTGAAATGCATCCTTAGTTACGTAGAAATAGCAAGAATTTTCCAAAAAGTGAAGTAATGACTACCAGTAAACTCAGGTCAGGAAGTTAAGCAACCTTACACAGCAAATTAGCACATTTCACAGTGATTGTGGTTTTCCATGATTCTATGCATTTCTGACTTACCAAGATCAAGGTTCCACAAATATGGTCACTAGCGGCAACCAGAAACTTAAATCTGGCAGTCAGCAAGGGAAGTCTGGGGGTTTTTCCATTACAGGAGAAGAAATGCATAGAAGCAACCCATCTGAAAATACCAGGGTGCATCTTATGGTGTAATGTAACATCAGTATTCTCAACTGAATGCACAGGTAAGGTATATAAGAAATTTTCTGACAGAGTTCTAGCCATATTGTGCCCATTCAAGCAGCCATCTTGAAGTCTTTATTCAGGCCACACATAAATCTCTTACGACAACAGGCAAGTTATCAGTTGACAAAGACTGCGGTTCTTATTTTTGCCAATGTCCAAATTATGCAGTGTTATGAAACATGATGATCTATTTGACCTATTTATAATTTATTTGCTAGTGCATTGTGTTTGCATAAGGCAGAATATATGCCCTGTTACCTCCATTTGATGCTATTGCTCATAACTTTTTATTACATCGTAACAGTGTGAGTCACAGTGCGAGTTAATAGACTTCCTTTTCTAAGACTTCCTGGTTTACCTGTTCAATTAGCATTTTTATCACTTCCTTTAGCCAAAATGACTTTTTCCCCCTCCCCCCTACACTCCTCATAGTGCAATCCTACCCATATTTGCTCAGGAATAAGCCACGCTGAGTTAAATCTATAACCACTCCAGCAAGTGTGTATAGGTTTGCTGTCTATCAGACACTTTTAGTAACTGCTTGCAGTCATGTGACCCAAAAGGACAGACTACAAGTTGGACCCAGAGTTGAGTTTTGCAGACATCTATTCAAATTGGAAGAAGAGAGATTTTTCTCAACTTTCTCTTTCCTTTCCTCTTCTCAACTTTCTCTTTCCTTACTGCTCTGGAGATTTGGGGGATCAGAGCAGTATGAGAGACAAAGCTAGGAGGAGGGGGAAAAGAATCTGCAAACATTACATCCCTTCCTTTCCTCAGAATAGAGCCTCTGTTAGATTCCAGTTCACAAAATGTATCACCTCAATCCAACTTCATGATTTGCAGCTGGTTCATAAAATGGTACCTTGTAGTTGGCTTAAACTAAAGATCAGCAGCTTCAAAATACAGTGTATGGAGGAGGGAGAAAGCATATGAGCATAAGGATCCTCAGAACTTTTTCTCATGTATAAGCTCATCCAGTAGTTCTACACTAAATCTACCCTCAAGCAACCATTATTTAGCAAGGTAACACTGAACATGTAAAATGAGCCTCCAGATAGCAAACTGTACTACCCTTTGAGGGGGTAAAAAGAGTATAACACAAATGTGTACAGATCCTTAAAATTATTTGGTTGAATAACCAGACAGCTCATCACCAGTCAGCATCAAGAAATTTTGCACAGGAGTTACAAAGCACTTTGGTGAATCTAGAACTTATGACTTATTTCACGAGCCTTAGAGTTTATATGCAACACAGCAGGGATGGGGATCATGCAACTACAATTCCCAGCTGCCCTAGTCAGCATATCCAATGTTGAGGAATTCTGAGAGGTGCAGTTCAACAATGTGGAGGGATACCTGATATCCATTCCAGCAAGAGAGAAACTGACATAAATTTTGCAAATCTTAAACACTCGCTTCAACATAACAAAATAAACTTAAGCTTTACATAACTTAACATAGTAAGTCTTTTTATGAGATAACAGACACAATGCTGTGCACAGACCAGGAAGACAGAGTTCAGATTGCTACTTGAGTCAGTTATTACCTGGCAGGTCTTTCTCACATCCTAGTGTATTTCATAAGATTTTTGTAGGATAAAATGATCTGACAATCACATCCGTCAACCTGAAAGTCTAAAGAAAGTTGGGATACAAGTAGGTTGTAACACAAACTCCAGTAGTGATAACTTCTACTATTTTTTTAAAAAAATATACATAACATCGCTTTTTTCATAGGGCTTTGGCAAAACGCATGATTTGCCCACACATGTTGCACAGTGCAATCTCCAGCATTAGAATTCTAACAATACAGGAAAGCAGAAAGCACCATACAGACACAACAAACTGAGTATTCAAGTTTGTGATAAGTGGAAATCTAAGAAGTGTGATAACTGGCCAAAGTATATTCGACATCCATATGACTGCTACTCTTTTGTATCTCACTAGCAAAAACCATTATGTCACAAAACAGAAGGCAATCAATACACATAAACATACAATCAGCCCATGCAATCTAATCTGGTTGTCAGTTTTACCTACTGACTGAAGAAGACAATGTGTACCATTCCTATTGATGTTTACAAACTGTTTCACCATATATCTTCTTCATGACAAAAATACAGTTACTGAAGCTGAAAATCCCAAACAATATTGAACTATAAACTGTATCTGGTAATGAATGATAAGAGCTACCCTAGTAAATCAGAAACATTACAGACTTCAAAATCTCTATATAAAACCCACACAGGTAATGGCTGGTGATTATGGAGCCTGAAAAGCAGAAAGAAAAGGAGAAGTGTATCTCTCCAGGAAACGATCACTGAGTAGGACCCAAATATTCTCAGCTTTCCATCTGAAAATCTGATTTTACTGTCTCAGCAACAAGCAAACTAAAGATACGAACAATACCAAAGGAAAACAGAAAAAAAAAAGGGTAAAACAAAGGAAGGTACTTTAACAAAAAGAGTTATATTCCAGGCACAGCACTTCCTGCTGCTCCCTGTCAAATGTACACACATCACTGCCCCGCCTGCCACATGAGAGATTAGAAAGCAAGTGTGCCCCAGGGTTGCCTCTTTTCTTCATGGCAAGTTTCCCAGCACTTTTAATAGCTGCATGACAGGTACTTCGAGACGGAACACGCCTTTACCCCTTCACTGTGCCATCAATGTGGGTAAAGCAGCACCTGTTGAGCTCCGACCTGTCGAGGAGGAGGAAGTGGAGCAGCCACTAGGGAAAGGGGGTGGGGGAGGAACGCCTCACCCTCGTTCATACGTGGCTGAGGCTCTATACCCAGCTTAAGAGGTCGGAGCAGAAGAGAGGCCAGGGAACCAGCCTGCCTCCCCTGTAGACAGCCAAGGGCGGGGAGAAGGAGTGTAACGGGGCCCATTTCCGCACCAGACTGTTATAGCGCTATTATTCCATTTTCAACATCCTACGGAATCCTGGGGTTTGAAGTTTATGGAGGGGCTCAGCCTGTAATAAGGCTGAGCCCCTCCCTCAACTGCAAACCCCAGGATTCCATAGGGTGTCGAAAACGGAATAATAGCGCTGTAACAGTCTCGTGAGGAAATGGGAACATAGGCGCCACAGTACGCGAGGAAAGACGGGTTACGGGAAAAGAAAAAGCCGTCGCCTCATACTGGCCCCATCTGAGGGGACAGGTGGGGCTCCCCCTCTCCGTTCCCCCCTCCCTCCCGAGCTGGAAGGAGCGACCACCCTCCCCCACGCCCTCCACTTTCCCCCGTTACCTTCGGCTCGACGACCACCAGCCGCGAGAGCCAAACGGGAGGGAGAAAAGGCCCGCCAGAGAGGATCAGCCGCGCCGGTCTTTTCCGCCTTCTTTACACTTCTCCCCCCGCTTACCCCCCACAACTCCAACACCGACCGGAACTGTCTGGCCGGAAGTAGAGCGACGGATTGCCACTCTATAGTCTTGCCGCCGTCAGAAACGGGCCGTCCTAGAGAGCCGGCTGCGCAAGGCAAGGTGTCATTTTTGACGTAGCTGTAACCATAGAAATAGCATCCGGGTCTATCGCCTCGGTCTTTTATTTCTCTTCCCTTGTTCTTCTATTCGCTAAAGGGGCGAACTCATAGACTGCGTAAAATGACAGATACCTCCAGGTTGGAAGGCCGTTATACACGGCACTCCTCCAAGTGCGAAACTAACAGGGGAAGTCATGAAGTTTTAAGAATGAAGATAAATACACTGTTTGGCTTCATGATTTTATCCCGGCGACGGGAGCGTTCCAATGAAAACAATAAATGAAATAAAAAGTGCTGCTATTCTTTTTTTCATAAGAGTACATCTTTTTTCATAGGAGTATATCTATGTGTATCTTGTCTCATTGTAAAGACTAATAAACGCACCATTACTTTTTTAACATCTCAGCGTTTTGTAGTTTGTATGTCTGTGGTTCTTATCACATCTGAAATAAGGTATTAGCAGAAATCCAATTACTGATAGGGCCTTGCCGCACCACACTGTTGTAGCGCTATCATTCCCCTTTCAACATCCTGAGGAATTCTGAGGTTTGTAGTTTACTGAGGGCAAGAGCTGTCTGACCTGAAAATTCTAAATGCCCCCTCCCTAAACTGCAAATCCCAGGATCCCATAGGATGTTGAAAGTGGAATAATAGCGCCACAACAGTGTCGTGCGGAAAGGCCCATAGTCTTAACACTTTCAGAGGGGTAGCTCTGCAAATCTTTTGCACTGAAAGCAACATCCCTTAAAGAAAGCAACTGGTAGGGACAATAAGAAGACTGACATCTTGAGGCCAGAGCAAAGTGGAGAAAAAGATGACCCACACAACACACAAGCACTTCTTTCAACACCATTTTTCTGTGCCATTAGAAATCTGTTAACGTTGGTCGGCAGAAAGAGACTACCCATTTCCACACTAGACTGTTATAGCGCTATTATTCCACTTTCAACATCCTATGGAATCCCCATTTCTGCACTACAGTGTTAAACTGCTGCTATTCCACTTTCAACGCCCTGTGGAATTCTGGGGTTTGCAGTTTACTGAGACCAAAGACCTCTTTGGCTGAGAATTCAAAGTGCCCTTCCCTAAACTACAAACCCCAGAATTCCATAGGAGGTTGATAGTGGAATAGCAGCACTTTAACACTGTAGTGCGGAAATGGTGCTGGGGTTTGCAGTTTTGGTAGGGGCCACAAAACTGCAAACCCCGGGATTCCATAGAATATTGAAAGTGGAATAATAGCACTATAACAGTCTAGTGCAGAAACGGGCTAAGCTTAAAGAAGGAAGTGGAACAGTGCCAGATTGTCACACCTCACCCTTAATTGCTTCCACACTTCCAGTAACAATCAATCAAACAATAATATGGGGGGGGGGATAACAAGAGGAACAGATCTCTCACCTCCCAGTCACTCTGCTCCTACCAGGATTCATCACACCCACAATCCTAGGATGTTTCAGAGCCTGGCTCCTCCAGTCCTCAGGGCAGGGAATGGAATCCCAGGATGAGCATGATGCTTTGAAAAGTTTCTGTAGGTATATGTATTTGGCTCATTGGAGCTGATGGTTTTTATTTGAATGGCATACTTTGTGCAGTTGTGGTTGATGTTTAATGTGCTGTGCCTAAGGTCATCACCAGAGTCTCCTCATTGTGACATTGTGACATCACAAGGTGTCCCTTGATCTCAGGTTTTGCCACAGAAATTTCAGACCCTGAGATGACTCTGACCTGGAGAGCCTATCACAAAGCCAGATTATAAAGAAAGGGAAAAAGGGAAGAAAGGAAAGGAAAGAAAAGAAGGAAGACAGTTGGGAAAAATAGGAGCTGGGCCTCCAGCACCCCAGACCACTTGGTTAAAAAAAGAAAAAAACAAACCTAAGAAGTTTAAAAGTTTGAAGTGCTGTAAACTAAAGGTATCCAGCAATGTAGGAGTGCATCTTATCTGATAGGGGAGCAGTGGACTCCTGCTGTCTTTTGGAATGTGTATAACTGTATACACCTGCATAACCCGCTTGATATGCTTAACCAGTATGCAAATATATACTCTGTAAATAACCAAAAACACAACAAAATGCTAGTAAGCCACCACAGACCTTTTTTCAAAGAAAATCAAACCAATGTAACATCTCTGAACTTTCTTGTTGCTCAGATCAGTCAGGGAAAATGCTCAACATGAAATTCTTTCACTGTTTATTATCTAAATAAAGAAATATTTTTATTTATAAAATCTTGATGTGTTTTATCCTACATTGAATCCTAGCTAGAGTATTTTATGGCAACAGCTGTAGAATCATTGAAGTTGGTCTAGTAGCAGAAAGAGTCATGAAAATGGTTGGAAGGCCACCACCACATAGGTTGAAAATAGATGTTTCAACAGCAGACTGTTCAACAACTCAAGTTTAAAATCTCCATCTCAGTCCCCACCCCAGCCCCCCGCCACCACATCAGCACTCAGTTGAATGCAGTCACTGTGAGACGTGGACATCCCAAATACAACAGGAAACCAAGGTGTATGTATTACAGCAGGAGGGGACAACTTCTTGGTGGTAGGGGGCTGCATTGAACCCCCCCCCATTCACTGGAGGTTGAACAGCTGTTAAAATTGGCAGCTGCCACAAAAGTTCTTGCCACCATTGAAGATGCTATTAAAATGCAGCAAAGACTGCAGTAGCTCCTTGTGAAGCAGGATGGTATCAGAATGCCCTCTCACACCACAGAACTTGCAGGACAAGGGTGTGGTTCTGTCCAATTTCATCAGCACAGCTGTAGTGGCAGAGCCAATATTGGTGGCAGCAGAAGCTAACGAGGATAAAGGAGGCCAAGAATACAACCAGAGTATGTTAAGTGTAGTCTTTTTTGAGATGCATACAGTTTCCAGAATAGGAGCAATCTTTGACTTTTCGCAAGACTCAGAATAAACCCCTGGATCCTGCCAAACTCATCCTGTTTTCACACCAGTAGTGTCATGTTAGCATCAAGGTTAAAATGATGTAATGATGCAGTAGTACCATGAGGTGTTCTGAGCTGAAACTGGCTGCAGTTCTAGGCCTCCCAAATGACTTTGGCCCTTTCCACAAGGGGTTAAAAAACGGTGTAGATCCACGGAGGTCATCTACACCGTTATGCGAATTGGGGTGGATTACTCTCGAGTAATTCCACATGCCAATCCGCGGTTGGGTGCCTGCAAGTGGCGGCGCCACATGCTTTTGAAAAACCACATTTTATGTGGTTTTTCAAAGGCATTGGCCATCCAGCCCCGTGCAGCCCCGTCGCAGCGCCCGTATGGATTTACGGACGCGCGAAAGGGCGTCCCTGCAGATCGGGCAGGGGGCGGGATTTCCAGCTGGCGAACTTCTCCAATTGGTGGAAAGGCTCCACCAGTCAAAATCCGCCATTTTGAGCACTGCCAGGCGCCGAGGACGCCACGGGACGCCGCTCCGTGTAGAGCAGCGAAATGCCCTGCTTCGCGTGGCGACGGAAGGAGGTAAGCCCACGTTTTAGTGTGGCTTTCCCCATTTCCCCGCCTACGCGTGGAAAGGGCCTTTGTTTGGTACTGAAAACTGACACACATTACCTCTGCTTTATTGGTGATAGACTGTGTCTCTGTAGCAGGAAACGTATTCCAGGCTTTTAATTTATGGGGGCTCCAGCATCTCCACATAGCAAGTTGTAAAGCTAGATCTTTAAGCAACTGATTCTACACAAATTATATAATGGCTTACACTTCAATTCACCATAATTAGCTAAACAGGATCTCTGAATTCAGGAGTAACCTCACCCACCCAGAAGAGTTCCACAGAAGATGGATTCCCAAGGTTTATACAGTGTTGAACTGAACAAAGGAATTAAATGTGTGCAGTTGTAACTCATCTCCTATTATAATCACTACCAGAGGTGTACAAGCAGGTTGGTAATGGGAAAAGTTTAGTCCTCCATTCCATTACCAGCTGCATGTCTTTTCCCTATCTTAAACTGTCAAGCTAAACTATCTAGGAGGGCCTAATAAATACAAATAAACCTTTTCTGTGGCACTGGGTGAAGGTTAGTGTTTGGCCATTATTCTAACAGGGACTCTAAAACCCATTTGGTTAGTGGCAAAGGCTGTTCTCAGTACACAAAGGCTGACTTTTAAAAAAGGTCCTATTACAGTGTACCTGTGATTTCCCCCACAAAGGTTTTGGGGAAATCATGTCTTCAATCAACAATTGCATATGCTTCAACTGTCCCAAATTGGTAGGATCAGTCCCCAATTAATCCTTTGCTATTCAACTTTTACAGCTACTTTTTAAATGCCCCAGTTCTTATCTCCACCTCCCACTTTTGCCCTTCATCCTTGATTTACTTCAGTTGCTACAGACTGAGATCCAAATGCAAAAATAGTTTGCACTCGACTCAGTTGGGAGAGAGGATACAGGGTGGGGTGGGGGGCAGAATCTTGTCCTTCTCTGTAGATTCAGGCAAAAAAAAAACTGCTGCATTTTCTCCTAGCTTGTGTGTTCTTCTTGATTAATATGTTTGGGAATCATGAATCTTGTTCAGCCACAAGTGTCCTGGTTTTCATCTGTGATATGTTGAAGGCTATGCAATTATAACTCAAGGGCAGGATTACACTGTTAGAGAAAGGAACAGACATGGGGTGAGGTGCCAGAGATATATTTTAAAACAGAGCTAATGTAACAAATAGAAGCATCTGTCAACAAACCTCTGAAAATAAAACAGCAGTACCATTTTTTCCAATTTCAATAAAGATTTTATTTTGATAGCAGGATACAGAAGTATTACTAAATTACTGTAAAGGAAATGATTAATTATACTACATGCTTGATATTATCTTGGAGAAATTAATAGAATTATTTTTGTTAGGCAACAATGCTAGTAGATTGTGTTTCCATGTACTTATGTTATGCAAAAACATATTCATGGCATTGCCAGTCTCAACAGTGTGACATTTATTTATTTTAGCATGACTCCAGCATGCTGACATGAAAGCCAATCTAATTAAAGTCATTGATGATAACAAGGTAACTGAGCAAACGTGTCTATATGCATTTGAGCTTCCCCAAGCATTCTAACTGTACAATGGCGGACTCTTCAGATGTTCCTACACCTTCACTTGTGGCAAGAAAGAAGACAACTTTGACCATCCAGGACAAAATTGACATCATAGCTGCCATAGAAAATGGCAAGAAGAAGACAGAGATTGCAGAAAAGTATGGCATAAAGAGAAACTCCTTGTCTTCCATTATGAAGAAGAAAGATAACATTTTAGAAGCCTTTGAGTCTTTGCCATTTGACCCAAAAAGAAAAAGGTTAAGGATGGCATATTATGCTGATCTGGAAAAGGCTCTGGTGAAGTGGTACCAAATGGCTCAGTGTTCAAATGTGCGAATAAATGGACCATTGCTACGCATCAAAGCCAATCATTTTGCCGAGAAACTTGGACATGGTGATTTCAAATGCAGTAATGGCTGGCTAGATCGCTTTAAATCAAGGTATGGATTAGCGTTCAGATCTCAGCTGGTAGAAGCTACTCCTACTAGTCCGACAGCTGGTACTGCAGCTGATGCAATAACAGTTTGGCTTCAAAGTATTCTGCCTTACTATTTAAAGGTTTATCAGCCAAATGATATATTTAACATGAAAGAAACAAGATTGTTTTATCAGATGTTACCTAGTCATACATTTGTATTTAAAGGAGAAACATGCTCTGTGGGAAAAGTAAGCAAGGAAAAATTAACTCTTGTGGTTGGTACAAACATGGATGCCTCTGAGAAACTTCCTTTGCTTGTTCTTGGAAAAAACAAAACTCCCTGCTGCTTTCAGTCACAGCTTATAGAATACCAGTTCAATGCTATGCCATGGAAGACTTCAGACATGTTTGAACAATGGCTGAGCAAACTCGATAAGAAGTTTCAAACACAGAAGCGTCACGTCATTATTTTTGTGGACCCTTTCCCACATTTTCCTGAGGTAAAGAATTTAAACTGCATCAGACTTGTATTCTTTCCTTCTTGTTCTCTTTCCAGATTTACAGCTATGAAACAAGGGATTATCCAGACTCTGAAAGTCAAATATTGGTCTCTTCTTCTCAAGAAATTTATAGACTGTGTAGACAGTGACAAAGAGTTCACACTGACTCTGCTGGATGCTCTTGGTATGTTGCAGCTCTGTTGGAGAGCTGTATCCTCAGGGACAATTGTTAAAAGTTACATTGAGGCAGGTTTTATATCAGAATCTGGGGAACAGGCTGATGTAGATACAGAGGCTGAAAGTAGCTTCAGTTTGACTGGATATGCACTGGCTGCAGGAGTACAGTTTCCAAAAGTCTTATCTTTGGAAGAATATGCAGCTTTGGATGATGACTTGATAAGCTGTGAAATGACTCACAATGAGATCTAATGTACTCAAAAATATATTTCAAGTTGAATTTGCAGAGAAGACTAAGGCAGTGGGTTTCCTGAACTTTTGTGTCACAGAATGAGTCCTGGGTAGCTTTTTAGATACTCTTCAAAGATTCCTCACAAGTCATCAACTGAATTAATCTCTTCATAGTTCCCTAACAGTTTTAGAGAATTTTATAGCATCCAAATAAGTATTCAGAGGGAAGATTTTAATTGATTAGTACATTTTAAAAATGTCTGTATAGTGCAAACCTCAGTCGTGACCTTCAAAGCTATACCCACAAACCCTAGCTATCTTTGGAGGCATACCAAGGATTCAGTAATCATCCAGATTTTGCTGTCAATGTGGGCAGAAGCAAGATATTTTGATGTCTGGGGTGAAAGACAAGATGCCTTCCTCCCTGCCCCAGTCCATGGACAGAAGCTGTCTGTTCTAGCAGTTAGATTATATTTTGATAATGGTAGTAGAATGCAGGAAGAATGTGTGGAACATACAGCTCTGTTATTCAACAGCTGGAGAAGAAGAAAATAATAGCTGGAAAGTTTATAAGGAGCAGCCAGGAGACTACCACTACTACATTGTTATATGAAAAAGTTGTTTGGCAGGGCTGGCCCTGGTTGTCAAACACCCACCATACAACAGTGTGTAGCTAAGGTGGACTGGGTTTCCCTTAGTGGGTAAGAAGTTGAACAGGCCTCACTGCCTGTATATGATACAAAATTCTGTGGCTTGTGTTGCAAAGTTAGTATCTCACCATCTTATTTGAATACTATGCTATTGCTCTAAAATATTTCTTTGATTGCTAACTATAAACTTTCCCTAAATAAATGTAAATGCCTGCTATTCTGCCTTTCTCTTTAGTTATTTTTGTCTCTTCAAAAGGTTACTGATGAACTTTAATTTACAGGCACTGGATCACTTCCCAAAAATATACAGTTGGGTCACTCAGATATCTTCACGGTTCATAAATAATCTATGGAAGGTGATCCTCAGCGTGGGCTGTTGCTTTAGAATGTAAGTGTGTGGATGGAACAGATTAACGTCTATCCTATCCAGCATTGTTTGCAAGAATATCAGGAATCAACAGGTGCCTTTCTTCTGGTGTAGCTCAGTCGAAATCCCCTCCTTACTATGTTAATGGTAAAGTTATTGCTTTTTAACTAATCAGTATTGACTTCCTCCTCCCAATGCATGCACTTTACATCAGGGCTGGGCAACTTGCAGCTCTCCAAATGTTGCTGAATTGCAACTTCCATCAACGCTTTCCAGCATAACTAGAGATGAAGGGTGATGACAGTTGCAATCTGGAGGACAAGTAGTTGCCTACCACTGGTTTATAGGAGGGATTTCTCCTGTTTCCTCCATAGACAAGATACTCTCCATATTTGTTTAACTACATACCCTGGCATCCTATGCAGCACAGTGTTGACTAGGGATAATGGGAGTTGTAGTCCATCTGGAAGGATGCCAGTTTGGAGAAAGCTGCTCTATGGGTTTAAAAAGCTGCTCTACGGGTTTAAAAAAAAACAACAGATGAAGATTGTAGAAATTACTTTCTGGACTAAACTGTCAGACCCTCATCTCAAATGGTCAGGGCCCTGCTAGCTGGGAGATCTTTTAGTCTAAAAAATTAACTCTGAAAACAGATATCCTTCCATCTTGCTCTAACCTGAACAACTGCCTTAAGATTTCTGCTCATATTTGAATGCTGTAGGTGTGGACAAAATCCCCAAGCAGTTGTTTCCTGAAAACTCATAATGGCAGCAGTGGGGAAGTACTGTGAAAAATGAGAATACAGTTTGCCCTTGGTATCTGCTAGGGTTTGGTTCCAGGACCGCCCCCTCCACCCCCACCCCTCGTAGATACTAAATTTCATGGATGCTAAAATCCCATTATGTACAATAGTGTAGAAAATGGTATCCCTTATGCAAAATGGCAAAATACAAGTTTGCTTTTTGGATTTTATTATTATTATTTTTATTTTCAAACAGTGGTTAGTTGAATTTGTGGATACAGGATGCATGGCTGTGGAGGACTAACTGTACTTGTCAGTATTTGCAATTGTGGGTGAAGAGGAAGTAATTGACATTGCTGCACTTATTGGAATTAAACTGCAAGCTATTCTGCTTGTCTGATCTCACATCACACACTCTCTTCCCTGATGGATAACTGGTACAGAAAATGATGTTTTCTCAGTGTTACAGACCCTGTGCAATATTAGGATAATCCCACTGTTTTAAATCCACATTTTACAGGCTGGTCTGCTATGTGAAATGTGATAGGATTCTTCCTAAGTCATTTTTTAAAATTTAATTTAGGATGCAGTTTCTCATTTCTGAATCTTTTTCTGTCAATTGTTTAAAATGGTTTACTGTAGCTGACATTTCTGAGTTCATTATGTTTCTTTCCATTGGTGTTGGGCAGGACTTGGAAAACCACAAGCTAAGGGATTTTATGGAAACTTGTAAAAAAAAAGTTCTGTCCTCCTGTATAAGTGCATTTTATAATTTCAAACTACTCACATGTTCTGGCTAAGATTGTGAAATTAGTATGGTAAGAGCAATATTAGCAGCAAGTAACACAAGGTGCTTTTCAGGCAAACTCAAGATCATTTTTACACTACATAGCAGTGATGTATACTCGAGTTGATAGACTCGGACTCTAGATGGACTTAAGTCACTTCAGTGACTCGACTTGGACTTGACTCGGCAATAAATGATGCACTGACTCTACTTGAGACTTGGATATTTTTAATGACTGACTTGCTGCCCTTGGTTCAGTAACAGAACACATTCATCAAGAAACCTTATGACTTTGAACAACACCTCATCTGTTTTTGCCTACTGGTTGCATGGCAATCTGTCTCAAGCCCAAAGTGTGGGTGCATTTCTCAGAGGAGAACAGGAAATTAGTTAGGCAAGGGGCTTGAGGCAGGCTTGAGGTCTGCTCAGCTGTCTGTCCTGTTGCATATTGGAGGAGCCTTCTAAAACTTTACCTAAGAGCGGAAGACAAGTCTCACTGCAGGGTGCATTTCTCAGAGGGAAACAGCAAGTGTGTTAGGCAACAGCCTTGAAGAGGAAGGATCCTTTTTTCTAAAGCTTTTGAAGCTTCAGTAATGGGGAGTAACAAGGATCCTATACTCCATTTCCGAAGCTACGGATGGAAAAATCGCAAATGTGGAAGCCCAGTTCTGTTTAAATTGTTAAAACTGAATTTATTTGGCTCTGTCCAATAATTCTGGAATTTTGGTTGGGGTATAAAGTTGACTTCCAAACTTGAGACTTGAGTTGGAACTTGACTTGAAACTATCTTCAAGGACTTGAGACTTGACTTGAGACTTGGAGTAAAAGACTTAAATAGATCACTGCTACACAGCTATCTGATCCCACTTTAACTGCCTTGATACCATACACAGAAATCCTGGAATTTGTCTTTTGTGAAATATTTAGAATTCTCTGTCAGAGAGCTTAGTAGCTCACCAAACAAACAAACACCATGCTATTCTGATGCTAACATAGTACTAACATAAAATACCTTCGTACAAATTGAAAGGACATTATGGATGATATTTTAATTGAATCTGAAAAAACTTTGATACTATATTGATTTTAACTATTGCAGAGAAAGAAAGAGATAAAAACAATTAATTGGGAGACAAAGGCCATTTTCCCACTACACTCTTACAAAGTGATTATTCCAGTTTCAACATCCTTTGGAATCTTGGGGTTTGCAGTTTAGGGAGGGGCCTAAGCTACAAACCCCAGGATTCCATAGGATGTTAAAAGTGGAATAATCACGCAAAAGAGTGTAGTATGGAAATGGCCAAAAGAAAAGGGACAGATTTACTAGCACTGGTCTAACTATTAAAAGGCTTCTTTTGTTGTATCCAGTTATAACAATGTAAAGAATGATGTGCACATGAACAGAACATGGGCAAGTCTGCTTGCTGCAGATCTGATTCTGTGTCAGTTTCCACATGAAAAGCTGAAAGCAAATGTCTGACAAGAGCAAATTATATGAAATTCTGTTCCACCTTCTTCATATAAAATCATTTAGGCAGTTCCTAATTACAAGTATACCTCAGTTAACAAAGAAAGGAGGAAGGCTATTGAAGGTGGGAGGAAGAAATATAACACCAAGTAGAGATGTTATTTGGTAAAATTTGGTATCAGAGGCAGAAATAACATGGAAAGAATAGGGATAGGATCCTGCACCGCAAAAATTAAGAGCAGTTCAACATGTTTTAGAAATTTTGAACCCAAAACTCATATTAGATATGTCTGAAATGAAACAACCTGATCAGGTAAGCCTTGCAGAAGTAAACAAAAACAGGTGTGTGGGCGTGGCAAGTGTGCACAGAGAGTGCGTGCGGGTGGCAACTGAGCACAGAGAGGTGCGTGGGAATGGGGATTAGTCATGGAAAGGTGTGTAGGGCTGGCAAGCACATGTGGAGAGGTGTGTGGGGCTGGTGAGCTAACATGGAGAGCTGCCAGTGGGTGGCAAGTGAGTGTGGAGAAGTGCGTCGGGGTGGCAAGCATGTGCAGAGAGGTGCATGGGGGTGGCGAGTGAGTCTGGATAGGTGCAGGAGGGGGTGGCCAGCGGGCGCGGAGAATTGAATGGGGGACCGGGGTACTACAAAATTTCCCGTAACGAATGCAGCCTGAAAATACGGTTGCATCTTATGCCAGTGTGTCTAATACCGGCAAATACCATACGTACTACTTCCCGTTCCCACAGCCTGCCCGCTGCTGCCCACCAATGTGCATTGGTGTGAATGTATGTTTCTGCATCACTGCAAAAATCCGAATTTGCTTTGATGTCAGAATGAGATTCGGATTTTTTCCGGTTTTCAAATAGTGCACTTTCCTACCACATGGCAGTGCATTATCAGGGGATTCCGTGCAGAATGACAGAAAATAGAGTGCAGCTAATTCACTCCCACATGCAGAACAGTTCAGTGCTACAACACAGTAATCTGCGGTAGTAACCCCATGCAGAAAGGGCCATTGTCCAAAAAATACACTGAAGAAATGTATCAGACTTGACCTGCATAAGAATTCTAACATGCTACTTAATTCTTATTGTTATCTAGTAAATGTAATGGTTTATCTTTGTAAACACTGACTCGGCTTGAATTGTATACAGTATATAAAGTAAAACAGAAAACATGCTGCCATAAAGTTATTAAATAATTTTCTAAATAAACATTGAAAAAATCCTGACCCTTTGACACAAAAATGGTGTTATAAGGGGGGAGGCAGAGCTGTGTGGTAAACACAGGGCACCTTGTCAAACTGGGAATTGCCACACCAATTGGGAAGCAGGAAGGACCTGTCACAGCATACTAAACATAACAATTAATTAAAACTGATTTACAAGGTTAAAACATTTTTTAAATTATGTACATCAGTATTAGAGATGGTAAGTGGAGGTAGTTCACACTTTTTTCCAAGAATGAACAGGGTTTTTTTCCCCAGTTGCTATATTTCATAAAGAACATTCTCAGGAAGAAGTGTAAAATATTTCTGAAGTAAGGATTTACTTATCTATAATTTGGTCCTGTACTCTTTACTAGCAGTTCTGGCTGTTGAGGATCAAGGTCACTGGTTATTATGACAGTTTTCCCCTGAAACCAGCTCTCCTGTCCTCCTGCTTAGGGCCCCAAGGAACTCTTAAGCACTCTTGAGAAACTTTGAAATCTTTCTTTCTCCTAAAATGGACAAACACACACACACACACACTTTGGAAGCTCTGCATCAGTAACTCATTATCTGGAATGTTGATTATTCTGCTTTGGCAATACGTTTGGTTGGCTCTGTCCAACAAATCACAAGCTGAAAACAAGGACACATGTGGCCAAGCAACATCAGAGTATGGTAAAGATGGCTATGACAGGCTGCAGCAGTTTGTTTTTTTGCTAAAGCCTGCTTGGAAAGGCAAGATGTCACCCCTTTTTATGCATTCCTCTGCTAAGTTAACTGAATGCAAACGACTTCTGGACTTTGAGCTTAGCTTGCTGTAGGGTTGCCAGAGTGAAAACTGGAAACAGGTGCTATACCTTTAATGATTATATAGAAGAGGGAATTTCAGCAGGTGTTGCTTCTTACCTGGCTGTGTGACAAGCAACACATGCTGAAATTGCCTCTTCTACACAAACATTAAAAGTACAGTATCTAGCGCCAGTTTTCAATCTGGCAACTCTAGTTTGCAGCAACCAAAGTGAGCTGAAAACAGAAAAGGAAAATAGGAGGAGGAGAAAGAAACCGGGACATTTTAGAAGCTGCTGAAAAAGTGGGCAACAGAGTATTAATTATGACCATCCCTGCCAAACTGTGACAGTTGGATGGCATGCCATGGGATTCTGGGAATTGTAATTCCCCAAAAGCAACATTTCTTAGCTCTGGTTCTATTTATAAAGATCAGGGGCTCACAAGAGTATAAAACTAGCCCCTGGATCTGCTGAAGTTGGTCATTCCAGTATTACATGCCGCACAATCATATGCATGTTTACATGGAGATAAATCTCAACTGCACTTATCCCTGGTAAATGTGTTTAGGACTTTGCCCATAATCATTTTTGACACTACCAGTGCCTAGTCATATGACAAATCACTTCTTTCTTGTTTCACTGTTATACTTGGAGGATTAAAATCTTACTTTTCAGAGAGCACCTTTGTTTTTATAAATGAAAGACCTATTCATCTTTAGTAGCTGGCAGGCTCTCAGTCACTGATAATGTACAGCCATACATTGAGGTGAATTATATCCCAGCATTTAATCTGAAACTACCTGTGAAAAAGATAAATGCTTGAGCTCACAGATAAAGAGATACAGGAAGGGGATTAAATGGAAGAGTTCACTGAGAAATGAGACAATCTTTTTTAAAAAAAGAGAGAGAGAGAATGCAATGTTTTTGTAAGACATCACATTTTTATCATCGTCTATCAAAGTAAAAGTGGAAGGGGAAAAACCCACACATATTTCACATTAGGAATTGGGTAAGCCTCTTAAATTTTACACAACGAAGTAATACTTGGACCCTAAAGGGAACAAACAGAATAGTCCTGGGAACAAACAGAATGAGTCCTGTTTAAAGCAATGGTACTTAATGATGTTTTTGCTCATGGTCAGGGACTGAAAAATATTTTTTTAAAGGAAAACTATCTACCATTATCATCTCAAAGTCCCAGGTAGTTACTATTGTAGTTTTAAAAAATATAACTCTATACTTGTCTGTTTTCAAGAGCAACTTGTGCTATAAGCATTTAGTGTTATTTTTCTAAAAATATCAGCCATGAAAACATGCTGGATGACCTTGAGGAGGTTATACACTCTAAGGGGAAGGCAGTGGCAAACCTCCTCTAAACAAATCTTGCCAAGAAAACCAGTGATAGGTTCACATTAGGGTCACCATAAGTCAGAAAAAACTTGAAAACATACAAGAAACAAACAAACAAACACACTTATTTAAAGCAATATTGCTTTAAATAAGTATGTATATTTATATGTTTATTTATATCCCACTTTCATTCCATGAAATTCACAGCAGCCTACGTAAAGGATACGTTCAGTCACCCATCCAAGCTCTGACCAGACCTCTAGCAAGATGGTTGCATTACATGCCTTAATATCTATGCATGCAAGTACTTATTGTCACCTTATCTTACAACACAGGTGTAGTGAATTAGGCCTCTGGCAGATGGATTTTAGGGTACTTATTGGCATCATGGTCAAATGTTAACAGCAGTCCAGTGGCAGGCAAGTTAACTGGTACTATGAGATAGTAAGATAAAAGAAAGCTGAGAATGGATTTGGAGAGGGAATGTTTCTTGGTTACTAAAGTGCTTATACAGTTCTTGTAGCCATGAGATGGTTTCCTAATGGGTTGCACTTGTGCACTTTGATTTTCTTTGTTTGATTCTGAACTATATAGCTTCTGGGAGTCCATCTTCCATAGGTGTCAGCCAGGGTGGTTAGGCACCCAGTAAAGATCTCTACATATAGCCAGTGATGGGGAATTTGATTGTCAGCCAAGGGATAATTTGAGTAGAATTATTTGGTAGCCCAGTTCTACCATGGGCTGTGAGGGGATGCTGGAACCCATAAGCAAAAAGATTGGAATGCTTCTAGCTTCTGCTATAGCAGTAATGGGGGGCAGTGTTTGACACCAAAAGAACTTTTGGGGAGGTCAAGAATTGCATTCAGTTTTGGAGTAAGTCAGCACACAAACCCGGCTCTTTTTATTTATTTATTTATTTATTTATTTATTTATCTATTTGCAACTCCTGGAGCCTCCCTCCAGGACATCCCTCAAGACCTCAGAACCCACTATCTTAATCATGTGGGTGATTTTTACCCCAAATGTTCCAAAGTGCTGCAAATCATGCCCCACTCTGCTCTTCCAACCTTCCTGAAAGACTAAAAAAGAGGAAATGAAAGAAACCAGGCTCAATCCTACACCAAATAAAACTGTTGGTTGATATCACATCATTTCTGGTTTCAGTTTGGTGCAATGGTTTGGCTTTCTGGGAGCTCTGAGACAGGGAATAGCCCCTCCCTACCCTGACCTACCTATTAGAAGAAATGTACATTCAAATAAAGATACCTGTTCTTTAACAACTTTTGTACATGCAAACAAAATGTTTAATATCATGATGCACATTTAGGATAGAGTGGGGATTTCTAACAGTTCCTGCATAGAAAGAATCAGACAATTCTCTTTGTAACCTTGATGGAACATTCCCTAGGACAAACTTTTCATGTTGGTGACACACTTTTTAGGCATGCATCATTTCGCATACTAGCAAATCGGAGGTTAAACTAACCCCTTATAAGAGATACAGATACATACATAAATTGTAATAACAAAATGTATGGGGACACAACAGATCTCATGAAAACCTTTCATATAGGCCCTTTCTGCACCTTACTTCTTTCCTGTGCGGGGACGTGGGGATCACACGAGCAGCCTCTTGCGAGAGGCTCTCATGTCCCCGCTGCTTTGGCTCCGCAGCCGTTGCCTGCTGGCTGGCAGGCAGTGTTAGGGCTCCGCCTCTTCCTTCCACAGTGCAGCCAAGTATTTTCCCAGGCTGTACTGGGGAAGAAGACACGAGGGCCATGACTCTGGAGCTCCGCATGCAAGGTAAGTGCATGTGGGGCCCTGGAGCGATACGCAATCGTGCACCATTTTCAGCTACAAGCTGAAAATGAAATAGTGCATGATTGGTGCCTGCCGGTCCCGGCAGCGTCGCGTGATTGCGAGGACGTCATCTGAAACGCTCCTCGCAATTGTGTGGTGCTCTGGAGGCCCTTTTGCATGGCAAATGCCATGTGAAAAGGACCATAGTTTTAAAAATATATGATTTATAAATAATAACATACATTTCCAAGATTGTACGTGACTCACCTATGCACTTCAGGCGACACACCAACATATCACAGCACACTGTTTGGAAAGCCCTGTCCTAGAAAATGGCAGGAGGACCTTTTCTCTCTCTTGGGAGAACTGGGTGCGGGATAATGTCTTGCAATGACAGAGGGCACTGTGGACTGATACCATGTGTGTAGCCCTATCTCACTGGAATGGAAAGCAAAAGCAAGGAGTAATCCTTGTAGGTTCTAGATATCTAGACAAAGATCTTGAGTGCCAAGGCTAGGAAAGAACAGAGAAGTCTAAGGTAATGGTGTTGCGAAACTGCAATTTCCCAGCAGATGAGAGAAAACTGATTTCTCCTTTAAGAGTGTGTTGTATGACTAGAAAACACTTTAAGCCTTGGGTGAAAAATCAATCTATGTTTAATAAGTTCAGAAACACAAACCATAGAAACAGAATGAATTTATAAAGAAATGGTTAAAAATCGTAATTAAAAAGGAAAAGCAATGTGAAGATTTATCACTTCTTGATGAAATTAAGTGTTCTACAGATTTTTGTTTAAAAAATGGAAATTCTGGTTTACAGGAGTTTATGATCCCTAGATGTTAAATGTTTCTCTTTAGAAAATGGTAGCATTCCTGAATATTTTGCCTGACATTGGGCTTTGATTATCAAAATGCATGCCCAAATATACCAGAAAGACAAAATGCTACTCACACTTACAAAGGAGTCTGATCTATTGAGCACAGAGGGGCATAATTGCAAATAAACATATAAAGGACTGCAGCCAGGGAGACTTATAACACAACAATAAGTTTCTTGCAAATTTACATGGAAGCTAGATCAGCTGTGACATAAATGTTAAGCATCAGAGACATTTAAGAGAAAAGTTGCTTCAACCACATTTTAAAAAAATAGTTCTAGCTTATTTGTGGCAGTTGTTTTCTAATAATTTTAAAGACTGAGACCTCATTTCTCCCTGTCAATTATGAGAACCGAGTAAGGTTCAATTTTCAAAACAATCATAATAATGAAAAGCTCCAAGCCCATGAGTTGAACATCTGTCATTGCAACCTTAAAAGCTCTCCAGAAATTGTAGCAGAACATAGAGGGCACTAGAGGCCGCTGTTAAAGCAGTAATCAAACAGGTTGATGCTGGCAGAAAACATGGATATCTGGTCCTCAGTTAATGACAGTAATAGTGCATCGGTTCAGATGAAGTTGCTTCTTGTTCAGCTTCGAGTAAATCTTAACATTTGGTTTTTTTTAAATTTCATGTAACATTTTAAACATTACAGGTGCAGCACTTTCCATTAAGTTCTAGGAGTAGTGACAAAACTGTTTGTCTGTGTCCTTGTCCTTTTCAGTAAACTCATTTGGGTCTTCTTTCTTTCTTTCTTTCTTTCTTTCTTTCTTTCTTTCTTTCTCAACCAAATACATACATTCCAGGGTTTCTTTGCTTAAAAATGTAGTTTTGTGTGTTCTTCCTCATTAATAACTCTTGTTCTCTCATTGCCTGGCCACACCCTTTTGATCACACTCGAATGTTACTTATCCATATATATCTCAATTTGCAATCTATGAAATGTTGGAGGGTATGTTCTTATGATCCTTACTACGGCTCTTTCCACAGGATGTTGTCATCCACACTGGGGATGGGAGAAGGACGGGCTCTGGAAGACACTTATGTATGATGTTGTCCGGGTGCCATCATTCTCCCATTCCCAAGTGGTGCGATTGCATCTCAATCATTGACAGGTTTTCCCCGACAATGACTAGCAATGGTGCCACTCTCTTGCTGCCCACCCACACTTACCTGAGCTGTGGAGGATCAGGAAGCACAACGGCTATGCTTCCTTACCCAGCGCAGCCTGGGACTGTACCTGGCTGCACTGCAGAAGCAAGACGTATGACCATCGTGCCTTCTGCATTGCTTACTGGTGAGCTGGTGTGGAAGGGAGTGCTCAATCACACTCCCCTCCCCAGAGAGCCACTGCCTCCATCATCACCGGGTAGTGCCAGGAGGATGGTAATGTGTGGAAAGGACCTAATTAGTGTGTGTGTTTAGGTGCCTTCAAGTCACCTGTCAGCTTATGGCAACGATATGAATTCCATTGGGTTTTCTTGGGCAAGGAATACTTAGAGGTGGTTTTGCCAAGTCCTTTCTCTGAAATCTAGCAGAAAGCAATTGGTGTTGGTTAGCAGTCCAAGTACTAAGCAGGGCTGACCCTGCTTAGCTTCCAAGATCAGATGGGAGCTGGTACCTTTGGGAATTTACCATCTTGAAATTTAAAAGATCTTATAGCTTATCCATAAGATGGATGCTGGAACAAGAAATTAAAAATCATACAGCTAGGAAGCAAGCAGCTAATACAGCCACTGATGGTGCTTTTCTTGGTCAACTGCCATATGATGATACCCTCCCCCACCCATGAGCCTTCTGGAATCTAATCTTCCATATGTTGTTCAGGTGCAGTGCTTAGGAGCATCAGTTCATGTAATCCAGTCTGCCAGGAGATAGAGGACACAGATGGCAATATGGAACAAGGACCATATCTACTTATTTCAGTAAACTCTTGGCTCCTGCTGCTAGGTCATGCTCAGCTGCTAACGCATCATCCATTTCCATCTAAGATGCATACACCAGAGCACCATATCAATTTGTGCAATTAAAAATAAAGTCAGAATTGTACGCCAAGGTATCTCAGATGTAGTGGTAAGAAAAGCTGGTTCATGTGACCTGCATTTTTTGAAAAAATGAAAAATAAATTATGATATATTTTCCCTTTTCACATACCTGATTCTGCCATTTGGATCACTCTGTATCTTAGCAAAGTTTGTGCTTACTGCAGAGCAATGAGCTCAGAATGTGAAAAAGTTAATTTGGGGCACTGCATCTCCAAGAATTCTCCAATCTGCTGGGCCAGTGGCCATGGTATTTGGAAGGATTCTGAGAACTATTGTCTGATAAGTAACTTTTCTAAACTCTGCAAGTAGAACAGAAAGGCCCTTCTTCCATGACCAGTAGATATATTCTCTGGAAATTTCTGCTCTCTGAGCTTCCAGTAAATAGTGTCTAAACACTTGAAGATCTAGAGCCACAATGGACAGGATATTAGATTTTAACCATGGAGACTCAGGCACAGAGCTTTTACTCATAG
Source organism: Ctenosaura bakeri (assembly GCA_948474755.1). Lineage (NCBI taxonomy): Eukaryota > Metazoa > Chordata > Lepidosauria > Squamata > Iguanidae > Ctenosaura > Ctenosaura bakeri. The sequence continues at coordinate 369,383 of CAOLHI010000119.1, read as the reverse complement.
GGCCTTTCTGCACTACACTGTTATAGTGTTATTATTCCACTTTCAACATCCCATGAAATCCTGTTATAGTGTTATTATTCCACTTTCAACATCCCATGAAATCCAGTTAGGGAGGGACATTTAGAATTCTCAGTCAGAGAGCTCTTTGGCCTCAATGAACTACAAACCCCAGAGTTCCACAGGATGTTGAAAATGGAATGATAGCACTATAACAGTATAATGTAGAAAGGCCCACAATTTTTTTCTTTGGACCTAACTTAACCCAACCCTACCTTGGTGGATACTTGTGAAGAAAACAGGAAATAGCAGAGCCATTAGCTTAGACTGTTGTAGGAAGAACACGCATTTTAAAAAAGAAAGAAAACATTAGAAGACAATCATTTTTGAAAAAAATGGAAATTGAATTGAGTGTCCAAATACCACACTGTGAACTTGTGTGGAATAATGCCTGCATGCTGAAGATGTCCCTGTCCAACCAAGTGATGACATCAGGAAATATTTACTGAGAAGCACTTCTTTCTCATGAAATAGGTTTCTGGTTCCTATTGTCTTGTGATTTTTCCATCATAGGCAGGCATTATGCTGTGATGTCATGGCCTTGTTTACATCTGCTTTCATCTGTGTTGGTAATCAGCCAAGAAACACCTGATTTGCTTTAATCCCCAATGCCTTGCTTTGTACTGCTCTGCTTGAAACAAGCTGCTGTTTTACTGCTTACGGTGGGAGAAATATAGCTTTGTGCCATCAAAAAAAAATTGCACAACTATCCATAACATTTATGGCTTACAGTGCAACAACATGACAAAGCTTAACCTTTGCTCAAATCATATGCTTTGCCTTGGTGCCCAATTCATAGCTGCTGCCAATAAGGCACCTGAACAAGTTGTTCTTAGAGCCTAGTGTTGCTGAGTGTCAACACTGACATGCCAGTGCTCAGTGTGGTTTTCCAGATTGCTTTTGTTTTGTTTATTTAAGCTTGTCCAGCATATTATTAACATATCAAAAGATTGATGTAGCCACCTGATTTTTTGGCCTAGAGCCCTTTAGGACCTGGCAAAAGTTCTACATAAGACAACAGTGGAAATTTCCTGAAAAGTTACATAGGATGGATGTACATTGACACTTTCAGGACTGGAGTTTATAGTCTGAATATGGCATCAGATCCAGTCTGATCTTGAAAGCTAAGCAGTGTCAGTATTTGGACAAGAGATTGCCAACAAATTCCAGGTGCTGCATGCTAGATTTCAAAGGAAAGAACTGGCAAAACCACCTCTGAGTATCCGTTGCCTAAGAAAACCCTATGAAATTCATGGGTGGCTGTAATTCAACAGATGACTTGAAGGCATGTACACAGCCATGGATACTGTACTCCATATCATATATACTGGAGCAAATGCCAAGGAATTAAAAATGATGCTATGTTGGTGACATGTTTATGGATACTGCACCATGGACTATCTAACTCACTTCTTGGAAAAAATCACTTTTTTAGGAACATGATTCACAGAATTCCCCAGCCAGCATGCTCACTGGGCTGATTGCAGAACTGTGGAAGTTGTAGTCTAATTTTTCACAGCTTTAACTTATTTATGCTATTTGTAGGGTAAGTCCATAGAAATAAGGGTAGAGAAGTTGGGTTTATCCTATTTTGTTGAACTAAGAAAAAATAACAACTCACCCAAGTGCCCCTAGTGAGTTATATGGTTGAAGTAGAACTGGAATCCATGGTCAATCCAGGTTGCCCTTACCTGTGAGTGAAAAAAGGAATTAAATTACATCTTCACACTATTCATTTATTCTAGTATGTACTTCAAACATTTAAAAAAGACAAACATTTTAGCTTTTTTTCATGAGAGCATTGTTCTAGCTCCATGATCATTCTGGTCAATCTTTTCTGCCCTCTTTCCACCCTTAGGATGTTCTGTTTTGAGATGGGTACAAAATAAAGAATATAAACTGAATTTCTGGTAACTTATGTTCTTTTCTGTATAATTCTGGTTATCATTTGTTAAGCAGCTGTTCTTATTTTATTCACAAAGTATGATTAAGCAGTTCATGATCGGTGAACCATGAGGCATCATGAGATGTTACCATGAATCATCCACCTTGACAACATAAACTCAATCTTATCTATGTAGTGATGTAATTAGACTGTACATTTCCCATCTCTATGGCCCTAGTGCTGGAAGTAACAGGGCAATCCAACCTATGACCCTACCAGTGGGTGCTTCACTATCAGAGGCGGAGACTGGTTGTGTAATGCCATTGGAGAACTGACATGTTGTTTTTCATATTCAGCCAGGGCTCCCAAGGTCAAATCACTGAAACTTTTTGATTAGCAGGAATGATGTTGGTCTTCCTAAGGCTGTCCTCTTCCCACTGAACCCAGCTTCACTCCTCAGAGTAGTTGGGAGAACAGTGAATTTTCCCAGCAACCATATATTATTATGAGCTATGTATATTGTGATGCTAGGTGTCTTGAGGAGATTTAGTCATGAATGGACACTTAAGACCTGTTACTTTTACCAAAAGAACCAGTGTGATGTAGTGGTTTGAGCACTGGACTATCACTCTGGAGACCAGGGTTTGATTTCCACTTGACAATGGAAACCCACTGGGTGACCTTGGGCACTTCACATACTGTCAGCCCCAGAAAACCTCATGACAGGTTTACCTTAGGGTTGCCATAAGTTGGAAACAACTTGAAGGCACAGAACAACAACAGCTTTAACAGAGGCTTGTTCCTAGAGGAGACAAAAAATGCTAAAGCTGTTCTGCTGATATAAATCAACATAGCTGCCTTCATTGTGGATTCTGCCTGAAGCTGTGGCTCTGGGGCCTGTCACAACGAGCACCTGTGCTTCAAAAGTTAATGCTATACCACTGTACCTATGACAGTGGGAAAGAACTTAACTTTCTTCCTGCCATTTTTGGAACCAGCACTATTTTTGATCATACTGTTTAGTTACATCCCCAAACTGCCAAAAGTCAAACACTTGCTTTAACTATCAAAAAATTAAACTGACAAACAACATGAATTCTAACTCAGCCTATTCTTACATTTCAATTCAGATGGTTGCATGGGCAGTGGCAGAGCTTGGAGTGGGGGGGCAGGAGGGGGGCTACAGTGTGCGGGGCGAGGCCATGATGCATGGAGGTATGGCCATGGCACACAGGGGCATGGCCACAGCATGCAGGGGTGGGGCTACAAGCTGGGACGCTGCAAAAACATTGCTGCCCTGGGCAAACCACCCCCATCGCTCTCCATCCCTATGTGACTGTGCATGGGGAAGTAATGCAGAGGGCAGGAGTGGGGAGGAAAGAAAGAAAGCCTTTCAGCTGAATTTGTTGTTGTTGTCAGTGCAAAGACTACCTTGGATTTGAAATACAGTATACATATATAAAAAGCAGCCTGTATTCTTGGGTTCAGAGAAATAGTGATGCTATGACGTACAAATCTCCATAATTTACCCATGGTAAGATCCTGTTCTTCAGAAACCTTGTGGTGAGCAATAGGAGGTACATGGGAAAGAGAGAGAGGCAGCTGCAAAGTCAACCAACTTCTCCTGAGATTTTGTGTTGGTGTGACTCATGCACTTCTGTTACTTGAATTGTCTCTCTCCTTAGGTGTGGTGCAGCCTGGATTCAAGGACTCTTCCAGCGAGGAGCTGCCTGTTGTAAGAACTTGGAATGTGGGTCACACTCATCTGCCAGGGTGGGAACTCAAGCTCATCTGTTTGGCAGAGTGTATCTATCTGTCAGAAGCTGATCTGCAACCTATTACCAATTGGGACAATCCCTCCAGCACTCTGGATCACTCCTTTAAAAACACAGAGTAGATTCACCACCCCACTACCATCTACCAGTGGACAATTTCTATGGAACAGTAGCTAAATTAGTGCATGCAACATGCAAACATGCACATGCCCCTGTTGAATTTGCCACACCTTGTTTATAGGTAAAATAATGCTTTCTGCAGTGTCATTTAATTCATAAATAAGACACACAGGAAGTGTGCATCTTGTTGTGAATAAAAGCTGTAAATTTGCTGGCAGAGCCAGTAGCAGGGGCATGGGTGCATGTGCAAACATAGCTACATGGAGACAGTGGACTGTGTGCTACCTATCTGTGCTGTGTGGGCCTACAATGCAACCAGTTACTTTGCTGAAGCTAGGCAGGTTTGCTCAGTGGTTGGATGAAAAACATTTAAGTCACTTTGAATTCTATGCTGGAAGAAAGGTGGTATAAGTGCTAAACAGGTATGTTTCTATAACCACTGCATCTGCTCTAGAGTTTTATAGATGGAAATCAGGGGCATGACTATGGATGAGAGCATGACATAGAGCATCAGTAACATGCCACACTAAACTCAAATGTGCTGCAAATAGAAAATGGGAAGTACCTGTAAACAGAGGGCCTTGGGTAAAACAAAAACAAAAGCAGTTAAGTAACCCACACACTTACTGGTGAGTCAAATACATGTAACATCAATGTCTAGGTAAGTCATATGACAAGTCATAGAGGGCATTAGTCTCATTTTAAAAATGAGGAACAAGGCAATACAAAAGCAGCCCAAAATGAATTAATGAATCAATACAGCAGTTAATTCTTAAGCAGGAATATATAGGGTGGGTGGAGGAGGAAAGCAAGTAGGCCTCAATGCATACAAGTTGCTTTTCCATTCCTACTCTGCAGTGCAAGACTCCACCCTTCCCCATAATCAGCAACTAAATTATCTTAAAGCAGGGATGTGTCACTTGTAGCCTTCCAGATCTTGATGGAATGCATCTCCCCTCTAGCCTAGCCCCAGCTTAAGCCAATGGTGAGAGATTGTGGGAGGCTGAAATCAGAGGGACTAAAATTTGCTAACCCTTATCTTAAAGGAACACAATTTGCTTGCCACAGTGAAATTTTTGAGATGAAGAGTTACAGCCAATGATAAAAGAGATTTTTAAAAAAAATAGAGAGAGAGGTTTATATACAACTGGAGTAGGCACTCCAGTTATTTACTCCAAGGTATTTACTTTGGGCTTCAACCTTCAGTTTTAAACCCATCGCCACAGGCCTGTGGGAAGTATGCTGCTTGTTCTTACCTTGCTTTCTAGCTTTTCTGTTTCTGTATGGGCCTGGCTGCCTTTCCTTTTGCTTTTTGTTAAGTCCCTGAACCCTAGTTCCAGGACTCTTTGACTAGTTTGCACTTAGCGCTGCCACTAGATGCAACCTCCAGTGTTGCTGCTGTTCTAGACACTGCTCCACCCTGACTATGGTCCCAGTCTTGCTTGAACTTGTACCTTCAGCAATCTGTCTGCTCAGCACTGACATGTGAAAGATGAGCTGAAGTGCAGCATGTTTGGAATTTGAATTTCAGGGAGGAAGCCAGGGGCAAAAGGGCTGATTTTTGCTGTGAACATGATACTGCCTTTTCACTTGCTGCTGCATTCCTGTTAGAGATGCAGCTAGCTAAGTAATTTTAAGCCCTAGAGTTATGAGGGTCCCCTTGAGATAGTCCTGTTAATTCTTCAGTTCTTCTCTCCCCACCCTGTCCTTTCCATGGTTTCCAGTTCCAGCTCCTGGTACATCACAGCAAAAAACTAAGAAGAGAAACAACACCAACTGTATTTTCCCAACAATGCTTTTATTGGGAAAAAAAGAGAATTTGCACATATGCTGTTTTCCATTTTGAATTTATTTGCGTCATAGTGGAGTCATCATCACATGAATACAGCAGGAGTTTCCTTCTATTACCACAAAGCCAAACATGTTTTCTTGGGACTAAGCACTATTTTCTTTTGGAAAATAATGTGTTTTATTTATTTATTTACATGCACATACTGTCTTTCTATAAATACAACCAAGGTGAAACAACCAACATGGGAATCAACAAAAGCCATTAAAAACAAGAGAACATCAGCAAAACTATGCAAAATCCAAAAGTCCGCCTTTTTTTAAAATGTGTTTAATGCTTTTCCTAAAAGCATTGGAAAGGGAGACCAATCACAATAATTTTTAAAGGAGCACACTTCACAGGGTGGGAACAACAATGGAAGCCTTTTCTCACATGCCTATCAACTAGACCTCTCTAAATTTTTGTGACTGGACAGGTTCATGATGAATTAGGCTGTCCTTAAGCAAAGGAATATGTCTCAGTGGCCAAGAGTTAAGCTTTCATCCATCAGCACTGCAGACCTGAAGAGATTCTCTTTCCCACCCATAGCAAGGACTAAACTTTTTGAGTTTTTTAAAGTAGAAAATAGTTCTGTAGATCCTTCTGGTGACATATCCAGTTGCACCTCAGTCAGGGAAGGCATTACATGCGTGCTCAGTGGAACCTGGTGGCTCCTGCATCAGTGGAATGTTGAAACTGCTCCAGAATTTAGACTGAGCTCTTTAACGGAGAGATCCAAAGTCCTCCAACTATGTTGGGGGACAGAATTCAGTACCTTGGACAGCCCTTTAAAGTGTTGACTAAAACCTGGACTGAATTCACCACCCCATAGAGACAAAAGTCCCCATTCACAACTACATAGTATTCATCTGCATATTCCAGAGTGCAGCAGAAGAAATGTTGGAGAAGGGTTCTGTATGAAGCTAGAGATTAAGCCCTGGCCAACTTCTTGCTTTTTTCATTTCTCTTAGAGAAAGTGTGGGGTTATCAGCTTTAAACAGCATGGTCTGGGAAAATTGGTCTGTTGGCCAATACAGGCAGACAACAAAAATTTACTTACTTGGAAGTAAATTCAATGGAAAGCAGGACTGCTACTACTGAGTAAAGATGTTTAGGCCTGAGCTGTCTGTCACTTAAATCCCTTCTGTAAGAGTTCCTTTCCCTCTCCTGTTTCTGCCTAGCATGGCTCTTTGTTGCAATACTGACAACTTAAAGCACCCTGATATACGTGGCCACTAATAAACAAACAACCGGCTCAATTGTGAGCTAGAAGATTAATACTAGCATTGTAAATCCATTAACAAGCTGGCTAGTAAATGAATCATTGACCTATTTCTCAGAGATAATAGCTGAGAAACTGTAACTGATGACCTATAAAAGAAGCAATGTTTTAAGAAAGATTAATCACTGCAGCAGCCAAGCCAAGAAAGATTAGCCACCTCCTGCATTTCTACCAATCAGAAAACAAGGCTCTCTAGATGGTGCTTTCTAACTCTTTGCCAGCCAACAAATTTTGCTTCACTCTGTGGATATATACATTGTAAATTTGTGTTTCATGCTCTGATAACCCAGGATATGCCTGGTATTGTTGGAGTCCAACTCACTGACACATTCCTCTTTCTAGACATAAACAGCTCTTCAGATTGTCTTCAGTGTGTGATTATACTTACATTGGGCAAATGGTTCATGAACATCACTTGCTTCCATAGCTGTAGGAAATAAGGAACTATGAACTGGATTTTAGACAGAAAGCAATAAATGCTCACTCTGTGATAAATCTGTTAACCTTAAAGATGTCACACAAGTCTTCACAGGTTACCACAAAAGAGCCAATTGACACATTATGGTTGCCAGTTTTTTTCCTGTGTGGCAGCAGTGGTCTTAAATCAAGCAATTCTTCATAAATAACGCTTTACAACACCATCATGGATTTTTCATTCTGTTCAAGATTTAAGGAGATTTAGCAGAATGAGGACCAGGAACATTTAAGTTCAACTGCACACTCAGGTGTGGAGATCATTGGGAAAACTTGGGCCTGTTCCTTTCTTTCACCTTAACCTACCTCACAGTGTGGGAGTAAAGTGGACAGGAAAGAACTACATACCATGAGTTCCTTGGAGAAAAGCAAAATTAAAATGTATATAAAGAAATATATGAGGTCTATTATAGATAAACCAGCTTTCTACAGAGAATATTTCAAAAGAGAAGTTTTTAAAAATGTAAATAAACAAGAGAGAAACATCTGAGTGGGAGATGGGAATTCCATGACAATTTTTAAAGCATATGAGTCCCTTTATGGACTCATATAAATTGCCATAAGCTGACTTTACCCTTCCCAATATTCACAAGCAAAGTATCCCATATGGGGAAATTGTTATATTCTGAGAAATGTTTGTTTTCTTTAAAAATGTTTATGCTAATTGACTGTGCCCATTTCCGCACTACACTGTTATAGTGCTATTCCACTTTCAACATCTTATGGAATCTTGCAGTTTGCAGTTTAGGGAGAGGCCTTTAGAATTTTCAGCCAGATTGCTCTTGGGGCTCAGTAAACTACATACCCCAGAATTCCACAGGATGCTGAAAGTAGAATAATAGCACTATAACAGTGTAGTGTGCAAATGGCTGAGTGAATGTGGAAGAGAGTAGGATTAAGAATGACAGTTCAGTAATGGAGTTTACCACTCCAGAAAATCCTTCTAATATCCAGGATATGATTGTCATTTTTACATGCAAGAAACTGTGGGTTATGCTCTGAATCTGTGTTATTTCCCAGCCAATCTTTTAAAAGATTGGGGGTTGGAAAGGATGATAGCATCACTCCTCATTTACCTGAATTTTTTCTGATAGTTTCTCACTGTAAGAATCACCCTCTTCTGGTAGCTAGTTCAGAGAAAGCAATTTGATATGCCAGGAAGTACCCAGTGCCCCTGACTATTCGCTTTCATTATTTTTTGTTTCCCTTTCCATTCTGGAGGGCAGATCTTACAGTGAAAGGAGGTGCAGCAGTCTTTGTGAGAAGCTGCTTTCTAAGGCAGCATTGCTAATTCCTTTGCTCTCTGTCTAATTTAAAAATAACAACAGCAGCGGCAATAAGATGAACAAGGTGTGAAATTGTCTAAAGCTTGAACTGTTTACAAAATCAATATGTATCACCACACAATTGCTCACACTTTCTCCCCTGAATATTACACTGCCCTAAAGGATCACTTTTCATCACTTATGTTTAGCCATATGGTGACAACTAGTCCCTGACAAGAACATGGGATATGCTAAAAACAACCCTGCCTTTTGGCATTGTGTGAAATGCCTGAAACCCTGGAAATTACATGCTTTTGCGTGTGAGCTTTCTTCAGGCTTGAGCGCACACACACACAGCACTGTTCCCATTCAATGGCATAGGCCTGTTCTGGCAAATCTGAGCTGTATAATGTTGAGATAGGAAGCTGCCATGGAAACAGAGAAGCACAGAAAGCTATCTTATAATGAATCAGACTACTGGTCCATCCATTTCAACTGTCATCTGCACTATAGTGCTACGGCACATTGATACCACTTTAACTGTAATGGCTCCATCCTACAGAGCCCTGGCATTTTTAGCTTCTTGAGGTACTTAGAAGTCTCTGCTGTAGATTTTGTGGATAGTTTGGGCTCAGCTCCCCAAATCCCCTATCATTAGCCACACTGGCTGGAACCTCTGAGAATTGTCTCTGTATTGTCTGTCTGTTGGGCAACAACTCTCCAAGGCTGTAGGCAAGCTGCTATCACCCAGTCTTTTCCAAATGTTGCTTTCAGTATGCTTCTGTATTCCTAATATAGTGAACAATAATAGACAGCAGTGGTTAAGCATTCACTGTGTATGCAAGGGCTGAGGAATATGTGATGCTCCCATTATTGGACATTAATTCCTGCCAGCCCTAACCAGCAGAGTTGATGGTGATCATGGGAGATGAAGTCCAACAACTTATTGTCCTGATGTTGCAAAGGACTTTGAGCACACTAATAAACGGTGTGAACTTTAAGCAAGATTAACCTGAGGTACATAAAAGATTATATTATCCCATATAAGTCTGCCTAGATTTGGAGATATTCAAGGGGAGATCTTCTCTCTTTTCCACTACCCTCACAAGTACATCTGGGGAGAACATGGGAGAGGGTCTTTTTGGAGGCAGCTCCCAGTTTCTAGAATTTACTTTCTTCTGAAGCTAGATTGGTCTCCTCCACTAAATAACTACTAGCTGAAACTGCAGAATTTATGTAAATAGAGCATGACATATGTCACCTTTCAGGGCAAGATAATCTAAAGATGCTTATAAAACTGATTAATAAAATGTAAGGATATAAATGAAGAAAGGGGGAACCCAATGGAAATAGATGCCCTGAAAAGTTTTTCTTATAGGTATAGATAAGGAGCTCTCAGCTTCCCTGGTAGCTAAGCAGAAGCACTTTTCAGTTGTGAATAGGACTTCTGAGATCTCAGCTTCAATATGACATATCTGAAGTGCTCCATTACCACCACACTAAGAAAATGCCTTTTTCTTTCTGTTAGAGGAATGTTATTTGTTGTATTGTGATCTGCTTAAGAGTCAGGTCTTGAAAACAGGAGAGGATTGCAAGTTTATTTTTCACACAGAAATCTCCTTGGGTTTTTTTCAGCTGAGTCAGTGCTTTGAGAGCAACCTTTTGCAATCCGTGTTCCTTTGACAGGCCCAAACTGAATTACATCACTTCCTAAAAACAATCAAATGTAGTGCATCTCCTTAAGGCATCTTACACATCTACCACAAAGGCAGGAAACAGGAAATGTACATGTTCTGAAGAGCTGAGGAGAATGAAAGCAGTGTTTTACCTGGTCACTGAGAAGGTAACATGCAGAAACACCACTTCGTGTTGTCCTTATTTCTGTTGCTGAATGAAAGACCTCTCCACTGTGGTAAGTAGGAACATGCTCTTTACATTGCTGAGAAAAAATATATATGCAGACACACTTTATGCCCTAGGGGTGTAGAACTGTTTTGAAGTGTCACACCCAGAAAAGCTGGTCCTTGTAAAGACACTTTGTATAAACTTGCACAGTTTCTTTCAGCTTTGATTCCCAACTGTTTGCTGGCTTTTATTCCATAGATCCCATTTTCGGCTACAGATTTTGAGGTGTGTTAAGATTTGTATAGTTGCCCCTTTATATTTGTTAGGGTTAGGGGTGCAGGACTCTCACAAAAGTGGAAAAATTGCAAATATTAAAATGTGTATGTCTGTGGGAAGTGGGGGGCAAGGCATTGTGGGGATAACAGGTACCCAGGGTCCAAACCACATCAGAGTAAGAAGAAGGAAGTGGGGTGGGTCAGCATAGAGGCTGTATACTTTCTCATCTCCTTCCTTGGATGTGAGGTAGCATAGGGAGAGAATTTGTGGTGCTGAGAAATCTGGCTGTGAACTGTCCTTAGTTGGCCAAGCAGTGTCTGGTAGAAGAGGAGAAGGACCAGAGGCAGGTTTTTAAAGGGTTGTGTAGTCTGATCAGAGCCACTGAGAGGGAAGGTTCTCCCAGAAAAGAAGTGCTTGAGCTGGGAGGGGCAGAAACTCACAAATAATCAAATCCATGAAAGTCAATCCCCTAAATGTGGAGGACTAACTGTATATGTGTTTCTGATCCACAGATAGCTGCATGATATCATTTTAAGCTCCCTCCCCCTAGTGTATCCCGTGTTTTAAAGGATGTATTCATGTACACACTTACTTCAAGAAAGCTCAGTTGACCCTAATGGGGCTAGTTTCTAAGTAGATATGTATACTACATATACAGCTTGGAAATATTACTTCCAAATTCTGCAACTCCCAGAAACCCTACCCACCATGGCCACTAATCATACTGTCTGGGGATTCTGAAGTTGTAGGCAGGTCAAACTTTTTTTTATATAAGCTTTGAGGAGATATGGTTCAACATTAGTATTTCATGGGCAAATCAAGTAGTACCCATATTATCTGCCAACATAATAGCTGGATGTATCAGACCATAATACATGATTTAAGATTGTAGAGATATTTAACGTATAATCTTGATAAGATGCTATATGTGTGCGTGTTTTCCTTTTTTTTCTTTCTTCCTTTCAGGCACAGCATGTACTGTGTTTCAGTCTCCCATATGAAAATAATCAGGAAAAATACTGGTCATTTTCTCACTAGACTGTTACAGTGCTATTATTCCACTTTCAACATCCTATGGAATCCTAGGGATTGCAGTTTAGGGAGGGGCCATAGGATCTTGAAAGTGGAAAAATAGCGCTATAACAGTCTAGTGTGGAAATGGCCATTGTCTGAACTGTATGCATGTGATACTATGTACCTAAACATGCATCTTATAAACAAGAAGTAAGGGTATAGTTCTGTGTTGTTTGTTTTTAATGACAAAATAGTTATCTATAAAAATGTCCTGTACTTAAAGCTGACAGCATACAACCCATCCTCAGTTCAAAGTGCAAGGGGTATTTGTTGTTGTTCTTGCATGCCTCCAAGTTGTTTCTGATTTATGGTGATCCTAAGAAGATTCTATTATGAGGTTTTCTGGGGCTGAGTGTGTGTGACACGCCCAAGGTCACCAAGTGGGTTTCTATGGCAGAGTGGAGAATCAACCTCTGGTCTCCAGGGTCACAGTTCAATGCTCAAACCACCACGCCATGCTGGCTCTCTGAAAAGGATGTTTAGTTTGCGAATACAGTTGGTCCTCCACATTTGCTAAGGTTAGGGACATAGGACCCCCACAAAAGTGGAAAAATCACAAAGATCAAAATGCGTGTATGTGTCTGTGCAAAAGGGGCTAAGACACGGTGGGAAGAAGGGGCACCCAAACCAAAGCCACTTCTGCACTAGCCTGTTATAGTGCTATGATTCCACTTGCAACATCCTATGGAAATCTCTCCCGAAACTGCAAACCCCAGGATTCCATAGGATGTTGCAAGTGGAATCATAGCACTATAACAGGCTAGTGCGGAAGTGGCACAAGTCAGGGAAAGGAGAGGAAAAGGGGATGAGTAAGCATAGTGACCCTATACTTTCACTCTCTTGCCCCTTTTTTGGGTGTGTGTGTGGTGGGGTTTGGGTGTGGAGAGAGTTTTATGGTGCTGAGAAATTGGCCCATGAGCTATCTTTAGCTGGCTAGGCAGCAGCTGGTGGAGGAGGATGACCTGAGGTGGGTTTTTAAAAGAATGGCATGGCCTGAAGAGAGCTGCCATGAGAGAGTGTTCCCCGGAGAAGAACCACCTGAATTGGGGGAGTAGGCATTGAAGAAACTCGCAAGTAATCAAATCAGTGAAAGTCAAATCTGCAAATGTGGAGAACTGACTGTATTTGCAAACTTTCATCTAGTTGTTATGACTGTAAAATGATGTCCCTTAAAGGCTTGTATTACTAGAGCTCTAAAAGATTATTAATCCCCACCTTTTTTCATGTTTTGTATTACTTTGCATACCAATACACTTCCTATTGAGATTGTTCCTGCTTTCTGTTACAGTTGTGTAAAAAAGCACTTGGTCCACTATTCCATTCTCATTTACAGTATAATCTTATGCATGTTTATGCAGAAGCAAGTCCTGTTGTATTCATAGCTGACTAGAGTGATGGAAATTGTAGTCTAACACATGAGAAAGGCTGGTCTAAATCTTAGTAAAAACGCGGGAGTGGTCTTTAGATAGAATATATTTAGGCCACTTCCACACTACATTGTCATACTGCTATAATTCCATTTTCAACATCCTGTGGAATTCTGGGGTTTGTAGTTTACTGAGGCTAAAGTGCCCTCTGGCTGAAAATTCTAAATGCCCCTCCCTAAACATCAAACCCCAGGATTCCATAGGATGTCGAATGTGGAATAATAGTACTGTTTCAGTGTAATGCAGAAATGGCCTATGTATCAGGGTAATTTCCTAATGTGTGACGTGAGGCAAAGAAAAGCAACCAAGACTGAAGGCTCCAAAGTGATAAGGAAAGATCATTGCCAAGGGGAAATGGCCTTTGAACCAGCAGTCATCATGCAGAGAAAAGTTTTCAATAATGTCCTTGTCACAGACAGATCGTTGTCTGATAATTTTTAGGATAGCTAGTGGCTACTGATGTCTGCTTTGTTAGTGGACTCAATTACTAAGTCCACCTCCAGTGCGTGATAAATCCAACTGTTTTTCAGATGGCATTTGTGGAATTTCCTGCTGGCCCACTTAATGGAACTGGAAAAAGTTACTTTTTGGACCACTAGTCCCAAGATTTAGAACAAAAAATAACTTTCCCAAGGTCTGGTTCCTAGCAATGCCCTAATCAATCAATTTGGCTCTGGTGATTGACATGATTATTGCTAAACATTTTCACCCACCAATAACAGCCAGATTAGCTCCCTGTTTATGAAACAGGGTTATGAGTGGTGGCAGGGATAGAAGGAAGGCAGTGATAGGAATCAGAATGGAAAAAAACTCAGAATGAGTTTGACTGGATAAACAAGCCAGAGTTCATTTGAAAATCCACTCAAAGATGAGGGTAGCTGCAAAGAAGGGCTACTTTTTGGTGCCACTGTATATGTACAGTGTTGTGAATAATAGCTTCTCCTCACAGAGGGATCTCCTTTCTGTCTGAGTAGAGTCCTCGGTAACCTGTAGGATTCTTTTGCTAACATGCTCACATCTGCTCTGACTTAAGACTCAAGAATGTAAAATGTTTCTAAAAAACACTGTCAGGCCAGACTTATAATAATAGACAGCATTATAGTCTAAGAATGTGGACTTGGAGGGGGCTTAGCCTGCCATTTGTCTGCAGGATGCTTAGTCATCTTGTCTAGCTGAGAGAAACACCTAGGTTTTTCTGGAGAGTGGGTAATTCTAATTTGAAGAAGAGAGGTATACTAACTCCCTTTGAGAGACGCAGCTGTGAGGTTTTTACACAGAAATGATCCTAGGAGCCTAGTTATTTTTCCAATTATTGACCACTGATGAATCTCCATATCTTAGGCAAGAGGCTAGAGAAGGAGGTGGGACTGTCGTGTTTGAGGCATCTGGGATGATTCTGATTTTCCAAATAATTTTTTTTCTGGTTTCCAGCCTAATTTTGCAACAGAAATGGTTCTGCTCACTCTGGGAGATAACCTACTTTGGGAACTGTTTTTTTCTTCTTCTGGACTTCTCATCTGTGAAGGCCTGTGGTAGCAGGCTGGGGGCAATAGTAATTATCCTCATAATGGGAGTTTTGCTGCAGGACTGTAATTTGTTTCTGTGGCACCTCTGTTATAATATTGTGTGAGGTTTTATTCTGTACGTGAAGTTACTGAGACTTTAAGTGAAACCATTGAGAGATGTAGTAGCATCTAGGCTAGATTTCTGAAATACATTATACATGGGGTTGCCTAAATATGTATGTAGGTATACGTGTGTGTGTTATATTTACATTCTTCTTTCTCTTGACATGGGATCCCAGGGATTCCACAAGATGATTCAGAAAAAGGCCAGAAAAAAAGCCAAAACTTCTCTAAATGCAAAGGTCTTTCCTTGCAGTGTAAGGTCTTTCCCTCCAATGACGGGGATGTAATGTTTGCAGCAACTTGATTCTTTGATCCAATCTAGGTTTGTTAGAATGTCTTTGACTAAATATGGGGAGTCCACCCCAGGTTTTCTATTGTGTGTCTGGGAAGGTCAGAACAGTTGATCTGTGACCTTGAGCATGGAAGGAACCACAGAAAATAAAGTTTCATCTCAGTATCTGAATAGCATATGGTTTTACTTCAGAGAACTCAGGCTACCAAACACATGAGAGGCCAACCTAATCTTCTGTGGGCGAAACTTCACCAAAAAGTCCCTTTCACATGTTCTCACCAGAGGAAACTTGTGACAGTCGTGGGACAGAAAGAAAACCCTCCCCTGAGGATCTTAAAACTCAGGCAGACTCGTATGTTCTTGTGTGCCTTCAAGTTGTTTTTGACTTATGGCAACCCTAACGTGAACCTATCATGGAGTTTTGTGGGCCAGACTTGTTCAGAAGGGATTTGTCTTCTCTGAAGCAGAGCAAATGTGACTTGCCCAAGGTCATCCAGTGGATTCCATGGCTGAGTGGGGATTTGAACTCTCATCTGCAGAGTCCTAGAATAATGCTCAAACCACGACACTGTTACCCTGAAAACTGGGGGTCCTGCGAGGGGCACCTGGCTTTGCCAATTAAAAATACCAAAGACGGGGAAATCAGAACTCAGAGCACTGGTTTTGCTAGTGAGAGGCAGGGTAACGAAGCGAGATCTTTCACCCTGTGTCTACAGCGTCGGGTTAGAGAGTGGCTAGACAAGGTGGTTCCAAACAATAAACAATTCTTTATTAAGAATAAAACACAGAAAACGAACACAAACTAACTAGCTTAGAAAAGACAGAGAGTTATAGGGAGAGGCAATATGACCTGTTCCGTAGTCCTGGGGAGAGGTTGGAGATTTGGGGAAGAAAGCTCAGTGTGGGTGCGCTGAGGGGAGTCCTTTAAACACACCAACGGCAGGGCGGGATGGCAGTCAAAGGTGATCCGAGGATCGGTTAGAAATGAAGGGTTTTTATAGGGAAGATCGTGCCTTTCGGCTATGACAGTCCCAAAGGAGAACAAAAGAGGTTTTGGTGCTGGACAAAAGGATTTGGTGAGGTCAGGTTTAGCGTGATGGGATTTGCATGTAGAAACAATACCTTTGGCCAAGACGTTGATGGCCCAACTCTCAAGAGTAATTTGACTGAGAGCCATGTGGCTATTGAGGAGTCTGTGGCGGGAAGTTCCCTAAAGCTTCGGGCGAGTTTTGGGTTGCTGGCTACAAAGAGAAATGGAATGTAAACCATCTGTCCGTGCTTATCCGGAGAACTTTGCGAACATGTGAGATGAGGTAATCGCAACCAGTCCAGCTAAGGCCAAATTAAATGATATCAAAAGGATATCTGGGGGTCCTCACCGGGGGTGCCATAGCAGAAATAACAACACCACACTGGCTCTCAGGCTCAAAGAGGAAGATTGTTGTTAGTATTGTGTGCCTTCAAGTCATTTCCAATTTATGGTGACAATATAAGGCGAACCTATCATGGGGTTTTCTGAGGCTGACAGTGTGTGATGTGCCCAAGGTCACTTAGTGGATTTCCATGGCAGAGAAGGAGTTGAAGACCATTTCCACATCAGACTGTTACAGCGCTATAATTCCACTTCAACATCCTATGGAATCCTGGGGTTTGCAATTTAGGGAGGGGCCAGCTGGCATAAAACAACAACAGTGAATAGGCAGCCAATGGGACTGTTGCAACAAGGGAGTTATATGTCCTCTGTGACCTGGTCAGCAGCCTGAAGTTTCTGAAGAGTTTCCAAAGGCAGCCCCAAAGAGACTGCATTATAGTAATTCAAACAAATTATATTCAAGGCCTGTATTGTCACTGTAACCAGACCAGAATTCACAAGAAATGGACATAGTTGGTTCACTAACTTTAACTGTGTGCATAAACTCCTTCCCATCACTGAAACCTAGGTATCCAGGCTCTGATCGAAGTCCAGGAGTACATCCAAGCCGCAAACCTGGTAATCCCATCCAGGACCAGCACAGGCTGAATTCCTGTTCTCTGACCTGCATTTTGGCATACCAGGAACACTTTTCTCTACAGGAGTATTCTCAGCTGTGTAGGGATGAGAGGGCGATGGGTGTGGTTCGCCCCAGCAGCAATTTTTTGGGGGTGTTGGGGCTCGTAACCATGCTCCCATGTGCTGAAACCCCGCCCTATGTGTGCCGTGGGCCTGCCCCCCTGCGCAGTGGCCCCCACATGCCGTGGTCACGCCCTCATGTGCTGTAGCCCTGCCCCCTCCACACACTCCAAGCTCTGCCACTGAGTATTCTTTACTCAAGTGGTTTTGCTCATTCCGATGATTTAATCTTGTTTTTATAGTGTACTGTTTTAGTCATTGTTTCATTTTTGTCTATTTAATATTTTAATATGTTGAAGATCATGCAGAGAACTATAGTAATTAGCTAATCAAAAAATACAACAATGAAGCTATATAAATAAGTAAAAGAATTGTACCTGCTACCAGTTTGTTTTCCAGATTCCTTTAAACCACTGATTCTATCTTTTAAAATCCCTAAACCAGGTAGGGCGTGGATATTTGACGTACATGAATCTATCAGCTAAATGATACCTATATCAGAAGACTTTCTCTGGGTGTCCCCATCTTCTAAAGTCAAACCAATAGCTACTTTAAAAAGAGTCTTTTTAGTGGTGACATCCAAGTATGGAATTTCTTTCCTAGACATGTGCACTTGACAATTTAAAGAAGATAGTAAAAGCTATAATTTATACGACAAGCAATTTCCACCCTGTTTTCCTGTGCTTTTAATAACTTTTAACTTATGCCGCAGACATTTTAAACTATTTTTCTTGCTTTGGTTATTGATCCTCCCTGGTCTTTTTTGGTTTGTATATTTTCTATTAGCATTGTTCACATGTGGGTTCTATCACACAAGCATTTATTTTTCTGGTACTAGCACCTGCAAAGCACCTTGTAAGAATATCACTTGGGAGGGGAGGGGGAAATCTCCAGAGCTATAAAGCTTTGTGCATGTGACCACATTCTTGCAAAAGACGTGATGCAGGATTTCTAAACTTTTAAAGCCCTCTAAGGAAGTTCTTGCAAAAGAGAAGTTCTAAAGAAAAATGAAAGTATAAAAATGATTCTTTCTCAGGCAAGTTCTCCAAAGCAGAGAAACATGAATATTTAAAGCCTATGAACTTTGAAATATACATCAAATTAAAAAGTATGCAACCTTAGGCTGCTGGAGAAAATGCACAAGCTTTTTGGATAAAGACAGTCTTTAAGAAATGAAAGCAGCTTTGCCTTTTTTGAAATAAGTGCTAGAAGTCCTAACAAACTGATCCCATGGTCTAGTGACTG
This sequence comes from Ctenosaura bakeri, assembly GCA_948474755.1. Lineage (NCBI taxonomy): Eukaryota > Metazoa > Chordata > Lepidosauria > Squamata > Iguanidae > Ctenosaura > Ctenosaura bakeri. Next base: position 350,800 of record CAOLHI010000119.1, on the reverse strand, counting down.
CAAAATTGAAGAACATTCTTGCTGTCAGTATTGCTTGCCTGAGTAAGTATCAAATTGGCTGTGATTATTAGAAAAGTACAGTTGTTTGGATTATCTCAAAATGTATGATTATGAAGAGATTGAAAACCTTTCATAAGTTAGAAGTTAGTTTGTGAATATTAATTTTGACATACAAATCCTATCAGCCCTTTCCTAGCATGACTAAGGCCTTTTCCGCACAAGGCGAAGGAATCACCCTGCGCTGCTACTCACTGGACCTTTCGCCTCCCCGGTTCGGTCCACGGCACTCCGGAGCAGTGCGTGCTCATCAATACGCACTGCTCCAGTGTCCCAAATGGCGGCTTCCGGTTGGTCAAGGGTCTCGACCAACCGCTGAAGCTCACCAGCCTAAAGCCCGCCCCCGGGCAGATCGCAGGCTTGCATTGGTGCGAGCCTGCGAGTCTGCATAAGGGGGCAGGCTCACAGTGGTGCACTGTGTGCTTTTGAAAGACCGAAAGAAACAGGTCTTTCAAAAGTACTCTGGAAAACCACTTGGGGTCATTCGGACCGGACTGAGGTACAGATCTACCTTAAATAGGTCCGACCCAGTCCGGTCTGAGGTGCAGACGTTCTCCTTGGAGGACGGACTGCACCGTTTCAAAAACCCCATGTGGAAAAGGCCAAAGGGTAAGAGTTATAGACCAAAATGTCTGGATGGTCTAAAGTTTCTAAAGTGGTATGGAATGTTTATAGTAAAACTATGGCAAAATCCACATGTATCTGCTTTAAATATAGTGGCCTACAGCCTACCTTTCCTTATGTTGATGGAACAGAGTTTATACCATCCTTCCTCATTAGGGTGCCAGGTTGGGAAAGTCTTGTTTACATTCACAGAACTAGGCTTTCCTACCTTCTCTTTCCTCTGCAGCATCAATCCTCCCTCCTAAAAAGTCTGTGGCCGTGGCCTGAAGATATACTGTGAGCCCTCCATATCCATGGATTCTATATACATGGATTCAACCAACCATGGCTTGAAAGTATTAAAAAAAATATCCAAAAAAGCAAATCTTGATTTTGCCATTTCATGTTAGGGACACCATTTTACTATACCATTGTATATAATGGGACTTGAGCATTTCAAAATTTTAGTATCCATGGGGGATCCTGGAACCAAATACGAGGGGATACTTCTGTAATATGAATGGTGGAAGACGAAGGGGAAGCATTCACTTCATATGTGAATGGAAGAATTCGTGCTTGTCATTAGTGGGTAAAGCATGCATGTATGGGACAGTCCTCTCTCACATTAAACAATTATAGCATTTTGATACCACTTTAACAGCTGTAAAGGAAATTAGGGATTTATAGTATAGCCAGCATGGTGCGCTGGTTTGAATGTTTAGACTACGACTCTGGTGACCAGTGGTCAGTTCCTTGTTCAGCTCTGGAAATCCACTGGGTAACCTTGGACATGCCACATACTGTCAGCCCCCCAAAAACTTATTCAGAAATTACTTGAAGGCACATAACAACAAAGTAGAGCTCTCTGGCAGAATTCTAAATACCTCACAAAACTACAAACCTCAAGCCTCCATAGGATGGAGACACAGACGGTTAAAGTGACATCAAAGTGCTATAATTGTATAGTGTGGAAGAGATCTATGATATATGTCAGCTCAGAATGGAATGTTTGAAGTGGCCACTGGCAGTGAAGCTGAAGGCAAATTATGGACAGTTAAGGTGGCAAAATGACCTCATAAAAGAACACCTTGGCTTTCTACACTGGAGCACGATAACAGCTAACAAAATAATTTTGGAACACATTTCCTGTATTGAAAACCATTGTACCTCTTGGGGAATGGGAAACTGAGTGGCTCAGTCAATTTGGGGTTGTTCATGCCACTGAATCAAATATCTACAGCATGTCCTGACCTGAAATATGGAAATTCTTTGAGAAATGATATTGCCACCATGATAGACAAGAGATAATCAGAGGAAAGCAGACAATACTGAACATCTGTAGCTAGAGACTAAAATGAGCAAAGCTCAATTGAAAAATTTCCTCTTTTGGGATGGGATGGTGGTGAATAATTGACTATACCGGCTTGGCGGGGGGTGGGGGAGGTAACTGTTTCACACTCTGGAAATCAGCAAATAACTAATGGGACAGAAAAAGTGACTTTGGATGTTGGCACTTGTGATTGAAATGAAAGGCAGAACTGACTAGAAAGAAGCTGGCAGGAAATGGATATATATCGATAAAAATATATTATATCTGAGGTATGTCTGAGAAACTGCAAATGCAGATGGGCCTTATTTTACTCTTCCTTTTTCCTGAAGCTGTGTACAGTGCAGGTCTGAGCTTGTTCCGTAAGAGCCGCTACACTGTTCTGTCTGAGAACTTGAGAACAGCTCTCGGTAGACCTTAGAATGGCTGCAAGCATCTTTCTCAATCTGCTCCCCCATCTTCTTCCAAGAGCAAGTTATAAATAACTAACAAAGATATATTTAAAATTATGCTATAATTGAACTTCGTGAGAGATGGTTTCACTTCTTTGCATTGCAATTATGATCTCTTCCACACCATACAACATAGGACTTTGACTCCACTTCTAACTGGCATGGTTGCATCCTGTGGAATTTGGGGTTAGTAGTTTGGGAAATCACTAGAGCTCTTTGCCAGAGAATTCTAAAACCCTCATGAAATCCTGAGTCCTAGGTTTCCATAAAATGAAGCCATAGAAAAATGGTTTCCACAGAATGAAGCCATGGCAAAATCAGAAGTGCCATGATTGTATAGAATGCAAGAGACCTATCATTTTTTAGTTATTTTTATAGTTCCAGGAATATGTAACATTAAATGTTACATCACCTTGTTCAAGTGCTGGCTCTTGCTGGACCTCGCACTACTGCTCTGTGCACCGTTGTGGGAATTGAGGCAATGATGAGGTGGTTGGAAAGAGACTGTGTTGTATCTCAGGCCTTGTAACAAATTATCAATTACTTTTGAGAACAGGAGAGGAAATAATTTTTCTTTAAAAAAATGTAACTATACTGGTAACTAAGGGTTCTTCCAGACAATGTGTTAGCAGGTTGGCCTATTTTTGCTGCTCTTGTTGTATGCCTTCAAGTTGTTTCTGATCTATGGTGACCCTAAAGTGAACCTATCACAGGATTTTCTTGGCAAGATGTGTTCAGAGGGAATTTGACATTACCTTCCTCTGAGGCTGTGACTTGACAAAGATCATCTAATGCATTTCCATGACAGAGCAGTGATTTGAATCCTAGTCCCCAGAATCATAGTTAAGTGCTCAAACTACTATATGACACTTGCTCCTGTTTTTGTTGAATGTCCTACTTTTTACATCTAAGATCCAGATGACCTTTTGCCAGTAACATATTATTTCCAGCGATTACCATCTCTCTTTCCCACACTATTCTGAAGTGTTTTTTTAAAAAACATGATACATTTGGCCCTCATGTGAGTTGGCAACTGGTGTGTCCAATTCCTCACTGCCCTATTTTTCAGGATATTTCAGCCCTCTTTCTATTTCAGTTCTCCACTCAGCCGCAGAAGTCCTCCTTTGAACCTTTTAAGTTACTTTTAAAAAAAACTCTCTCTAGAGCCTCAGGAATGAAGCAGAAGGCCTCTGTGCTTTGAAAGAACAACTTACTTCCCTAAAAACAAAAAACATAAGTTTCAACTTGGAATGAGGTTGCAAGTTTGGAAAAGGGAAGGGGTGTCACTGAAAGCTTTTGTCCAGTCTCCTAAAGTCGACTAGTGTGCGTGTATGAGGGTTGATCTTTCTAAGCTCAGAAATCTATTGCTTATGCAGTAAGACACAGATTTTTTTAAAAAAATCTCTAGACTCATCGTGCAAGAGTGGCAAACTATAATGGGGGTGTTCCTTTGTTTGTTTCCTCCACCCCTTGTTACCCTGTATGTTGGGGGTCCTGGGAGGGGCGCCCAGATAACCAAATAAAACACAAATTGGGGGAATTTAGCTGGAGCACTCTCTTGGCTAAACGAGAGGCAGGATAACGTTAGTGAGGATCTTTAACCCTATGTATACAGTGGCGGGTCAGAGAGTGGCTAGACAAGGTTTTCTAAGTAATAAACAATATTTTATTAAAGACAAGAAACACACTAGACAAGACATAAACTAACTAGCTGAGAAATAGAAACGGTGAGTGATTCGGGAAAGGCAATACGACACCTGGTCTCGTAGTCCTGGAGAGAAACGGGGTTCCGGGGAAGAAAGCTCAGCGGGGCTCACTGAGGGGAGTTTCCTTAGACGACCAGCAGCAAGGCAGGATGGAAGTCCAAAGTAGTCCGAAGACCGTTTGAAAACGAGGGGTTTTTATAGGGGAGTTTGTGCCTACCGGCCATGGCATGCCAGGTGAGAACAAAGGGAGTTTACAGCTGGACAAAGGATTTGGAAAAGGTCAAGTTTGCATGATGAGCTTAACGCTCGATGACAATAGTTTGGCCAGTATGTAAATGTCCTGTCTAAGAGGACTGGTTCGGCTGAGAGCCGTGCAGCTATTGTAAGGTTTGCAGTGGGAAGTTCCCTGAAGCTACGAATGAGGCTTGAGTTGCTGGCCTCAATAGGGTCTGGAATGTAAAACCATTAGCAGCCGCACCCTGTCCGTGCTTGTCCGGAGAACCTAGCAAACACGTGGAGTGAGGTGGCTGGAGAAAGGTCAAGCAAAGGCCGAATTGTTTGATATCAAAATGATACCTGGGGTCCTCACCAACAGTGCCATAGCTGGAGTAACACCCTCTCTCACAGAGTGGGGGGAACACATCCTCTTGGTGTGAACTGAGGCACTGGAGGAGACTGTTTTGGTGAGGGAGAGCTGTGGGGAATAATTTTGTTCTGAGGAAACTTACACACCATAACACCATGACGATTTATCACTATTTCTTTATTTCACTAGAAATGTATTTTTTTTAAAAAAAAAAAAATTAAGGTGACCCAGTGGGAGAAACAGGAGACTGCTGAGGACTGCAGCATCTGGAAATACTTTGGGACAGTTGTGAGGGAGCTAGATTAATCTACATCTGACATCACCATTTACATCACAAGCCAGATGCCCACAAAGACAACAAACTTTGTTACCTTTCTGTTTAAATGTGGCAAAATTTAAAAAAAAAAGACCAAGAAAACGTTTGGATAGGAAAGTGACAAGAAAGATCAAGAAGTACCATTCAATAGCACAATATAAATACGTGCAAACCATCAGTCTGGATGAATCTTAACTACTTAACTACTTACTGTAACTGTAGCTAACTACTTCTTAAAGCAACTTCCCAAGCTGTGTCTCTTTCCTGCCATTAAATACAAGATCTCAGTGCCATACAGGGACCTTCTCTCCTGCTCTGGATCAACATCCCCACTATGTTGACATTAAACACCTCAGAGCCCATTCCTGCACTGTGCTGACAATGCACAGCAAGCCACATAAATTGGGGATGGGCCAAACGAATCCGCGAATCCTCGAATCCTGGGCAAGGATTTAATATTTGTGGATCCGAATCCCCAGGCGAGAGGAGGCGAATCAAATCTTTCAAATCCACACCTCTTCCCACCTGCAGATGGGGCAATCAGGCCAGGATGGTGGGAGGAAGTGGCGGAGAGTGGGATCTTGCTCTCCCCATACTCCTCCCGATCGTCCTAGCCAGGATCGGGCCTAGGGCTGGTGGAAGGAACTGGCAGAGAGTGAGATCTTACTCTCCCCATCCTCCTCTCGCTCGTCCCATCTGGGATTGGGCCCAGGGCTCACAGGAGGAAATGGTGGAGAGTGGGATCTTGCTCTCCCCATCCTCCTCCTGCTTGTCCCAGCTGGGATCAGGCCCAGGGCTGGCAGGTGCAAGCCGCAGAGAGTGTGATCCCACCCTATCCATCCTCTTCTCACCTGCCCCTGCTGGGCTTGGGCCTGGGAGGGGTGGGAGGAAGTGGCAGAGAGCATGATCCCACTCTCCCCATCCTCTTCCCACCTGCCCCCACCGGGATCAGTGCCTGGGCTGATGGGAGCAAGTGGCAGAGACTGGGATCTCACTCTCCCCATCCTCCTCCCACTCATCCCAGTGGGATCAGGCCTGGGACTGGTGGGAGGAAGTGGCAGAGAGTGGGATCTTGTTCTCCCTGTCCTTCTCCCACTCGTCCCAGTGTGACTGGGCCCGGGGTCAACGGGAGGAAGTGGTGGAGAGTGGGATCCTGCCCTCCCTGCCGATTTCCTGCCTGCCTCCGCTGGGATCAGACTGAGGAGGAGTGGGAGGAAGTGGCATAGTACGCGATTCCACCCTTCCTGTCCTCTTCCTGACTGCTACCACCAGAATCAGCCCCTGGGCTGGCAGGAGGAAGTGGCGGAGAGCAGGATCTCTTGCTCCCTGCTCTTCTGCTGCCCACCCCAGCTCAATCCTTCCTGGGGCCAGGGACAGAAGGTTACAGGGAGCATAATTTCCCCTCCCAACTCTTCTCCTGCCCTCTTCAGGGAGGATTCAAAAGGTTCAAGATTCATGGGATTCATGGATTCGCAGAGCCTTCCAGGGATTCGGATCCAGATTCAGATTCAGAAAATCCTGCATTCATCTGATCTATAAAATAAATGAAATAGAAACACTTGAACCTTAATTGGTTCAATTGAAGATATATAGAAATCTGCATGATTACAGCTGATATATAATATACTTTTTTTCCTCTGGGGGGTAAACGTTTCTGAATGCAATGAGACTTAGGCCATTTCCACACAACATTGCTATACTGCCATAGCAGCAGGTTGTTTCTTGATCAGGAGCCATGCTACCACACAACAGGATTACTGTCCAGCTGCTATCCCCTCCCCAAGCATTGCCAAACTGCCATATTGTAGTTCCAGAAAAAATATGTTAAGCACCTCCATTAGTGCTTCAATTGTGTCAGCCGGCTCAGTGTGGAAGCATAATAGTACTTGATAGCACTTCCTGTTCTTGCAGATCCAAGCAGTGGGCAGGGCTGTGGGTGTTCCCAGCTTGCCCCTTCCTCAGTGATTCCCATAGCATGATAACTTCAAAATCTACCACTTCTCCATGTTTATTTTAAAGTTCTCCTTTGAGTTAATTTTTTTTATTGTTTTAAATATATTTTAGGCATTATAGCATGAAAATGCAATACTGTACTGTTGTGTTTAGTACATCTTCCAAGGAACCCCCCCCCCGACTAATCAGGGGCAGTGGGGCAGGGTGAAGGTGAGGAAAGAGGGTGGCCAAAGACACTGTGGTGTGGAAGGAACACTGGTGGCAGTACTGCTGCTCATCCATTGAAGGCAGAAGGGTGCGGAAGACAACATTCCTGACCCAATGGCATTGTGTGAATGACAATGTCAAGGTTGAAATATCACGTTAATGGCCTCTAGTGTGGAAATGGCCTTAAACAGCATGTGTAGAGGGTTGTGCTGTGGATATCTAACCAGCTAGAATTGGATCCATTATAGAATGCACATGGGTGGGTGGGTGTGCACGCACAGGGCAGCCCTGCTGAACATGTGTCCATCCAGGTGTTGCTAAACTGCTACTCCCATCCACTCTGACCACACCTAGGGAGGCTAGCGTCGCTGAGAGTTCTGTTTCAACAACATCTAGAAGACAGCATGTTCCCTGCCCCTAGTCCAGAGAGTTTATGCTGTTGGGTTGGGTTTTATTGCATTTTACTGGGTTGAGTCCTCCAGCAAAGAGTCTGTAGTGCAGTTACTGTTCAATTGCTTCTTTCAGGCTTCTTGGTGACCTCATTTGACACAAAGGCATTGCTGTCAAATACAGACAGAGAAAGGTAGCAGCATAGGCATGCAGATTGCAGACTTCTGAGATCTTCAGCTATAATATTGGTATGCTGCTGCAGCCAACTGTTGCTTATTTTTATCTCTCCTTCCCATCCCTCCCTCAGAGTCTGGCAGCACAACTGGGGGAATGAAATGGCTTAGACTGAAGTTATTTTCAGAGCAATTAATTTATAAAGCGTCTGAAGTATGTGCTGCTCTTGAAGGCAGGAACAAATATTTACATCTCGCCAACCATAACATCAAGCTTTCGGAATGCCTTCTGAATTTGATACTTGGGAAAGAATGATCTATTATCAGTGTTCTCTGTTGCCTAATACATGTGGACAAAGAAGAAACGTTTACCCTCTTTTCAGTAAAAGAAGGACTGTATGTAGGGTCTCAAACTTTTAATACTGATAATGGGCTTTCTGCCATGACTCCTAGGTCTTTTTCTGAACAGTTCCAAGAGATTCAGAAATTATATGCCTCTGCATGGTGGGGATTATAGTTCTCAATAAAAGTTGTGGATTTCTTTTAAAAACAGAGAAATGAATGAATGACCTTCATTTGTTCATTCATTGTTACAGCAACCAATAAATGAGAAGTCCTAGTAATAGCAATGGTAGTAAAACGAATGATAATAAACTAAAATTTCTTCAATAGTTCATTCATTTAAAACAGAGAACCTTTGTCCAGTTTATCCAAAATTTGGCAGATCTCATGCTCAAGGGAGGAAGGGTATATTGGTGGCAGACGTAGAATCAGGGACTCAGAGATGTTGGCTTGGGTTTTTGGCTAGTCATTACTTGTTGGCACTACCAATCTCCAGCTTTGCATTCTCTGGAATATACGGAGGCTTTGGGAGAGACACAGGTGCTTTTCTTCTTTGTGCACATTCCAAAGAGAGTAAGAAACAGTGAAACTTCTCCCTCTGGAAACTTCTCCCTACTGCTTCTTACCTCCTTGAAGAGTGCAGTGGGAATAAAACCTATGTGAAAAGAATGTGGGTACTTCTGGGACCAGACTCATACTGGTTCATTATACTGCAATAACAAAACCTGGCATAGATGGTGTGCAGGAAAAAGAATGTTGTGGAGGCTGTGGCTGTGAAAACAGTAAAGCACTGGAGGAATATGGGCTGGTCAGAGCTGGCAGATTTTGTCTGCCCTCCCTTTCAATCTATGCATGACCCAGGAAAGAATGTAACTGCTAGTATGGTGCAGTTTGAGCATGGGAATCCTGCTCATCAGAGGTCAGGGACACTTGCCTCTGGTGAGCTGGCTAGTGGATTTGTAGAAGATGGAGCAGAATGTGAGCAAATGTTCTGCCTTTTGGGTGGAAAGTTAAAGGTAACAGAGGACAGAAAGGGTTTTTCATTGCCATGAATGAGACAAAACAAAGAGATATAATTATAATAAATGGAAATTAGAATCAATGAAAACAAGACAATTTGTCTCTCATTTGTAATGCATAATTGGTTGTTGTGTGCCTTCAAGTTGTTTATGACTTATGGCAGCCCTAAGGAAAACCTATCATGGGGTTTTTAGGAGATTGAGAGTGTGTGACTTGCCAAGATCACGCTGTGGATATCCATGACTGAGTGGAGAATTGAATCTTGGTCTCCAGGGCCATAGTCCAATGCTCAAAGAAGCATGCCATGCTGGCTCACTGTGCACAATGCCTTGTACTAATTTAATTGAGAATCTCTCGAAGACATAACTGCACTGTTGCATTCAGCAGTTCTGTACAGATTGCTTTTCACTATTTCCTAATTTTTTTTAGTTATTTGAAGACTGGGTGCTCCCTCAAGCACCCTGGATTCTGGATCATGTTTCTGCAGCTTTATAGCTTGCTGGCCATAATGACTGATTCCGGAAACCATTATCAACTCGTAGCCATGAGTTCTTGTCTAATCAGGAGAAGGAGGCAGTCAGGATAAACCAAGACAGTAATTCCATTGCTAGTTAACAGTACTATGTAATGTTAAGGATGCTCTTATAAAAGACATGGTGAAAAGACCAGGTTTTAAACTCTGTGTGTGAAAAATAATGTTCATTTTTACCTGTCCACACCCAGGTAAAAGTGACAGGCTTGTTTCTTCCCATTCCTAATTTGGCAGACTCTACAGCTACAATGGCAGAAGAAGAGGCTTCAGGAGCTGGTACACCATTATCTACTACCATGGTAACAACAGGTGCTACCACATCTGCTACATTTTTGACAACAAGTGACCAGGATCTGCAGGATACCACCATGCTGCCAGAAATGGAGAATTCTGAAATGCGGAACACTTCCACTACAGAGATAACTGAGATGGAACCAGAAAGTTTACATTCTGCTCTGATATTTGGAGTCCCTGCAGCATTGCTGCTAGTCCTGTTGGTTTTACTGGTTGTCTTTATTGTAAGACACCACAAGCAAAAGCAAGCCAAACAAGGTAAGTATATAGTGCTTCTTGGATGATGTGATCCAGATCTTTAGAATATATGAAGAAAGTGGGCTCTTGTGCTACAAAGGCAGAACCTAGAAAAGTTACTTTTGTGAATTATGCTGGCTGAGGGATTCTGAGATGTACTTCCCCAAAATTCTTTTTCTAAGCTTTGTGCAAAGGTAGCATTTGAATAGAATCTAACTTTTTTGAGAGGGGAGCAAAAATGTGCTAGCTTGCTCCAATCCTTACAACTCTTGTAGAGAGGAGAATAGCTGCATGTGCATAGGGCTTGTATGCCTGTTTATAAGACAAGGTTGCACTGGGATTGCTAATTATGTAGACATTAGGGACAAACAGCTGTGTGTAGATAGAAGCAACTCTTAACTTGTTTAATATGGGGAGGTCATAGGAAAGGCCTGTAAACACAAGGAACTTGGGAATGAGATGAGCTGGCTGAGTCTCCTGCCTCCTCCATGTATTTGCTGACCTCTAGGAGAAAAACATGGAGGAAAGACTTCGGGCCTGTGTAACCATTCACCTGCAGCAGCTAAACTTGGGAGGAAATGTGAGCATCCCTGCAATGCCAACCCTCCATATCAGCCAGGCATTCAGGAATGTTGGGTTGTTTGCATGCATATCCATATCTGCTCTCTCAGGTAGCTCTCTGATATATTCTGGCCTGCAGCAGCCATACTCAAAGTGATAAGTCAGGGAGAACTTTGCTGCACCCAGGATTGTTACCAATGAGCAACTTAGTCCACCTAGGTCTGATAGTTAGCTGAGGCCTTTTGCTTATTCTCCTTGTGGCAGACTCAGCCCATTTCCGCACTAGACTGTTATAGCGCTATGATTCCACTTTCGACATCCTATGGAATCCTGGGATTTGCAGTTTAGGGAGGGGCCGATTGGAGAAACAGTTTTCTATCCACTCAGAGCTTGGAAAAGTTTTTCTAAAACTTTTCTAAAACTACATCTCCCAGATTTGTCCAGCCAGCATAATCAGAAGTCATGCTGACTGTTGGATTTTAGAAGCTGTGGCCCAAGCACTTTTTTTTTTTGAGCCTGAAAAAGTAATTTTTTCAAACTTTTATGCAGTATGATAGGGAGAAAGAGAAATGAGCAAAGCCCACTCCTAGCAAGAGATGAATATTGGTACTCCTAGTCTCTAACTGAGCTCAGTAATCTTTCATGAATGCTGGCAGCGTCTGGTAGATTACATATTGAGCACTGTGGTAGAAACCAAGAACATTTCTTAATTCCTTCTCTGTACTATTTGGCTAAACACAGTTGTCATTGTATATAAGAAATCCATTTTATGTGGTCTGTCTGCTTCTTAGTACCTGCATCTTCTCTCCTTCAGGTAGGATGGCTATAATGTGATTGTTTCGTTTTTCCAGGATTTATCTTAGTGCTGTTCAGCTATAGATAAATTCCACAGGTGAGATAGAAGTCCTTCACGAGAGAGGGTATCGGTGGCTGTCCAGATTTATTTGGGCTGTGATTTCACCCAGCCCCAATCCAGCATCCTCAGTGACCAAGAACGATGGCCATTGTAATCAGAGAACATCTCAGGGTGTGGGTTTCCCTTTACTACCTTTGGTCTGCTTCCGTAGTGGGTGTACGCAGAACTTTTTCAGGAAAAGAAGAAAGATAAAAAGCAACTTTTCCAAGAATTCAACAGTGTCATTAACATTTTCAAATGAAACGTCAGCGGAGACAACTGGGGGAATTTGCTGTTTCCACTTGCTGATGTCAAATCATATTACAGAAGGATTGTGTAAGTAGAATACGTAATTCACTCAAAGAATAAAGCAATCCAGGAAACCACATGCCATATAATGTAACAAAAAGAAAGCACATGCAGAGCATTTAGCAGAAGTGTAGCTATGTGTGTGTGTATGAAATTTGGATGTTGCCCCCCCCCAAATAAGAATTCTGGCCCTCAATGAAATTTTTTTTCAGTCACCAAATTTCTAGCACAATAGATAGTGAGATGGAGAATCATTCACACCAAGAACTCTTATATTTCCTACGTTTGTATACTTTTGGGCCATTTCTGTACTACACTGGTAATAGTGCTATTATTCCACTTCTGTTTCAGTTTAGAGAGGAGCGTTTAGAATTCTCAGCCAGAGAGCTCTTTGGCCTCAGTAAACTACAACCCCCAGAATTCCACAGGATGTTGAAAGTGGAATAATAGCCCTATAACAGTGTAGTGTGGAAATGACCTTGGTGACTTTGCCTTCCCCTTTTCTTTGGCTGCATAAAGTCTATTCCTAAATGGTCAATGCAAGTTTTAAGTTACTGCTAGAATTTGAGGTCTAAAGGAGACTTTCATGAGGAGGAAGAATTCTTATCTGGATGGGCTATTCTTTCATTGTACCACCACCACCCCGCTACAACTCCAGCCGTTAGAAAGTATACAGTAAAATGCTGAGGACCAATATACCTGGGAGAGGATTTTCACTGGAGACTGGAGAGGCACACAAGTTCAACTGTTCAAAATATTGTAATGGCTTATGGGATTTTGTCCTTTTGTCTTTCATAGATCGGCCAGAATTCTGTTGGTGCACTGAGCCAGCATAGGTGGGGGACAGAGGGAAAAGACTGCAGCTGCTGTAGCCATGAAGGAAATCAGGCATTGCAAAAATAGACTGTGAGGACTTGGCGGGTTTAGTCTGCCTTCTCTTGCCACTGCTGCATGACCCTGGGGGGCGGGGGAAAGGGGCAACTGCTACTGTAGCATATAGATAGAATTCCAGCCAGGATTCCACCTGCCAATATATTTTTCAAACATCCAAAGAAAATGTATCATATACATATATCTTTGGCATTTGTTTTCTACTGTGCTTTTGTACTCTGATTTTGGCCTTCAGAAGTTGTCACCAGCTTCTAGTAGGACTCTGGAAGATAGCTATAGTAGAGGGACTGCAGGGAAGGCTGTGGAATCTGCTGTACTGAAACCTCAGTGATACAGCTGGGTAATTTTAGATTCTGAACTCCATGGTGCCACAGGGCTTCTCTTTCAATGACTAACAATGCTATTTCAGTTGTAAAGCATTCAGCTCCAGTGCCTGGGAATATTGCTTCTTTGAACTGCAGCTCCCCAAATCTCCTAGCTAGTATGGCCACTTTTATTTCCAAGCCACAAGAGAATAAATTGCTATTAAATTTTGGTGGAACTTTTTGCAGAGTTTGAAGTGTAATCCTATTCACTTGAAATTTTCATGTATTGCATCAACAGGTGATGAGAGGAGTGTCTTAGTCTTCTCCCTCTATAATTTCTGGCACCCACTTCACAAGGAGGGTGGCAAGTTGTTGTTGTCATCGTTGTTTATTTATATAGTGCAATCTAAGTACACAGTGCTTTACAAGTTCTGAAGAGTAAGAGCCTCACTACAAGAGCTTCACACATGGATTTCTCAGAAATAAGTCTTGCCAGACTAGTCTTACCTCTTTTTACGACAGGGTTACGAGCTTGATAGATGAAGGGAATGCTGTAGATGTAGCATATCTTGGTTTCAGTAAGGCCTTTGACAAAGTTCCCCATGACATTCTTGTAAAGAAGCTAGTAAAATGTGGGCTGGTTAACAGGGCTACTGTTAGTTGAGTTTGTAATTGGTTAACTGACCGCACCCAATGGCTGCTTTGCATCCTGGAGAGAAGTGACTAGTGGGGTGCCACAGGGTTCTGTCCTGGGCCCAGTGCTATTCAACATCTTCATCAATGACTTGGATGAAGGAGTAGAGGGCATGCTGATCAAATTTGCAGATGACACCAAATTGGAAGGGGTTGCTAATATGCCAGGGGACATGATCAGATTGGATTCCTGGGAAGATTGGAGAACTGGGCCAAAGCTAACAAAATGGATTTCAACAGAGAGAAATGTAAGGTTCTACACTAAGGCAGAAAAAACGGAATGCACAAATATAGGATGGGGGATGTGTGGCTGGATAGCAGTACATGTGAAAGGGATCTAGGAGTCTTGGTAGATCACAAGCTGAACATGAGTCAGCAGTGTGATGAGGCAGCCAAGAAAGTCAATGCGATTCTTGGTTGCCTCAATAGGAGTATGGTGTCTAAATCGAGGGAAGTAATGGTACCACTCTATTCTGCATTGGTTAGGCCTCATTTGGAATACTGTGTCCAGTTCTGGGCACCTCAGTTCAAGAAGGATATTGACAAGCTGGAACATGTCCAGAGGAGGGCGATCAAAATGGTGAAGGGTCTGGAAGCCATGCCCTATGAGGAGCAGCTTAGGGAGCTGGGTATGTTTAGTCTGCAGAAGAGAAGATTAAGAGGGGACATGATAGCTATGTTTAAATATTTATAGGGATGTCATGTCAAAGAGCTGTCTGGCAGTGGAATATGCTACCTTGGAGCGTGGTGGAGTCTCCTTCTTTGGAGGTTTTTAAACAGAGGCTGTATGGTCATCTGTTGCGAATGCTTTGATGGGTGTTCCTGCATAGCAGGGGGTTGGACTGGATAGCCTCTGTAGTCTCTTCCAACTCTATGATTCTATGATTCACTGTTTGTAGATACTTTCCATTTAAATAGGAATCATGAAAAAAAATCAGGATTTTGACTCATGTAGAGAGCACCCACAGAAAGTGGACGATCTACAGTTCTGTCTTACTGCCCTCCATGTACTGGAGGACAGCAAAACCAGGGACAGAGGGAGGTGCTCAGCTAGGCTGTACATGTTCCCTTGTGTGATCATACAACAAGTGAAATGAATGAATGAACAGGATTAATGAGATATGTTTCAAGTCACAGATGTACTAAATCCCTTATTTTAAAAAACACAACAGTCTGTATCTCACCTCTGTTACCCTGCCAGGTATAAAATACACATTTCTCTTCTGTTGTTCCAAAGGCTTCTCTAATACCACCTTCCAGCCTCCCAACGGATGCGGTTCTCTGTCTTTATCCTGTCTGATATTTCTTCCATCTACGCCTTTCTTAGCAATTACTCTCTACCCAGTTTATTTTCCTCTGTTGCTCTGTGATTTCAAATGATTTTCTCAATCCTCTCCAGGTTTCGGGTATTTGTGTATTTTTAAAAAAATATGCCCCTTATTTGTAATCTCCGACAGCGTCTGTGTTCATAAAACAGGTGCACTGCTCATGTACAGTATTGGGCTGTGTTGAAGTAAACAATTTTTATGGCAGTTGTTGACTTCTCATTATGTTGCTTTCACTGTTTGAACCTGCTAGCCTCAAGGAATTCATTGCTTCCAGTCTCCTGTTCTCTGCTAGACTATGTTCTGAATATTAATGCATCTAAGCTGCAGTCAGAGTCTTAAACTCACCTCAGCTACAAATATCTGCTTGGACTTAAATATCCTTTTTATTTCTCTCCACAACCCTGCAGGATTCCAGTTCATATGTTAGTTTTTTATTGCCTTATGCATTATAATCATACATAAGGATGAGGGATATCATTCCTGTCCAATTTTCCTTTGAGAACAGATACAGAGTTTGTGTGCAGAGGAATCATATAAGACTGAACACAGCCTTGTTTCCTTACCCAATAGATTCTGCAGTCTGGGGCAAGATTGTGACCCAATACATTCTATACACAGAAACTAACTGGATTGGCTGTAGAATAGCTGACTGATCCTAGCTACCACTGGTGTGCACAACAGCAGAAAGCTGAACACACTGCAGGAAAAGAGCTCATGTGTGGCTCACATATACCTATCCAAGCCTTCTCTCTGTACCACACAAATAACTGCTAATCTGAATTCAAGTAACTTTCAAAGCACAGAGACAGAGGGGAGGCTGGATAGGAACAGAGGAGATTTGCATTTAGCTCCCATTGCCTGTAATAATATCTCCCTGCAATGCAACACATGTGCTTGGGTTAGAGAAGAGACTGGCAAAACAGGCCTGTGAAATTAATCTGGTGGGGAAAGCCAAGAAATTTTGCTGCCTTAGACAAAAGGCAAAATGGTGCTTCTTCTCATTGGACACAGCAGGGGTGATAGTAGAATCTTAGGGGCCTATCTCACTACACTATTATAGGGCTATTGTTCCACTTTAACTCCCACGTCAACATTGTTTGGAATCCTGGGATTTGTATATTAGGGATGGACATTTAGAATTCTAAGCCAGAATTCAATATAGTACTCACCACAGAATTCCACAGAATGATGCCATAGAAATTAAAGTGGTGTCATAATGATGTAGTATGATATGGTTCCTACTTCAGCATTGGTGGTAGAATAATCTGTTCTACCACACCCAAGGTAGCAGGCTAGGTTAGGGATCCAGGACAGGCTGTGTTGCATACAGAAGGAAAGAGCCAGGTGTGGAGACAACTTACAACACTGGCAAGGCCTTGCTTTTTCTTTTCTCAAATTGGAATGGCAGTTTTCTCCCTCTCAACAAAACCAGTATAAATATATTCTCACTCAGGACTTCACCCCTCCTTCCCACTAAAAGGAGCTGGGTTTGCCTCTGGAGTGGCCATTCTAGTTGCCTGGCAACCTGTTGCTGGGCAGCTTTTTGCTACTCAGGAGACCACTCCCCCTATACTTTGTCACACCAGGGAATTCAGGAAGATAGCTGGAGCTTCCTTCCACTCCCCCGCTCCAGTATCTGGGGTTGCCACAGTGAAAACTGAAAATGGCTCCTGTATCTTTAACGATTGTGTAGAAGAGGGAATTTCAGCAGGTGTTTTTTATTAGATGTTTATATGACAAGTTTATGTGACCTGATGCAATTCCCTTTTCTACCTAATCATTCATGGTACAGGATCCATCTCTAGTTTTCAGTCCAGCAATATTGCCAGCAGATAGCCAGTGTGGTGTAGTGGTTTGAGCATTGGCTACATCTCTGGAGGACATGGAAACCCACTGGGTGACCCAGGAAAACCCTATGCTATGTTTACTGTAAGGTCAGCATAAGCCAGAAATTACTTGAAAGCATACAAGAACCACTACCCTATTGATATCTGCTGCTTGAAACAATCACCTGTCTAATGACAGAGCTGGTCCTCAGTGCTGGCTTAATTAATCAGGCCCATAATTTCTTGGTTGGATATGGTGTAGAATTATGGAAATAATAACTATTACAGAGGACAGTCAGCCCTCCACTTTTTCAGGGGCTAGGGGTGCAGGACCCCTGGGAAAGTGGAAAAACTGGGAATATTCTAAGTTACCTAAACCATATTTAACACACACAAAAAGTACCTGTACTGGTGTGGTGGCTGGGCTCAACTATGTGTGTGTTTCCTCTCTCACTCACTCACTTGCAAGGGCAGGCAGGGGAAAGGGGATGGGATGGGATGAGCAGGAGCAGGGAGAAAGAGGACACCTGTCCCCTCCTCTTCCCCCCAGTAATCAGAGAATAATCAAATCTGCGAATGCTAAACCCACAAATGAGGAGGGCCAACTGTAGTGAGACTTACAAGTCAAGCCATGAGCACAAATGAAACATTATCTCAAGAGGAAAAGTGGTTTCCCAAGCGTATGAGGGAAAGTGGGATCCATGATATGTCAAGGCTTGTTCTGTTTGCGCACCGTTACTTCAGGGCTGAAAACAAGACCGTGAAGAATACCAAGACCTTGAAGAATATGTGTTTTAACTTATCACATGCCAGATGCTTTTGGAAGCTTCTCTCGTTACTGGTTACTGGTAGGGCTAGATAATCTATATCTGTGTGCTTTCTTACCTTATGTCTTCTTTAAATACCTTTCATTTTATTTCAGAGGAACTAGGAAGTGAAAACTGCAAAAGGTAAGAGATTTATAGATATCGCTTCTTATTCCTGAGTATGTATCACACTCATGTTTCTCTGCTGAACTATTGTTATGGGCAAGAGCTACATAGATTTCAGGATTAACAGGACTACGAATTACCCCACTGTAGTTGTAGTTGGGGAAGGGCATGGTTGTATTACATGGGCAGTTTACACATATTATAACAATAAAGCCATAAGGGCACTGATTAATTTTGCCATATCTATCAGCAGTGATGTGTTTAAGTCTTTTACTCCATGGCCCTTTTTGCATGCTGTTTCTAAAGCGAAAGGACCCCTTGAGCTTCGCGTAAATGGGAGGAGCGGTCCATACGACATCCATACGACTCAAGAGCCTAAAGCGGACTGCGTACGCAATTTTTCATTTTCGGCTTAAAGCCAAAAATGGTGCGCAGTCTTGCAATGCTCCCGGGGCCCGCATACACTTACCTGGTGTGTGGTGCATCGGGAGCCAGGGCCGGTTGCGCTCCCTGCCTCAGCGCTAGTCTGCAATTCCCAGGTTGTCTGCGGTAGGAAGGGACAAGGCGTTCACGCAGCATTCACACGACCGGCAAGCCAGCTGCAGTGAGGAAGCAGAAGCGAAGTGAGCGCCTCGCGCAAGAGGCTGCTTGCGCAACTGCCACCCCCCACCTCCGTGAAAAGGTAAGGTGCAGAAAGGGCCCATGTCTCAAGTCAAGTCTCAAGTCTCTTCCTTCAAGTTTCAAGTCAAATCTCAAGTCCTTGAAGATACTTTCAAGTCAAGTCTCAAGTCTGGGAGTCAACTTTATACCCCAACCTATATTGCAGAATTTCTGGAGAGAGTCAAATAAAGTCAGTTTTGAAAATTTAAGCAGAGTTGGCCCTCCACATTTGCGATTTTGCCATCTGAAGCTTCAGAAATGGGGAATAGGATCCTTCTTATCCCACCTTCCCAAGACTAGAGGCTTTTGTGCCAATGGGCATGAAAGTATCTGCAGCTTCAGAAGCAGGGAATAGGATCCTTCTGACTCCTAATTACTGAAGCTTCAAAAACTTTAGAAGGAAGGATCCTTCCTCCAAGCCCATTGCGTAACACATTTGCTGTTCCCCTCTGAGGAATGCACCCTACACTTTGGGATTGAGTCTTGTCTTCTGCTCTGAGGAAAAGTTTTAGAAGGCTACTCTGATATATAGTGGGGACAGGCTGCTAAGCAGACCTCAAGCCCACCTCAAGCCCATTACCTAACCCATTTGCTGTTCCCCTCTGAGAAATGCACCCACACTTTGGGCTTGAGATGAATCGTCATGTGACCAATAGGCAAAAAGAGATGGAACTGCTGTTCTAGATTAATGTGTTTTATGTTGCTGAACCTAGGACAGCAAGTCAGTTACTAAAAATATACAAGTCTTGAGTTGAGTCAAGTCATTGCATCATTTATTGCCAAGTCAAGTCCGAGTTGAGTCACTGAAGTGACTTAAGTCTGACTTAAGTCCGAGTCTATTGACTCAAGTTTACATCACTGTCTCTCAGTATGATGCTGAATAATTCCTTCTATCCCATCTCCATTTGTCTACCTATTCAGTGTATGAATAAGCTTCCCACTCTCAAAGAGATATTGAAGCAACTTACAGACTTTCATTCCTACCTTCAGGTTGCAGTTCCATGATTGTTTTAAAATCACCAATAGTTTGTAAAAGGCATAGTTTAAATTAAAATCACCAATAGTTTGTAAAAGGCATAATTTAAATTACGGCATTTGGTCAAACCAATCCATTTCCTGGATGATTGTTTCACCTGGAAGTTGAAAGTGGACTTCTAGCCATCAGGAGTGGAAGGATGGAGATAGCGACAAGTGGGAGGCTGAGTTCCTCATCCTCTCCTTTTTTCACCATGTCAGATATTCCATTACTCTCTTGGATATGTAGAAAGGATAGATGTGTAGGGAGAAAAAAACAACAGAAGCAGAGAAGGAGTGGAAGAGGAGATTTAGGTAGCTTAACTATAGATGTTGGTGAACAGCAGTAACCGTCACCTTTCCACAAATAGAGGCATTGGGTTTGCAAGCATCTCTTGTTAACAAGTAACAAAACAGAGCTTGGAAAAGTTATCTTTTTATAGTATATGTCTCAGAACCTGGACCGCAGTTGGTTGGGCTGGCTGAGGAATCATGGGAGCTGAAATTTAAATATATATATATAAAAATATATAGGTCACCCGAGCACTGTGACAAAGTGGTGCCAGAGGTTAAGTAATGGTATTCTTTTGTACTGCTGCAAATCTGCAAGATGGGCTTTCCTCTGTGTTTAGAGGCGAAGTGGGCAGCTATGTCCACGACTTGTATAGGATGCCACTTTGGATATTAGTAGCAGCTTGCATCACATGGCTAAACCTGGGGTTGAGTTAGTTTGCTCCATTGTTAGGTTAAGTGGCAATGTACGTTCATTTAGTGGCACTTATATGCTTCTCTAAAATAGACTCACTGACAGGTGAAGACAGGTTAACATATGGCTGATATAAAAATGGCACTGCAAATCTCTGTCTGGATGCAAACAATTCAAAACAGTGTGGTTCAAAATATGCTTTTGTTTCTTTATTCAGTCCTATCTTTGAAGAAGACACACCCTCTGTAATGGAAATAGAGATGGAAGAGCTTGATAAATGGATGAACAGCTTAAAACGAAATGGTCTGTATTTATCCCATCCTATTTTCAGACATTTTTATTTTCTAATGAATCATTGTCTGTCCTCCACTCCCACCCCTTTGTCTTGGCTAAATATTTTTATTAGTATTCTGAAATACTTAAATAACCGTAGAAGCAAATACCAGAAAAAGAATTGATCTTTATATAGTGTGGGAATTCTTATTTTGAAATAATGAAGGTGCCAGTTTATAGGATGAAGTTTTTATTTTGAAAAGTATTCGTTTGTGATATTTTAATTATGAAAAGGGCACACTCAAGATGCATTTGTATCTTAATATTAAGAGGGTGTGGAGGCTGTTTTTGCTTTGTAATATATCACTGTTGACTCACAGCTCCTAGCACTTTTTATTCCATGCTGTCTCCAGGATCATCTTGCAGGCGTGTTGCTATGACCACATCATTCCCTTCCTGCTGTCATTTTAGGTTGGCTCTTACCCTCTGTTACCTGGAATAAACATCATTGTTTCCTTCTTAAGCAGATGGCTAGTTGTGATTATTGTCCAATCTGGAAAGAACTGAGCACATCCAATTATTCTTATAGCTGTGCCTCCTGGCTCCTCATTCTAATCAGCAATGCCTGTTTGCTTCAGTTGCTGTTGTGTTAAAGCCAGGTCTTCCGCATGAGGATGTGTTTTGTTTGGGCTAAGAGGGTCACAAAACATTTGGTATTTGGGAAAAAGAAGATACAGAAATCGGAAAGCGGTTGAAATATATGCAGGCACCAGAAAATCGAAATTATGAATTTGCTATAAAGTTGGTGTGATCTAGCATGCAGAACAAGCATGAAAAATGTGTGGTCTCCTCGGTGTTGTGGGAATCTTATCAGTTCTAGCTAGCATAGCTGATGGTGAGGAATGATGGGAGTTGCAGTTCAACAGCACTGAGAAGGCTATATGTTTCTTTCATATAGAATATTGGACTTGCAGCAAGGAAACTTGAGTTTACATTTTGGCTTACAGGGTGGCTGTAGGCCACTCTGTCTCTTGCATCCCCAGCTGTGCAGTACTAATGCACCGCCCTGCAGGGTGGCTGTAGTTTGGGCATCAATGATTGGAAAAAGCTTGTCTACCTGTGACCTGGTTGACAGTGTACTAAAAAAAAGATGAACCCTATGAGGGGAACCTGCCGACAAAAGTATCAGATATAGCTATGTGTTCACCTCAAGTGGTTACCAACTTAATGGCAACCCTATGGTGTACCTATCATGGGATTTTCTGGGGATGAGATGCGTGTGATGTGTCCGAGGTCACCCAGTGGGTTTCCATGGCTGAGCAGCTAATCAAACCCTGGTCTTCAGAAATGTAGTCCAACGCTCAAACCACTACTTCATGCTGACATGACACAAGGACAGAAGTGCCATACGCGCATCCCATTCAGAGACCTTTCTTTACAATCAGTTAATTGTGAAATGTCTATTTAACTAAAATGGTGGTGGAAGGAATGCAGAGAGGCCAGCTTAACCTCCTGTAGAAGAGAACTGAACATGCTGAGAGCAGCCACCTGGAAAGCCCTCTCACTTGTCCTCGCCAAACAAGACATGAGAGGCACATTGTATTCACGTTGGATTAGTGCCCATTCTGGCTCATAAAAAGGTCTGGCCACATGACTAATAAATCCATTTCTATACAAATTCTGCAGCAAAATGTGACTCTGGGGCCTGAAATGTCCTATCCTAGGGCGTAAGGATTAATGTCTGACCAAATACTGTATTCATAGACAGATGAGCCTTAATGGTATAAATATGCCAGTTTTATTTAGTATTATTTATCATTACATCTAGGGATTTGCCCCACTGTCCTTTGTCTACCAAGGTGAACTAAAGTAAATCTAATTTCCCAGTATGTTGCCAGGCAAAGACCTTGCTAGTGGTCTTCAAAGTTGGACAAGCCATACCAGTTTGATAACACTTGATGGATGCTACCCAGCAACAGCATTAAAACATAACAACACCCAAACTCACCAGCTGGAGTAATCCAGAAGAAGAACAGATGTGATTGTATGATGAATACTTTATTATTACCCACTTTATTTTTATCTTCTGACAAAGGCAAACTGCTAGAGATGGGCGATGTTCACACACACACACGCACACACACATCTACAAAATTCATTGACATAAATAAAGCAAAGGTTACTATGGCTTCCGACATATTCATGAGGATTTTAAAATGGGCTAATGCTGCAGACAGAATATTAAAAATAAAAAATTATATCCATGTCCTACAGGAATCTACTGTGTAGTCATTGCTATTCAAATTGAACACATGCTCCAAAAATTCCTTAGGCTAATAGTTTCACTGTCTCCAATCTTTTCTTAGCGGAATGTGAATATTTGCCTCCTGTGAAAGAAGAAAAAGACTGCAATGCCAATCCAAGGTACCTGTAATTGTCCCATTATAATTCTGAAAGGGATTCTCAGACTCTGTACATTGGAAATTGAACAATGGCTTTTCTTTCTCCTTTTTCTCAATTGACACTAAGAGCTAGCTTGCTATTTTATACTGAAGAACATCATTTTGTTTTCTGAAACACCGAATAGACAAAAGGTAGGCAGTCTGGTGCCTCCCCTCCAGAGGTTTTGAACTACAACCTCTATGTGCCCCAGTCATAATAATTATGGGTGGTGGGGCTTGTAGTCCAAAACACTTGGAGATTGGTAGCTTGTCTATCCCTGGAAGCCAATATCGATCCCAACACAAAGAGAAATGGGTTTATTACTTTGCTGAGACTTACACAGAATTTCACCTTGTAAGTTGTCCATTGTAAATTCAGTGTCTTGTCAGAGATTTTCCTTAGGGTGATTTATATTTCTGTACACTTCACTGAATCTATGCATGCTGAGTGACAGTTTTGACGAACAGATGAAATGCACCTACAGAATTATGCAGGCTGAAGACATGGAGCCCTTACATATATACAGTCATAGTGCTCACAAGCCAGTTCCACTGCCATGGTTCCATCCCATGGAATCCTGGTATGTGCAGTTTACTGAGTGGCAGGCAAAATTTCCTGCCAGAAAGCTCTAGTGTCTCACAAAACTACAAATCCCAGGATTCCATAGGAGGTATCCAATGCAGTTAAAATGGAATCAAAGTGCTATATTTGTGCAGTGTGACACGGCTCACAGTGACAGGGCTTTGCTTTAAAACTAGTGGGAACCTTTATTCCTCTAGATTTTTGGTCTCTGATCTCTACAGCCCCACCTGGCATGATCAGTGGTACATAATGGGAGCTGTAGTTCAAAACACCAGGGGGCATTAAAAGTAATAACATGACTCTAATTAATAAGGGCCACTATAATTACTTTGAGGTATATTTTTAAAAAGGAAAAAAAATAATTTTAACTAATTCACTTTTTAAGAAAAACCCTTCTTTTCCATTTCTCCTTGAATGTGTCTGAGAACAGACTGCTGGACTTCCGCTTCCATATGATTCCCCTGTGAATTCTATCCTTGATTAATATATCTGTTACAAACAAGCCACCAAAAGTTCTTGGAGTGGCTCAAAATATCTCTGTGTTCTAGGCAAAGGAGCAGTATTTGACTTCCACTTTCCCTTTTCAGCTGTAGTATTTCAGGAAGGCAGTGCAGAACGTAGAAGGACCGTTGTGCTGTGTAGGTTAAAGAGTAAAGTGGGTGGATGCAGAGGAAGGGGGTAGGGAAAGACGAAAAATTATTGTTGCCACTAGGTGGCTGTACTTTCTTATGAATGATGACAGTGGTATAGGGCTGTAGCATTACACAGTTCGTGTATGTGATTGAAACTGTAGACTATTTGCTCTAGAAAAATGTAGAGAGAGTTTCAGATGAAAGGAACATCTTTGGGAGAATTCCATCATGAGGTGAGAGGACAAAGGTCTCTAAACAAAGTCTATTAGGAGACAATTCCCTGAACACTGGCTCTGCTGTAATCACGTTGAAATTTGGTGTAAGCAATCAGAACTTTTTGTTCATGTGAAGGTTCTACTGGAGCAGCAAATTTGACAGATATAGAATTGCTCTAAAACGAAGGTTTTTGGTAACGTTTTGAAAAGTACTTTTGCATACTGCAACTTGCTGAGGGATTCTCAGAGTTATATTTCAAAACAATAACTTTTCGAAGCTGCTGTCCCAGGACACAGGTTCTCAGACAGTTAGGCCTTTTCCACACGGGGTTTTTGAAACGGTGCAGTCCGTCCTCCAAGGAGGAGGTCTGCACCTCGGACCGGACTGGGTCGGACCTGTTTAATGTAGATCTGCACCTCAGTCTGGTCCGGAACGACCCCAAGTGGTCCTCCAGCATG
Source organism: Ctenosaura bakeri (assembly GCA_948474755.1). Classification (NCBI taxonomy): domain Eukaryota; kingdom Metazoa; phylum Chordata; class Lepidosauria; order Squamata; family Iguanidae; genus Ctenosaura; species Ctenosaura bakeri. The sequence continues at coordinate 325,882 of CAOLHI010000119.1, read as the reverse complement.
CTTTTGAAAGACTTGATTTTTCCAGTCTTTCAAAAGCATGGAGCGCACCACTGTGAGCTTGCTCCCTTATGCAGATTTGCAGGCTCGCACCAATGCGAGCCTGCGATCTGCCCGGGGGCGGGCTTTAGGCTGGCGAGCTTCAGTGGTTGGTCAAGACCCTCGACCAACCGGAAGCCGCCATTTGGGATGCCGGAGCAGCGTGTATTGATGAGCACACACTGCTCCGGAGCGCCGTGGACTGGACCGGGGAGCTGAAAGGTCCAGTGAGTAGTGGTGCAGGGCGATTCCCTCGCCCGGTGTGGAAAAGTCCTTAGAGTGTGCTCGAATTGGCTTAGTGTGAGGTCTGTATTTTTGAATTGGGGTTATTCTGTTTCAGATCTTTGTGATTTAATTTTATTTTCTATGTTCATTGAGTAGAGAACTGTGGCAGATCTCAGGGCCTCTTGGAGACCTTCTGGGGGCCACAAGGAGTGCCAAAAATGCCAACAAAGAGATACTCTTTTTAATGTATAGGAAATGTAATGCAGGAAAAATGGGAATACTGTTTGTAATGTTAAACAGCATGAGAAGTGTCTTCCCCCTATTTGAAAGATGACTTGCTTCTCATTTCTAGTGTCAATGTCAGGCGGAGGCTAAGCAAACACAGAGGCAGCAACTGGAGTTTTATGGCTTTTAGGAAGTAAGCAGTAAAATAATCAAGGGGTTACGGCACCCAAAGCAAACAGAGGCAGTAAATAAAGCCATAAAGTAATTAAGGGGTTACATCACCCAAAACCGACGGAGGCAGTGAAACTCAGCAACGAGGATTAACCAGGAACAGAATAACCAGGAACAAGTTCATGAAACAGAATAGTCGACAGTTGTTGTCCTGTGACCCCCTTCCCCCAGCGTCTGCCTTAAATAGTCATTAGCCCAGCTGGGGCTGATCAAACGTCTGTTGGCCTGGCCCACAGCTGGAGGCCCTCAGACGCTTCTCAAGCAGGCACCTTGATCTACAAGCCGCCACCTTTTCCAGCCGCCTCTGGAGGAATGTGGGGGAAAGTCTGCTGCAAACTCCAGGCTAGAGTCAGGAACAGCAGCTTCTGTTGAGCCAGAAGCATTGGCCTCCTCTTCTGCAGGTACTGGCTTGGGCACCGGCTCTGGGATAGCTGTGGCGTCGCTGGCAGGCCCCTCCCTTGCCTCTGCAGGAGCCCCCTCTCCCTCCAAGGGATCCTCCCCCGGCTGGGAGTCCAAGTCCAACTCAGAGTCCCCGTCTGAATCGGCAGCCTGCTCAGCCTGGCTCATGACATCTAGGAAAAGCAATGCCAATAGCAGAGCTTGGAGTGCATGGGGGGGCAGGAGGGGCAGGGCCACAGTGCTTGGGAGCAGGGCCATGGTGCGTGGGGGCATGGGTACAAGCCAGGAAGCCCCAAAAACATTGTCGCCTGGGGCGAACTACCCCATTGCCCCCCCTGCCCTGTATCACTGAGCAATGCACACTGCTTTGCCCAGAAAAGGGGAAGTCAGAGTAGTGCAGAGGGGCTAAGACCTAGTCCTGGAGGCTTCATGCAGCCTTGGGAGCTATGCTTTGCTCCCTCCTGGTTTACTAGAACCCCAAAGTTCACCAATGGAAACCTAATCTTAGAGTTGCCAACTGTATTCTGTAAGCCATACAGTGGGACAACATGCAAATAAAAATCTACATTTGAATTTAGGAGTCGAAATTCTAAAGCTGGTTAGCAGATTGGCTCAAAGTCTGGTTAAAGACTGTCATATTCACTGATGAGGCTGAGAGATAAATGATATTCTTTAGGTATTTCTCAAGCACTGAGAAATAAAAAAAACAACAAATTATTAAGAAATAGGGTTAAGTCCCATTTTGCAGCTAGGGCATATTGAGGCTCTGATATAGGCGCTATGCCCATGCTTTCTTACAAGACTTCCTTTGCTCCAACAGTTGAATTTAGGGGTGGACACACTTATTTTTTTGTTTGTTTGAAGATTGGTTTATGCTCAATATTGGAAGAGGGAAGAGATACCATTTCTAGATCAATGAGTATTGAAATTATATGAGATGTATCAAATGGATATGTTGACTGCATTAATAGATGTAAAGATTGATAAGGGTAAGGTAGAAAATGAATGGTCCATAGTGACCCAAATGTGGTTTAGGGAATGGAAAGAGGTTTATATTGGTTGAGATAAGTTATACTAATTATACCAAGACATATATTGAGAGGTATATTGTATATATATATGTGTGTGTGTGTGTGTGTGTGTGTGTATTATATTATATAGGTATTATATATATATATATATATATATATATATATATGATCGAGATAAGTTATAAGTTACATATCTTGTGATGGTGGTTGGTTTAGTTGGGGTATTAGTTTAATGGGTTTTTTTATTTTTCTTCTTTTTCTTTTTCCCTTTGTTATGTTGATTCTCTCTCTTTTGTGATATTGTAATAATACTGTAATAATATTTGATTAATAAAGTATTAGTTTGGGGGGGAAGAGAGAGAGAGAAATAACTGTTAACAAGAAAAAAAAAATTGTTTGTTTGTTTTGGAAAACTTGGCAGCCTGGAGCCAGTCTACTACAACTCACCCAGTCATATTCTAGCAAAACCTGGCCTATATTCTGCCTGACCTCTGTACCCCAACTTTGGATTAGGGTATGGGGCAAAACCTGGAAATGTTACTTTTGGACTATGATCACCCACCATGTTGACCAGGGATTCTGGCAGTTGCAGTATAAAACATTACTTTTTCCATGTTATAGTATGGAGATGAGATCCATGATGGACTTTTGGGAATGCCCTGTGAAAAGCTGTACTAGCTTCTCAGATAGTATAAATCAGAACTGGGCAAAACTCAGTCCTCCACGTATTGCTGAGCTGCAGCTTCATGCAGTCCTAGCCAGCATTTCCAGTGTCACTGAATGGTAGGCATTGCAGTACAACAACATCATGAGGGCTGCAATTTACCCAACCTTGGTCTAAATGTAGGCTGAAAATATACACACATATGCTTATGTGAGAAAGCAGGTGCCTCATGTTGTGGATGTAAAAGGATAACTATGAGTTGGCAGGACCCAGGATCCAAGTAGGTGGACTACAAAGGGACATGTAGTCAAAGAGAGAAAGGATGAAAAGAGCAAATTGAGAAAGGACACTACAGTGGACGGGCCTTCTTCCATTTTGAACTGAATGTCAGATAGCAGCAGCTCTCCTATCCAAGCACTGTGATTTTGAATAGATCCCATTCTCATTCAGCAGAGGTCTGTAGTTTTCACACTGGTCCATAATCAATCTCTTGGTTATTAGCAAAACTAGTAAGAGCTTTTGGGGAAAACAGATCAGGGTATTGGGATTTCTCTAACTGTGTTAACATAATATAAGCATATCTGATTCTCAGTTCATTCTTGTCTTAATTACAAAACTTCTATCATATGCAGAAAATTTACTTTTTTAAAAATTCTAGACAATAGTGGGTTTTGTGTAATTCAAATATTTGTATTTATACTATTTGAAGTCTGTCCAGTAATGACAAAGACTTTCTCTATGTTATTTTGCACAAGTAACATGACACTGAAACTTTCTATGCCCTTGACTCTGCTATAAATCAGACTTGGGGAAAGTGTGGCCTGTGGGCTTCACGCTTACTCCTTCCAACATTCCACAGATGAAAACCATGGCCAGCCAACATTAGAGTGTGGCCAAGATGGCTAGGAACGGTGCAGCAGTTTGCTTTTGCCTGAACCTACAGGGAAGAGCAAGATTCCTCCTCTCTGAGTTAGTTGAATGCCAACTACTTTTGCACTTTGAACTCCATTTGCAGCAACTGAAGTGAGCTGAAGATGAATGAGGGAAATGGGAGGAGGAGCTGGGGAAAGTGAGATGACAAAAGATTAATAGGGACTGCCCCTGCCCAGTCAGGACATTTGGAGGGTATGCATGGACTCCCCACAAGACTTTTTAATGCCCCATTTTTTTGAACTAAAAATGCTAACTATTCTCTTGAGGGAGGACAGGTATAAATTTTCCCATGTTTTTGCCCCTCTCCACTTTGTTTTCAAACAAAGAGAAGGCATTTTTAAACCTGGAAATAAAACTAGGAATTCTAGATTTTTAAAAGGCCTCTCCACAACCTAGGGGATGGCAAAAAGATGATAAAATTGCCCCCAGTGCTCTCTAGAGGGAATAGCATTTTGAATTTAAATTTTCATAAAGCTAAAAATTAAGATGAAGTTGCCCCTCTTCAAGGTCCCTTAGAGGGCCAATGTAGCCTCCTCTACCACAAGTGGTTGTCCAGCTGTAAGCCAAGAGTAGACCAGAAGTCATAATAAACTGAATTAATTGGAAGAATGTGTATTAGGATGCAGTGCTCAAATGCTGAAAAACAAGTTAGTTATTTTATTAAATAATGTTTACACAGTGACTGCGAATCCTGAGATCAAGATGGTGTCATGTGGATTAACAGAAGAGAGAAACAAAACTTACAGATCCTGGGCAATCTGATGCCAGTGTGTCACGTTCCTCCCTGCTGGTTTTGTTCTATATCATGACAGCATCAGTTCTGCAAAACAGAGGTCCTGAAATTAATTTTTACCATTGTGAAATTCTGGAGTGGATAGAGAACCAATTGCCTTTCACACATTTCTCAGAGCAATTTGTTTCTTCCCATGATCAATCACAAGAGTATGGTATACCTTTTCTTTTTTGTCAGATTTCCTGTTACACTAATATTCTCAAGTATTAAGGTCATGGTACCCTTGATTCTGAATTTCTTTTCTCTGGTGTGTTTAAATCACAGTTGTGAAATATAAGCCATGCCAGTGGCATTTCATTTTCTCTTCTTGTAATGATGGTGAAACTTCGCTCAGATTTGTACGATGAGAGCAACAGAAAATGTGCAGCAATTCCAGACGAGAATGTAGCATGGACAGCATTTCAAATACCCAGGAGAATGATGGGGATGAGGACAGCATCAGGAGAGTTCCAAAGCTGAAACTGTGTTTGTATAGAAAGGAACATTATATACATTAGGAGGAGCTGGACTTAGTTGTATCTGAACAGAAATTGCCTGTTACTGTTTGGTTCCTCTTTAAAACACATCATAACATTGTCTAACATCAAGACTGTCATAGCCTTGAAATTTTCCAAGACAGTGTTCAACTTCAATTCTCTGTGGTTTCACTGGAACGTCTTAGTAGCTAATTACAAGTAAAACAAAATGATTAGTTAATCGTGATTAATTCCTCTTCCCAATAAGTTAGGTATGAATGCATGTAATTACTTGTAAATTAATGAGGGGTAACCTCATTCCTCTGTGGTTTAAGTGTACAGTAAGCCCTCCACATTTGCTAGGGTTAGGGATGTAGGACCCCCACAAAAGTGGAAAAATTGCAAATATCAAAGTGTGTTTGTGTGTGTCTGTGGGAAGGAGTCAAAGGCATGATGGGGATAGCTGGCACCCAGGGTCCAAACCAGATCAGGAAAAGGAGAGGGGAAGAGGTAGGTCTGCACAGTAGCCCTATACTTCCTCTCTCTTGCCCATTTGGGTATTGGGAGAGGTTTGTTGTGCTGAGAAATCAGGCTACATGCAGCCCCAGCTGACCAAGCAGCAGCTGGTAGAGGAGCAGGGGCAGGTTTTTAAAGGGTTGTGTGGCCTGATTAGAGCTGCCAAGAGTTCCCAAGAGTTCTGGTTTTCCCAGAAAAAGAATGCCTGAGGTGGGGGGGACAGGGACTGGAGAAACTTGCAAATAATGAAACCCATGAAAGTTAAACTTGCAAATGTGGAGGACAAACTGTAATATTTTAGTTATTTTTGCAGTTAAAGGATACTGGCCTTATTAAATCATGAAGGAGGAATGACATGTGATTCAAGTGCTGGTTTATGCTGTCCATCATTCTCTGCTTTGTACTGGAACCTTGTGGTCTCTTGTAGATGTCTAGTGGATAATAAGGTACACAAGGGGGAATTGAGTTTAATACCACAAGCCACAGGTTTTCAGCATCCAGATTTTTAAAAGGACCAAAAATGAATATGTCAATTATTTTCAAGAAATGTCAGTGCAAGGAGTTACTTTTTTAAATTGCAGCTGTAACAGTGATTATCTATTTTGAAGGGCCTTGGATCTGTAATACCATCTAACTGTTTTTTAAAAGTAGCTTTCTGAGCACTGGCTCCCACAGTGTCCAAACTCCACCAGGAAATCAATGTTATTTGTTCTAGACTAAAACCATTGGCATTCTGTCACTGAGTTTTTCAGTCCTACACTCCATGTCAGTGGGGTGCTTAGTCTGCCCTGGGTTTTACTCCAGACTTTAGTTCATTTAGGTATTGAATCTTATTTCCAAAATGGATTCAGCATGTTTGGTATTTATAGTTTGAATTAAAACCTAGAGCTGATTTACCACCCCACTGACACAAGAGCTGCAAGCCCCCAGTGCAAGTCACCCACTATAGCAACATTGCTAAGATGATTGTGGGCTCTTTTAGCCTATATGGCATGGTATAGGACAAGCCTTGCATAGAGGGATAATATTCCAGCATCAACTGTGACAAGGTGCTTTAGCAGGGTGTGAAGAAGCTGCTGGTGATACAATGTGAAGAAGCATGCCCTTGTGCGGTATTCCAACTTTTTTCTTCCAAGTCACGCTGCTGGGTTTTTTTTTCTTCCTAGTGATATTTTGCAAGACCACATCATATTTTAACATGTACCAGGCAAGCATACTAGATTTAATAAAGCTGATCATGCCCCTTAATAACACTGGTCACAAAGATTACTTGTGTTACAGAACATGCATGATTACCTACTGATCAGAATAGGGAAGCACTTATTCAAATGGGCTTGTTCACAGAATGACCAGCAAAAACGTGTATGCCGATATGCCTCATCCTAACTATTTTCCTATGAGCACTGCACATTTGAGGATGAGGTATGGCTAATACTAATTAGTGATGCATGAAGCATGAGAATGATGTATTTTTCAAAATCTGTAATAATTTGTAAGCTTTCTTTTAACATGTCACTGATTCTCTTTTTTATAATTTTCATTCTAGTTACTTGTTTGCATTCCTGTTAGCATCAGTGGATTTTATGGACTTGTTAAAGGTTTGGGAGTGGCAAGCAAGCATTTATGGAAGCCTATCTTTACTTGGCATTCCCCAGATGCATTGATTACAATTGTCACCATCCTGAGCCAGCAAAGCCAATGAATGTGCTGGCAGGGATATTAGATTGTCATCTAGAATATCTGGAGGGTGCCAGTTTGGGGAAATGAGAGTGTATGGCCTGAGGCACAGATAAGGTTATAGATTCTAAAAGTAATTATTGGTGCAGAGCATTGTGTTTGAACCCTATTAAATTCTTCCATATTGTATTTAAAAGAATTATTGGCTGTGAACATTTTGTGTTCTATCTTTGGATTTCAGATAAAGCTAAATATATGCTTCCTAAAATAAGTTGCAGCATTTAACTGTCCTGTATAACTAAAGAAATAAATATGTTATACACCCCCATCCAACAAAGGTAATAACAGTAAACGGAACCTATGATAAAATATCCACCTTTCCATATTATCTGTAAGTATTTATCTCAGAGGCCATTTCCACACTAGCTTGTTACAGTGCTGTTATTCCACTTCCAACATCCTATGGAATCCTGGGGTTGGCAGTTTAGGGAGGAGCCTTTAGAATTCTCAGCCAGAGAGCTCTTGGGCCTGGCCAGTTGCTATGGAGATCAGGCCTAGCAGCAAGGAGAAGGCCAGTGTATTCCCTCAGAAACTGAACCTCTGTAGGTGAACAACTCTGAATACAGATTGTATTGGAGATTTTGGGAGAAAGTTACAGGTACTGGACAAGACAGTTTGGGGAATTAGAGACACAAGATCTCAAATTTGTGTATTTCAACTGCATCTAATTCTTAAGGTAAGGAAAGGTAATTCCTAAGGTATTTCTAACAAGTGTTACCTATGAGAAAATAAAATCCTGGGCAAGGCTGGGTAAATACACTAGTAAATTCTAAAAGTAATTATTGGTGCAAAGCATTATGTTCAAACCCCATTAAATTCCTCCATATTATATTTAAAAGAATGATTGTCTCTGAACATTTTATGTTCTATCTCTGGATTTCAGATAGAACTAAATATATGCTTCCTAAAATAAGTTGCAGCACTTAATTGTCCCATATAACTAAAGAAATAAATATGTTATACACCCCCATCCAATAAAGGTAATAACAGTGAACTGAGTATATGACAAAATATCCATCTTTCCGTATTAACTGTAAGTATTTATCTCACAGATGTGCATTGTTTAATGTGTAATGAAAGAGATGACTAAAAATGTGCTATTCAAATAGTATGGATGCTTGCAAAATTTATTCTGTAAATAATGGTTTGATTAAAGTTAATTAAAGTCTTTGGCCCACTGGCCCCTCCCGAAACTGCAAACCCCAGGATTCCATAGGATGTTGCAAGTGGAATCATAGCGCTACAACAGGCTAGTGCGGAAATGGCCTTTGACTTTCCTCTCTGCATCTGTGGTATAGATCAGGGATGGGAACTGTATGACCCTCCAGATGTAGTTGAGTTATAACTCCAAGCAGTCTTACCTCGGCATAGTGAGTGACAAGGAATGCTGGGAGCTACACTGCAACAAAATCTAGGGGCAATGTAATTCCCACTGCTGGTATAAGTAAGTTTGCTATTTAGAATGGGATGGTGATTTAGCTGTCACAAGACAGATCAGGTCACTCCCTACCCTCAGCTCAGAAAGATAGCTGTCATTTTGGAGGAGGAGATCCGTCTTGCCCTGACTTTGTGGGAGTTTTTCCCCTATTGTTAAAGAAGTAGAAGGAGGGAGATGTTGGCACAAGGTCTATAAGCAAACTGTGGGCTTCAACAGTCTAAGCCCTCCACCTGCAACCACCCGCACAATTCAGGGAGAACATTATCCCAGTATGAACCATTTCCTTCTCATGATTGCAGTGGGAGAGGAGTGGTGACAGGAAAAAAAGGGGGGAAATCAAGAATCTCCCTCTTCCCTCTCTTCCCACATGAGCCTGAGTTTGGCTGCTTTGGAGGCCCTGACATGAGACCCTCGTGGAAGCACCCATTGCTCTGCCCAGATTTGCAGATCTAAAGTACAGAATACCAGATCCAAAAACAACGGGAGGGGATCCTGAGGGCTTATGATGTTGAAACTAATAAAGATCCGTAGAAAATATATTTTCTGTTTTGTTTTCTGTTTTGTAGTTTTCTTTCTTTGTATTTAAACAAAATAAACATTCTGTCTTTGTCAGCATATATATGTTGATGAGGGAATATTTCAGATGATCTTTAGGGATTTCAGACTGTGAATACTTTTTTTTTTTTTGGTAGCAATGGGATAGGTAATGAACTGTATTCATGTATTTTGTAAAAATGTTGGAATAAAGTGTTCAAAATTTAACACATTGGTTGTGACTTTTTTTCTTTTGCTAACATCACTTGGTTTTTGTCTATTTTGCATCACTTGGTTTTTGTGTATCCATTTGTAAATTCACAGCTCCTGTAAATGAAGGATCAATACCTTACAAAACGTTTGTTGATGTAGGGGAGAAGTAGAAAGCTCTTTCAGTGAGAGTGGACAATAGTTGGTTAGTGCTCAATAGGAGTATAGTGTTTATATCAAGAGAATTAGTAGTGTTACTTTATCTGCTTTGGCCTCACCTCAAATACTCAGAGGCATATTTAGGGTGGGGCAAGTAGGGTATGTGCCCCGGGCACCAATGCCAGGAGAGAGCAAAAAAGCTATGCCAGAAGATTTAGCAGCGCCAGTGGTGTAGGAGGAGGTGGTGGCCCTGAAGGGGCAGAATTTCCATGCTGTTTATGCTAGATACAGCTCTGTGAATACCATATCTGGTTCTGGGCACCACAGTTCAGGAAAGGTATTGACAAGCTGGAATGTGTCCAGAGGAGGGCAACTAAGAGGCTCAAAGGTCTGGGAAGCAAGTCTTATGATGAACAACTTAGAGAGCTGGGTGTGATTAGCCTGGAGAAGAGAAGACTGAACAGTAAGATGACAGCTATCTTTAAATATCCGAAAGGATGTTATGTAGAAGATAGAGTGAGCTTGTTTTCTGCTGCTCCAGAGACTGGAACACAGTCCAGTGTCTTCTCATTGGAGTCCGGCTAAATCTTACAAAGGGCTTCTTCGCTGTAAGAGCTCTTTGAGAGTAGAATAGACTGTTTTGAAGGGTGGTGGAATCCCTGTCTTCAGAAGTCTTTAAGCAGAGGTTGGATGGCCATCTTCCACGAGTAGGATAGTTGTATATTCCTGCACAGCAGGGGGTTGGATTAATGGTCCTTGCAGCTCCTCACAGTTCTAAGATTCTATGATCCTGTGGACAGACCAGAGGCCTGAGCTGCAATAGAGTAGATTTATGTCTTCAGTTTATACAAACAGCATAGCTTTTCCCAGCCAGGGTCAAGATCAAGCTGAGAACCTGGAATTAATTAGCTGAAATGACTAACTTGCCCCTTGAAGGAAAGGCACATTACCGTCGTTTAAAAAAATGAAAACAAAACTAGGTGGACACAGGGGAACTTGGATGTATCTTTCCAGAAACACAGAGGAAAAAAGGTACCTATGAACTGTCTGTGTCAGCCATTGAGCAGAAGCATATCTAACTTCAAGAGATGAGAGTACAATGGCACTTTACACTATTTTTATTCCAATGAATGAATTAATAAATAAATAATTCAATGTGTAACATCTGCCACAACATACAGGCAGCTTGCTTGACGACCATCTGGTACTGTTTTGTACAAACAGAATTAATTGTGGCATATGTGATTTAAATTTTGTTCCATTTACATCTCACTTCTGAAATAAACTGATTTGTTTCATCAGAGTTATTTTTAGTAGTATAATCAATATGTAAAGGCAGTATAATTACGTTTACAACATTCCCTCCTGCCACCAATGTTGTTTGTCAGGAACATTGTACTGTTAAAACAAGGCGGTCTACTCTTTATAGTAATGTAGAGAAAAATTGTGACAGGCCCGTGTTTAAAATATTTACAGATATACATGAAGCATTCTCAGATATTATACAGGTGTTATGAAACACTATTTTGTTCAGTTGATTGCTTTCTGCAGCAGGCAATTCCTTAGTGGAAGCTGGTATGTTAGAAAAATCTCTTCCTGTGCTTGGAATGAGATAGCCCTTTGAATTTGGTGAAGAGAAACACATGTAGCCAGTTTTGCCCTTTGACTTTGGGAAGAAAAGAGAAAGAAAAAAAGAGTTGGGTGTAGGTGAATCACCTTAAGGTGGAGGGTTTCTTCCAGAAAATTTAGGGCTCTTTCACATTATTACAGTTATAGCACTATGATTCCACTTTAACTGCCATGGTTCCATCCTATGGTACCCTGGGAATTATAGTGTAGAGAGGAAGTACTTAGAATTCTCAATTAGAGTGCAATACTGCCTCACAAAACTACAAACCCCAGGATTGCATAGGATTCAGCCAACACAGTTAAAGTGGAATCAGAGTGCAATAATTGTGGAGTGTGAAAGGGTCCTTAGGCGTGTTGGCCAAAGTACTGCCAACTATATGTGTATCTGTCTGGATTAAGTATGTTAAGTGTGGTCATCATGTTCCCACTTACTATTCCCTCCAAGTTTGGAGAATTGATGTTTGGATTACAACTTCCAACATGTCCCAGGTAGCATAGGGGATTACTGGAGCTCTAGCCCAAAAATCAGTTTCCAAGCACCACAGCACCCCCAAATAGAAAAAACGCTTCTGTAGATATACGGCATACATTAAGAGGCCAAAGAGTCTATATTAAATCTTAGGGAAAAACAGCAGTGCAAGTTGAAAAGCACATAAAATTCAGTCTAAATGTAAAGTATCAAAAGGTCAGCTACTGTAAAAGTAAGATGGTTTAATCACTGGTTGATTAATTTTCTTTAACAAAAGGCAGAAAGCATTTAGAAGCATTTGGTCATGCTCACAAGCTGTCATGAGAAATCTCTAAAGCTTACTAAATTGTTGGGAAGTGGAGAAGAACCTTGCCAAAGTCACATGTAAATGAGAAATGAATCCATATAGAAGGAAGGATTCAATTCCATCTTTCACTAGATGGGATTCATCCCAGAAGATAACACTGACAGCCTGCATCAAAAATGGAAGAAGACCAACAGTTCACTTGCGTCTTACTCAACTTGGAGAAAGAAATCTCCAAAGTGCTTCATAAATTGAAGAACTCTTGTTTCAAGAAGGATATTGACAAGCTGGAACATGTCCACAGAAGGACAACCAAGATGATCAATGGTCTCAAAATCAACCTTTATGAGGAACAACTGAAGGAGCTGGGTATGTTTGACTTTGAGATGAGAAGACTGAGAGATGACATGATAGTTACCTTTAAATAGCTGTAGGGATGTTTGTTTTCTGCTCCTCCAGAGACAAGAACACAAATAAATGTATTCACATTACAAGAAAAGAGATTCCACCTAAACATTAGGAAGAACTGTTTTACTGTAAGAGCTACTTGATAGTTGAATGGACTGTCTCAGAGAGTTATGGACTCTCTGCCCATTTTTGCACTACACCATTATAGTGCTATTATTCCCCTTTCAACATTCAGTGGCATTCTGGGCTTTGCAGTTTACTGAGGCCAAAGAGCTCTCTGGCTGGGAATTCTAAATGCCCCTCCCTAGAATGCAAACCCCAGGATTCCAAGGATGTTGAAAGTGGAACAATAGCACTATAAACAGTGTAGGGTGGAAATGGTTGTAGTCTCTGGAGGCTTTTAAACAGGTGATAGATGGGTATCTTTCAGAGGTGCTTTAGCTGTACCTTCCTGTGTGCCAGTGGGTTGGACTAGATGACGTCATCCCTTTCAACTCCATGATTCTAACTTTCAAGGCAGTTTAGGAGGCAGACCTCATCAAGGACTTGCTAGTTATATTGTCGCTTCAGTGGCTGCTAAAAGATACTGATGAAGGAGCTTCTTCAATCTACTTATTCTCCTCTAGTCTGCTTTTAGACTGATCAGCTTTAGTTCTTTCTCTAGCAACCTCTTCATAAAACAAATTCTTCCTCTTTCTATGGGTTGTAATCAGGGTATTGAAACATTATGTTTTAGATAGCAACTTTAGATTGCAATTGCAAGCCAATGTGGCCAGAGGGGATTCTAGAGCTGTCATCCAAAAGAGTAACCTCCTAGCTGTAGTTGCAGTGCATACCTTACCGTGACGTGAATAACTGCTAGCCTGTGAGCTGGATTAAGCTCCTACTGAGTCCATTGAACTGTTGAGTGAGGTCCCCACCCCATAAAAAGAAATTCTTATTTTATATTGAAGGAGCCACCCAAGGGAGATGCATTCTGAGCATCCCTTGCCATTTCCTTTGGGAAAGGTGAAGGCACTGCTTTAAAGCCAAGCTAAGTGATTGCAGCAGGGGCAAAGAGGGAGTTGCTCATTCTGTGGGTGCAGGTTTTGTATGGTATGTGATATAGAGGTCTGGTCTATCCACTTTGGGCTCTGGTCATACTGACAACTGACATGCACCCCTGGATTTTTCCTGGGCGGCAATTCAGCCTTTGGCCTTAGCACAGACTCCAGCTCTCAAGATTTTATTTTAAATGGGAAGACACAGGAAAGTAACAACATGGTTGTCTTTTCTCCTCCCAACACAGAACCAGGGTGCTTTAAGAGCATTTGTTGTGCTGCTTAACTTTTGATGCCTTTGGATCAGAGATGCAGGTGCTCCTGAGTAAGACCCACACACGGGAGAGATGCTAATTAGTGTTTGAGGATTGTAGTTGCTAAGGAACCTATGCAGTTGCTATGGATGTACAGGTAGTATACAGCATTGCATCAAGACAGAGAGCAGACACTAGGTTTGTGGGTTAAGTGGGATGGCCATAGCTTTAATAATACATACACTTGTCAAATACATTCATATACAATTCCTCTCTGGCTGCAATGTGAAGGGAAAGAGGGAAAGGGAACTCTGGGCTCCATGGTGTTCAGTCCAACACATGCTTACTGGAGCCATATGAAACAGGTGTCTGGTAATCATGTGGCAAAGCTTGCAGTAATTTCCAATATGTGGGGGAAGCAAAAAAGGTCATCCCAAGGAGAGGTGTCCTGCCCAAACTGCAGATTAGCACCCCCACCTTTTTCCATCTATCCAGAAGCCCCAGGGCATTCCACCTCCCAATTTAACTCATGTTTGATGTCCCTTTTTCCCTTTCATACCTGCCATAGGGAGAGATCAACCTAGCTTGGCACCCCTCTATCCCTAAAATCCTTTGAATGAATTGCTGGAGCTGATGAGTCAGTGAATCCAAGTAGAGATCACAAACCTCTAGGGAAAGGTGAACACCGTTACCTCTGTACAAGCGTACTACGTTTGCATATATGCCTAGGTGAGAGATGGGGAAACTATCTATCTAAGGGAAGTTGCAGATGGTATCATGATTAGGCATGGCATTGGGCTGTGCTGATGGCTGAGTTACTACACACACCCTGCCACATCTGTCTAGATAGCACATGTAAAGAAACTAATAATGCTTATTCTGACAACTATTTATCAGTATTTATACCTTAACTGGTTAGTGATGCATCCAAACAAGTGGTTAGTACAAGTTCCTCCCTACATTCCAAGGCCTTGCCAAGCATGAGGTAATGATAAGCACAATATCAAGGTTATACAAATTTAACACTATTGAAGGCCAAGATTTACCATGAAGTGAAGCTGCACAGGCTTCTGGGAGAAATAAGCTAAGAAAGTTAGCATAACAGGATAAGAAGGTTAGCATACTGGGACAATTTGCACATGTAAATCAGAGTTTTTCTGGGATTTTTTCCACTACAGAGGACGTGGCGGTAGACTGTGGGAGGGTCCACAGAAGGGAAAGGTATACAAACATCTATTGTCTCTGCCTCCTATGATGACATTGCAATTGCTTCTCTATTATCACTTGATTATCAGTGCCTCCTTCCAGTCCCCCTGTGAAACTGTACTATCATTGGAGCACTTCTAGATACTATACAGATGTAGTCACACAAAGTACACACACATCATATCTGAGACAGTAAAACAATGCATCAACATCAAACAAACAAATAAGCACATGAAAAGCGAAATGGAGTAGCCTTCCCATTTGTTGAAGAAGCTTTTGTTGTTATTTCCTTCAAGTTGACTGCAACTTATGGCAACCAAACCACTGGGTTTTCTTGACAAGTTTTATTCAGAGGTGGTTTACCATTGCCTGAGAGATATGTGACTTCAAATCACTACACCATAGTAGCTCTGTCCCTAAAGTAGCTGCCCAAGGATACTCCAACAGTTACAGTAAGCTAAGCAGGCAAAAAACCTTGGTCTTATATATTGGCCAGAGTACATGGCTAGAAGCAGGTATCTTCAGAGCCCTTTCAAGGAATCCCCCAGGTCCTGCTTCTGATGGTGGTGAGTATCTGTTTGAAGTACCTGCCACCAGAAGTGCTGCTGCTTCAAAGAAGCTTCCAGGCATGGTGGGACATGAAATTATTTAAAACAAAGATCAGAAATATCTGGTGTCCAGGTGTTGTTGAACTGCAAATCCTATCACTCTCCCCATCAGCTGTGCTAGCTTGCACTGATGGGAGTGGCAGTGCCAAAACAACTGGAGGACTATATATAAGTACCATGTCAAGGAGATAAAATCTTCAATACTTACTAGATTTTGGCCCTGGAAGTACAAATCAAGAGAGATAATTTCAACATAAACTTTATTCCAGAGCTGAGAAACTTAATTTTTCACACTGTAACCCTATGAAGGCTCATGGACTTTTGTTGCTGCAGCCAACAAAATAATTTTTCCACTTCCAGTTTAGTCCCTATGGTGCAAGACTTACAAAGGAACTAATTGAAATGTTAACGGCAGAAGCCATAATTCATGTGGCTCTTGCATTACAGCATAATGTTTTTCACATGAATTCTTTCATTGGTATTCCTCTATAAAGGGAAAACACATGGAGAGACACAAGCACAGACTTACAGTCTTAGTTGCAACATTTGATCATTCTAGCTTTTCCAGTTAAGCTACTGGAAATTTTTATTTCCTTAGAACCTTACAAAAAAAAAAGTATCTCAGTTTCAAAACCACTTCTTTAATATTGTCCTTCAATATTTAATAAACAAATTCAACAGACCACTGTAGCATCTATCAATATTACTATATCCCTTACTATTTGTTAAGAGCTACTGTGTTATTTCTCCAAACAGAATTTTAAAAGAAAAAAGAAAAAAAAAAAAGAATTATAATATTTGCAGGGAGTGTGTGTGCACAACATCTCTTCTGGTCTATTTGGAGGATTTTTCCATCCAGCTGCCTGTTCATATTTTTCATTACCATATAAAATCCCTGAAAATAAAACGTTAACAACCGATAGATGTGAACTGCACTTGAATGTTGTTTTCAAGTTAGATCCCTCCAACAGTGTAGAATGGGAGATTTTAATCCCTGGATCACTGCAGAGGATTTAACAGTTCAGTGTAGCCAGATGCTGCTATATCCTCTTTTTGCATCCTGTCTTATCTGGCAGGAAACTTCTTTTCCTTAGCAATCAAAACTCAGTACACGCCTGTACTGATACACAACCATCCTGAGACTCTACGCAGGGATAAGAAGTAGCAAATAGTAATTACTGTGCCAGAGAAAATTTTTAATAAACTCTGTCTCATGCTATGATCTCCTTCCCTACCCCTGGAATCTGGGAGTGTCAAATTTGGCATGTTCTCTTACTTACATTTTACTTCTTCTTCTTTTTCCCTTCAAAAGTAAATCTCATTGAGGTCAAAGGACTTACTCCCAGATAGTGTGTATAAAAATGGTCATTCATGAGCAAGCCCAATTGACCATACTGAGGTTTACTTCTAAGCTGACATGCATAGACATTGCACTGATTATTGTTTCTTCACTGGTTGTAGAGTGATAGAAAAGTTAGTAAACAGTTCAGACATAAAACTGGATACAGTCAGGTCTGCTCTCTACTTAAATCAGGAGGATTGTGGCCTACAATGGGAGGCTTTTGTAGCTCGGTATTTTTGATTTGACTTCCTTAAGCCTTTCACACTGCTAATGAAGTATTTGTTGATAGACACCATTCTAGAACCAGTGACATTTTGTGACACATTGAACAGCAATCAGTATATCAACAAAATAATGGAGTATGTTTGGAACTAAAACATGGAGAACTGGGTTCATGTTAGTAGAAATAGCACAAGATGTTATTCTTCTTTATTTATATTAGTTACATTGATATTCCTCCTTTCCTCAAATAAAGTCAAAGTGGCATATGTCTGTATGTTCTTCTCCACTTTGTTCTAATGACAGCTTTGTGAGGTAGATTAGGTCGAGAAAGAATGACCAACCCAAAGTCACTCTGTGACTTTCACAGAACAGTGAGGACTAGGTTGAGGATCTGCTGCTCTCTGCACAATTAAAGCAGTTTAATGCCACTTTAACTGCCATTGCTCTTTCCTATGAAATACTAGGATTTGTTGCTTCATTAGGGACTCAGAATTCTTTGCTAGATAATTCTGGTGCCACAGTTCACGGAAATGCAAGCCTTTCCACAACACTACAGATCTCAGGATTTTTGCATCATGGCACTTAAAAGTGGCTCCAAACTGTTATAATGTGCAGCATGGATCTGCCTCTCATTCTAACATTCTAATTGTTCTATACCTCACTGCCAGATTGAGGATTATTTCATGAGTGCTCTTGTTTAGCTATGCATCCTTCCCGGTCCAGATCATTCCCACCCAATGAATTGTTCACCTTCTGGGGATTCCAGACAGTACACGTCAGTGCATTCCTGAGGTAAGGATAAAAATTTTGTTTGCAAGGTCATTTATATAACAAGATACAAAGAGCTGTTGAAATCCTCTAGTCATTTGGGGACTCATTCCTTTTTTGCTTTCAGCCTCTGAAGAAACCAGGAGCCACTCCACAAAACTTGTTTGGGGATGAAAAGGGAATGTTACCCTGTATGTTGGGGGTCCCGGGAGGGGTGCCCAAATTACCAAATAAAAACACAAGATGGGAGAAATTAGATTCGAGCACTCTCTTAAGCTAACGAGAGGCAGGGTAACTTTAGCTAGGATCTTTAACCCTATGTCTACAGCGTCAGGTCAGAGAGCGGCTAGACAAGTTTTAAAGTAGCCAATAATATTTTATTATGGACAAACAACACGAAAGACACGACATATGCTGACTAACTGAGAAATAGAAATAGAGAGTTGTGGGGAAATGGGTAATACGACACCTGGTCTCATAGTCCTGGAGAGAAGAGGAGGTCGAGGGGAGGAAAGCTCAGCGCGGTTCGCTGAGGGGAGCTCACTGGACAAACTGACAGCAAGGCGGGATGGAAGTCCAAAGTAGTCCAAGGAAGGCTCGGAATTGGGAGGTTTTTATAGGGTGGATTTTACCTACAGGCCATGCCATGCTCGGTGAGAACAAAGGAAATTTGTAGCTGGACAAAGGCATTGGAAAAGGTCAGGTTTTATATGATGAGCTTAGCGCTGGATGACAATAGTATGGCCAGTATGCAAATGGACCAACATAAAGGAATGGCTTGGCCCTTGGCCGTGCGTCTTTGTAAAGTCACGCTGAGCAAGGCCGGTTTGCAAGAAGGAGTGGTCCCTCAAGCAACGGAGAGGCATTAAGCTGCCTGCCTGAATGAGATTTGGAATGTACAACCATTAACGGCCGCACCTATTACATGCTTGTCTGGTGGACCTCTGCAAACATGTGGAGTAGGGGTGGCAGAGAAAGGTCAAGTAAAGGTCAAATTATTTGATATCAAACGATATCTAGTGCTCTCACCAGACATATCATAACCGCAGTAACAGGAAAGGGAATGACTTTTAGGATAGTCAGAGCAAGGTCTAACTATTGCAAAAGCACTAGATTCCATCTGATTTTGGAAGCTAAGCAGGGCCAGCCCTGGTTAGTACTTGGATAGGAGACCACCAACAAATACCATGTGCTGTAGGCTCTATTCCAGAGAAAGGTCCTTTCTGCAGGAGGGCGTCCTGCATGATGTCATTGGCGGGTATATCATTGACAGAAGAACTCTGTCAATGACCCCTGATTGCATGAGCTTTCCATTGCAGCTGGCCATGCAGAAGGTCCAAAAGCGCAATCACATGCTTCCTTTCCCCAGTGCAGCATGAGGAGAAGGCTGTCTGCTGTGTGGAAGGCAGGCGCATATCCTTCATGCCCCCTTCCACAGGCAGCCAGTCAGGTGTGGAGAAAGGCGCTAGGGACATGCTCCCATCCCATCAGAGACCGAAGAAACTGGCCAAACCCACCTCTGAGTATTGCTTTCCTAAGAAAACCCTATGAAATTCATGGAGTTGCCATAAATTGACAAGTGACTTGAAGATCTATACATGCACATGAAAATGTAATCCATTGTGCTAGACAGAGTATTATACAACACTGTCTGTCTGTCTGTCTGTGTGCACACACACTCTGATGAAAAACAGAGGCGTGAAGAGATATTTTAAGAGAGCATCCACCCAATACGCTTTGGAATCACAAGAACACAAGCAAATCAGGCAATGAAATTAAGGTAAGAGTTTTATCTTGAGGGAAAACAGGCCCTATAAAGAATTTCAGAAAGGTAATAGCATGCTATTCTTGTATGTTTGAAAGTGAACTAAATAGATGCTATTACCAGAGACTGGAAATGTTACTTGTCGAAACTACAATTGGCCGTGCTGCCTGGGGGATTCTGAACCCAAAAGTAACGTTGCCAAGCTCTGGTTATTACTGACAAAAAGGAGTTATTCAAGAGATTTGACGAAAGCTGATACAGCCACATATCTACTGGACTATAAGCCTTTACTAGTTGTCTCAAGGGAAGTGACCGGTGTGAATGGGGCCTGTAACACCGTTCAGTATCATAACTTGCAACAATGTGGCAGAAGAAATTGACTCTGATGCCCTTCTTTTCTGTTGTTGTTGTTAAATTTTTAACAAGCCAGAACAATGCAAGCCCAACATCTGAAGTAACCACAGCCACAGAATAATTATGAAACCTATCAATAATTCAGCATTTCTTAGAAAACCTCCAGCTACCCTTTGGGAAATGAAAACAGCTCTGTATCTGCAATCCATTGCTAAGTGGGGCTGAAAGGGGTTCCAAACCGAAATTTCTGAGCCAGTTTTCATAAAACACAGAATTTACCAACACCCCTTGGAATGGAGTACATGATGTCACCTTTCTCAGGTAAATGTAGGCTAGTTGATTATAGTGACCCAGCTGTTGCAAGTGACCTGCAAGGCAAAATATGTTCCTTCGTGCTCTCTTGCTGTTTTATAATTTATAAAGGATGCACAACATTGTAACCACTACATTGCATTTAAATAACTATGGTTCAGCTCCTCACCAGCAATTTTTTCTTTCTTTTTTCTTTTTGCCTGGACTATGTGAGCTGGGTTAACAGACTTGACATGTGTATCATGCACCTTATATGTGATGCAGCAAGGAAAAGTTACTTCTTGGACTACAAATCCCAGAATTCCCAAGGCAGCAGTTATGGAATTTGTAGGACCCAAAAGTAACTTTTCTGAGTCCAAGGTGGCATCATCTCTGAGGTAATCGGGCTAAGGAAGGGCAGCTACCTTGGGAAACTGGAGGTGACCTTCAGATTAGAAATGGCATGTCAGATTCTAGGTGCAGAGACAGATGGACAGACAACCTTCTTTGCAATGAGATGTCTGTTCAGACTGTAAGCCTTCATCTTCAGGAGCACCAAACTGGTTAACCAGTATTTTCGCCTGCTTTGTCAGGCAAATATTGGCTGCTGTGGCTACATATACTATAAGAACAGTGTTGAGTTCATACCCTCCAGCATTTCACAGATGAAAATAAGGCACATGTAGCCATGCACACGTGTGGTGAAGATAGCAGAAGTTATTAATGAGGAAGAACACACAAGGCCACAGCAGTTTACTTTTGCCTGAGCCTACTTGGAAGGGCAAGATTCTACCCCTCCTCTCCTCCTCCTCCTGCTGAGTTAATTTAGTGAAAATTACTTTTGCACTTTGAAGCTCTTGAAGTAAGCTGAGGACAAGGGGGGAAAGTGGGAGGAGCAAGACTGGTACATTTGGAAAGCAGCTGAAAAAACCAGATTACGGAAGATTAGCTAGGACTATCCCTGCCAAACTGGGGCAATTGGGGGTTGGTAAACAGCATTACACTCCGATTTAAAAGTTGTGTATGTAGCTGATGGATCTGCTTAGACTAAATGCATAGGCCACAGTGGTGGCACAAAACTTTCCACCACCTGAGGTCAAAGGGCACATGCTGCTCCCACTGCTACTTTGTTCATATATATCACTGTACTCTTCTCAACTTCCTTCCATCATCACCTGACCCTAAATGCCTTGCTGTAAGGGCTCATTCCAGCCTCAGAATGAAAAATGTGAGTGGAATGTCAGGTTCACACCCACAAGATCCTGTTTTGAGGATCTCTTAGAGGACCAAGTACATTCTGTAGAGAAAAGTTATTATCATGTCTGGGAAGTGGCTGGTGCTGCTCTTCAGAACCCGTTCTGAGGAGCTGGTCCTGATGCAGCATTTGCCCCAGCAAGAACGTGAGCAGCTCTCTGAGGCTCTGTGGAGCAGCTGTGGTGTGTCTTGTCTGTGCATAGTCTTGCCAATTTCAGCTGGGACAGATGGATACACATCAGTTGTGAACATGCAACTACATGCACTTTGAAGTCAGACATTATACATCTGACCAAAATGCCTTACTGCTTCCATAGGGGAATTTACACATCTGTAATACACCAATAATACTCTAATTTTATTTACTATTACAGTTGCATTTTGGAAACACTCTTTAGTAACTCCTTACTTTGGCATTTCTCAAAATAACTGGAATATTTTGGTTTTATTTATTTTACAAACATCTGAAATACTCTGAGCCACTAGGCTGTGATAGAAAACATGCCCTCCTCCCACAACAGAGCAGAAGGCAACAGTGTAAGCCAGTGCTTGAAACATATGATATATTCCTCATCCACTATTTACTGAGGCCACATTCCTGTTACTGTAACAGTTAGTATAACTTATAGTTACAAGAGTGAAGCTACATCTGATTACATGATATTCAAATATAACCTGGTTTTACTTTCACTGTTGGGCAAATGAATTAAGTACAAGTAACAAGTTATGTGTGACCCCAGCTCCTGCTAAGACCTTGTGAGAAGGTACATCTGAGTTCTGCTCTTGTTTATGGCCCTTTCTGCACCTTACCTTTTTCTGGCGCTGGGGTACAGGGATCGCACGAGCAGCCTCCGGCAAGAGGCTCTCACATCCCTGCAGCTTTAGCTCTGCATGAGCTGCCTGTTCGCATGAGAGCCCCGCCTCTTCCTTCCGCAGTGCAGCCTGGGAGTTTCCCAAGCTGGGCTAGGGCAGGAAGCGCGACTGGAGTGGCTCCGGAGGTTCTGCACGCCAGGTAGGTGTGCACGGGGCCCAGGAGCAAAATCACACCATTTTTGGCTTCCAGCCAAACATGAAAAGGTGCACGATCGGCTCCTGCCGGCCCCGAAGCATTGCACGATTGTGTGTCATGCAGATCACTCCTCACAATCACACGACACTCTAGGCGCCCTTTTGCATGGCCAATGCTGTGCATGTGTTACTTCTGTTCTTGTTAGGAATCCATTCTAATTTGCTTTAATTACTATAACTAACTCACCCTTTGCTCTCATTGTGATGCCCCTCAGAAATAAAACATTGATATTTTCTAAATATGTAAAGATAAGACAGTATAATGCTTGTGGCAAAGGCAGCCCTTGATCTAAGCCAGTTTTATTAGAATTTCCTTGACTAAATACAAATAGTCCACCCTGGGTTTTTCTAGTTCGGCAGGCAAGGAGACTTGGCTGGTAGCCTTAGACAAGGGCCCTTTCTGCACCATCCTCCCAACCCATCATGGGGATGGGAGAAGGATGGGACTGCAACGGTGGTTCTGCATGATGTCATGTTCCCATCCTTCTCCCATCCCCAGGCAGTGCAATCAAGGATTAAATCATTGATGGGCTTTCCCCATCAATGACTCATGATCACACCACCATCCCAGACTTACCTGGTCTGCAGAAGGCCCGGAAGCACAATGACTACCTTTCCTGCCCCAGTGCAGCCTGGGAAAGTATCCGGCTGCTCTGCGGAAGGAAGAAGTGGGACCATTGTGCTTCCTTCATCATGGAGCCAGCCAGCGCAGATGGGAGCACTCCCGTAGTGCTCGCTTCCTGGCAGAGCCGATGCCAAGATCCCCATTGGATGCTGTGCAAAAAAGTAGGGTGCAGAAAGGGCCAAAGAAGGAACTATGAAACAACTCTTTATCTTGTAAGGTTTGTGTGAATCTGAATTATTTGAAAGACTTCTAGGCCTGCATCTACAACGGACAGGTTTCTCCCTGAGTGTGCTTTCCTGTCCTGCATAGATCGAAGGCCTTTTCTAACTGTCCTGTGCTACCCATAGTGAATCCCTTAAATCAATCACTACACAGTGACCGTGATAATGATGCAATCATAAACATACACTTCGTTCTCTTCCTGCAATTGTGAGACTCCAGTATAAAAAACTGTAGCTGAGTAATGGAAAATTGAAGCTTCTTTTCGTATGACAAGGGCAGAACACTCTGGTGTTCCCCTGGTCAGAGCATTCTGTCTCATCCGGAATATAGATAGCAAAAATCAATGGGTGGGTTTCCACAAAAGAACATACTGAACTTATTTAAATGTATAACAGAGATTTTTGATCATGTGAGCTGATTGTAAGAATACAAAGAACTGGAATAAATAATTTAATGAAGTAAGATGGAAATATGCTAGAAAACTAATACTATTAAGTATATATTTTTCTTAACAAAATAAGGCAATCTTCTCCCTTGAATTTGAAAACTTTACAGGACCCCATGAAAAATCCTTGCAATTCATATAATGTCCATCATATTTCAACCTGTATTCTGGGGAGCGGAGCTGTGGTGGCTGGGAAGCATGGGCTATGTCAGACTTTTAAAGTAGTATGGTGTTGTCAAACCCATTTTTCTCTCCTTCAAATGGGAGAATTCCAATAGTGTATAACACACTTGCAGTATAGTCCAGTAATCAATTTCCTGGTATATATTATTATTTTTAGGGAAAAATAGAGAGATGTGTGAGTTGTGGGAGTAATCATAGCAGCTCAGCAATTAATTAAGGTGTGGAGAAAGTGAAGAGAGCCATAAGAAAAATCACTTTTCTAACACAGTAATGTGTTTTTGATTTGTTATTGAAATGAGTTTTTTTGTTTGTTATCAAAATAGTAAAAATATGTATTACAAAAGATTAAACCAGGTTTTCTAGTTTTGAAATTTTTCAGGTGCTGGTTTTGCCACTACATAAGGTCTCATAGAGATAAATATCCATGCATACAATTTAGGTTCAGCAGAACTTTTGAGGTACCTTATAGTTCAGTGTGCTAGCTGGAATCTGGCCTTACACTATCAGAAGAAAGGAGCTCTGAAGAAGTTGCTTTGTTGGTCAGCTAATTGGAAATGCAATTGCACCTTAATGGCTGGTTGCTAGGCAATAGCTGTAGTATCATAAGAGTGAAACCCAGCACATTGGTGTGCATGAGAGGGGCTTACGGATGATAGGAATTATATATGACAGAGAATCCATTTGTAAAGGAAGCCTTCAGTGAGATGTTGGCCAGAGAGGATAGCTGGATTGTATTTAAGCAGCTGAGGAAAAGACATAGAGAGCTAGTTTCTAAGGCCCTTTTTGCACACCATTTCCTACGCGAAATGGCCACAGGAGTGCCACGGGATCGCGAGGATGGTTCTGCGTGACATTCTAGTGATCATGCAGCGCTCCCGTAGCAATCCCATGACAATCATGGATTATATCATTTTCGGTTCTTTGCCAAAAATGACCTGCGATTGCACATTCTCCCGTGTCCCTCCTGCACTTACCTGGTATGCGGAACCTCAAGAAACACGATGGCTGTGCTTCCTGCCCCAATGCAGCCTGGGAAAGTACCCTGCTGCACTGCAGAAGGAAGGGGCGAAGCCATTGTACTTCCTTTCATCCAGCACGGAGCTGGTGCAGAGGGAAGCACAGGGGATGTGATTTCCTCCCGCAAGAAGCTTTTCATGCGATCCTTGTGCAATAGCAGCAAGAAAGGGTAAAGTGCAAGAAGGGCCTATGGCTGGTAGTTATCAGCCTAACCTGTCAGAAATTTGAAATGTTTACTGTAATAACACCACTTTACATGAACTGTGAGAAGATACTTTATTTCTAATGTTACTGTAATAAAAGATACAGGTTATTTTATAACTATGGAGTTGGCCCATGTTATCTAAAGTCACCAGGAACAAATGCTACCTTAAATAAACTATATGGTTCTGAGGAAACATTTGAGACCCTATCCCTTTGACACCAAGGCTGTGTTTAAAGGGTTAAGGCTAAGTGTTAGTGTCAGGGTGCCTTATTGGGTTGGAACTGTGAAACCAATCTACTGAAGGCCCTTCAAGCACAGGATTATATCTTCACCAGGGGACAAGAGTATATCTCTATTAACAAAATGTACATATATTGGAGTATAAACATTTTGCAAGAATAGATACATCAACGCACTTACAATGCTGGAGATATAATATCCTTGGTGAGAGCCAACATGGTGTTGCGGTTTGAGTGTTGGGACTACAACCCTGGAGACCAGAATTTGATTTCCCGTTCAGTCATGGAAACCCACTGAGTGACCCTGAGTGCACTGCATACTTTCAGCCCTAGAAAACCCTGTGATAGGCTCACCTTAGAGTTGCTGTTGGAAATGACTTGAAAGCACACAAAAACAATATCCTTGGTACGTCCATCATATGGAGCTGCCTGGTGATACTATAATTTTGCTATGAGATGGGGCATATCTCCAGTTATGAAAACATGGCTAGTGATGGCTCCAAAGGGCTTTTTCAACAATGTAAGGAGATTGTATGAGTATGTGCATGCATGTGTGCGCACACACATACACATAAGCACTAGATGAATGACAAGGTAAGATGTTGCTGGAATTCTGCTGTGTTTGCTGAAGAGGAATACCTCCTTAATATGTACACATCTGTCATAATTCATCTCATGGATCTTGGGGAATCGGAAGAAGTTAGATGTGTAAAGGCCTCTGACTCCCTGAATTTGAACAGCTAGTGTCATATGTTACTGATGAGGAATTTCAGCAGAGTGGGCCTTCACCTCAGCTGGAGCTAAGGGAGACACACTCATCATTTGTGGGACATCATCATGAAAAGAAACAGTGGCAGAGGAGGCAACATCTCTTGGAAACACTGAGCAAGTACCTGGTGTCTATGGTCAGATGGGTATAAATACCACAGCAGCTGCTGTGAGTTTTTGTTGTTTGGCTTTTGCATGCTTCCCACTCTGGATTTATTTGGATTCTTGATCCTGGGACTGGCTTACAGCGTATGTCTCTTGTTCCTTCCCTTGTGGCACTGGATACTGTGACCACTGCACTCCTAGAACAGCTGAGACTTTACTACTGCATTTCCCTTCAAACTTGGTAAATTCCCTTGATTACCTGTGTATGATGCAGATTGCCGTGACTCACCTGTAATTTTCTTGTGGCACTTGCTGGCTATAGGCCCAGGACAACATCAGGTTTCCAGACTTAGAAGCATTTGATGAGATGTATGTCAAATGTAGTTCATTCCCATATCTCAATGATAATAACTTTCTGATATGTTTTCCTTTCTATCTCACATGAACCACTTCAATTTTTTTCTCCACACTCCTTCTTCCTCCATAAAAACTTACATCTATACATGCTACAGAAATGTAGGAAAATCTTTTTGTGTTGACATAATTGCCTATCTGTTCAAAGAAACAAATTGAGGGATAGTAAGAAGTTAATAAAACAGTTAATTAAAAAGATGAACGAGAAGCTCAAGATCAGAGTGTTCTATATTAAAGAAACATGAATTCTTTCCCTGCTAACATCTACGGCCATTTGCGCACTAAACTGTTATAGTGCTATCATTCCACTTTCAACATCCTATGGAATCCCAGGGTTTGCAATTTAGGGAGGGGTCCTTGAGGCTCCTCCCTAAACTGCAAGTCCAGGATTTCATAGGATGTTGAAAGTGGAATGATAGCACTATAACAGTCTAGTGAGGAAATGGCCTACATCTGTTAAGAGTTAGAGAAGGAGAGGAGAAAACAGAAAAAGAAAGAAAATATATTGGCTCAGACATCCCATCCCTGATGTCTTGAAATTAAAGAATGAAAGAAATGTATAGGGGGAAGAGGTGGAGTAGTAAATGTTAAAAAAAACAACAGTCCCAATCAACACTGTGTGCCAGCTATTAATGGCTTCTTAGAGCCTTTCCGCACTACACTGTTATAGTGCTATTATACCACTTTCAACATCCTATGGAATTCTGGGGTTTGTAGTTTGCTGAGGCCAAAGAGCCTTCTGGCTGAGAATTCTAGATGCCCCTCCCTAAACTGCAAACCCCAGGATTCTATAAGATGTTGAAAGATGGAGTAATAGTACCATAACAGTGGAGTGCAGAAAGGCCCTTAATCTGTGAATCTTTTCTACTGATGCTTGTGATAGTCTCTGGAAATCTTTTAAGTGAGTTGTATGTGTATGTGTGAACCCCTTGAAGACCTAGAGATAAACTAGGGACAGACTCCAGCTTTGTAAGGAAAATTCTGATTATTTTAGATTTGGTTCTTCTGGGCTTTTGACCCTGTGAAAAAGAATATTGCCCACTATCTTGCTGCTTTGATGTGAAGGCATTATCAGTTACACAAAGGATGTTTATTTCACTTTCACAAGGAATGCTGTGAATACCAAACTCTCATTTCCTTCCTTTCTCTTATGTTGTCCCCTTTTCACCTCTTCAGACAAAGTGGTCATAAACATTTCTTCACTGGTAAGTCTAGGAAGTAAATTTCCTGTACACTGTAATTTTCCCTGTTGAATTGTTAATAGACCAGGCAACACCTTTGAGCAAACCTTTTTAGTATGTTAATTGAATGGTAACAAGTTCGGGTGTTGCCAGGCAGCCTGCAAAATGAAGATAAAGTTCATGGGTTGGAGCTCATTAGACAATAGCAAGATTAAACCACTCATCAGCATAAATACATCTGGCAAAATTAGCATTGGATTGGGAATGCCGTTACGTTTGTGGTATTTCCATCCAAGTGAGCCTATTTTTATTTCATAGATGTAAAATATTATGGTGTCTCATTGGGTACAAAGTCAAAGAATTCATTTTGAAGAGATTTCAGAAAAGGATTCTTTCATAGCTTTTTTGGAAACCGGCTTCAGTGGTATTGGAGAATAGAATAATCTCTTCTACAGCCAATATATTGATTTACCTGCCTGACATTAAATGTCTGTGACTGCAGTCCTTCACTTACTGTCTAAGAAGTTCTGAGCACAGTAGGATTTTGTCTAAGTCAGCATCAGAATTTGTGATCCACCAGTCTGTAGGAGAGTGACAAAAGGAAGCCAAGACCACCATATGTCCTACTGAGAAAGCAGCTCCTTTGCGATTTGGCTCTTTTTTAGCTGTCACATCCTCCAACTGTCCCAGCTAATTCATCTTAGGTTGTCCCATGTTTTCAGCTGCTTCTAAAATGTCCTAAATTCTTTTTCTTCCTCCTACTTTCCCCCTTTGTCTTCAGATCCAGTTGATGCAAGCTGAGTTCAAGTGCAAAAGTAGTTTGCACTCAATTAACTGGGGAGGCAGCAGGAAGGAGAGGATAGGCAGAACCTTGCCTTTCCCTGTAGACTCAGGCAAACACAAACTGCTGCATCCTCCCCTAACCTGTATATGCTTCCTCATTAATAACTTTCGGCATCTTGACTATATTCTCATGTTGCTTGGTCACCTTTATTCTGCTTTTCATCTGTGAAATGTTGGAGGGTATGCTGTCATCCAATAGCCATTCCACCATGTTGAGGAATCATATAACATTAAGAATTGTGACTTTGTGTGTGTGTGTGTGTTTTGTTTATGCCCATTCTATTTCCCTTTTGTGTAATGCAGAGCTTTCCAAACCTTCCATGTTGGCGACACACTTTTTTAGACATGCATCATTTCCTGACACAACACAGCATTTCAGTTTTACTAGTAAACTGGAGGTTAAACTAACCTGTTATAAGAGATACAGACACATACATAAATTGTAATAACAAAATGTATGGGGACACAACATATCTCATGAAAACCTTTCATATATTTTTAAAAATATATGATTTATAAATAAAATACATTTCCAAGATTGTGTGGCAATACAGCATTTAGAAAGCCCTGGTGTAATGTGTTCTTAGACTGGGGTGGACAAAGTACAGCCCTCCTGATGAGAAAGACTCTAGTAGCACATTTGAAATTAACTGATTTACTTTATAATGGTTTTTGTGAATTTCAGTGCACTTCCTCAGGTATATCAGCTGGTATGCTGGCATGGTGAGGTGGTTTGAGTGTTGGACTGCAACCCTAGAGACCGGGCATTGATTCCTCATTTGGCCATGGAAACCTGCTGAGTAACTCTGGGCTTATCACACACTCTCAGCCCCAGAAAACCTTGTATTAGGTTTATCATGGGGTTGCCATATCTCGGAAGTGACTTGAAGACTCATGACAACAGCAAATATGGGCAATTACATAGTTGTAGGCGTGGGATCAAACTGTAACAGGAGGCAAGTTAGCAGTGGCCTGCTGCAGTCTACATTGAACAAAGAGGACATCTGGAGGACTACATCTTTACTACTTCTGCCCTGCCAGCTCATGCCAAACAAGGCTAAAGATATATGTGTGGTAGCAGCAGGCAGTAGTTTTGCTATGCTTTTCAGTCTGGATGATGGTCGTATTTCACATTTCCCCTCTCCTCCTGCACACACACACACACTAAAAAAGCAATGAAGAAGGATTAGCAACACCAGTTCCAGGCTAACGTAGCTGAAGGGCTTGGACTGGGTCTTTCTTGGGAAGACAAGGCAAATTTAGATCACTGTTCCTGGAACACTGTTTTTTGAGCTTTATACTAATGATGGCTACTGTCACTATAGTGCCCTGCTACTGAAGGGACACCTCATTGTCATATCCTATTCATTTCCAACAAGTCCTGCCAGCCCCTTATCAGGAGGAATAAGAGAATATATATTTCAGCACGGTCTCAAAATCTATCAGCTTGCCAATGAATTTTAATTTGCTGATTTGGCCTGTTTTATTGTTTTTCTTGCTGCTTTCTTCCGATAATTATTTATCTGTATTATCTTAATTATATTTATACATTGACCTGCTGTCCATAAGATTGGAGTGTGGTTTAAAATTATATAAACACATAATTCCACATATTGCAAGAGGAAAGTCAGCTACTGTATTACATAACAAATAGATATTTAAAAATAATCCCCACTACAGATTCATTCTTCAGTAATTCTTTTTTCTGCTTCGGTTCCCTTCTTCTGCCTTGACCATACAAGTGTAACATGTATAGAAATGTTTCGAAATACATGCTATTTGTAAGTTGTTCGCCGCCTCGATCCATATGGAGAGGCGGAATACAAATAAATAATAATAAAAAATAAAAAATAAAAGTATGCAATAATACTTGCCTACATTACAGAGTTGTTGTAAAGTTGGCTTTTATAAAGGTAATAAAATACTTTGAACACTTGACATTAACTGTATTATCACATAGCCTTTTTTGTTCTTCTGTTCTCTGTGCAGTTGAAATGTTGAGCCTAGGCAGGTTCAGCTTCCTTTTGATGAGACGATATGGGACAACAAAGGTACAAGTTGAACATAATGATTAGGCAGCATGTAATGTAAGTACATTACAGTGCCCTATTGTAGCCAGGGTGGGGTAATAGGTACTTTTCCCCAGGGTCAGCCCCAGAAGAACTGGCTTAGGAGAGGAAAAGGATAGTAAAAAGCATTGGTAGGGGTCAAAGAGTAAAATTCATGTCATATATGGCCACAATATCCTGTCACTAAAAGCTGGTGAAACTAACTGGATGGCTTGAAATATTTTGTAGGATTTTTCTCTACCTCTCTGAATCATTCTGTCTAAACCAGGGTATAAAATATGCATTTAAGTCATAGACTATATGGATATTATTAAAATAGTGTTGAAAGGAAATACTAAAGTTTGGATATTCTAGATAAGATTTTTTTCCAAGACTGTAGATGACAAAGCAGCCACGAGTTTGAACAAATATTTCATGGCCCAGCCCATTCTTGCTGCTTGTGTATCTGAAGCCCCACAATGTAAAGCATATTTAGCTGCTGATAGAAAGCAGACAGAAAGAAGAAAATTGTAGACATGGGACTATGGCCTGTTGACAGCAATAGCCAGCAGATATCTTTGCATAACACCTTAATCAGAGCTAACTCTTTGTAAGACAGGAGCAGTCTATCTGAGGACTTACAATTTGGAATCTCAGTCACTGTTCTCCTCAAAGGTCTGCAGCCATATTTATGTTCCAGCTACTTCATCCTTCTTTCCTCACAGGTATTACATCTTTATCTTCATTGTATAAAGTCCCATTTTATGTTATTTTTACTTTTTTGTGCAATTATTGATCCTTGTAGGTCAAAGGTCTGAAAGTACATATAGAATCATGAGATTGCTTCACACAGAAATGCTGAGCTGTGATGCAGCTGTATATCATTTCTGCAGCCAGAACAAAGAAGAGTTTCCACAAGTGTCTGGAGAACATGTTGGCCTCTCTGCAGACTGACTTTAAACAGGGCACATTTTACCGTGAAACAAGGCTGTAGGGCAGTGATTTCCAATATTTTTTTTCACTTGCCTACTCCTCGGCAGACCATTTCCATAAGCTGTACCCTTCATATTAGCAAAATGTTTATAATTAGGATAGTCATTGTTATTTCAAATGTATATGTTGTAACTGTAAATAAATAGCCCAATAATAGGATTACTGTAAATAGCAATGGAATTATACATTGCATACATATTTACATTCAAAACTCAAAAGATAAATGAATTCAGTAAATTGCTTTATTACTAATAAATTAATAGACCACCAATGGACAGCTAGAATTCTCCAAAGAGGTCTTTCTATGACCATTGGTGTGGTATTTTATGTTTAATTTGCATCAAGCAGCTTTGGGAGCACGGGTATAAAACCCTCACCCTTTGTCTATAGAACTGAATTATGCAAAGTGCCCAACCACCTTTTAAACCCAAGGGGAAAATTTCCCAACATTTTACAGACTCTTACATTTCTATTAATCACACCAAGCTTTGCAGGGGAGGGGAGGCAGAGGGAAAAGATGTGAAGATCTGTGCAATGGTGGCCCTGTACTTATCCTGGTCACTTGCTTGCAGTACAGTCTAGTTCTCTTCAAGTTGACTAACAAGCAAGTCCCATTCTGCTCAGTGGGCTCATTCCAATATGAGTGTTCATGTGTGAAACAGGAGGACCTGTGAAAAAGATCAGAATGCACACCTTACACGCCATTTCACATATTCTCACTTTTTCCCCCTTTGCTGCCACCACCCCAATGCTTGGAGTTGCTGCCTGCCCTGTGATGGTTGAGGGCTTGGTTTCAATCCTTGTTGCTGCCAAATCAGAATTCTTCCTTCAGGACAAACTCTGGGAACCAACTTTAATGCTTTTTTGTGCTTTCTCTCCACAACCATCCTTCAGCTCATGCAAAAAAAGAAATTAAAAATACACCAATAAGAGCTGAGATGTGTTGTATTGATTGTGCATAGCGTTCGCAAAGGAAGCAACACACACACACACACATGGCACAAGCCCCCCACAGGAGGGGAGAAACAGGAACTCACTCTCCCTAACACACTAGGATACTACACACACTAACCTCCCACGTCATCCCCTTTTGCTAACAAGACACTCCCCTTTGCCTGGTCTTGACCACTGCTTTTGTTCCCCACACCTCCTGTTGAGCCTTATTTACCTGGAGAAGTTGGCTGGGATATTCTGCAGCTGCCACCACCACCATGTGCCTTTGTTGTGTACACTTCAGCTCTCTGCCTCAGGTGCCTACAGGACCTTCTGTTGCATGGTGAATAAAATGAGCCTTAACTCCCTTTCCTGAGCTGTTGCAAAGAAGAAGAGAGCTCTAGTTTAGCCCACCACCACAGCAACCCCCAGTAAGAAGAGGTGTGCTGATTCGGTCCTGGGAGTTGGAATGTCAGCTTCTTTCCCATAAAAGGTTGATGTGTTGCGTGCACATGGCATGGGCATACTTCTTGCCATTATTCAATTTCTCCCTTTTTGTGTACCTGTACATACTACTGGTGCTTACCCCTGGGGTTACATGTACTCCAGGCTGGGAAACAATGTGGTGGGGCATTATACTGTTATCTGTAAAGCATCTTATTTACATTGGGTGGTATCACCTATATATATGATGGCACATACAGGCCCAGCTGGATGTTGTGCTGGTGTAGATGAGAAAATGACAGGTGACATAACATTGCATGGGTATATTCTTTATTGGACATTGCAATATTTCAATTAGATCATATTTAGAATTGGGAAACTGACTTGCTAGGATAAAAACCAAAAACGAAGCCATTTTCTTGGTTATCATCTGTTTAATGTTTGGCCATGAGAGCATCCCTCTAATTTGTTTAGAGGGAGATGTCATTTTGTATTATCCCTTTTTAAATCTGTTTTTAGGTATTTGTAATTGTTTTCCTTTTAAGATGATATGCATTTTAACTACTGTTTTAATTGATGTTCTCTTTTTAGCTGTTATTTAATCTATTGTTATTCCCCACTTCTATCCCTGGGGAGAGGCAAGTAAGAAATAAGCATTGTTATTGTTTTGCTTTGGTGTATTTGAACTGTGTATTTCTAAGCTGTACAGCAAAGATACAGTTTAGCTATGCATTTAACTGCATATTTTAACTGTCCTCTCATGTTTGACTTGGCTGTTTCACTGTCATATAGAGGTGATCCTGAGCTTCTTCAGGCTGTGCTGGCAGACTGCAAGCCCTGACAAGGGCCAACCTGCTAAAACTTTGACAACAGCCTAGACGAGGCAGTGGATGTCTGGAATGGAAGAACTGCCTAGCAAAATACAGGAGTGCTCCTCACTAGAGATGTGAAGGCTTGGGGCTGGGGAGAAATTAAAACAAATAAATAATCAGTTTCTTTAAAAGCCATTTCCCCCTGAAACCCATTTCCCCCCCTGAGTTGGGCATGGATGATTTTGGTCATTGAAGAGAAAGAAAGGGAATATAAATCTTCACAACGACCAGAACAATACATTTGCAAGCATAAGGTTGAATTAGGCTTGTTTATATCACTAACAGGATGTTGGCCCTTGCATCTTTTTTTAGAAAAAGACATCCAAACATGTAAATCATTAGCATCAGAAACATCTGCTAACTCTCAATATCAGCTTGTTCCAGTTTTGAGGTAATCAGGCAACACCCTTCTTCAAGCACCACTGCAACATTTCATATGTTGCAGTTTCCTGATCATGGTCCATCCTCCACATGGTGATGTAACTGACAACAACATGTTCTTTTCATTAACCTGTTAAATCCATAGTTTGCTGGGTTTGCTTAGGCATAAAACTGGCTTATTAAGCTGGCTAATGCTACCCTTTTAAATATACCCTGTCTTTCAATGTTGTATTTCATCTTGCTTTATTGTATATTTTATCAGGATTTTTAAAATACATTTTGCACACCACCCTATTATCAAAGGTGGCATAAAAATATTTTAAAATAACAACTGTCCATAAGACAAACGGAGTAAAGTTCATTTAGTGCAGTGGTTCTCAACCTTCCTAATGCCGTGACCCTTTAATACAGTTCCTCATGTTGTGGTGAACCCCAACCATAAAATTATTTATTTATTATTTACAATGCCTCCCCCGGCAAAGGCCGCCTCGCCGACCAGGAACGGGGGGGAGGGTGGACAGGGACGGAAAGAGGAGCCACACATCTCCCCTGGGAAAAAACTCTGAGAACCCCCGGGGCTCTGCTTCTGTTTCGCTCTCGTTTCTGCTGGGGGGGACAGTATGGGAAAAGTTTCCAGAGTGTCAACCCTGGCCCGCTAAATGGGGCAGGAGGGCGCGAGCGTGTGGCTCCCACTTGTGCATCACCACTGAGGAGGGAATGGAGCCTAAGACCATCGGAAATATATATTTTCCGATGGTCTTAGGCGACCCTGATTCGACCCCCAAAGGGGTCCCGACCCACAGGTTGAGAACCACTGATTTAGCGGGTTGAGTCTCCAGCTCTTGTTTCAGTCTCCAGCTCTTCTTTTGCTGGCATCGTCTTCTCTTTGAAACATAAGAGTACATTTATTTTAATTCAACATTATTTTAAATGTTATATTTAACGTAAAAACCCCACAATTTAAAATCCTATGTTATTTATTGATCACCGCTGTGAATTGCCATTAAAACTAAAATACTTGAGGCAACAGACAGTAAAAACTGTAGGAATACAAACACCACTGAGTCTCAAAAACGTTATTTGCAATGCTTGACACAGGCCATTTCCGCACTAGCCCGTTATAGCGCGATGATTCCACTTTCAACCTCCTCTGGAATCCTGGGGTTTGCAGTTTCGGGAGGGGCCGTCCGGCCCCTCCCGAAACTGCAAACCCCAGGATTCCAGAGGAGGTTGAAAGTGGAATCATCGCGCTATAACGGGCTAGTGCGGAAATGGCCACAGGCTGGCTGAGATCATCCCACCACTGCTCAGTTACGGACAGCTCCTGCCTGTCATGACGCCCAGTCTTGAAAGTTAACTTCCCCAGCTTTGTAGTAACGCTCCTTTTTCACGCGGCCCGCTTCGGACACAGCCCATGACAAGCTCTTCTGCCTCCACTCGCTTGGCTCAGAGGGCGGCGCGCCTCACACCACGTTCGAGTACTTGTGGACCTTTCATCCGTCAGGGAGCAGCCTGGAGCCACACAGATGTCGCTTGGCAGTAACTCCCATAATCCCTGGCCGTTGGTTGTGCTGGCCAGGAACGATGGGAGTGGCAGTCCAGCACCTTCCCGCCTGACTAAATTAAAAAAAAAATAGTCTCGGGTGACCGGCCGCCTCCTCACAGCCAGGGAAACGGGCACGCCCCGAATGAGTTAATCTTCTCTCCGTCTGCGCCTGCGCCAAAACTCCGTGACGGGATTGGCTCGCCGCAGTTATCTGGTCCAATCGGTTCACAGCAGTGTCTTGCTCCATTCTGTGTAGGGGAGCCAAGAAGGCTTCGGCCGACGCTCTTTGAGGCGCACCTTCTGACGTCATCGCCTCGCGACGGAAAAAGAGGGCGGGTGGAGAGGGCTCCTGTTGCCAGGTTACGGCCCGTGTCATTTTCCCGCGCCACCGTCGACAGGCCGTCCCTTCTCTTTCTCCTCCCTCCTACCGCAGACTCTGTGTGTGAGGGACGGAAGGCGAGCGACTCCGGAGCGCGGCCGCCACCCGGACTGTCCCGTGGCTGCTTCTCCCGCTTTCCCCCGTTCCGTGAGGGGCAGGAGCGGCCACGCTCTCCCACTCCCGCCCCTCTTCGGCGGAGCGCTCGCACCCCGCGCGGAGACTCAGTCACCCACATGCCTGGGAGCGGGGCGGGAGCGCCGCCGAGCCTGGCCGTCCGGCTCCGCTTCCGCGCTGCCGCCGCCGCCGCCTCCTCCGCCGCCGCCTGGCTGGGGCCCTAGCAGCGCTCGCGGCAGGGACGCGGGAGAGTGTATGAGAGCCCGAGCCGGACTGGGGCCGCGGGCCGACCCACTCGCCGCCGCCGCCGCCTCCGCCGCCGCCCCCTCCAAGGCCGCGGGTGGCCGGACCGGCCCCGGGGGAAGCGGCGGGCAGCGCTGAGGTGGCGGCGGCGGCGGCGGCAGCAGCGGCAGCCTCATGTGAAGCCACCCCGGGCGCGCAGCTGTTGCTGAGCCCCTCCGAGAAGCCGCCGGAAGAGAGAGAGCCGTCGAGCGACCCGTCCTGGACGCCTCCAGCCCCTGCGCCTCCGAGGGAGCCCCCCGCCCGTCCCCGACTCGGCGGCTCCCGGTCGTGTCCGACGGCCCTGCCCGTCCCCTCAGTTCTGGCTGCGGCGTGAAGGAGGGGCGACTCCGGCAGCGCGCCCGTCTCGGTCCCCGGTCTGCTGCGGCGACGGCAGGGAAGCCACCCGGGCGCCGCCGCCGCCCCAGCTGCTGTTGCTCCCGCTCCCGAAGTGAGTAACCTCCATGGGAGGCGCTGGGGAAGCGGGGGGGGCGGCTGTTCTCGGTCTGATCCGCGGCCCCTCCGGGCGGTGCACGTGGGCTGGGAAACTCTCTTCCTCCGCCCTTTTGTGGGTCGGGGAGGGAGGGGGGCGGAGGAGGGATGCCGGGGCTGGGCTGCCTCTGCCGCTCGCGGGGTGCGAAGGGCGGTCTCGTTTCATATGCGCCTCACGTTGCCGGGCGCTCTGCACGGTCTGCTGCGCTAAGCGACCCTCCCTTTCAGCCGCGGCCGGGGAATCTCCCCGCCCCCGCGCCCCTTTGGGGCTCAGGCGGAAACGATCTTGAGGGGGCTCTAAATGGCTTTGTTGGGTAGCTTAACGAGGAGAGAGCGGGCCGGGAGGGCCAATCAGATGAGCCCGGACATCGCATTTGCTCTGTTTCTTCCACTCCCCGCCCCCCCCAACTTTTCTTTTCTCTGAAACGGAAAGTGTGGCCATTTCCTCACTAGCCTGTTATAGCGCGATGATTCCACTTTCAACCTCCTCTGGAATCCTGGGGTTTGCAGTTTCGGGAGGGGCCGTCCGACCCCTCCCGAAACTGCAAACCCCAGGATTCCAGAGGAGGTTGAAAGTGGAATCATCGCGCTAGAACAGGCTAGTGCGGAAATGGCCTAATTTAAACCTTCTGGTCGCTGCACCCTGCGAGCATTGATTTGTCTTGAAGTGACTAGACGACTGGGCCGGACCAGGGTAGAACTTAATTCGGTCATTCTGGGTATCCAAGTGCTTGAAAGGCCAAGATCTCTTTGTGGACATTCTGCAGAGCTTCCTTTAAACAAAACAGAACAAAACAACAGTACAGCGGAAACTTGTATAAATCTGTGCAACTACAGTGGAAACCTATATCGACTTATATGGGAAGTTAACTTTCAGTGTAGTTTAAAGTTGAGCATTACCCCCAGCTTTCAGTAAACTCTCCTGAAAGTTATAAATGATTTGGAGATGCTTTGAAGGCAGTCTTGAATACATAGGCCAATTGCTGTGGAACCTAATTTATCCCCCCCCTTTTAAAAAAAAAATAAAAATGTCATTCCAGAATATTCTTTGTGGCTAGCATAACCTTTGGTTCTATAGTTATATCTATGGATTGTTCTGTGTTTTTGAATGTTTGACTATCTTTATCCTTTGCCTTAAAGTCTGGGTGAGTTAGGAGAACGCAGTTAAATTGCAGTGGCATACACACATAGACCAGGATCCTGTGGCACTGCTTGTTGCACTAGTGTTGTTACTTTTGTAAGCTTGTATCAGGAGATACTCAGCACCTATCTACGCAAATGATTGACTGGTGGCAAAATGGTCAGCTTCTCTTTCAAACTGATACTTGGAACCTGTCAAGACCAAGACTGAGTTGTTGTAAGCCACCTTGGATCCTGGACGAGGAGAAAGGTTAAGCATAAATAATTAATTAAATCAAAGTAGTATTGTATTGTTAGCTGTTTCATTGCTGTGAATCTACATGTACGTAGGAGCCAGTGTCATAGAACACAGTGGACTTCAAAATAAACCAGATTGAATTGATAACCGTCTAAATCAAAGGTGGGAGTCATGCAACCCTCTGGCTGTTTTTGTACTCCAAC
Source organism: Ctenosaura bakeri (assembly GCA_948474755.1). Classification (NCBI taxonomy): domain Eukaryota; kingdom Metazoa; phylum Chordata; class Lepidosauria; order Squamata; family Iguanidae; genus Ctenosaura; species Ctenosaura bakeri. Next base: position 287,005 of record CAOLHI010000119.1, on the reverse strand, counting down.
TCCTAGTGTTCTCACCATTGGTTTTACTACTCCAACTCCTAGTGTTCTCACCATAGGGTTACTGGAAACTGCAGTCCAACCACATCAGGAGGATTGTATGATTGCCACCTCTGCTCTTAAGTCCTAATCACTGGAAGAAAGTTTCATTAAAATCAGCAATGTTTGGTTATATTTAGTTTTAAGTTGAAGATAATGTTCTAAAATGCACTTAGTTCATGAGAAACTAGAATATTATTGATTGTGAATTTGGTTAGTTCAAACCTGGTAGACTCTGAGTGCAATATCTTTGATGCAGACAGCAACCAACTGAAGTTATGATTGCATAGTCTGAGAGTTTGTGTATATCATCTGAGAGGATTTCTCTTGTCTTCACAGTGGTGACTGCAAGGCTGGGTAGACTGTGAATTACAGTCATATACCTTGAAATATAGGTGGCTAAACTTCAGGTTTTGCTATACTACTATCTTGAAATCTACCAACAGAGCTTGGTGCGCAAGACAGAACTAAGAAATACAGAGCTCTGGAGTTTGCTAACATTAGAACGGAATGACAGAAATCTTTGCCTGTTTCCCAAGCTTCCTTCATCTGAATAGTATAATCTAGGGTTGAGGGCAGTTTTATTCAAGAGTCAGAATTCTTTGCTCCTATTAGAAGTCTTCCAGAGATCTACAAATAGATCCAGATCTGTTTTCTGCCCACATGTAGTTTAATTCCAGCAAATTTGTCTCATGCATTAATTCTTAATTATTTATAGATGCCACTATTTTTCTTTTTCATCTTAACAGCGGATGTTAACATCTTCATTTAAACATTCTCCAGTGTGTTTTGCCAAGACAACACTGTTGTTCTTGGGTTTTGTCTGATTTTGGTCAGGGATGGTTCGTTTTTGATCCTTTTGTATACTTTGTTCTTCTGGCTAACTTGTACTTTCTTATTCATTTTATTATGGTGAAACCAGTGGAAAGTTTTTAAACATTCTCCTGCTTTAGACTTTAACATTTGCAATGATACAGATGTTTTACACATTTTCTTTTGGTGTAATTGTACCGTGCACAGCAGATGTGTAAAAAAACTGGTTGTGGTTAGGTCGCTTACTGCCTGGGGGTGTGTAGTGGACAGTGCAGTTTTTGAGGTCTTATGACTATACTGGAAATGTACTGCCAGTTGCAAGTCACATCTTAGTAATCAGGTTTGTATTCTCTAACCCATCAGGCTGTCTTACTATATGTCATGCTTCATTAGGCTGATATACAATCTTATGATGTACAGCACTTTGCTCATAGACTGATGCTAACATGCATTTATGTATTTAATTTATATCCCACTTTTCTCCCAGTATGGGCCCTAAGTGCAGTTTACGACATAATTCAGAAGGATACAACTAAAATAATTTGCAGTAGAAATATTTTAAAAATTCAAATATTCAAAAATTCAATAAGCTATTCAGTTTAAAAAAAAGAATTTTCCCTGTTTTTTCTATGAAGCCTTTTATTCTGGAAAAGTTGAAAATATGGTATATTTTCTTTTAGAATAATGAATAATATGTATAATTGAAAGTGTTCACATATTTACCAAAATAATTTCTAAAGACTATTTATGGTATCTTATCCTTTCAATTTCTGGTCTTGGTTTCCCATTCTCAATTGTTTTTATGGAAACAAATATGTCATAGCTGCTTGACACTATGGTAAATGGGAATGAGGGAGAGAAAATTATTTTCTTCGCTTAATGATGTTGATGTTCTCTTTTATTTTTATTGGGGTGCTTTTTTTGGCTGCTTTGCTAACAGGTAAAAATGAAGAGTTTTCTTACAGTTTAGGTGTTCCTCAGGTGGAGGATGTTTTACCTCCATTTGTAGCAAAGAGATAAAGGTTTTAAAAAGTAAGTTCAGTTTGTAGTTATACAAATTATAAATTCTACTTTTTAATATTTCAGAGATGGTAGTATTGCATTTTTCAATCTTTTTTCCTGAAGACCCCCCCCCCAACCTGGAAAAATTCACTATGTAGAAACTTGAGACTGATAGACTATGAAGAGTTTGTGACATGAAATTTACAATGTCCCTGTAACCATCTCAGATCTGCCAAAGTTTCTGAATAATCTCCAAAGGCAGCTGTGTGAAGAGTACCGTTTAGACGGTAATCCAGCGAGTATGCAACAAACTGCATGTATCATCAAGGTTAGATCTTGCATCTCCAGGAACAGTACAATTGGCATACCAGTTTTAAGTGTGCAAATGTGTTCCTGGCCACCACTGTCAGCTGGGTCTCCCAGGTCATTGCTGTGTTGACGACTACACTGAAGCTATGAATCTGAGATATCATAAGAAGTGTAACTTCATCCCACACTGGTTAAATCCTTACCCCTTGATTTGCCTTTTGACTCACCAGGGTCACCTTTGTTTTGCTGGATTAAGCTTCAGTTTGTTTCCCCTTGTCTAGTCCATTATTAACTGACAACATTTAACACCAAAACAGATTTGTTGGAATTTGATGGTAAGCAGAGATGTCATCATCTTACTCGTGACACAGAACTCCAGAGGCTTCCTATTTGTTTCATGTTTATATTAAACATCATGGAGACAAAATTCAGCCCTGCATGGCCCTTCTGGCCAACTGCCAGGGTGTTGGACAATCAACTCCTAGTGACATCTATGTGCATCCCATAAAGAAGGGGTGAAACCAGTGTGGCCCAGAAGGGTGACATGAGCTGTGTTATCAAAAGCTACTTAAGAGATCCACCAGAAGCAATAGGGACACATTTCCCCTGTCTAGTTCCTGGCACAAGACTTAAACCGAGGTTACCAAACCCTTCTCCATCCCATAACTAGGCTTAAAGCCACATTAAAATGGACCTAGAGAATCCAGCTTGTCCAGGAACCTGTGGAGCTGGAAGGCCAGCACACATTCCAGAGCCTTGCCCAGAAAGGGTGCATTGCAGATTTTCCTGTATGTTGGGATTCTAGGGTTTTTTTCCCCAGGAAAAACCAACTGGAAGTGAACTTTGAATGGCACTTCCAAGATCCACCAGATGCATTTATTGAATGTATTTTTTGTGGATGAACCATTCATCTCCTTCTTGGATTTTTTCAAGTATTTCTTACCTCTTAATATAAGAATTTCTGGAGTAGTACCTGTGATTGCAGAAAACAAAGCAAAATAACAGTCTAGATGGAGTAAACTTGCATAGACCATGAAAGCTTAGGCTGTTGTATATTTATTAACATTTAAAGTAGCATAAGACTTTGGTTCTATGGAACTCTGCATAGTCTAGTTTATGCTGTCATTATTTATATTTTTTTGGTGGGAGACATATGCTTGAACAAGAAAAGGCTGCATGAAGTAACTCATGTATCTAATTTGTGATATCTTCTATTTTGCCTATGTATTCTGAACTCTTGTGGTATGCATGGTTTGAAAGAAGCTTTTCTTCCCGGCAGGTAGCAGAGTAGGGGATGTTAGTGCACATAGTGGTTGCATAGTATATCTTAAATCCTCCTCTTTTAGGGTGCTTTCTGCCAGCTCTTTACTAGTCTTTGTCCTTATTTTCTTCTTTCTCCTTTGTTCAGCTGTGCCTTTGTTTAGATTTCCCCCTTTCTCAGAAGTTATCCATGAACTTGCACCTTGCCTTTCCCTTTGATATGTTTGATTTTGGAAAGTGGATAACTAGTGAGTGTTGTCAACCAAATAATTTCCACCAAGTTATGCCTGCAGTGGTTTCAACAGCATTTTAAAGAAGAGCAGACTATATTTCATCTCTGAGTATTTCTTGCTTAAGGAAACCCTGTGAAATTCATGGGGTCACCATAAGTCAGCAGGTGACTTGAAGGCACATACACACACAACAGTGATGGTCTTCTGTGGTAGGAACAACAAAGGCTTCTCCACTGTCATGAAGACCTAGTACAATTATACCAGCATGAACCTTCATTGGTTAAAAAAAACATATGTGATGAGGTAGGCTCAGATATTAAAGATGATGTCTATATCACTCTGAAATTTTTCTTGGTATGAGACAGCTTACAATTATAGTGTTAAGAAATCTGTATTCTGCAGTTAAATTGATGTATATAATGCAAAGTATATTAATTTATTGGTCAAGTGTTATTTGTGGTGAATTACACTGGATCATGTTTTACTTTCTCTGTTTCAGTGTTCATTCTGTCTGTTCATTGTTAGGCATTCAAGTTTTATAATGGTTTGAGAAAATAGTAGTAGTGGTGAGGAAGAAACAATGTGTTATATGCCCAGGCATGAGAATAAATTCATCTGCACAGTGCTCAATAACTTAAATGGTCATATTGGAATAGGTGAAAGGCCTGCCTAGGCTGATATTCTGTTTACACTGTGACCAACAAGATGCCAAGCAGAAAGTGAGTTTCAATACTATCCTCTGCCAGCATTTCCCAGTTGCTAGTATTTAAAGGTATGGAGCTTTTGGTTCTGGAGGTAATCTATAGCTATCCTGACAGTAGCCATTGATAGCTTCCATCAATTTTCTAATCTTCTTATAATAGGCATCAACATAGGCTGTATCTTATATCCAAGCTGTTAATGCATCCTGTGAAAGTGAATTCCCTAGTTAATGCACTGTGAAGTAATAATTTTCTTCTGTCTGGTGAAGAGCTCCTTGACAGGATATGCATGCCACACTAAAGTTTCTTGAAAGAGCCTCTGAATAGTGGTCATAACATGCGGCTGTTTTCACATAGCAATATAACTAACTGTGGGTGACTGTTTGAGACACGGCCATATGGAAAGCAGCTCCACATGGCAAGCAGTTTGAGTGAGTGAATGGCTCACCATGTGACTCTGGCAGCTTTAAGCACTTAACCATAAACAGCAAAAAAGAAGTATTGTTTTTGTAAGATTAAAACTGCTGGAATCACTTCAGGAATCAGAAACATAAACTGCTTCCTGCATGGCTCTGTAGACAACATGCTTGGATTAAAGTCCCAGGTTTAATCTGTGGTCTAAGTGATTAATGTCTGAAGAAGCAATGCTGGGGAAGGCCTCGTGCTTTACAGCTTGATAAGCTACTGCTGGGCAGAGAAGAAGGAGTAATGTGCTAGAACAGGAGTAACCAGCGTGTGATCTTTAGGCTGCATGCAGGCCTAACACAACCATCTTTTTTCATGGTCTCCTTGTTTCAACTCCCTAGTTATTATTGAGAGACTGATACTTTTTTTTCCTCCAGAAAGGCCCATAGCAGTTCCTAATCTGGTGAATGGTGCTGTTACTGCCCATTTTTGGCATGTCTTCAGGGGCTTGGGGCCATCACATTTTTTTGGTTCCTGTATAGCTCTTTTTTTGAAGGCTTGGGTGGCACTATTGGTGTTTTTGGGGTAACCCTCCGAACCTCCCAAAATTCAGAAGGTGGAATGGCATGTGTGCTGACAGCTGGGGTACAGCTCTCCAGGGCCACATGGAAGCACCATGGAAGTTGCCGCTCCTGATCTAGAGCAGTAGAAGAAGGCAAATTCATATATTTTCTTCATAGTCATAGTCCTGTGTTTTTAAAAGTAAGCTTTTCTCTGAGTTGAGTAGAAGTTACTCTCAGATTAGTACACTTAAAATTCTATCTTCACATGTGTTCCAAGTGGCTAGTTTTGTTGGGGAATTGCCAGGAGACATACAATGTCTTGTAAAAGTATTTTCTCCCTTTGACTCTTCTACATTTTGTTGTGTTACAACCTGGAGTTAAAATGGATTTAATTAGCATTGCTACCACTTTATGTGTGTACGATTTTCTGTGAAGCTGCAAAATAGTTTTACAGCAACACAAAAGTTAAATAAACCAAACTAATATTTGTTGGTTCCTGAAGTATTCAACATTATGAGTCAACAAGTAGAACACCTGTGGTAGCAATTAATACTCATGAGTCTCCCTGTATAAGTCTCTTTCAGTGTTGCACATCTGAATCCTTTTATTTTTGCTCATTTTTCTTGGCAAAATTGTACATTTCTCAAGTTGAATGTGAGTTGTTGAAGAATAATTTTCAAGTCATGCCACAGATTCTCAGTTGGATTGAGATCTAGCTTTAAACTGAACCATACACAGACACCCAGCTTCTTTAGACTGAACCACACACACACATACCCAGTATTACTTTTGTCATACATTTAGGGTCATGCTCTTACTGGAAGATGAATTGCACTGACGTTCCCATGGTCCTTACAAACTGAAATACATTTCCCCTAGAAGTTGTCCTGTATTTGGTTGAATCCATCTTGCCCTCAGTCCCGACCAGGTTCCCAATCTCTGTCAAGTAAAAGCATCTCCACAACGCAATGCTGGTATCACCATGCTTCACTATGCATTTTGATGGCATTCTTAAGGCAATGAACACTGTTGGCTTTCTCCCACATGTTGCATTTTGCAACAAGGCTAAAAGATTCAGTGTTGGTCTCATCAGAACAGAGAAGCTTTTCCCACGTTTTCTGTGTCTCCACATGTCATTTTGCACATTCCAAACAGGCTTTGATACGTTTTTGTTTCAGCAATTGCCTTTTTCTCACCATTCTTTGGAGTGCTTGGGAGATAGTTTTCCCATGGGTGTTTTCTTTTTTCTGAGCTGTGGATCTCTCTAGCTCTTTCATGATTATCATTTGCCTCTTGGTTGCTTTTCTGACTAACGTCCTTGCAGGGTCATTGAGTTTTGATGGGCAGTCTGTTTTAGGTAAAGTTGTAGATGAGCTACATTTTGTAATAATTGATTTAGCAGTGCTTTGAGGAATGTTCATACTATTGGATTTTTAGAAAATAATCCTGTATAATTTTTTCCTGGACTTCTTTGGATATATGTTTGGTCTTCATGATGCAGTTTGTGTAGATAAGGTATCCCAAAAACTTTGGGTGATACATTTGTTCTGAGGTCCATTGGATCCACGGAGTCTACTACTTTTGTGGTTTCAAGACCAGTAGGTTGCACCAGAGCTTATTTAAGTGTGTTTCAGCCAAGGGGGTGAATACTTACCTAGCCCACAAGTGCCAGTTTATTTTTGTTTACATAATGTCTGTGCTCCAGTAAAACTGTTTTGCAGCTTCACAGTGTTGAGTATCTTGTATATATCAAGTGGCAGCAATAGCAATTAAATCCATTTTAATTCAGCCTTTTTAGCAAAATTGGTATTTTTTCTGATTTTATTAATAGATACATGGACTTCTAGTGTTTTTTATTTTATATGTATATCTTAAGAATTATGATTTCACATTGACACTGTATTTTTTATACCATCCCGTAAGTGCTTGAAATGCTGTGAGGTAGTTTAGAAATTGACTGAATTAGAAGTATTATGCATGAATGAGAGTGAAGGCAGGCCAAGCAAAGCAACAGAAACCAAACTGGATTTTTTAAAGACGATGACATGTTGCTTAAGTTTCCTGATCTACAGTATTTTAGCTTTGCAGATAGTAAGGTCAGAAAAAAGATGTAACATAAGTAGAACCAATCCGTAAATGGCATTATCTACCTGTATTTGTTTAACTTCTATGGAAAAAACTATGTCACTCATATGTGTTCAAAATATGTGAGTAATATGTGAATTTTCATTATACGTATACCTCAGTTAAAGAAGGAGAAGTCTCCCTGGGTGTTACTTTAACAGAAAATTTGGTGCCAGAAATGGAAATTACAAGAAAAGAATAGGGGTGGGTTCCAACACCCCCCCAACAGTGACACACACACACAAAGGATAGAAGTTCAACATGTTTCAACATACTTTTTATTCAGAACTAACAATGTGCAAATATGAAATGAAAAGCCAGGTTAGATAAGCCTTAGATAAGTAAATCAAATCACCTTGAAACCTCTAGAGACCACTTGAAGGCTTCTTCCAAAATGCATCCAGGAATATATTTTTCTTTCACCAGTGCCTACTTTTCTAACATTTCCCATTTTGGTGGCCAAAACTTGCAGATCTGTGCTGTGGGGTAAGTGGTGAAGCAGGCTTATCTGTTTTCCTCTTTTCTCTGTTCTGCTGTTCATGCACACTCACTGAACGATTCTGAAGGAGCTGTTGTTTACCTTGCCTATCCTAGGCAGGCACACACAGTTGTAATAGAATCAACTAGATTTGAATTCCATCATTTCCATTTGAAGCTTTATTGCATTATTTACTGCAGACATGCTGCTTCAGTGTGGTACCGAAAATCTGTGTTTCATCAACCTGCTGTCTTCCCAGTGCGAATACTGCTATAGAAATTTCCAGGTAGATACAGAACAAAAGGAAAAGGGGGGCTGGAGATGTAAAAAGACTTTGTTAAAAAGATCTTATGTGTGAAAGACTTTGTTAAATGAGATCTATCTGTGTTTGCTTAAGTGATGAACTTGGTGTTCACTTGCTTACATAAAACAAACTCAGGTTATTTTTAAGACTGATAAATCAAGGTCAAAAGTGGAACCACCTTTTGTTTTAAAATTACTTCATCTCTCTCTTTCTCTCTCTCTGTCTTTCTGAGTGTGTCTTGAACTGTTAGAAAATAGAATTTATCATCTTTTATCAGAAGAGTTTTCATGACTATCACATTCTGTAGAAACGAAGAGGCATCTTAATATACGTATACATCTGTTCATAGAAAATTGCTATCTTAAGTACTGAAAAAGATAGGACATATGACTTAAAGAAATATGTAATCATATAATTAAAGACTCTATTAGAATACACATGTTAATTCCAAGTGATATGAAAGATATTTGTGGAAAAGGTTTTAATAAAAGAGGAAGGTGTCATACCTCCACAAGAAGAATTACAATTCTGGAAGGTGGAGTACATTGAAACATAATTGGCTCTGGGTGGTAGGTTCACTTTTAGGAATAGTTTGATATGTTTAGAAATAAGATCATATTTAGTAATAGATTAAGTGTAATTGAAAAGTATAGAATTAAGAATGAAAGAATGATAATAATAATGAGTATAATGAGAATGAGATCTAGAAATAGTTGTCAAAAGCATATAAGTAGTATGATATATAATATGTTGAATAAGTATATGATTGTAATGGAATTGGAGAGAAATAACAATGTGAGCTTGTTTTTGTTGAAATTCCGTTCCCCCCACTGTTATGTGTATCACGTGGTGTTTTTCTTCTGTGTTATGTTTTCTTTTCTTGATCATAGAATCATAGAAATGTAGAGTTGGAAGAGACCACGCAGGTCATCCAGTCCAACCCCCTGCCATGCAGGAATACCCTCAAAGCACTCCCGACGGATGGCCATCCAGCCTCTGCTTAAAAACCTCCAAGGAAGGAGACTCCACTACACTCCGAGGCAGCAGATTCCACTGCCGGACAGCCCTGACTGTCAGGAAGTTCTTCCTGAGGTTCAGGTGCAATCTGATAATCAATAAAAAAAAAAATTTTTGTAATAAGAATACACATGTAAAAATAGGGCAAAACGTATTTGTTTTGCTGTTTTTCTATAGTATTTAATTTATTTCAACAGAATGCTTTGCTCTATGGTACAGCTCTGCTGTCTGATACCATCTGATACTACATCTGGAGATGTAGAATGTCTGGATTTTTAAGCCATAGGAAGAAAAGGATTTTTTAAAAAGGAAAATTCAATACTAGTACTCTTCAGAGATTGAAATTTACATTGTTCCTTTAAGAATGTATGACACATTTTATGTATATCTTAGTTTGGCATACAATTATTGTGTTTGGTATATTAAAAATACAGTTTATTTACAAATTGAATTTACTTTTGTAAACCCTGTTTTTTCTTACAACTGAAGCTACAAGGTGCTGAACTGTAACAAATACCTGAACTGTAAGGAACCTCTTTGATTTTGCCAGTTTATAAGACTCAAATAAATCATCAATAATAATGAAACAAAGAAAATCATTTTGTCTTCTCTACATAATGTTAAGCTGTGATGTAGCATATCTCGATTGCAGTAAGGCCTTTGACAAAGTTCCCCATGACATTCTTGCAAAGAAGCTAGTAAAATGCGGGCTGGACAGGGCTACTGTTAGTTGGATTTGTAATTGGTTGACCAACCAAACCCCAAGGGTGATCACAAATGGCTGCTTTTCATCCTGGAGAGAAGTGACTAGTGAAGTGCCACAGGGTTCTGTCCTGGGCCCAGTGCTGTTCAATATCTTTAGCAACGACTTGGATGAAGGAATAGAGGGCATGCTCATCAAATTTGCAGATGACACCAAATTGGGAGGGGTTGCTAATACGCCAGAGGACAGGATCAAAATTCAAAATGACCTGGATAGATTGGAGAGCTAGGCCAAGGCTAACAAAATGAAATTCAACAGAGGGAAGTGTAAGGTCCTATACTTAGGTAGAAAAAATGGAATACAGAAATATAGGATGGGGGACATGTGGCTGGATAGCAGTACATGTGAAAGGGATCTAGGAATCTTAATAGATCACAAGCTGAACATGAGTCAGTAGTGTAATGTGGCAGCCAAGAAAGCCAGTGCAATTCTGGGCTGCGTCAATTGGAGTATGGTGTCTAGATTGAGAGAGGTACTGGTACCACTGTACTCTGCTTTGGTTAGACCTCATCTTGAATACTGTGTCCAGTTCTGGGCACCCCAATTCAAGAAGGACATGGTCAAGCTGGAGCAAGTCCAGAGGAGGGTGACCAAAATGGTGAGGGGCCTGGAAGCCATGCCCTATGAGCATAGACTTAGAGAGCTGGGTATGTTTAGTCTGCAGAAGAGAAGGTTAAGAGGGGACATGATAGCCATGTTTAAATATCTGAAGGGATGCCATGTAGAGGAGGGAGAGGGCTTGTTTTCTGCTGCTCCAGAGACCAGGACAAGGAGCAATGGATTCAAGCTGCAGGAAAGGAGATTCCACCTGAACTTCAGGAAGAACTTCCTGACAGTCAGGGCTGTCTGGCAGTGGAATATGCTGCCTCGGAGTGTAGTGGAGTCTCCTTTGGAGGTTTTTAAGCAGAGGCTTGATGGCCATCTGTTGGGATTGCTTTGAGGGTGTTCCTGCATGGCAGGGGGTTGGACTGGATGGCCCGTGTAGTCTCTTCTAACTCTACATTTCTATGATTTTATGATTCAGACATAAAGCATTCATTCCCATAAAAAGAACTGAGAAAAGGGATCTAGGGCCAGGAATTGCAGTAATCTGATTCTGTACATTAGGTCTTCTCAGGCTATTTGATGTGGGGGAATTGGCTGTTTTTTCCCCTAATGTGTCAGGACCAATACTATATTTTGTTCCTTGGCTATAGTGGTATCTTTTCTTTCCTGGAAATCTGCTGTGGACCAGCAGCTAGTGGCTCATGTATTAGCACTGACTTAGAAACCACTTTGAGTTACACTGGTACATATATTCTGGCATAAAAGTCTATGTGCAACATAGTTTTTAGAGATAATCTGCAGTGAATAAATGTATGAACACCTTGTCTTAACTATTTAATCCATCATTCTGAAAGAAAATATTCTACAGTCCAACTATTTTTTATTTTTCCATAAAATAAAGCTTTAGAAAAAAATGAAAAGAAAAAAAAACACCTCCCTGAATATTTGCATTTTTTTCAAGGCTTTCATATACATAAGATGTTAGAGAAGTTAGTTAAAGTACTAGATTGTGCTGTTTTAAGCTAACAGGACAAATATAAGCTGTAAATATCTTGTTGTAGTGGGGAGTCTCTAGTATAGGTAGCTAAGGTAAGAGGTTTTTACAGCTTGGGAACATGGCTATCTGACACTGGAAGCGTGGGACTCCAGAGCATTTTATTTTATGTATCTAGCCAGATTCCATACTGATTTGCTGTTGCGATTATTTTCTTTGTCTTTTTTTGCGGTTGAGTTCATGTTTTCTTCTTCTTCTTGATGCTTCATGTTTTACTGGGCAAAAGAAGGATATTATCTGGATTGTGATGCAGCACAGTGGTCCTTAAATCATAGTAGAAGTAACAGAAAGAAAACCTCCTTCCAGCCATATTATTAATGCAAGCAGAATATTCAGAAATTTTGGTTGATTTCACAGTTTCTTATAAAGCAGTGATATACATTCAGTTAATATCTGCCAGAAGAGCCAAATACTGCTCTTGTCCTCTCCATAAAACCCTTAGTAAATTTCAAGGGCTGGGCTGTAGGTAGCTCAGTATTTTTATCTGCCAATTTCCTTCCCCCTCATCCACCTTAATTTTACTGAGAGTGCTTGTGTGCAGCAAACTCTGGGGAAGTTTCATAAGTACAGTGGGCCATCCACTTTTGTGGGTTCACTACTCGCAGATTTGATTGATTGTGGGTAATTTAATTTAATTTGTTTAAAAAATTCTTACTCTCTTTGTCCTTGCGACAGAAAAATATTTTCTTTCTAGAAGTATCTAGGTCCTCCAATTTTGTGGTCCACTTCTAATGGAAGCGGGCCATAGGGTTGTGCTGGTGGACCTAGAGATTCCTAGAGAGAACATTTTTCCAGGCATTGCTAGGTCCTCCAGCATGACTCTGTGGCCTGCTTCTGTTGAATGTTGACCACAGAATCACACTGGAGAACATAGAGATTCCCAGAGGTTTTCTCAGGTTTAAAAAAAATGTGATTTTTAATTTTTATTTACTTTTTTCCAGTTTTGTGGGGGGGTCATGCACCCCAACCCCTAATAAAGTGGAGAGTTCACTGCAGTCTAGATAGATAAGCCTTCAGGTCATCTGTCAACGTATGGTGACTCCGTAAATTTCATAAAATTTTCTTTGGTGAGGAATAGTCAGAAGTGATTCATCTAGTTCCTTCTTCTGAAATACAGCCTACAATGTCTGGTATTCATTGGCCATCTTCCATCCAAGTATCTGCTTAGCTTCCAGATCAGCTAGGATGTAGTGCCTTTGAGGACAGTCAACAATAAGGCAACAAATCACAAAAATCAGCCCGAAACCTTGGAAGATATTAAAATCTGTATGAAACTAAAATTGCAACATTGTCCCTCATTGAACTTTGATGAATGGCACTATGATGATGACAAATGAACTGTATGAAAACCTTATTTAAAATATTTTGTATTTATGGCTTAGATTTTAATTTAGCTTAATAGTGATTTTGATTTAATAATGGCAAATTGATTGAGGAAAAAACCCTCCACTTGATCAAGTCAAAAGGTGATCGGTATTGAAGCTTTAGACAGTCATTGTCATTTTGATCTCTGACAATAAGAGATGCATAGGGATTAAGGTGATGGCTCACATTAACCAAGTCAATTACGTTTTGTTCAGGGAGTCTTTGGGTCCCTTGGAAGCTTATCAGAGATAATTTAATGGAAAGATCAATGATGCTGACAAACTAGTGATCTGAGGTTGCAGTTGTGAAACATACATTGGAATCAGTGCTGTAAGACAGTATTGCTTGCCAATTACTATTCCAGTATTAACTTTGTAAGCGAAGATTGTTTTCAAAATCTTAAGTGAGCTATGCTTCCAAACGCTTTCACAGAAAATGCCAGCTAGTCACCTGGTAGGAAGAAAGTTCTGCTACGTTACTTCTATTATGTGTCAGTGGCTGGCTGGGCATTCAAAAACAGGTTTTACAGAGCCCTGGAGAGCATGCTGTTCTCTAGAGCATAAGTATATATGAAATATATATCCAGTTGGTCACTGTCATGTTTGTGGAGGCCAGGGTAGTGCAGGTATCATTTACTGCTGAATGTGTATTGGGTCTTACCTGTTTCCTATGTGTGTAAGTTCCTTCTCTTACCTTTTAAAGCTTTTGCCTTTTGTGCATTAGTGATGGGTTTAATGGCTCCCTTTTGTTCTCATAATAGCACAATATGAAGCACTTGTGCTCTATCCCTGCTTTAAGAAACAGCTTAGAAATATTTTTAGCCATGTTATTTTCTTCAAGATTTTTGAATTTCCTCTGAGTTTTTATTCAAGTTTCAGGATTTGTCTTTACAGGAGGCAAGGCAAATTGGATTTATAGGCCACCCTTCTCTCCTCCCAGAAGAAGAAGAAGCCAGAGCTGTTCAAGCACTTTGCTGGAGGGAAAAGAACAGCCAAGTCTGTTTTCAGAGAAAAGCTGGAAGTTTGCCAAGAACAGCATATACAGTGAGTTGAGATAGGCCTAAAAGGAAAAGTTGATTATGAAAGGGAGCAAAGGTATGAAAAACAGGCCCCCAAATGGCTACTATTCATACTGAAGCTAGGTTGCGGAATGTAGCTTTGACTAAGGATGGAGTTTTCAGTCAAGTAGACTGGAGTCAGTAGGAGATTAATAGGGTAGATAGAAATTTGGCAAATGCTGAAATGGATAGATAAGTGAACTGGTGCTGCTGTTTGCTTTAGTTTAAACTCATGGATTGTCCTTGTCAGAATAAACTATACATTTAAAAAGGATATATTGTTGCATTTGTATTCTTGCGTTCTTTCAAAAAGATGCCAGCAGTGCCTTGTCAAATATTTGTATGTGGTGATTTATTTGCCTCAAATTCCTGAAATTTTGTGTCAAAACATTTTTGTTTCCTTGCAGTTTTGTCTGTTTTCATGGGCAATCAGGATCCTTTGATAAATCCTATAGGAGTAGGTGCAGCAAAAGCAGTTTTGTGAAACCTCAATTATTAATACATTTTTTATGTCTTAAACATTTTAGGCCTAGAATGAATTCGGTCAAGTAAGGGAATTAGTCATTCAGTAGCTGTCTATGTCTAGGGTACAGAGAGAAGTGTCGTCTTTAGGATCACACCATAGCCATGATGAATCTTGCACTAGTGGCTGTACAAGTGCCCTCATTCTGTTCTTAAATCTGAAGTTGAGGACATGACACTTGTGTACATGCTCAGAAAAGGGAAGAAAATTGTTATGTACAATAGTGAAGTGAGAATAAATGCTATGTATCATAATGTAACGGTCCCCTGTGCTTGATGGGAAGCAAGTTACTTTAAAGCCCACACATGTATTAATAGTTTTAAGCTAGAACTATGTATTAACAGCATAGGAAGACAAAGGGACCATCTTTTTAACTTCACCTCTGATATGTCAGGACCTTCTCACCCCTGCTCCTAACAGCCAAATAATGAGTGCAGAGTTCTTCAAAAGTGAAATCTACAAGCTTTTCCTGTTTGGGCACAGACACTTAATAATGTGGATCTTGAGAACAGGGATGGGGAAACCACTTAAACATTGGGAATATGGGCAGTAGTTCAGCCTTGCTATCCCGAAATAGTGTAAATCTTTGGACTACTAATATATGAAAAAGGTGTATTACATCATTCAGAGGTATTCTTTTCTCAACTTGTTTACCTCCTAGGACTCCAGTTTTTCATTTGTGTGGCACTGCTCACAAAGCTGGGAAGTTCCATTCTAATGCATACCAGGAAGTGGCTCAAAACTTTTTATAAATCAGAGATAGTTTCATTTAAAAGAGATTAGTTCTTCAAAACAACCTAGAATGCTATCTAACCTATCTTTTTCAGACTCTTACATGTTTTATGTACATATGAGCATCATGTGACAAGACTGAGCCTAATATAACATTTTAAAAATGTTATATGCATTTGGGTCCTAAGTTAGGCCTGTCCATTAACATATTAAATGTTAGGCTTAATGAAGCACCTTGGTCTTATTTTGGGCACGCAATAGATACCAGTATTGTTCTTATTGAGAAAACTGGTAGGGAAATATTTTAATTTAATAGAATATTTCGCAACAGACCCAAATTGTCATTGTCCAACAAAAAACAGATTGAACAGATTGAAATGAGATACCAGTGTGAGATCATTGAATTAGAATTCTCTGTGAAATTTGAAATGGTGAATTTTTTTGGTCATTTTCTGGATGTGGCTAGTTCACTACTGAAAATAACTGTTCCTGCTCAAATGTACATATGCTTCATTGATTTAATTTTGCCTGTTCATCATCAGTAGTCTGTTGTCAGGTATATGTGATGCTTATACTTTGATTTGTTTGGAATTATACAGTAATCTAATTTGATACTGTATAATTTCATATGTTCCACAACATTATGATGCACTTACTTGTCTATAATGGAGTGGTTGTTTGTATATAGAAATCCAGCATGATGAAGCACTTTGAGATTTGGACCACAACCCTGGAGACAAGGGTTCGATTTCTCGCTTGGTCATGGAAGCCCACTGGGTAACCTTGGGTGCATCACATACTCTTAACCCTAGAAAACCCCATGATGAGTTCACCTTAGGGTTGCCATAAGTCAGAAATGACTTGAAGGAACACAACAACAATGACCTTATTATTCTGTAAGAGTGCTGTACACTTTTTTCCTTTTTGTACTATGGGGTCTACAAAGTAATCACTTTGTGCATCTTGTAAAATGGGCAGGGGTTCCAAAAGTAATGCCACAGCATTACTGGAATTCTTTTGGTTGCTTGTGCTTGCATAACCAAGGGATAGGTAGGTATAAATCCTTTTCTGTCTGTTGGACAATAATGTATCTTATACCTTTTTGTTTAATACTTTTCCTCTGCCTGCAGAATAGCAGCTGGACAGTACCAGTGTGCAGCTCTGCTTCCCAGACCTAAACAGCCATTGATTGCCTGTGTGTGAAGGGGGGAGGGCATGGAAGCTCCCTTATGCCATAACTTCACGACTGCAGTCACCTTCCCTCTGTGTATGTATGTCATCTCAGCACCCCTGACATAGCTGCAAGTTCTGACAAAGTGAAAAAGGAATGTCAGCACCAGTTTTCAAATTGTTCCAGGACTCTGTGATAAACTTCATTATTGCTAATCTTCCTTATATTAGGTAAACAGTGTAAAGTACTAACAACACAATCCAGCACTAGTGAGTTCAATTTACTGCAGCAGAAGAGATTTAAATTCATCCTTGATTTGTCCATTGAAATCACTGGAACTTAAAATATTTTATTTTGATTGGTCTGTGCTCACTGAGGATTGGTTTAATTTAGAGCGTTTTAACTGTTTTGCTTGGTTTTTCTGCAGTGTGTTTCAACACTGTATTTCACCCACAAGATATAGTCTTATGGGAAAGCTAATGCTGGTCTATCTCAAGGTAAACTATAACTTGCATTAATCCTAAATAAATAAATTGTAATTTTGGTATATGAAAAAAGTCATTGCATTAGTCACAAGATTTTTGATGGCTCATACTCTTAATGCTAAACTGTTGTTTAGCATTGTAGGATGATGAATTTAAATGAGTATCTGCAATGTAAATATATGTGATATGAGAATGAATTAATCCACAATATGTGGTTATACAGTGGGCCCTTGGTATCTGCTAGGGTTTTGTTCTAGGATCTACTGTGCATATCAAAATTTGTGGATGCTCAAGTTCCGTTATCTACAGTGATGTAGAAAAATGACTTCCCTTATATAAAATGACAAAATCAGAGTTTGCTTTTTGGATTTTTTTTTCAATATTTTCAAGCCATGTTTTGTTGAATCTATGAATCTGCAAATATGGAGGGTTGTCTATAATATAGTTGTACTGGTTCCAGTTTTCTGGATTCTGCACACTTCAAGTTTCATAGATTCTTTTATTCTCCTGCTTCCTCTCCTTTTCTGTGGACCCCTTCCCTCCACTCAAAAATAAAACTAGGAACTTTTGGTCAGTCTATTGACATTGTGATGTAGGCCTGCATAACGTTTGATTGTGAGGTTGGAAGGACAGACTTAGTAATGTGTTTAATTATAGCTTGCTGAGGACTGTCCCTGTTGATATATTACAGCATGAGCAAAAGATTTGTAGCAAGGAAATACAGTTTTTCTGCACTTTGAATCACAGAACGTTCGTAATTCACTGATTTGGAATTGTTCAATCCAATCTCCCATTTTTCTGTATTTTTAATCATCTGAAAATTGCCTACCATCTAAATTTAATATAAAGAGAATATTTGTTTTTCTCCTTAGCCTGTTCTTTGGTATGCTGAGTTATGGCATGGAGACTTAAAATTCATGATGCTGAGCTTTTAAAAATCCACAAAGTAAAAATACTTGACTAAATGTGTTCTTGAGCATGATGTGGGGAAATGAAAAGGGAAAAAAGCATATTCGATTCAGGAAAAGAGTACATTAGATTAAATCCAGAGGAAGTTTAAAACGGTTTAGATATTGTATATTCTATTGGCTTGTGCTGTGAGTCAGCAAATACAGGATAAGCAGAGTCCACAAAACTGTGTAAGTTACATTTACTGGGCTGTTTGCCTAGGAAGCAGACATCCACAATTTGGTCAAGTAGCATCATGATGCTGTTAAAGCTTTCTTTGCTAGATGCCAGGTTTTTTTTTAAGAGGCCAGTCGTGAATGTATTACAGTTTAATATTCAAAAGTATAGTATGTTGATATTGTGTAGTGGTTTCATTGGACAGGTTTCTTATAAAGCTTTCTGACTTTCTGTAGCAGGAACATTAAGTATAACTGGCATGTTCAACCTATATAAAAATTCAAACAGTAAAGCTTGAACTTGTTTAAGAGACATTTCTAGCGTTTGTGGGAAAGCCAGAAATATTGCAGTTAGATGCATTCTCTGAGGCTTCTGATGTTTCATAGACTAACAAAAGGTTGCTTTATTAGTAGCTTTAATGAACAAATCGCTTTATTGGCTTAGACATACTGGTAGCTTTGTCGGTCCAAACAGCTATGAGTTCTTGTTTCAATTCACCATTGTGCTCAAGTAGTGAAATGATAGCCATTGACCTTCTACTAAAGCACAATAAAAAAAGTTTTTTGTGAAGAAGAAAAGTGCATTAGGAAAACTGCAGTGCAATTCTTGGACTCATGCTCCATGACTTAAAAATAAGTCTGCATAGTTCCTTTGCTCAGACAGTCTCTTGATTGGTTCCCAGTGGTCTAGCACCAATACCTAGTAACAATATTAACACTTGACAAACTTGGTGAAGTCTTGTCTTCATCCACACAAATGTTATGCTCGAATATATGGGGCCCCTAGTTACAAAACAAAATGAAATGGACAACTGCTAATCCTGTGCTTAACCATTATCTTGTAGTCCTGGGCAATTGATTGAATAAATTATGATATGAAATTAAAATGAAACTTTACTGCATCTTTCTACATATGTATGTGTAAAAGCTATATTATTTCTACCTCCACGTATTGAAAGCAGTATAGTCATCCCTCCACATTTGCTAGGGTTAGGGGCACAGGACCCCCATGAAAGTGGAAAAACTGTGAATAATTCTAGGCCTGCCCAAACCATATTTAACACACACACAAAAGTATGATCACTATATTCAACCCAGTGTGGATTCCTCTGAGGCATCAGGGTTCCTTCACAAGGCAGAAGTGACTGGCTGGTGGGGTTTACTGCCACCTTTGCGGCTGCCCCACACCATTTTTAATAGGGACTTACAAGCCTTGTTCGCAGTTTCTCAGTCCCACCAGGCTTGCAGTCCCTATTAAAAATGGCATAGGGAGGCAGCAGAGGTGACAGCAAATAATCCATGAATAATCAGATCCATCAGAGTGAAACCCACAAATGTGGAGGGCTAACTGTACAGGAAGGATTAGTAAGGGTTTGCTTTTTCATCATTCTTGAGTCTCATATGACGCATGATTTCTTTTTGTGCTTGGGTCAGATGTATCTTTACATTTAAAGAAAATAAACTTCCAGAGTGCTAAAATCAAGATGCTAGAATTGTACTTAAATCTGAAAAATTGTGTTTGGATTCATACGTAACGTGTAGCATATCCCGGTAGGGAGGATACCACAGTACAAAGTGGATCTATCTGATGTATCTGTCTTCATGTGGAAGGTGGAAAAGAGGTTAGGTGAGATAGGACGTCTGTGGGAGAAATTTCTCATTTTGAAATATAAAAGAGTGGGTAGGTTAAATAGCTCTCTAGAACAGCCTTTATTCCAGATCCCTAAATTGTAGCAGTGATGGGCTGTGCCTTTGTATGTGCTTCAGTTCTGTGTCAGACAGTATTATTACTACACAACAACAGTAGCATTAAACAGTAAGCAGAAAGCAGCTTGGTTTTTTTGATGTGCTCTTCACGGAATGTGGGCCAGATCTCAACTTAGCACTTAGCTGAGTTCCTTTTTTTAAGTGAGCAATGCTGCTTGCTGGGTTAGAAAGAGAAAGCACAGCTGTGTTCCTTTTCCTCTGTTCACATCAGACTTCTGCTGCTTCTTTTAGGATTGAACGCTCATCTTTTATACTGATGTGAACTGAAGAGGCAAGAATATCCATTTATAAGAATACCTCTCGTCTTTGTCTACTGTTCAGCAGTTTGGACTATGATGTTGGAGTGTATTAATTGGATTTTTTCTTTTGTTATAAAATTACTAAATAGTCTTTCTTTGCAGTATTTTTTCATAAGAGCTCTGTGGAATAGGATTTCTTCTTTTGTGTATGTGTGTGTGTTAAACTTCAGTTTTAACAAGATAGGTGTGTCAGTAGTGCTTATGAAAAAGTGTGTAGAGTATTTGTATATACTATTAATAGCAACCAGTTATTATGGGTTGAATCCCAAGAGGAAACCAGGACCCAGTGATTTTTGCCAATTTGTCTTACCACTTATAGCACACTCTCTCAACTCTTCAGAACAGATTTTAAGGGGCACAGGGATCTGTAGAAATAGGCAAAAAATTTTGCTTATTCCCTCTTCTATCTGTGGAATCTTCCAGTTCTGCTTCAGGTAATTCTGACTTCTTCCCATACACTTTATCTTGTGAATGTATTGTAATCAAATAAGACTGAAGTAACTAGAAGACATAAGCAGGAATTGTGCAGTCTGTGGGTAGCATGCATTTGCCAGGGGCCTTCTTTGTGGTCCTAGAATTCCACAGCACTAAAAAGGATTGGCAAAAATGGGGAATCGTGCTTTCAGAAGTCTTAAGAAAACAATGCTATCCTTACTCCTTGTTTAGACTCCAAATGGCATTTTAAGTCAATCATATTTTTCCCCAAATAACACTCCAGTAGCTTCTAGTTTTATCAATAGTCAGTCTGTAGGAGTTTGCAGTGGTGGGGGAAAATGGTTTGAGAAAGGCCTCGAGATCCTTTGTTGTTCTCCTCTTCTGTGCTGTAATAGAAAAATGTCTCCTCTGTTTAGTTAATTGAGTTCTCAATAGTAGACAGGGAGAAATTATGCATCATGTGCATAGCTAGGGTGACATGCTTGATAAGAAGATGGGGGAGTGAGCCAATACTGCAGGAGACTAACAATGGGCAGAAAAAAACAACAGCAAAGAATAAGCTGTAGAGAATGGCTCATGGTCTTAGATAACTACACTAATACACAGAACATGAGAAATAAACAAGATGAACTGGAGCTCTGAACATAGGAAAGTAAATATGATTTAATAGGCGTCACTGAAATCTGGTGGGATGAATCCCATGATTGGACTGAGGAAGTGGAGGAGTATAACCTATTACAAAGAAATTCACTAAATAGGAGAAGTAGCACTGTATGTCAAGGATGTGTCAAATATGTGTTTCTTAAAGGTGCTACTGTAGCTGCAAGCTTGGGATCCACAAATACTGATGTGCACAGTACTGTAAACTTGGATCTGCAGTGAGAAGCATGCTAGCCACCCTCTTTTTCCTTTTAGGTGGTGGGGTTTCTTTGCAAAGCAGAAGTAAGCAGCTGACACAATTTTTAATACTATACACATGCTTCCTGTATGAGCTTCACCTTGAGAGACTTTGCAGTCTGTCTGCAAACCTTGTGAAGCCTCACGAGGCAAAGCTTGCACAGTAAGCCCATACAGTATTAAAAACGGCATAGGGCAGCTGCAGAAGTAGTGGCAAGCCTGGCTGCCAGGTGTGCCACATTCTTTAGGTTCTCTTATCTCCAGGGATGGGCTTCCTTGAGAGGAGGGAGCCCAAAGAATGTTGTGTGCCTGGCAGTCAGGGCTGGCTGCCACCTATGTGCCTTCACTATGCCATTTTTACAGGAATATGGGTTTACTGTATAAGGCTTATCTCACAAGGCTTCTCAATCTCTCTGCAAGCCTTGCAAGGTTGGCAGCAAGACTACAGAACCTGATGAGGTGAACCTTATACAGTAATCATGTATTGAAAATGGCACTAGCTCCCTGCTTCTGTTTTGCAAAGCTTATCCTGGAGGCAAGGGAGCTTGAAGAATGCAGCATGTCTGGAAGCTGGGGCTTACCCCTGCCTCCATGACTGCCCTGCAAAAATTTTAATACTGGGTTAATTATAATGCTCGCCTTGTGAGGCTTTGCAGTCTTGCCACAAGTCTTGCAAGACTAACTTGAGCATGCACAATAGTAGAAGGCTTGCTAGACAGGTTAAAAATAATAATAAAAAAAGGTTTTTTTTGGCTGTCTTCAGAGTGAAGAGAAGGATAAGGAAACTGGAGGGCCAGTTCATGGAGAAGATGGTGAAATGCTAACAGAACAGGGAGAAGGCCATACTGTTCAATACTTTCTCCTTCCTCAGTCTTCTCCCGAAATGAAAACAGTATTCCAACTGGTTAAAATAGAACTAATGATGCAGTAATGGGACTGTATCCCAGAATAGGTAATGTTTTAGTAAAAGAATATCTAGCTGCTCTAAATGAATCCAGATCTCCAGGTTTGAATGATCAAGTGTACTAATGGAATTTGTAGGTGTAATTGGAGACCTTGTGTCAATAGTCTTTGAGAATTCTTACAGAACAGAAGTTTGCATAATTCCAGTAGATTAGAGGAGGGCAGATGCTATCCACATCTTCAAAACTGCAGAAGAGAGGATCCAAACCACTACTTGAGTAATCAGCTTGATGTTGATACCTTAAAGGTTCTAAAACTGATCATTAAACATTCCGCCTGTGTATGCTTAGAAAGGAATGCTGTGATTACTATGAGCCAACATGGATTTCTGAAAGGCAAGGTATGCAGACTAATTTCCCCCCCTTTTTTGGAAAGAGTTACAAGCTTTGGTAGGTCAAGGGAGTGCTATGGATATAGTATATCTTTATTTCGTTAAGACTTTTGAGAACAACCTTCCTGTTATTCTTGCAGACAAACTGATGAACTGCAGGTTAGACAGTGCTACTGTTAGGCAAATTTCTAATTGGTTGACTAACTGAACGCAGAGAGTGTTCACCAGTGGTTGGTTTTCATCTTGGAGAAGAGTGACTGGTGGGGTGCCTGAGTGGGCCTGGTGTTGTTCAGCATTACTGTAAGTTACTTACTTAGATCTTGTAGTAAAGGCATGCTTATCAAATTTACAGAGGTCAACAATGGTGGGTAAGTGAATATGCCAGAGGACAGGAACAAATTTCAGAATGACAGTGACATATTTGGAGAGCTGGGCCAAAACTAACAAATGTCAAGAAGGATAAATATAAGGGAGGAAAAATGAAATGCACAAATAAAGGAAGATTGACACCTTACTTGAAAGCAGTACATGGGAAAATGATCTATGATTTTTAGTAGACAAGAGGCTAAACATGGATTAACTATGTGATGTGGCAGCTAAAAAAGCCAACAGAATTCTAGGCTGCATCAACAGGAATGTAGGGTCCAGATCAAGGGAAGTAGTAGTGTCGCTCTGTTCTGCTTTGATCAGACCTCATCTGGAATATGATGTCCAATTCTGGGTACCACAGTTTGTGAAGCATATTGACAAACTGAAAATGTCCAGAAAAAAGGCAGCCAAAAAGATCAAAGGTTTGTAAACAAAGCTTTGTGAGGAATGACTTAGGGAGATGGCATGCTTACCTAGGGGAAGAGAAAATTATTTTACTTTAAGCTATCTCTAAATATCTGAGGGGATGTCATCAGAAGTATATCTAGGGGCAACTGGGTCAAGTGCCCTGGGTGCAAGTGCCCGGGGGAGCACCCTCCTGCCCACCACAGCTCCCCGTGCTTGCCACCTCCCTTGCACCTCCTCTGCACCTACTGCTGCCCCCTGCACCTGCTGCCACCATCCCCTTGCCTCCTTCACACTGCCGCCACCTACCTGGGCTCATGCCTCCCCCTGCACCTGCCTTGCATCCACAGTCCCCCTTGTCTCCCCGTGCCCACCACTGTTCCACGCCTCTCCCATACATACCATGCTTGCCACTTCCTACGCCTCCCTGCATCTGTGTGTACCAGTAAATGCTACTGTCAACACACTGGTCATGGTTGATGTTACAACAAACTGATATTCAGTAGAATTCCACTTTTATCAGTATTTGGAAGAAAGACATCCAAGCCTGGCAGGAGATGGCTTCTGAAAAATTGTTTCTGCTATAGAAACAGCCTATCATAAAGTCCAAAAGAGTGCCTCCATGTTTTCTATAGATACTTGTGTGATCTTTGTTGTTATTTTATATTATTTTGGCAAAGTGAGTCTCAGCATTGAAAAAATTCAGTGGTTCTAATATATATTTTGTTAACATCAGCAATAATGAAACATCTGTTTTTTTCCTTATATCTAATTATGTATCTATTGATACTTTGGTAAATAAGATGTGCTTTATGGTGGATGAAAAGCAATGGTGAATACAAATATGAACAAATTGAAGAAAACTGATAACAAGCACTTTTAAAAATTGTGGAGGTTGCAGTTGGATATGATTAATTTTCTTTTTCTTTTTTATGTTTGGTTAAGTTTTTTTTAGTTTTAGAGAAATCAACTGTCTTTTGAGGCTCTGAAATATTCGAAAACAGGAGCACGAAATATTTAAACATTTAGGTAAAACTATGGATATGATTAATTTTCTGAGCTTAAAACCTTTCATTCTGAGAAGGACAAATTGCCTATAATTGGAACTGGTCATTTTGGAAAGGGAATTTAACGACTAATAACATAAATATGTGATTTTAGAAGTCAAAATAATAACTTGCCTTGGATTTTAAGAGCATAAAGACAAGAATGGAAATGAGTAGTAGCAGTAATGCATTAACAGAGAGTGGCAGGACAATCCTATCTGTATGCATTAGAAATGAGTCCCAATCAGTAGGAAAGTGTGAGGATATTTGCAGCCTAAGAATGGATGAAGAAACTTTATAACCTAAGCTTATTTAACTGTAGGTTCACTAATGAGGAATAAATTCAGATACAATTAGTGAATATCTTTCTTTTAATATATGCAAAACTTCATTTGAGCACAAAATCGCACAATGCAGAAGAAAAAGAGTTAGCTGTAGGAGTAGAAGGTGCTGTACAGCCTAACTTTTTCATATAAAACTGCAATGGTATCTTGTGTACGGTTTGAGTATGGACTTTCTTTTTTCTAAACTGAGTTCTTACTGTTGCAGTGAAGTATATCAGTGTATGGGAGATGTGAGAAGCTTCCCTATGAGAAAGCTTTAGTGTTCCACAGAGCTTTCTCATGTCTATAGTTTTTTAAATGACAGTCTGGAATTGTTTTCTCAGCACTCTCTTACCTAGGACAGTTCTGCTGAGAATGTCTGTGCTTCCCTGGTATGATGGACTCCTGTTTTTGTCTCCCAATATACATTAAACAGCAACTTCTTCCTTCCAATCTACTTGCTGATTATCTCTGGATATTATTATTATGGAGGACCAGTATAGTGTAACGGTTTAAGCATTAGCCTGTGACCCTGGAGATCAGCATTTGATTCCCTGCTCGGCTATGGAAATCTGCTGAGTTACACGCTCAGCCCCAGAAAACCCTGTGTTTTGGCCATAAGTTGAAAACGATTCGAAGGCACACAACAGTGACAATTATTATTATTGTACATCAAAAGACTATACCAACCTTAAGAAACAGAATTACACAGCATTAAAAGTCCAAACCTAGTGAATTTGTAAAACCTGATGATACAGCAGTGTTTTGAGCTGCCATCAGAAGGAGAGCAAGGGTTGAGCCCTCCTGGCCTCTCTAGGGAGGGAGTTCCAAAGTGTGAGAAAAGCAACTAAGAAGGCTGTCTCCCTTGTTCCCACCAGATGCACCTGAGACAGTGCGAGGACAGAGAGAAGGGCCTCTCTGGATAATCTCAGAGCTATATTGGGCTCATGAAAGGAGGTAAGATCTTTCAAATAATCTGGGCCCAATCCATGTAGGGTTATAATGGTTGAAACCAGCACTTTGAATTGTGTCCAGAGATGGACTGGCAATGGAGCTGTTGCAACCAAGGGAGTTGTGTGCTCCCTACAGCAAATCCTGGTTAGCGGCCTGGCTATAGCTCTTTGGAGTGACTGTAGGTTTTGAGCACTTTTCAAAGGCAGCCCCACATAGAGTGCATTACGGTAATCCAACTGAGATATAACCAAGGCATGTACCACTGTGGCCAGATCTAACTTCTGGGCTTTGTCATGGTTTGCGCAGTCATCCATTCTGTGTGTATCCTGTCTGCTCTATTCATTTTCTCTCATATAGCTATGCCTCTGATTAGAATTTGCTAATCTTTTAAACTTAATCTCTAACCCATCCTACTTCCTCTTCAATTGCAGCAAATCTTCAAAATCTTTTGAGCGAATCTGAATCTTGGAGAGAAAGTATACTTGACTGTTCCTGTTGGTGGGCACGTCAACATTTGGAAGCTTTTGGTAGCTGTTAAAAGTTAACTTTTGACATATGCCTGTTATTTTCTTGTTGAATCATCCCCTTGGCAATTCATATACCAAATTTTCCCCCTTTTTTCTTTTCTTTTTTAAAAAGAGTTCTGGGACTGAAGAAGTAACTGTGTTTTCAAGGTTGGGTGGAGTAGTTAAATATGTAAGAACAGCAAGATAAAATTACTATGCAGACTGAAAAAGTGTTATGTAAATATGGAATGAATGCACAATGTTTGCAGATCCATCTAAGTTGAGATAAGCAAAACAACCTGACATGTGCTTGTGCTCCCCCTCTCCCACCAGTTTCTCTCTGTTTAACTTTCCTCAGTAGATAAGTTGTTTTGGCCAGTTCTCAAGTGGGATGCAAAACAGACTAGTCAAAATTCTGACAAGTTTGAGCTAGAGATGCTGTTGTTTGTGTTGTTTTGTCTGATCTTCTGCAGTGTTCTCTTGCAAATTAGATTTCTATAAATTAATATGAGTATTTCATGGAATATTTTGTAGCTATCTGGTAAAGGAAAAGCTCCTAAAATGGATCTTCCATTTCTTTCCTGGGTCTAAATGGGACTGGAATTAGGTCCAGACCTATGGCTAAGGTAATTCCTGGTGAAAAAAATTTGGAGAAAGCATTAAAATGTGGCCATCAGTTATGTCTTTAGCATAATGGGAGTCTTTACACTTTTTACATCACCTTTAGACAGAACCTTTGTCTAAAATGTACTCTGCTATTACTTGAAATGGCCCAAAACTTCTAGCAGTGCTCACTCCTTTGGCAGAATCAAAAAGGCATCTTTTTCTAAGAGATCTTTCATATTGGAAGTTTTGTGTTGGTATACATGGAAGGGCATTTATATGAACTGTCCCTCATTTTAAATATTGTTCCTCCCCTCAAAAGCTATAGCAGCTTCTTCTCTTGACCATGTTTTTCCAAAGAGCTACGTTATTACAACTGAAGGACATCATTTGTTTAGTGGAAGTATTTGTGAATCTAAGTTTCTAGAAGTAAAATATGTTTCTATAATAAAAGTTCAGTATACTGGTATAGCTGCATCCTAATATACCTGTTACTAGTGAAACTTAATGTATCTTGTAGCAAGAGCTTTGTAATAGTTGTGACATTACAGTAACATTATAGCATATGAAATCACTGTCCTGTACATGTCTGTTCAGAAGCAAGTCCGATGAACTACTCCCAGGCAAATGGGTATAGGATTCTGAGCTAAGGAGATGATAGCCTAAATCCTACTGTTAGCCCTGACTAGAGTAAACCAATTGAATCAGTGAGATTGGTTAACCATTCAAAAATGGATTGAATAAATCATCAACACATGAGACTAACCAACAGTATGTCAGCCAGTAAGTGACATCAACGTTTGTAGCATCAAATTCTTATCTTGTGTGCAAATAGTGCTAATGCATAAATTGATGTTAAGATAACCATAAAATTAGTATGTTTTTATTGTAATCATATTATTTTACCAATTTCAGGCCTAATTGTGTATATGCACATATCTATTTCTAAGTAGCTTTTAAAAAAAAATGAATTGTGCAAGATAAAGAGTTTTTCTTTACAGATTGATCTGTATTATAGGATTAATCTGCATATGTAACATTGCAGGGTGTTTTTTTGTTTTATTTTTTTATTTTTCTATATTGGAATTGTTTAGTGATAGACACTCTGCTTTCTTTACTGGATGATTGCACTATATGTGGTCTGTCACTGGCTCCGTCTTTATGCATCTCTAGAATCAATAGTACATTAAGGAAACTGACATGAGGTGAGGGGAAAACACATAAATAATGAATAAGTACCTTTACTGCTAGTGTTTCATTTCTTTTAAGGACAATACATTTTTGTGAATTATCTATGCATTTAATTTCAAGTTTAATTCAAAATTATTACATTTTCACTAGTTAAAAACAGCTTCTTTGTTGGACTGAATATGCAATTTGATATAGTGAAATAAAAATAAAAGTCTAAATTAGACCTGTTGCTCACAAAATTATTCGATTAGATCTGTTGTGTGCTCCTTATTTATTTGAGGATTGGGAGGTACTATGCCAATTTTCCTTGGGAAGAAAATTACAAATATACAGATTAATCAAGTAGGCACACTGCACACTTGTAGCAGTTTAATAGCATTTCAACTGCTGTGGTCCCATCCTACAGATTCTGGGATTTTTAGTTTGGTGTAGTACTTTTAATTATCTGCTAGGATAGTTCTTATCCACTTCTCATAAACTATAATTTCCAAGGTACCCCAAGAAGATGGTGATTGAGGATTAAATTCAGGTACCTTGGGTAAATTCAGGTAGTTTGGGTACCTAGTTCAGGGGAATGATCTACAGTTATCTAGTAGAGAATTCTGAATACCTCTCACCAGATTGTGAGTCCCAGGATTCCTTATTATGGAGCTGTGATAGTTAAAAGTGGGATCAAACAACTTATAATTATGCAGTGTGGTGCATCCCAAGATAATTTAATAGAAGTATCAGTTCCCACAGCAACAGCAGGACTTGATCAGCCCAGATCCCCCAAAATATATGTTTCTCTGGCCAAATACTAGATGGTCTTTTCACCCTCACTCATCTGATACTGTTATGACTTCAGGTATTTTGCATTAAAAACAGAGAAAGTAGTCAGGTGTGGGATAAGGGGGTTGTTATGCTCAGTCTTCCTCCCCCCCCTTAAACTAGCAGACTGTATGCAAACTGAGAAAAAGAGGATTCTGTCTTTGTTTGGCAGTAGTATGTCATGGCTTTAATAGTGTTTATTGAGATTTCATTTTGAGATTCTCTGAAGAAGTTAAGAAATGAGCTGGACAAGTAGTTTCATTTTATTTGATAGGGATGTTCCATTTTAAGATGTAATTTTATTCTAGGAAAGACATTGTGAACTTTCAGGGTGAGGATGATCAGTGCACTTTAATTCTGTGTATTAATTTTTTTATTAGCTTCCTGTGCCTTCCTATCCTGCATATCGATGGCAAATCTACATCAGCAATAACACTTCCTTTATGAGCTCACAAATGTGACTAGGCAAGACCGGCAGTTGATTTTTAGAACTTGGCTTATTTCAGGCCATCTGAGTGATTCCACCTGATATTACTTTACATTTTCCCTGGAATGTTTTTCCCCCTGATGAATAGCTGTGTAGAATCAGCACAGGAAGAGCAAAGTCCTTGGCAATACCAGCTCAATTGCATCTGCAGATGAGGATTTAAAATTCTATGCAGCAGACAGTACCTCCAGCAGGCGAGTAAAAGGTTACTGCATTATTTGCTTGTTTGCATGCAGAGTCTTTCTCTACAAAAACCTTTTTATTCAATTTGCAGTGGTTTGCTTGAATTTCAATATTACTGGGAAATGATTTGATAGAAATGTGAATATCAAAAGGGTAGAGCAAGGTTGAAGGAAAAGGCATTGCTGGCTCAATATAGCTGCAAACCAGGGCTGGAGGATTGGGGAGGAGACAGAGCAAATAAAGCTTGTGATGCAGAGTGAAAATAAGAAGTTTTGGTTATATATGTGCGCTTAAGTTACTGTCTTGCTACTTGCTTTCCCCTAATTATCTGATAAGAGGGATTCTGTAAACAACTACTGATAGCTCTATCTGTATAAGTGACAATTATTTCAAGGCAGATTATCCTGTAATCAGGTTGAGCATCTGTGTCAAATGTGAGCACACACTCTTTCTCTTTCTCCCCAAATGCTGTAATGCATGCTGCAATAAGACAAATAAACACACTGCTTTTCATAACTGAAAGACCAGCATGTCATACATAGCTCTTTCATTTAATGCTGCTTTGGAAACAATTACAAGCTTTTTTGTTTGTGTTTTTTCTGCACTGATAAACAATTAAAGAAATAAAAATAGGAAGATGACCATGTTAATGAGGAAATCCATTTTTGTTTTAATATTGGAAGACAGAACATTTGCTAGACAGAGATAAAAGAAGATAATCTCTACTTGGTTCCTTTCTGTTCACTTCTAATCATCCTTTCCTTTTACCTCCACTTGTATGAAACAGTTTGCAAACTTTTGTATTGAGATGAGCTTTCCATTGGAATTAATTTTATGTTTCTTTTACAAAGACACTTTACCTTTTGTATTTTATGTTGCGGTGGCTTTTATTTTGATGAAATTTTTTTCCTGCTTTCTTAGTTAATGTGCTGGCTTGTATAAATTGGCAAAGGTGTTACTCCTCTCCTCCCAGCTTTATCTTCATGAGAGGTTTCCGCATTTTTATGTTTTCTAAGTTGGTTATATTCATGATAGAGGAAAGGTGCAAAGTTTAGGAGTAAGAAGAAGATGCAAGTCTGTTAATAATTGGCAGTTACCTTGTTCATTAGAGTCTTAAAAGGCCAGCAGCTCTTGCAAGTCAGATTTTAGCTCCTAATCTGTCATCTGTTGTTACTCTTGGTTTTTTAGCAGCAGAACTTTATCAGACAGGGAGTGGATCTTGAATAGTATGCATTAGGATCACAGGGGGTGTGGCTGTTTTCTGTTGGCTGTTGGAAGATTGCATTCAGAACGGGAACAGGTTGGATAGATGATAACTTAGAAGCCCTAAAGTGCCACAGGACAGTAAACTGTAGTCGTCATATGTTCCCTGTATCTTAAGTCGATGACCCTCTTAGAAAACTGGAGAGATCATTAAAATAATTAATTTTGGGAGAGTGTAGGTAAAAAGAGGCACTTGAGCTTTGCTTCATGATAGAGACAGTGGCTAGTATCACCTTTGGAGAAACACCATTGTTTTATTTTTATCAGTGTTGATGTTTGCCAGGGAGCTGCAGAATGAGGCTGTCGGCCAGTTTTGATTGTGTGTGGGTCACTACCACTACTGATTTCTTAAGGAGTAAACTCAACCGATGAGCAAGTCAATGTGTGGCTGTGGCTGCAGCATTATTTCTTCTTTAATGAAGAGGTTGGGCCGTTCGACCTGCTGCTCCGATCTCCTATCTTGCAGCCATACATCAGACCAGTTGCAGAGACTATCCATCGAATGTCCCAATCAGCCAAAGAAGGTAACTATACAGATTTATTTAAAACATTTTTTCTTTAAAATAAATACTATAGAGCTAAAATAAGTCACATGTGAAAGTGTGTTTAGTTTTCTTGACCTTGCAGCTGCTATCCAATATCATTTTGCCATCATCAGGTTGTGTAGCAATAGAAATGTGCTGCAGTAATTGATTTTGTAATAGGATCAGGTGATTTACTGGCTGCACTGACAACCACTTGCTTGCTTTGAATTGTGGAACACTTTAATGGATGTTTGTGACTGCAGCCTGGAGTTGCTCTGAAAGTGCTTTATGTTCGGAATTGCAGTCACTTATTTGCATTAACAATGTTTAACTTCTTCCATCTCCTGTAGTCCTACACTTATAAAACAATTATCATAATGCTTTTATTAGAGTTCGAGAGGCATTGCCTATTTCTAAAAAAACAGGTGTACACTATTTAAGGAGTTGCGTGTGCTCTTTTTGTCATAAAATAAACCTGTCTTTAGTACACACAGTGTAAATGACTTTTGGCCAAATTAAATACTTTTGCTCCAGTTGGACTGTAAATTCTATAGTTGGATGAAGTTTAGTTGGTTATAATATGTTCTACTGCTTGGTTTAATCTTCTGCCAACCTTTTTTTTTTAAACTTATGATGGCCCAATTTAGCATACAATTGTCAGTAAATTTTAACAACATTACTAATAAGGAGGTATTTGTTTACCTTGTAAAATGTTATTTCTTCTGATTCTCTAAGTCTCTATATTGAATTTAAATTTTCTGCATATTCATTTGTTAGATCTGAGGGCAGTCAGCCTGATTAGAGAGGTGAAGAAGCCACAGAACCCTAGCACAATTCTGCTGTATTTTGGGGTAAAGTTTTGTATTTGAAAAGCTCCTTTAGGCACATTCAGTGCCATTGACAAGTCCAATGGAACTCATTGCTGCTTTCCTTTTAATGGTTGATCCTTTGCTTCACTTTCAAAAAGTATTTGCCATATTGTATTTTGTGCGTTCCTGCCTATGAGTTTCCTGTCAACTTATGGTGACCCCCATTAAGTTCATAGGATTTTCTTAGACCAAGCCTATGCAGAGTTAGTTTGCCATTGCCTTCCTTTGAAATATAGCTTCAAACACCTGGCATTCCTTGACAGGCTTCTATCTAAGTACTAACTAAGCCTGACACTGCTTAGCTTTCAAGATCATATGGGATCTGGTACCTTCAGGATGTTCTGACAATACTGAATTTCACTCTCTACGAAATAGAGATCCAAAGCTCTTTGAGTCTGTGTACCTAGTTGAGTGACGGTAGCCCCACAATGTCCAGTATGTGGCCTGGCACACAGAGAAGCCAGGAAAAATGTTTTTCAAGATATGATCTGTGCTGCTTCCCAATACCCAGGCAATGAATCTTCAGCTTGCTTTACATGAAGATTGACATACAGAAGCCTTTTTTCGATAAAGATTGCACTTGTCTAAAGCTATTTTAGCTAATGATAAAAGAAGGTAGGTGTTGGTTTGAAATCTGTGGTCTGAGAATTCCCTTTAAGGCATACGAAATGGCAAATGTGCACACCAAGGTTATCTTGTATCTTGATTATTTCAGTAGTAGTGCTATTTAAGAGTGTCTGTGAAGTTTTAGAGGTTGGTTTCTCTGGTAATATTTCCTACTTCGGAAATATAGTGCAGTGTGTGCAAAGCTCTGCATGCAGCCTTTGTGGTTAGGGTCTACATCACATTGATCACGCAGGTAATTATACATACATAGAGATGTGTAGAACCTGAGTACATATAACAATATACTAACTGGTAGCTTCAGAGGTTGTAGTACTTTGGATAATGGTCACTACATATTTTGAAAATAGTGAAACTCTGAAATGCAAGTATTCTTTTTGTTTTTAATGTAAGCAGTGGTTATTGCAGAGGATGATATTTTAAGGGTTGTGTTCAGATGTAAGAAGTCAATATATGTGTCCTTTTAATTGTTAAAGAAATATTTATTATATTTAATAAATAAAAGTTGTCACATAGAACGACCCTGCTAATATTTTCATGTAATTTATTATAGTAACACAGGTTTGAACATTGGACTACGACTCTGGAGATCAGAGTTGGAATCCCTGTTTGGCCATGGAAACCCACTGGGTGACCTTTGGCAAGTCACATTCTTTCAGGGTCAGAAGAAGGTAAACTCAACCGCCATTCTGATCAGATCTTGTCAAGAAAACTCTGTGATAGGTTCATCTGAGGCCATAAGTCAGAAATGACTTGAAAGCACACCACCAGCAGCAGCAGCAGCAGTCATCGTCTAAACGCTTCAAGAGTATATTGATGATTTCCATTGTCAGCTGATGATAAAATTTCCCTCTCTTCAAATAAACATTGAATTAATTGAATTAGTGTATGCTTGCTGGCTAGTCATTTGTGTGAAGTAGATAACCATTTCCCCCCCAAATTCTACCTTTAGGGAAAGAATTACTTTCTCTGACTGTAGGTTTTATGTTAATTTTCAGAGATTACATTTACTACTCTTGTATTATACTTCTTAACTGATTATACTTTATCACTGGACACAAATTAGATTTTTCAAATTTATTTCCACAACTGTATGCCTTGGGAAAATAATTCCTTTTGTTTGTATGATTAGATTGAAGATTTGCTGTGATTAGTTCATTATTAAGAAAAAAGTCCCAAGATCTTTTGTCTTCCTTGTCTAGCACTGTGATAACAATTTTGAACAGTACTATTATCAGACCTTTGGAAGTAGATGTAGGTGGCAATTAAAAGCCAAGCACTACGTTCTTAGCTATTGTACAGGGAACTCCAACTAAAATTTTCCTTAAGATTTCCAGATGTGATGGACTCATCATATGCATCTCTTTCCATGTAGTGCAGAGCTTTCCAAAGTGTGTGTTGTGACATGTTAGCATGTCGCCTGCAGTGTGCAGGTATGTTTGCGCAAATGTAACAGGTGGAGGGGCTGCCTCTGCTGCCACCACTGCCCTGAGCCAAGGAAGTCCCCGGCGAGGGCAGTGGTTGTGGCAGTGGACCATGTCAGGGTGGATGGGCTGCCTCTCCTGCTGCCGCTACCACCTTGGGCCGAAGAAGACCCCAGCAAGGGAAGTGATGGTGGCAGGCCAGGCTTGTGTGGAGGGACTTCCTCCACTTACTGAATTACTTACTGAATTACTGTGTCACAAAATGACGCATGTCTAAAAAGTGTGTCACCAACAAGAAAAGTTTGGAAAGCTCTGATGTAGTGTGTGGTTGGTTAAATTTTGGTGCTAATGATTTTATTTTTCTTCACAAAATGTTATGCCTACACAAGATCTTGAATATAGGCTTTCTTCGTCCAAAATCAGTTTAACAACAGTTTCAACTACTTTCTCTTTATCTTCCACTTCTATTTATATTTACACGCAACCTTTTCCCCAATTTGAGACTCAGAGTGGCTTACAGAGATTCAAAAAGTTTAAAGATCACAAAATACAAAAGTTAAGAAGTGATTGAACTATCCAAAAATTTTAAAACCAGTTAAAAGCAAGAACCTTAAAAAAAAACACAGCACAACAAAGTAACAGCAAATCTAGAACATCATACAAAGCCTGTCCCACAGTGCTCACTCTTGGCAGGCCTGAGATAAACAGGTATTTCTTATCTTTGAAATATTTATGGCAATGAGAAGGATTTCATTTGAAGTGAGGTATCCTCTGTGGTTGGTCCTCAGTCATGGAATTTCTTGGCCTTTGGGTTGGATCCATTCTTTATCTAGTAGTACATATTTTCATTGATTCAGTGGGATTTAAGTGCATTTAATTTAGTCTGAATTGGCATGTAAAGTTGAAGCATGTGTGCTTCTTAAAGGTATTATACCTTTTCTTAAGGTGTTTTTGTTATGCCTTTGCAATGAGTTAAAGTATACGTACATTTAGGATAGAGTACTCTGTCCACTTTCATGAGAGTTAGGGGTGCAGGACCCTTGCAAAAGTGAAAATATGACGAATAAACTGAAGCTGATTTTAGAATCAATCGGCAGCGACAGAAGGGGCCAATCAAGCTCCTCACCAACCTTCTCCCCCCTCCCCCCCCCCGGCAGCCTCCCATCATCTAGTGGATCCCCCCACTTCTCTTCCCCACCTCCTAACACCTCTCTCCAATCTGAACAACAGTAACCCCTCACTTCTCTTCTTGCACACACTGGAAATTTCACGGCTCTCGCAGATTCTCAGACCAGGAAACTCCACTGGGTTTAACTTTTTCTTATCCACCTTTTCACAGCTCTATCCAGTGCCAACAATAGGAATCCTTCCCTTTGCTTCCTGCACACACTGGAAACTTTGGGTTTTAACCTTCTTTTCTTCACCTCCTCACACCTCTCTCCAGTCCCAACAATAGCAATCCCTCACTTCTCTTCCACATTGGAAACCACACTTCTCCTAGGTTCTCAGACCAGGAAAACTTCATTGGATGTTAACCTTCTCTTCCCTACCTCTTCACCCCTCTCTCCAATCCCAACCACAGCAACCCCTCACTTCACTTCCTGCACACATTAATAACTTCACACCTCTCCCAGATTCTCAGACTAAGAAAACTCAACTGGGTTTTAACATTCTCTTCCCTCCTCCTCACACTTCTCTTGAGTCCCATCATCTGGATTATGGGAGGAAGCTAGTCATTTCTTTAAAACCTGGTCGAGTTTTTCCTGGTCTGAGCATCTGAGAGACGCGTGAAGCTTCCAACATGTATAGGAAGATGAATGAGAGGTTGCTGTTGTTGAGACGGGAGTGAGGTGTTAGGACATGGGGATGAGAAGTGGAGGAAGGCACTGGAAAGATAGGAAGTTGCTTCTGGTATCTCTAAAACTGGGTGGATATTTCCTAGTGTAAGAACCTGGGAGACAAGTAGTGGTGCCAGACAAAGAGGAGAGGAGTATGGACCCTCAAACATGTTAAAATCAAATTGGTGAAAGTCAAACTTGCACATGTGAAGGGCTGGCTGTATAGGTATACCATAGTTGATAAAGTAGATGTGTTCCTGGGTGTTACTACTTTAACAGAGATTTTGGTACCAGAGGCAGAAATAACATGGAAAGAATAGGGATAGTTTCCTACACCACAAATAAGAACAGCAGTTCAAAACTAATAATTTGCACATATGGAATGAAATAGCCAGGTCATGTAAGCCCTGTGTTAGTAAAGAAAAACATTTTGAATCTTCTAGAGATCACTTGAAATTTCTTCCAAAATGCATTCCGGAATGACCTTTTCTTTCAACACCCTTCACTTTTCTGACGATTTCCATTTTGGTGGAGAACCTTACAGGTCTATTTTTTTTTAACATGCCAGGATTGTTGGTGAGACAGAATCATCTGCTTTCCCCTTTTCTTTCTGTTTTGCTCTTCATACATACTCAGTAAATGATTCTGGAGGGCAGCTGTTTTTCTTGTATATAAGCGCATATAGCTACGTAGGATCACCTAGAGTATAATTCCATTCTTTCCTAGGTCAAACTTTATTGCATTGTTTACTGCAGTCACACTGCTGCAATCCAGCACTGAAAGTCTGTTGTCACCATCTTTTCAATCTCAGTGCTACAACAAACTTTCAGATAGACAGAAGACAAGAAAAGGTGGGGACTGAACTCCTGTAAAAAGACTTTGTAAAAAAGAGCCTCTTTGTCAGAGGCTTTGTTAACTGAGGTATGTCTGTATTCTAAGCTCCCTGCTTATGATATTAGAAAGGAAAGCTAATGTTAATTAGTTGATCTGACCTAAATGTGGAAAACCCAAAAATTGTAGCTGAGGGATACCGATTCTACTTGTCCAGCTTGGCCCACCAATTTCTGCTGAAGCCTAAAAAGTTGTGGGGAGGAAGATGGACAGGGGTGCAATCAATTTGTGCTGGAGCCACCTTTTTATCAGCTAATAATAGTGTGCACATCTCGGAGGTAGTAGGTGCTTACCTGGAAAGCTAGCATGGTGTACTGGTCTGAGTGTTGGACTATGAATCTGGAGACCAGGTTTCAAATCACCACTCAGCTGTGGAAAATCACTGGGTGACCTTTGGCAAGTCATGGCCCCTCTGAACAAATCTTTTCAAGAACATCCCTTGATAGGTTTGCCTTAGGGTTGGAAATGACTTGAAGGCACACAACAACAAATATATGAATTGAGGCAGAGAATATTGTAGATCTTCACTTAGTAAAGTCATGGCTGAAGTGGTATCTGAACTGCCGGATTTCTTAACCATGTTCTTGCCTTCTGTACTACAAAGTGTCGCTCTTGGATTAGGATAATAGGACACTGATTTTTGCTAAGACCGTTTACACAGTATTGTTGACACAGACTGGCAGTGTCAGTCCAGGATTCAAACAGGATGGTTTCCAGATCAGAAGATGCTACGACCTTTTGCATGCAGAACCTGTTCTCTGCTTATGGTGGATTCATGTATGTCCTAAACAAGGCACACTGTTTCACTGTTCTATATTAGAACCATGTGAGAGAAGTTACCATTGTTTCCATATTGCAGAAGTTCATGAAGCTGAGCACAATCTACCATGATCTACATATGTATGTATATACACATATATAACTAGGATGGACTTACTTCAGTTTATCCCCTCTTTAATTATACTGATACATTTCAAATATTAGGCATTGGTGTGTGTATGTTCTACTGTTCTTCCTAATGTTTCTACCAAATTCCCAATTGTCAGGGGAAGCATGTCAGCATTTTACCTAGACTAGCAGATGATCGTAGATGGGAGGAAAAGGCCAGAAGAATGGCTAGTAGCGTTAGGACTCTAGTAGAAAATTTGAGTTCTCAAAATGTGATTCGAGCCTCTCTGAAGAGTAATTGGCAGTTGCAGTGAAAGTAATATATAATGTTCATTAGTTTGTATAAGCCCGGATGAAAATGGAGGTGGAGAAAACATGGAGTTTGCAAGTGTACTGTGAATATCTGTGAATTTTCATTGTAAGGAAGAGTGGTATAGATGGTTACCATAATTATAGAGAAGCATAGAGAGAACCCTGAATCAGAATATTATTTCAGGAATTCCTAAACTTATTCTTTGTTCAGTGATTTCACTTGTTCTTTCGAATGTTGGGAATTTCAACTGGTGGTAGGAATGTTTATTTAGTACCCAGACCAGCAGATACTCAAATAGCCAAGCACTGGAAAGAGAGAAGTTGAACTGTTGGACACTGGTAAACTAAAGTGTAGGTGAATAGTTTGGGGGAATATATTACCATGATAGCAGACACATCAGAACTAGAGTAAACCTAATGAATTTGTTGTGGGATTATTTCCTAAAACTTCAAGAAAGAGGTATGGCTTACAAGAGTAGTTCCCAGCCTGTGTGTACCCAAGTATTTTTGGACTAAGGTAATAGAATCTCTCATTGTTCACTATGCAAACTGGGGCTTCTAGGAGGAGAAGTATCCCTCCCCCCAAAAAATAAAAAAAATAAATAAAAAAAAGATTTGGGAACCCAAGATAAGAATCCATTGATCTGGAGAACATCATGTATGTATTACAATTGGCCCTCCACGTTTGCTAGGGTTAAGGTATCAAGACCTCGCAATAGTGAAGAAATAATAAAATTCCTATGTGCCTGTAGGTCACATAAAGGAGAGCGAAGTGGGGTCAGTCAGTGTGATGGCCCTATACTTCCTCTCTCTAACTTATCTCTTTCTTTGAGTGTGTGTTGAGGCATTGGGAGAGGGTTTCTTGTGTTGAGAAATCAGACTGCAAGTGTCCTTAGCTGGCCAGTCAGTGGCTGGTGGAGGAGAAGGCAGATTTTTTAAAGGGCTGTGCAGTCTGCTTTGGAGCTGCCAAGAGGGAAGATTTTCTTGGAAAGAAGTTCCTCAGGTGGGGAGGGCAGGGGTTGAAGAAATCTGCAAATAATCAAATCTTTGAAATTCAAGCTTGTAAATGTGGAAGGCCAACTGTAGAACTCTGTGATTTTTTCAGTAGAGAGAGAATAAATTCTCACTTATTCTAAGTACCTGCTGTGAGGCAGCAACATCTCTCCTTCAGTTTCCATAGAAAAGTCTGTATAGTTATTTTTCTAAGATACACTTTTTATATCTAGCTTTTTCCCCCTGGAGTACTAATTCTGTGTAATGAGAGGTACAGTATGATTACAAAATTTCATCCATTGATTGTAACAGAGATGTGAATAAATGTGATATTACTGGGCATGAATTTAGGCTGAACCTTACTCCTTGTTACAGTCCACATGGTTGTCCAGCCATCTCCCTTGCTACTTTTTGGTTTAATATACACTTTTCTGATATGCCATTATTTTCCTTCTCTGTTCTACATTTTCAACCCTTCTTTACCTCCTGCTCTTCTCTATTATATTTTCAGTGTTACCAGAAGAGTTTAAATGCCTTCTTCACAGTGTCATAACACATACAAAATCAGATTCTAATTGGATATTGCATTTCAGTTAGAATCACTATTATTATTGCAGTATCCTGCCCTAACAAAATCTTGTCCAGGAGATAGCTTCTGGTTAGGTGCCTTAAACTGATACTTCAACAAAATGTCTAATTGTGATTGGTTGAAAGAAAGTACTTTCATCTCTGACAACCCATAATCTTGTATGATAGTTGAATTATGCATGATGGGCATAAGTTCGGGTTGCTTGCAGCGAATGAACACACTGCTCTTCTCTGACAATTCTTAGTTTTCAAATGTGATGGAACAATCGTACTTCCCAGTCAAATGTAAGATGGACACTGAGACCAGTAGTATGGTAAAATGGTGTGAGAAATTAAAATTTTGTGTCCTTGTGGGATTGGAAATTGTGACTATAAACAAATCTTTTCCTCAAAGAAGTAAGGAGCTTTTGTTGTATTGGTCATTCTGATGGGGGAGATCTGGAGCATGAGAAGGGATTTTCAATCACAGGGAGGAAACTGCTCATACTATTCTGCTGTGGTTTTCCATCAGTCTTAGCCTCTGCTTTCTACCAGTTTTTTCCTCAGCTGCTTCTTATCATGTTTCTAACCATGTTTTTCCTTAACATCTCTTCTCGAGTGTTTGCTGTGAGGGAAATACTTCACATTAACCAGCAGGGAGAGAGATTTCAAACAATGAGGCAGGAACCTGGTTCACTTCTGCCACAGGAAGTACTTCATAAAACACAGGCTCTGTTGCTAGGTATACAGATGGAATTCCAAGTCTGAAAGTTGTTCAAAAGATGGCAAGGGTAGAAGGTACTGTTTGTACCTTCCTGCAGTTCTCGTTAGAGCTTGGCATTGAAATGTGCACTCATGAAATACGTTTTATAATAAAAATGAAACTGTTGTAGAAATTACCATGAAACTATATGGTGCTGTAGGTCTTACGTTTATAAGAAATGATGTTACTTCTACTCCTGTTAATGACTAAATAGATTGTTCTTGGCTTCATTTCATCTCACTCATTTGGAAAGTTTAAATCTCATTACATTAATAAATTAAATTGGTGGCATTTATTATTGTGTTCCTTTCCTTTTAGCGCAGAGTCCAATTTACCTTGAAACAGAAAGTAATCTAGTTAATTCCATGAAGCATTTATTCTTGCTGTTTCAGCTGTTACTAAATATAAGGATGATACACAAACCTAAAGAACATTTTTTCTTAAGCATTCTCTGCCAAAGCTTTATAGTGATTATGTATTTTCCAGCTATGAAATATTTTCATTTTTGCCCCAGAATCTGCCCCGTATATTTAATTGCTTTCTAATCTTAATTTCTTGCCTAAAATGATTTTAGCTGTTTAAAACACTTATTAATATTCTCTTGCTTTATTAGACTTGAACTTTCATTGGATGATTTGACTCTTATTTTAAATATGGCTTGGTTCTATGTGATTTACTCCATGGAGCTTACTCTGAGAAATGCCATGTTACAGGAAGTATTGTAAAATAGTATAGTTGCAAGGTTCTCATTCGTAGCGTTGTTGCAAGTTGAAGTCTACTTGACAGTAGCTAACAAGAACAACAACAGAAAAATAACTTGACTGACATAAATATTAATGAAATAACATTGTTTTGCAGACTCTTTCCTTTCATCCTGTCCTCTTGTCTTAGAATATTAATAAATAAATAGGACATCATATAAGGTGTAGAATATAGACATTATCCTGGTGTGCCCTGTTTTATGGCCCGTATGGTAGCATCAATTCACAAGAAGGAAAGTCTCAGCTAGCTTGGAAAGTTAAAATAGTTAAAACAGTCTGTAAAAAAAATTGTGCCACTCTTCCTCTTCTAGTGGGGACTGGAAATGACTGTTCAGTGGGAGCTGGGAATATATAGAAGAGAACAAAAACCAAGGAGTGGAATGGAGTGTCCCAAGACATGACTGTAAGTGGATAGCTGGAACTCAGAAACTGGTTATTACCCACGCCCTACAATATTCTGCGGCAGATTTCATATGTTGACAATGTAATATCAAGATTAAATGTATACAGTTTTTGGCAGTAAATCATAATGCATAACAGAATATTTGGATAGCATGATTCTATATAATTGATTTTTCATTATACCTTTTAGTAAGTAAAACTGATGCTGAAATGAAAGTGTGGTGATCTGTGGCTGCTTAGGCTGGGATATAAACAGCCTCAGAAGTATATTAGCATAAGCAACAGAGAAGATCTTATTTATTTATATCATACTTTTCTCCCAGTATGGGACCCAAAGTGGCTCACACAATATGACAAGATATAGTTAAAACAATGGACAATATACATTTAAAAAAAAATTAAATAGTCATATTAAAAGATTTATATTACAGTTAAAATATAAATAATAAATACAATGTAGAGTAAAAGACCTTCTGCAACAAACAGTTAGC
This sequence comes from Ctenosaura bakeri, assembly GCA_948474755.1. Lineage (NCBI taxonomy): Eukaryota > Metazoa > Chordata > Lepidosauria > Squamata > Iguanidae > Ctenosaura > Ctenosaura bakeri. The sequence goes on along the minus strand of CAOLHI010000119.1, from coordinate 244,761 downwards.
ACTTAAAGTACTGGATAAACAGGAGTGTCTTTGCCTGCCAATAGAAAGAGAGCCAAAGGGTGAGGGCAACCTATCTGAGGAGATTCCAGTCTGGGAGTTGCTGCTGAGAAGGCCTTTTTTGCGTCCTTACCAAATGTCACTGTGATGGTGGTGATGATGAGGCCAAGAGAAACCCCTTCCCCAAGGATCTAAAAACTTGGACAGGCAGATAGAGTCTTTCACATAGTCTACACTCAAACAGCCTTGTAGGTTACAACTGCTGCTTTGAATTGTACATGGAAGAAGACCAAATGTTAATTAAGCTGTTTAACAGGGAAAGAACTCAAGAAGTTCTTCTGCTTGCTGACGAGGATTGAGGGTCTTGCTCACCTGTCGCAGCTTCTCCTATGTTTTACTGAATCTGACTTAAGAAAGTGTCCTAAACTTCAGGAGGAGCTTTCTAGAAGAGTTAGAGAGTTTTCTGGAAAAAAAAATTCCTGAGGTTTGCAAAGAAACCACTGATTAACTCTCTTGAACTTCCTACATGCCACTTACCTGACAAGTTAGAGACAATAGCACTGTCAGAAAATGGAATTGTTTGAAAAGCAGAATCTATGTACTGTACTGTAGGGAGCATGAAGGACTTATGGCAGCTCACTTGCTACCAACCACGTGAGTGCTGGCTTAGCACTTTCCCCCCTCTGTCTCAACTTACTTTGCAAGCAGTTCCAAGCGAGCCTCTGTAGGCAAAAAGAATTAATGAAAGAGTGGAACCCCTGTTGAATTAATGGAACTTGTCTTTAATTTGGTGTGTCAAAAGAGCAAATCAGCAGATAAGGGGTCTTCAATACGGTGGGAGCTTTCTGTGTAGAATTTAAGATTCACACTTTATTCTGTTCCCTCCCATAGAGGTAGAAGGTAGCTGATTGGTGGAAGGTAAGCAAGAACATTCTCTAAAAAAATTTATACATTAAGGATCAATACCTTTGAAACAATCGTCCAGATCTTTGAGATCCAAATTTGGCACAAATGCTACATATTATCAATGTTAATGCAGCATTGTGGGCAGAGGAAATGAAATATGTCTCTGTGGTTGTACTCCATGTTTCTGCTAATACTGTCGTAGCTGCTTACTATTGGTATCTGGTCGTACAGATTTAAGCTGCCAATATCTGGGAGGTGTATGAGTTACTTTCACTGTCCCAGGCCAGCTCTTGCATTATCTGCCTGTTCTGTGTCTTGTGAATCATATTGCTCTCAGTGTTTTTTTAACTATGAATGTTAAACTAATAAAAATGAACAAAAAGCATTCAAGGTAGATAAAGCTATCATTGCCTGTTAGTGTGGATGGCTGTAATATTTACCTCCAGCATTGTGGGACAGTGTGCTTTCAGTACTGGTTACCTGAGAACATAAACAGAATTTTGAAGTAATGCGTTATAAGTTATGTGAAACAATATAATAAATAATCACGTGTGCAGCAAGTCACTTTTACTCATCACTGCTAGTAAAATTTACTCATTCATCCTAAAACATTATTTTCAATAGTGTAGTTACTTCTGTATTTTGTGAATTATTAATTTTGTGGTTTTTAAAAAAATCTATTGTAAGCCATCTTGAGTCTCCAAAAGATAGAATATCATTATTTGTATTATTGCTAATATTACTATTACTACTTTTTCTACATTTGAGGCAGGATCTGGCCTTTTTATATTAAAGTATTTTTGTGTCTTAATATGCTTTGAAAAATTATATGAAGGCAAAGGAATATGGTAGTAATCATCTCACTCTTCAGATAGCAGTCATCATCATGGAGCTAATCCTTCTTTCTCTGTCTCTATGTCTCTCTCTCTTTCTCTCTCTCATTTTTTAAATCCAAGCTCTGAATATGAATGGGAGGGTGTTTGTTTTGCACTTGTCCTTTGCAAATTTCCCATCAACATCTGGATGGCCAACATGAGAATAGAATGTTAAGCTACAGAGGCTTTTGATCTGATTCAGTGGGACTCTTGTGTTCTTATAAGTAGGGGTATGATAGTGGTTTGTAAAATAACTAAGAGAGTAGATGGATACATCTTCCCTTTCTCACATTGCCTTGGGATTACCTGATTACGTTAGTGGTACGTCCAGAATAGATAAAGATACTGTGTTACACAATACATAATAAACACATGGAACTCCCTGCTGCAGGATAGGTTTTCAAAGGGTTATACTTCTTTATAGAGAAAGAATAGGCCTTTCAAAGGGATGCATATATATAGAACTGCAGAGAAGGATCATTTTTGTCTTTGATGGTAGACTGGTTGACACACTATATATTTATACAATGCTAGTTTATGAAGCCCTGAAGGAATACTGTGGCTGCCTGCTTCTCTTCTGCTCTCCTTTTTTTTTTTTTGCATACCAGCTTTGGTGCAAATATCCTGGCTAGTGTTAAGTACAAAATCTGTGTTTTGTTTGAACTGGGGAACTTTCATTTACTATATAAATAAGGAAAATAATCCAGGATGTATTCATGACAATTGCTTCAAAGGTGAGAGGGTGAAGCAGTATGTTTTTAATGGACTCTGTGGTGTAGTAGTTCATATGTTGGATTATGACTCTGGGAGAACAGGGTTCAAGTCCCCTCTTGACAGTGGAAAACCCGCTGGGTGTGGCAAACCCCATTTGAACAAATCATGCCAAGAAAACCCTGTGATCGGTTCACCTTAGAGTAGCTATCATTTGGAAATAACTTGACAGCATGCAACCCCCAGCCCAAGTTTGCGTATTCAGGCAGAAGAAAGAATCTAGATAATGATGATGTCTGGAGTAGAAAGTGTTTGAAGACCAAACTGGAAGATGTTGCTATTTTAAAGAGATAGATTGCTGATAGTTGCTTGAGTTTTCTTGATCTGAATTGACATGATTTACACCTGTTGCTATTCAGTCTAGCCTTCATTTCAGTCGCATCCATTTTATAATATTCTGGAAGTTTATAAAGTGTAAATCCTTTTCTTTGTGCTTTCTCAAATTCTATATGAGTTTACTGGCATGATGCAAAATGCTGTCTCTGGTGTTGTTTTCCCAATGACAGAAGCAAGCATCTCTTACTTCCTCAACTCTTCTCCAGTTCCTCTTCCTGTCTGAAAAACTTCCTTGCCTTTCATCACTTTGATTTCCGGTCTTCTAACAGAAGTCATTAGATCACCACCCGCAAGCAACTGATAGCATAATGTTTTACTTCAGTTTCTGAAAATGCTAATCCAAAGTATAGCAGACCTGTTTATTCCTTTTCTGTAGTCTTGGCATGTGCCACTGTTTCTACATTGGTGTAATTCTACATTCCTCTGGGCAATTTCTCAGTGACACATGCCAAGAGGCAACTCTGTAACTGCAGCATAAGGCTGGGACTCCAATGAGCTTGTGGAGCTATTAAAGACCACCTTCTTCTTCATTGTGGTTTCAGATATGGGTGAGTGACTGATCTCTGCTCCATCTCTACATCAGCTTCATCTCCTCCCTCCCCTCCGGTCAATCCAAGAAATCATAGCTGTTTAAAAGTAATCTTGGATCAAGACAACACTTCCTTTAAAATATACCCAAACTATTTCTCTGCTTATTTTGGGTGGGATTTTTCTGCTTTCACAGCACTGTCTACATCACCATCCCAGGATGGTTGTTAAGGATGGTATTTTAGTGTTTTGGGGTATATACTCCACTGGAAGCAAGATTAGAAACATAGCACACAAGGCAGTGATGTTTTCTAATTTATAATCTCCCATTTTCCCTAACAACAATGACAGGAAAGTGCCTGTTGCTCCTGCAGATCAGGAACAGGAAGGATGGTAAGGGCATGGGTTTGTAGCTGACACCAAAGGGGCAGGAGTATAGGAAAAGGGATAGGGTTGTCAGAGGTTGTAAAGGTCCACCTGCAGCCAGAACAACATCATAGCCTCCAGAATTAAAAATTGCTAAGAGAAGTAGCTAATGAAAGCAAAGGGGATATTTGGAGAGATTTTTCTGGAGGAGAGAGCCAGTTATAATACATTGTGAGGAAGCTGAGTTATAAAATATACATTAGAACAATGTGGAAGCATACATTTGAAAGTGATCCATCTGGATTCCCTTACTGAAAATGATGAGCCTGTGACAAAAAGAAGTGGATTGTTTGAATTGCATTGTTTTCATGGATTGATTTTTTTCATGGATTTGAAGTTTGGCTTTGGGAAAACTGAATTAAAAGGTGGAATAGAAATGAGTCAGTATTTGGCTTGATTCTACTTTTCCATTGGATTTGTTAAATGGTTTTATGCTCACTCACCCTCAGATGATACCCTCATGTACAATATGAGAGATAATACAGTAATAGTAGTTGCAAAGATTACTGTCAATAACTGAGTTGTTGCAAAAATAACTAGATAATGATTTAAACACGTGAAAGTGGCATATAGATGTTAAGTATTAGTAAATATTAATTATTAAATCATTGTTGCAGTAGCTGAGAACATTCGCTTTTTAGTTCTCATGTTAAAGTTTTCCTTGGAAAGAGGTGGTTGAGTTCTATATATAACTTTATCTTTTTCTACAAGCAGTTAATTATGTATAACAGAAGTTGTCACATGAAATTTGTAATACAGCATTTATAATATAACATGTAATGCAACATTTATGTTACAAATATTAAGCATAGTATACTATACAAATATGTTACTTTGCTTATGTTATAATAACATTCTGGTGTCTTTTTGCTATTCAGCTTTGCCTGTTGATTTGTGGGGTCCATTCCTCCCTCCTACAAACCTATGGTAATGCCTTAGCCGAGGAGTAGAAACACACCCTAGTATTACAGTGGACCCTCTATATAAGTGACCTCTGGGTCTGCGAATTTAAGCAATAGTAGAGTGTTACATCCTATACCTAATGTAGTGGCACTGTGCACATGGAGGCATCTGTGTGCATGTCTCTGCCATTGAATAATATGGAATGCAAGCATTTGTGATTTTTCCTATTTGGGGGGGGGATCCTGGAACAGAGCCCCCAAAGACTCGTCCTGCACGTTGCCTTTTCCACAGTAAAGGATCCATGATTGCCTCTCATTTGTAGGCTGACTAATGCCTTATAAAACTCTAGTAGCCCCATTTTCCCGTGTTGGACTCCAAACAAGGTTCGTGAGTATTCTAGAGGCTTTCTATAATGATCCTTTAGTATTTCTTAATAATTGAGAAGCTGTTAACTGAAAAGCATTACAGTGACACAGTTATGGATCTGGTAATGCATGCTCTGTAGCTGATTGAAAATTTTGTTCCTGCTGAACTTTTTCCTAGCTTTTCTCAGTTATCTTGATTTGTAGAAGGGGCTGCCCTCTAGTGGATCAAGAGAGATTTTACCTAATTTGTTTACTCTTTTAAAGCTTCCAACACAACTGTGCTCAACAATGCTTTTAAAATCAAGTCTGCTAACATGTGACTAGGATGTATTTATATCTAAGCCTCAAAATTTCAGTTTTACTTTGTGGAAAGAAATAAAAAACCATGGCCAAAGGCATTTGGTTATCACCTGTAAGAGGGTGCCTAAGAAGATAATGACAACAATGTGCATGTAGTATTTTAGAGTGGTAAAGTACTTTTCACAGATTGATATGCTGTTTATTTCATCTTTACATCAACTTTCCCAAGTTAGGCAGTTGCTTTATCTCTATATCATACTGGGAGAGCATTGAGGTCAGTAGAAGGGACTTTATCTAAGGGTTCCTTTGCAAGTTTGGGCTGTGATGATACTTGAATTAGACACTTTTAGGTTTGATAACTTTTCTTTTACTTTTCTTTGTTGTGGAATTAATTGCTGAGGGGATATCATTGGAGAAGGGTTATTGTTTTGTTTTTGTTTTTTTAGTGGGAAATATATATATTTTTAATTGAAATTTAAGTTGACAAATAAAAAAACCCTTCCCCACTTCCAAGCATCTTTCTTTCCAATTGAGTCTGTGTTTTACATTTCATTCATACATTGTTTAAAAGATAATCTTACATTGTTACATTTAACATTGTTGCATTACAACTTAATACTTTACTTATAACATTATTAGCTTACATTACCAACAGTTTTTCTTTATTCCTTCATTTTCTTATTCTGTTTCTTTATCCAGTTCAGAACTTCATTCCATTCTCTTTCAAAGTTCTGGATTGGCTTATTTTTAAGTGAGAAAGTTTTCTGTCTCTACCATATCCAGAACTTTTAATTTCCATTCTTTTATATCAACATAGTTTCTTTCTTTCCAATATTGTGCATATGTCAGTCTTGCAGCAGTCATCACATATAACAATGTCTTCTGATGAGATCTTATTTCTCTTTGTTGTCCTAATATGCTGGTCTATGACCGTAATAATAAAGATTTGTTGCCCTAACATATTTCACAAATAAAATTCTGGCTTCATTTCAAAATTTAAACTGTACATTCTTTGAATTTCATCATGTATTTCCTTCCAAAATTTTCTTGCTACCTTACGGGTCCACCATATATGAAAAAAGGACCCCTCCTTTTCATCACATTTCCAATATTTTCCATTCCCATTTTTTGTTAATTTTTTCAACCTTTCAGGTATCATATGTCATCTATGTAACATTTTATAAAAATTTCCCCTTAGATTTAAACTTGATGTAAATTTTACATCTGTTTTCCATGCCCTCACCCATGTATCCAACTCAATTGGGTGTCCAGTATTTTGAGCCCATCTAACCATATTATCTTTAACAATCTCTGATTCTGTTTCTCTTTGCAACAGTATTTTATAAAATCTAGAGATTCTCTTTTTCTTGTCCCCTTTCATCAATACATCTAATTTGTTTTCTTTTCAAATCCATATAATTTTGATCCATTTTAAATCTTTCTTTTAATTGTCTCCATGGGAACCAATTGAATTCATGTCCTAACTCTTTTAGTTCCTCTTCTGTACGCATTAACTTGTCTCCATCCCATTTCAGCAGCTCTTGAGGGGAAGGGTTATTGTTAATTTTGTTAGATGTTATGCTTGATAATTTAATAAAATATAATTAAAAATAGGTTTAATTATTAGCCACTCTACTATACCAGCTCACTTATAAGTGATGTTATATCATCTGTGCTATCAATTTTGTAAAGAAGGTATTGTTAATTAATATTTACATCCTGAACTATATACCATGAAGTCTTAAGGTGTCATACAAGTGAAATAAATTTAACCAATTGAAAAGTTTTTAAGATTTAAAGCAATAAAAATAATGTAAGCCGTTTCAAGGTATATTAAAACAATTGCCTGGTGAAACAGCTTGAATAGGTTAAAACAGTTTAAAACCATATGCACATACCTTTTTCAGAATAATCTGATAGGCCTCAAAGTCCTTAATAAAATGCCATGCTTTTATTTGATGCTGGAATGAAGCCAGTGTTGGCACTGATTGGCCTTCCAAGGGAAAGGCATTCTGTGGCTGGGATGCCACAGCTGAGAAGGCCCTCTCAGTGGGCTGATCTCACTGGTTGAAGAACAGACCTCACTTTTCAGGCAGGCATTTATAGTTGGTCCTCCACATTCACATGGGATAGCAGCACAGGACTCCCATAAAAGTGGAAAAATCATGAATATCTCTAGGTGTCAATCTGCAGAGCCTCCAATGGTATAGGGGCTCAGTTTCAGTTTATTGGCCCTCATCCAGACACTGGTCCAGCACCTTCTCAGCTGACTCCCATAAGAGAAATAGAGCTGTTGTTGGCATACTGATAGCACCCAATCTCCAAATTTCTAATGATTTCATCCATTGGCTTAATATAGATATTAAATAACGTGGAGCATAAGGTGAAACCCTGTAGCACTCTACCCTGAAAGATGATAAATCAAGGTAGGTGATGAACTATGATTTTTGTTCAGTTTTATCTGTGGCATACCAGTTGCATTTGTCTTATTTTTGTCCATCATCATGGAATTTAAGACCAGGATCTAGCAATTCAGCGTTTCCATACATCCTACCAATTCTCTTGAGTATCAGTACCTTTCTCCAATGTAAAGGCAAGAATTTCAAAAATAGCTTATAATATCGTATTAGGAGTTGATGTTCATGAGTCAAACAGTTATGTTAGTTTTAAAATGCTTCTTTGGATCCTGGACTCAATTTTTATTAGTTATTCCTGGAGATGCATATATAGCCAATTAAAAATAGTGGGTATTATCAGTGGTATTTGGTAGTGTGAATTATGTCTCGAGACAAAGACCAGGATAAAATGAAGTATATCTGCTGATTGAACTGTTTCTGTCTGCAGAACCTGGTTTCTGAGCACTCCAATGGGCTTCTGAGAGACTGGACAAGAATCCATTATAGTAAAATACTGAATTTAGGATAGAATGTTCACTTTTAAATTCAAAATTTGTCATTTTGTGGTAATAAATGTTGTCTACCTTCAGTTCAGTTCTGGCTTATGGAAATTCTATCATAAGGTTTTCTTGGAAAGATTTATTCAGAGGAGGTTTGTCACTACCTTCCTCTGAATTTAGCCAACAAATCAATATACCCTCGTATTTCCTGTCTGTCTCCCTTCCAAGTACTGCCCAGGCCTGACCCTGCATAGTTTTTTGAGATCAGGACCAGATCTGATGGTTTTTGAGAGTGTTTAGGCTTAGCTGCTAAGTATGATTAAAGTTTTCGCAAATACTTGTATGTGTGTGTGTGTGTGTGTGTACTATACATGTATGTATCTGATGGTAGTGTATCTAATATGCAAAACTAAAATTACATGTTCCTGAGAAAAATATATATGTCTCTTATCACTATGTTTATTTGCAGAGTTAGGTTTCTTTGTACTGCGGTGGTCTACTAAAATCTGTGTGAATGCCATTGAAATGATATAGATCACATACAGCATTAGAAGTCAGTTACATATAAATTTTGGTTCTGGTGAGAATCTTTTTTTACCAAATAGATTTTTCAGTGGCTGAACATTTTTGAAAAATAAGGCACATGTCAGTCAGAAATGAGATAACTGTATATAGGGTTCTCTGTGTTGCCTTTTCAGTATGATGGAAAAAAAGTCCCTTTATCTTCTGTGTTTGTTCAGAAGGTTTTTACAGTGAATATATTTGGCTTTTAAATTGCAGAGCAGAGTAAGTTTATGATTTATGGCATCTTCTAAATAAACATTTGCAAGATTTCCTTTTTCTTTTAAAACCCTAAATAGTTCTAAATTGCATTTAAACAGAAATGTAATTCTTATATTAATTCCATTATACAGAAATTTGGGAACAGATTCCCAAACAGATAGCCAAGAGTTTTGCATTTTTAATTAAAGATGTTACAAAGTACAATCTGTACTTTTGCTTGATGGACCTTGGCTCTGACTTGGAAAAATATAAGCATAGGAATTCATCAGTGTTGCGTTTCTCTTTCTTCTCCATATTCCCTCTAAGCAAAGACACTGGCACTTTTTGACCTGATACTAGGATGAGGGGCAAACCTTTTGTATCCAACAGCATAAACATCCAGTGTGTGTTTAATGTTGAAGACCTTTCCCATGTTTTTATGCTCTCATCAACCAAACTTTGGTATGTGCCATCTAGGTTGGACTGTCAAAAGAAATTATTAGCATAACTTTGTAAAACCTTAACCAATTGTAAAGGAAAACAATTTTTAGAAGGAAGTTTACAAAGTAATTAATTTTATTGACTACATGACTGTCATTATAATTGAGACTGTCCAGGATGCCAAAGTGAAATTTTATGGACCACAGAATCTTTATATAAATGGAAGAAGATGTTTTGTGTTCAGTGTTCATATTCTTTCTTCCATCTTGACAGTAAAGAACTGATCTAAAGTCATAAATGTAATTATTTAAATGCATGGATGAGTACATAATTTGATGTTGCAATTGCCGTATCACACCTCTAGATTTAAAATGAAACTGCTTTGAACTGTTCTGGATCAGAATGAAGCTGGAAATCTAGGTATATATATAATAAGGAAATGTATGATCCTTGTAACATTTTTTTTGCTTCTCTTTCTTTTCTAGAATGTGAAAACTTTTGCATCTTCAGATAGTCTAGCAAAGGTCCAAGAAGTAGCAAGCTGGCTTTTGGAAATGAATCAGGAACTGCTGTCTGTTGGCAGTAAGAGACGGCGAACTGGTGGGTCTTTTCGAGGTAATGCTTCCTCAAGCCACGTGGATGAAGAGCAGATGAATCGAGTTGTAGAGGAGGAGCAGCAGCAACAATTAAGACAACAAGAAGAGGTTCATGTTGCAAGGAATGGCGAAACAGGTGGAGGGGATCCTGGACTCTGTCAAAGAAATGAGTCCCAGCAAGAACAATTAGAAGAAAACAACAACAGATTTATTGCAGTGGATGAAGAATATTCTGGCAACCAAGAAGAGGAGGAAGATGACGAACATGCTGGTGAACAAGAGGAAGAGGAGATGGAGGAAGAGGAAGAAATGGACCAGGACAGTGATGATTTTGATCAGTCTGATGAAAGCAGCAGAGATGATGAACACACAAATACTAATAGTGTCACAAATTCAAACAGTATATTGGACTTAGCAATACATCAGCAGTCATCTCCTTTCTACATAAAGTCAAAGGTGAGTAACTTTTCATTCTGTTTAGCAAAAGACTTAAAACAGGGAGTGTAATAAAAATGTTTATTAAAAATGAATGCATATTTACTATGCATTGATGTATTTATAGTTGGCCCTCCATATCCATGCATTCAACCAACCACAGCTTGAAAATATTAAAAGTAAAAAAGCAACATGCAAATGTTGATTTTGCCATTTTATATAAAGGATGCCATTTTACTACACCATTGTACATAATTAGACTTAAGCATCCATGAATTTTGGTATCTACAGGGGGTCTTGGAACCAAATCCCAATGGATACTGAGGTCTGGTGGTACTATGTGTAGGTTCACTATGAAGTATTGTATGTCAATATTAAAATATTTTTCTTATTTACTGTGAAAAAAACATCCTCTAACATAACTATATAACTATGTGCTATAAGACACACTGGAGAAGCCTTTGCATTTTTTTTTCTTTTGTAACAATTGAAATGGAATCTGTATTTTGACCACAATTTTTTTTAATAAAAATAGCCGAAATAACAGGGATTATACAGAATTTGTTGGAGTAAACTTCTAACTCTCTGTTTTAAATTATGAACCAGGAATGGTTGATGAAAAATGTGTATATTATCAAGACAGCATATTTTGATGCTTTCTGACTTAAGTGCCCGTCTCTTTTTAGGATGAGAAAAGTTTTTGTTTTTTACAGGTTCTGATATATCTTGTCTTACTTGTACAGTGCCTTATCCTCACCCTTTTGACTTCTCCATGTTTTGTTGTGTCGAGGCTGCAATTCACATTGATTTAATCAGCATTGATGCCCCCAAGGTACTCAGTTGCAAAATACTTTTATTGTTACACAAATGTTAATTTTTGTTGCACAAATGTTAAGTAAACAAAAACAAATCTGCATTTGTTGGTCAGGTTATAGGGGACCAGCCGTGAAGAGCAGCTTCCAGGTCTTGCCACAGATTCTCAGTTGTCCTGAAATCTACCTTTGATTCAGGCATTCTAAGATATTTTTGATTTAAATTACACCAGTGTCACTTTGGCAGTGTGTTGCCTTCAACCTTCCAAAGTAAAAGCATCCCCACAACATGAGGCTACCACCTCCATATTTCACTGTGGGGTTGATATTTTCATAGCAATAAATACGTTGGCTCTGTGTCAAAAGATAGCATTTTTAGGCAAAGCTGAAATGATTATGGTTGATCTTATCCGAGCAGAGAACTTTTTCCCTCAGGTGTCTAGGTGACAGTTGTATTGTGAATGGTTGATCTCATCCCAGCTGCAGATCTCTCTATCTCCTTGAGTTATTCTTAGCCTCTTGGTTGCTTCTTCGCCTAATGCCCACCTCATTGAATTTTAGTGGACAGCATTCTTCAGGGAGAGTCATGATTGGGCTAGATTCTTTCCCTCTTGTAACAATGGGTTTAATAATGCTCTGGGGATTTTTTTATAGTGTGGGAATTTTTAAATAACCCAGCCATGATTGGTGCTTCTACCAAATGTTTTCCTAGACTTGTTTGGGTACTTGATCTTCATGGTGCTGTTTCTTTACAAACTGTTTCTAACAAACTTTGGGGCCTTTCCAGAAATGGATATTTATCCTGAGATTATGTGATACTGGAATTGCAGGCAGGTGGATTCTGTTCAGCTCTATTTGTATCCTTGGGAATTGTAGGTAGGCTAAGAGGTTATATAGGTTGTCACAGCAAAGGGGATGAATTCTTATAGCATGAACAAGTACCATTTTGTTTTTGTTACTTTTTTTTGGTACAACAAATATTTGCTCCATAATATGGAATATTTTGTGTACAGCAAGCAGTCACAATGCTGATTAAATCTATTTAAATAACAGCTGCTAAATCAAAAGAGGATGAATACCTCAGTGTACTTTATGTTAATAACTGGCTCAGTGTGGCTGTCTGCAGCTAATGTGGCTTATTTGACAGTATTTCTAGAAAGGGCAAGTAATGTTAAGTTGTCACAAAAAGTCTGCATCAAGTATTGAGATTAATTTTCAGAATAATAGTAGTCAAGGTGAGATGAAGTAGACAAAGGAAGATTGAGGGAAAGCAGAGAAAACCTTAAGTGTTACATGTAGGACAGAAAAGAAGTCTCTGATCACACCAAAGTGTGAGTTCCAGAACAGTGTTTTTACTAGGGGTAGTAAAAGTTTGCCTCATTGTACTTTTCTGAAGTGTTGAATTTCATTCAGTTTTGAAGTATCACTGGGCTCTCTTATTTTGTCTCATGGTTTTCCAGCCGAAACAAAATTTGTACCTTTTTGTTTGGATACCACTCTGATTTCCTTCGGCATTTGAAAATTAATGTTTGTTAGCTTGTACAGTCTAAGTTTTTCCTTTTTTTGCTGCTGTTAAGAAGTAGAACCAGAGATACCATGTGAGAGCTTGGAGAGATGCCCCCTCTCCCCAGATTCAAGAGCAATGATGGAAAATTGTATATAATTGCCTGCATAACAGACAGGTTTTCTCTGAAGTGAACGGTGCTGTGCAACCTCGGGTTTTCCCTACAAATAAATAAAAAAGGAGTCTATATATAGTGTGTTGGGATATGTTGACACCATAGAGACTCTGGGTTGCCCCAGTTACAGTAGATACATTGAATCAGTGGTATTTTCACAAATGTTAAGTCACTATTCAGTAATTAAGTGGGTCTATTGTACTAACAGGATTCAGGCCTATGCATTAGGATAGCTACAGATATTCTAAAAACTTTTTAATAAAGTTGGATTTTAGCTATATGAGCACTAGAGGGTGCCATTAGATGCTTCAATAAAAAGTTGTTCACTGCTTCTGGTTTTATGGCAAATATTTTTGAAAAGATACTTTTAAGACTGCATCAGTGCTGCTTATGCGTAAGTAAATCTTATCAATAAAGAATGGGCATGTCTTTATTTCCCAAAGTTTGATAATAATAGTATAATCAGATTAATAAATCAGAGTGCAGATTTAAAATCTTCTGAAGTTTTAGATTGCTGAAATCAGCCTCTAAACAAACCTCTAGGGATTTCCTTGCAATTAAACCAGTACATGAACTATTCATTAAAATAAAATAGATGCAATCTGTTTATATGATGGGCCTGTTGAGACAATGACCTGTCTCTTTTACTTACATTATTCAGATTAAATAAAAAATACAAGATATTGGACAGACTGTTGCTTCATTTCTGTTAGCAATGATCTGTGCTTTATTTAATAAGTATTTTGTGTGTGCATCTCTCTAACCCATGTGATCAATATTTTGTTTTTGAAAGCTATAACTGAAACCAAGACCACCTGAAAAGTAAATCACAAAAATAGACTTCTTTGAATAGTTCATAACTTGCATATTTTTAGAATGCTTAAGAACTCTCAGAATGCATATTTACAGATAATATTCTATTTTATATACTGTTAATTTCTTCTGTTACTCTTGCCTGTATGGAGGGTGCAGTACCCTTGGTTGATTATTAGCTTATGTATTTGCACGTGGATATTGTGTATTGCATGGTCTCTCTCTCTCTCTCTTTCTGCCTCCTCTCCCAGCTGAAGCTATGATGATTGGAGAGGGGATATCCATCTGTGCAGCCCTTTGTTTACTACAGATGCTTCTACATTTACACTAGTAAAACAGTAAACATGCATATCCTGTAGGTGTGGATTGAGCCTGTAACTTATTTCATTGCTAATTAATTGATATGAGGATATTTCCCTCATATAGGGGATGGTCGTAGTAGCTTTCTGAGCTTTTAGACAACATACAGTAACTTCCATATTTCTGTTGATGAACAAGTAATATCTCTATAAGCTCAGACTTGTGGATGATTAAGTGAGTTTCATGGAGAGTTGTTATTTATTTATTATTTCCCACCTTTCTCCTAGAGCTAGGACTGAAGGTGGGTTACAGTTTGAACATTTTACCTGTATTATTTTTTAAACAGTGAATATTAAAATAGGATTAAACTATTACATATATTAAAATGATTTAAAGCTACAGTTAAAATGCCATGAAAAGATGAGAAGTAATTAAAACAGATGCGATTGAAGGAGTCTAGAGGCTATAATTTGTATACGAAATGAGTATAGGAACAGTTTGGCTTAACTCAAGCTGAACAAACTGAAGTACTCTGAGGAAGAAGCCTAATGAGACTTTGAATGAAGTGCTTTGCTCTTTGTGTTGCCTACCAAATTTCTGGTAGAAAATCTCCAAAGCCACAGTGTCTCCTGCTTCTGTTCACCTTGTTAAATGGGCACAGTTCTACAGTTCTTTGCCAAAAGGCTGGAGAGGAACCATTCTCAACATGTGACCCAGGTAGCACAGACATGATTGCATTGTGTAGAGGAATTATGGGAAGCAATATGATTTAGTTTACCAAAAATTGTGGTGTGCTGTACGGTCTGGGCACGAAGACGGATTTTACATATTGGTGATGTGTAAATATTACCAATATTGGTAATATGTAAAATGGCAAAAAAAACATTGTCCTATGTCTGCATATCATGTGAATTCTGTTTTTGTGTAGTAGCCCATTCAGATGGTTTGATTAAGTTGTTTATGAAGAGGACTGTGAGTATGATTTTGGAACAATTGAGTGCGCTTATACAGCCCCTGAGGAAGCACAACTGCTTGTACAATGATTATGCTACTGTAATGTCTGAATCAGATTATGGCCATAAGACATGAAATTTAAAATTGCATGCTTCTTTCATACATTGAACACATTGAAATTTGGACATAGTTGAAAAAAAATGCAGAAACAGATTTTAGTCAAGTGGAAAAGCTGTGTAAATTGCATGAACAAATGCACAGATTAGGAAAATGTATTAAAATTGCACGTGGGAAGAAAACACAAATCTTGCAATCTGATAGAATGGAAGGGTGGAAACAAAATTCAGAAGGGATTCAGAGGAACTAAGTAAAATTGACACTGAGAAATTTTTGTATTTCTACTAAGAATTGAGCTCTCCTTTAATCCCTATCATTCTGCAAGTGTGATGTGCCATCTGCTAGCACATTTAGCTTCCAGAGGTTATCCATCTGTGGTTTTTGGCTTGGGACTCAATGTCTTTTAATCCTCATTCTCCATGACCATCAGTGAGTGTCACAGATGTACCACTTCTTACTTACCAAAAATTATACCTGACAATTAGTAGTTTTCAACTACTAATTTTCAGCTATCAGGTATTAATAACATTGTTGTTGTTGATGATGATGATGATGTTATTTCTGCCTGTTCCTAAAAACAGTACTATAATATTTATGCTGTTAAAAATAATTGTAGGTGATGAATGAATGCCTATAAACATATAAATATCCTTCTTGGGGAAAAGGGGTCTTTTTGTTTCTATAGTGATGTGACCCAAGTCTTTAATAGAGCCATTGGTTGGGACCTTAGATATGCAATGTTGAGAATAGCAGTTGCAGGTGATTCTAGCTAAAAGGGATTTTGGATGAATGCAGATAACCATTACTCAAAGGGAAGGAGAGTAAATGCTGTCGTAGTACAGAGATCCTGATACTTTACAATTGTCAATGTCAGGCGGTGGCTTAAGCAGACACAGAGGCAGGAGCTGAGTTTATGGTTTTTAGTAATAAAGTAATCAAGAGGTTACGTCACCCAAAACAAACAGAGGCAGCAAACTCAACAGCAAGGATTGGCCTGGAACAGAAAGCCCATGACACAGGATGAAGATTCTCGGGTGGTAGACGGTTGTTGCCCCGTGCCCAACTCCCTCAGCATTTGTCTTAAATACACAGTCTCTAGCCCAGCTGGAGCTGATCAAATGTCCGTTGGCCCAGCTCACAGCTGGAGGACCTGAGATGCTTCTCTCGCAGCCACTGCGATCTGCGAACTGCCTCCTTCTCCAGCCGCCTCTGGAGGAACATGGGGGGAGGGTCTGCTGCAAACTCCGGGCTGGAGTCAGAAACAGCAGCTTCTGTTGAGCCAGAAGCACTGGTCTCATCTGCTGCAGGTACTGGCTTGGAATCCGGCCCTGGGACAGCTGTCGGGTCGCTGGCAGGCCCCTCCCTTGACTCTGAAGGAGCCCCCTCTCCCTCCAAGGGATCCTCCCCCGACTGGGAGTCCAAGTCCAACTCAGAGTCCCCGTCTGAATCGGCAGCATGCTCAGCCTGGCTCATGACAACAATTTTGATACTTCTCTTCCATCCAACTCCACTTGGGAGCCCTTCTCTTTCCAGTTACTGGTTTGTGAGGCCTGGGACAAGCAGCCACTCTAATACAGTTGACTTATTGAGGAGAATAGCCTCTTCAGCAACCATTTGGGTTGCTTTGAGCAAGAAGAAATTTGTAAGGTAGTAGTTTGACCACCAAGAGCCACCGTGGTGTAGGGGTTTGAGTATTGGAGTATGACCATGGAGACCAGGGTTTGATTTCCTGCTCAGCCTTGGAAACCCACCAGGTGACCTTGGGGCATCACACACTCTCAGCCCCAGAAAACCCCATGCTGGTTCATCTTAGGGTTGGCATAAGTCAGAAATGACTGGAAGGTGCACAACAACAACAGTTTGACCATCAGTCCACGCTTTCTACAGCCACTACCAAGCCAGTGCATCTTTCACATACAATACAGGCTTTCAGAGGAGAGTACTACTGACTTTGGGAAAGGGGTAGTAATGATAGTGGAGATATCAGAGATCATCAGAAGGAAAAAAAGGCTGTAGTCACAAACAGCCTTCCATCCTAACAATTTGGAGACGGATCTGCCCTAGCCACGATCCTAATTACGCACTGTTTAGGGAACCCCTATTTCCTGCATGTCTTCAACTTTCAGTACTGGACTGTTGGTGGCTGTCCAGGTATAATGATGTGTTCTATCAGGGGCTGCTACAATAGCCTCTCTTGGAAATATTTCACCTGAAAGTCTGCAGGCTGAAAGAGAGGCCTTTAGTGGAAATAAATTTGCTTAAACAGGAATGCTGGTGGCACCATTCCATTTGAAGTGGTTTGGGAGGCCTAGGCCAAGTAGCCACTCTAATGCAGCTGACTCACGGAGGAGAACAGCAGTTCAGCAACCATCCTCACAAGAAGACATTTGTAAGATGGTGGTTTCAGAATCAATCCATGTTTTTTACAGCCACTACCAAGCCAGTGAATATTTGTCAGAAGATGCAGGCATTTGAAGGACAGTATTACAGACACTAGTCTCCCAGTGGTTTGGATGTATGAGAACCTGCTCTTCCATATCCCACAGTGTTTCAGAATGCTCTCCAATACCACTGTTGCTCAGAAAACCAGAAAGCATCATCTGGCAGGCTAGTGGGGGGTTTTAGTCGTTGCTGGGGATAGCCCTACCTTTTTACTGTCTGCTTTCATTCTATGGTTACACTTCATTTTTTCCAACCTTCCTGGAATTTTGTTTCTTGTGTGTATCAAACAATGAAGGCAGTGAAGTCCTAAAGCATAGTGAGGTTCTTCCAGTGTGGCCTGGAAGTATGGAGGGATGTGCTTCTTATGGGGAAACAGCCAGTATGGATGGAATTTGCTTTCAGGAAAGAAGTTTTTTTCCCCAAAATGTTTTGGGATACCATCCAGGATACATGAAAAACAGGTAATCCCCCCCCCCAATTCAGGATTGGGAAAGTAATTCCTAACTTTTCTTACCTTGGAGAAAATTGAGGGCTGAAAAGGAACATCTTTACAATTACATGCACCTACAATGGCTCCTGATCATGTGAAGACTTAAGCATCTACTATGGAGTGTTTTCTTCTAAACAATATCTAATGATAGATATTGATCAGTGAATCACAGAAACCTTATGAGTACGATGCCAGTTAAATAGCAGTTGGTGCTAAGAGCATTACAATGCAAGTGAGTCATCTAGCGGATCGTACACTGGCTGTTTGATGGTGCCATTTGTTGGACCTTCTAAACTAGGTTGGCATAAATTATACGATCTTGATATGTTTATAGTTAATTCAATTGGCATAAAGATCTGTTTTAGGCCTATTTGGATTACCACAGCACAGAAAAAGAAAGACAAGACAAAACAGGAGTTTCAGTCTGTCTCAGACTACCTCCTTTCCCTTCCCCTTCCTTTCTTTCTTGAAGCTTAAACATATTTTGCTTCACATATCTTTGGCTTTATTAATAACCCACACTCCTTTTCAATATGGCAGCTGAACAGGATTATGCACCTTTGCTGCTATCATATGAATGTCATGTAACAATTGATTAGTTTTCCATTTGCTAGGTTATATGTATTTTATGAACTGTTTCTGATTTCTCATATGTGTGCCCAAGATGCATTGAAAGCTGCAGCTGTAAAGTGAACGAACTTTAAAATTATGTAGTAAATATCTATGCTCGTTCTTTATGCCACAGCTAGCCTCCATTGATACAAGTGTGACTTAAAAGTTGCAAAAGGAAAATTAAACAGTGCCCACAAATTATACATTTTCTCACAAAATAGATTATATGGTATTGGAATGTCTCACACTTTTCTCAATTGAATATTGTGTCTTGTGTCTATTAATCTTCCTAGTGCCATTTAAATAATTCTGTGCTGATATTTTAAATTGTTTATTACACACATTACTTCTCAGAGGTGTGTAAAGCTTTTAAATATGATATCTTAATGTGAAGCATTTCTGGTGCAATGAATAGAAGATTTTACTTGGATTTCGCCTCATGTTGCAGCTGAGCCATAGATTCACGAGGAAAGGGGCCTTGAGCAAGGCAGAGTCTTCGAAGCTCAGCTGTCAACAAGGTGAAAGCTGAGAAATGAGATAAAGTTTGTGAAGCAATGTATAGTAGTTTTATTTATGTAACTTTTCTATTCAGTTCATGTGGAGAATTATAAGGAAGTTTGTTTGCTCTCTTCTGTCCTGATATATGTTTTAAATAAAATACCTGTAAAAAGAGCAATCAGTAACCAAATTCTTCAAGAGCAACTGTAACAGTTCTTTTAATAGCTGGTACTACCCTGAGACGACCAAAGACTTAAACTTAATCATCAGATAAAGCATGTTGTAGATGATAAGGATTGGCATGACATTTTTAGAATGTTTCAAGTATGCAGGATGATGCAGCTGGGTTTGTGTTGCATGTCTGAAATACTTTCTGAAATATTTAATGTAGGAGTGTAGACAAATGTTCTTGAAATATAAATTTTAAATTAAAACAGGTAGGGAAAGTTAACTATGATTTAGGAATATATATGTATACACCGATGCACATATACAGAGAGGGAGAGAAAGGTCTTACGTTTATAATATATTCATTAAGTATTTGGCCAGTGCATTTCTTGAATATATAGGTATTTGTTCTCTGTGTGCAGGAGTGTATGGATAAGTATGACAGAAGCTTTTATTCTAAAACAAATACAAACGAACAAAAAAGCCAACCTTGGTCACTTTTCTGAATTTATTTATTTATTCTAATGTTTATATTCCATTCTGTATTGTGAGATCTCAGGGCAGTGTACAAGTAAAATCAGTTTATACAATGTTAAATTTTAAGTTTAAAACAATTTAAACAATAAAATAAATCACATACGCTGAAAACATATGACGTAGAGTTACTCTGTTCACAAGTGTTGGCAGGCGTTTGCATGTTGTATATGCCGTTGTTACTTCCCAGTAAAATGATTTCTCAGCACTTTTCTTTTTTACGCTAGAAACATGATGAAGTTATAGAAAATGCTGGGTATTATGTTAATCACTTATATGGTCCTTGCATGTTATCTTTTTGTTTATCATTATTTAGCGTCAGGAGAAGATCTGCTCTTGATCAAGCCACTGCGTAGAAGATGCCATCTCCATGCCATCAGATCCATTGTGATATAGTGGTTTAAATGGTAACTTAGAACAGGGACAAGGGCACAAATTTCTGCTTAAACAACTTCACAGTATTATGTGGAAGAAAAGCTATGCTTGACATCCTGAGGTCCTTGGAAGAAGGGGGATATAAATGGAGATTTAATGGCTGCTGTGAATTCTGCCCCTATTTACCCTGGAGTGAAGGTTGCCATTGGTGCCAGTGGATGCTACAAATAGCCCTAAGTGTGAGACTTGGTTAAGAGTTGTTGCTGGAGTACAGGGTTATAGGACATGCCCTCCTCTACGTCTCACTATCAGTTCAGATATCAATTTGTCACCTTCCCCAGCAACTTAGATGAGACTTAGATCAGAAGAAGAAGCCAGAGCCGATCACGTGTTTAATGCGGTATTTAGTTTGACCTATTGCTAATCATGTAGGTCAGCAACAGTTCAGTCATGCTTACATTTTATGATAACCTATTACATGTAACATTCTGCAGATTTATTCTGTTAACTGGTAGAGAATGGAACAGAGTGCACAGTGCTATGAGTCTTCTCTTGTAGAAGTGACATCTCAATTTGAAATTTGCTGCACTTACATCAAAGTCAAGTTGAACTTAGAGATTTTCAGATCTTTTCCCCCCAACTTCTTATTATGGTTGCAAAGAGCTGATCATCCCTAAGTTGATTTTATAAAAGTCTTTGAAAGTATACCGAAATTTCAAGAAGCAGTCTGTAATAGAAGAGGAATGTCTCAGTGTAAATGTTTCCAAGTATTGCAGTACTTATTCATATCCATTTGAGGGCAGATGCTCACTAGCTAGGTATATCAAAAATCTAGTAACTTCTTTGACTGTTCTCTGCTTGCAAGAAACATTGCAGAACTGACCTTTTTGTTATTTACTATATGTGAACATGACACTTCCTTCATAATTCAGGTTGAAGTTTTGGTCACAAATAGCAAGTTTGTTGCTTCCACATACTGCACCAGTCCCTTAGTCCTGTATTCCCTCTCTTTATATAGATGGAAATTGTGGGCAGCCTGTTTAGTACATAAATAGCCATTTTCTCTCATGACATGGAACAACTTTTTCAATGTCCTTTATAAACCCCTATTCTGTATAGGGCCATCAAGTCCAACCCCCTGCTATGCAGGAATACACCATCAAAGCATTCCTGGCAGATGGCCACCCAACCTCTGTTTAAAAACCTTCAAAGGAAGAGACTCCACCACACTCCCAGGAAGCATTTGCTCTTACCATCAAGAAGTTCTTTCTAATTCCTAATCCATCTTCCATTAGATGAACTCTCTTTTCCTGAAGTTTGAAGCCATTGCTCCATGTCCTAGTCTCTGGAGCAGCAGAAAACAGGGTTGCTTCATGATCTACATAGTATTTCAAAATCTCCATTACAAACATAAGTTTGATATTGTGCATTTACCTGCATATGTCTTATCACTTTCACTGATAAATTAAAATAAAAAAATGGAATAAAATAATAACTTTGAACAGTCAAAATTCTTATAATAAATCTAGAGTGAATTCTTGGAATCGTATGGATAAAAGCTTGACTCGACAAATGAACATGCCGCAACCTTTTGATTAGTTTGGGGTAATGATGATTAAGGCAGTAGGTGGCTGAAATTGCTTAATAGCTGAAATTCAGCCATTGATGTGGTTAAAATTGCTTCATCCTAATATAATTAACCATACTAATCCTTTGTTATGTGAACCTGTGTCAAGCTATGTGGATGCTGAAGAGTGCACATCTTCGTATTTGTGATTCCAGTGTTTGTATTTATACGTATGTATTTGTATGACTGGGCCTTAAAATGTGTTAACCCTTTGAGCAGTGGCAGTCGAGCCTTTTTTTTTAAAGGAATAATAGAGGCAACTCAAATAATTTGTTATAAAGCAATATAAATTCTAGCTATATAAATAGCAATATAAATTCTAAATGTTCAAAAGAGACAAAATTCATAGAGAATTTCACAATGTTATATCACAGTTAAGTTTACGGAAGTTGAAAGTCAGAAGCTAATATGTGGGCAAATATAGTAGCGGTGCTAGATTGATCTCTCATGATTTTTTCAGAACCTTTTCTGGATCATTAGCGTTTCCTTAGCTATGTTAAATTTTCCTTTGTTGATTTTTACTGTCACATATGGTCCTTTTTCTATGTCTCAGACTTGTCTTTCCAGAGTAATCTGTGGTAATATGGATCATATCTGACCTGTGAATTTAGGGCTGTGTCTGTGTTTTTTAAAAAGATACTGATAAAGTTTTTTCTTTTAAAAAGAGTTTGAGAACCAGTGTGGTTTGAGCATTGGATTGTGACTGTGGAGACCAGAGTTCAAATCTCTGCTCAGCCATAGAAATCCACTGGATGACCTTGGACAAGTCACACTCTCTCAGCCTCAGAAGACGGCACAGACAAATCTTTCTGAACAAATCCGCAACCCCTGTGATAAGTTTACTTTAGGGCTGCCATAAGTCAGAAAGAATTTGAAGCCGTGCAACAACACCAACAGCAGCAACAACTGACTAAGTTTAGATCTGTTTGTGGAACTTAATGACTTATGCCCACTGATGTTATCAATAAAATATGTTCCTTTTATTATCCTTCTATTATCTTTCTCATTAGCCAGAAGTTTACCTATTTCATGTTTAATGTGATCTTGCCAGAATGAAAATGATTGTGATTTCCTGAAGCAGAGCCAGTGTTACAGTAGGTCTAATGTAATTTTAACACTGTCTTGAAAATAAAAATGCAAGTAAAAAAAAAATCTCTTTATACTCTTATGGAAATAAGTCTTATGTGAATTCCACCTTTGTAACACTAAATAAGCATTAGATCCAGATTTAGCCACAGTTTGAGCAGACCCACTGAAATTTAATGTGTCTTAATGTGTCAATCATGTCAAAGTATGGCTAAGTTTGAATCTGCCCTTAATTTGGATTTATCTACAGTGGTAGACTTACCTTGTCACCTTGCAATCATTAAACCAGATGGCTGCCTCTGTTATTATTTTGTAAGCAAGCAATGGTCCAGTGTCTATATAGTTCTGACCTGTTGAACGCAAGTAAGACATTTCATACATGTATGACGTAGCACCCCATTAATAAACTACTAAAAGGGGAAATTTCTTCTTGGCTTGCATTATCAAAACTTTGTTAATGTATTTTTGATTAGTGTAACTGAAGATACTAAAGCTCACACCAGTTCAAAAATGCTTATCAAAACCATAACTTAAAATTTGACTTGGATTTTCAAGCTTGGCTATTTTAGTTGTAAGCAATTGATTTTTTTAATGTCACCTATTTCAACAGTGCATGTGTTAGTGATACTGTATGGGTGGGCCAATAGCTATTTGATTGGCAGGGACAGTCTGTCGACATAGTCATTTATAATTCCGGTCTATGCTAGGATAGCTTGCACTTCACTAAGCAGCAGACAGGTCAAGACACTTTGTAGGAGAGATTGAGAAGATTGAGACAAAGACAAAGCGTGCCATGAAAAGCTGACTCCCTAATTTAAAATCTTCAGTTACACACAATACTAATTTAATTTAAGTTTTTTAGTAATGTCCTTTTGTCGCAAATAATTTTGGACCGAGAGAACGGCACAATGTCAAAACCAGGAAAAACTTCTGTAAATCATGGCTTGGTTCCTGTTGATCTTCCAAGTACAAAAGAGCCTTTGCCTCACCAAACTGTGATGAAGATATTTAGTATCAGCATCATTGCCCAAGGGCTTCCTTTCTGCCGTAGAAGGGTAAGTGTTTTTTGAGAGTTTTATTTTTTTTCTGTCCTCATTTATGTGAAGGCCCATGTATGTGCACTTGTGTACTGTGGCTTTTGAAGTATTATGTCTTAATTATAGTGGTTTTAGTCTGGAAAGAATTAGATGTTTTGACTTTCTTGTGGGACCCGCATAATTTGAAATAATAAATCCTGTGTGTGTTGTGTGTGTGTATACATATTGTCATCTTGTTTAGCCCTATGGTATACTTGTTTATGTTCGTCTATCAGTCTTCTAATTCTGCTAAGGAATACATGGATGTACGCTTCTCGGATAAATCTTTAATTTTTGAATTGCCTAAATATTAAAAATGATGCTTTCAAGAAAAAGAAGTTTACCTTGATTGCATTACAAGAAAGTATTGGCCTCTGTGTTAGTAGAACTGGACTCACACTGTGGAATTAACACTCTTTTTAATATTTTTGTGACTTTAAAAAATAAGTTACATTGTGTCCAACTTCCTTTCCTTTCCTTTCTTTATATCTGTCTTTATGTATCTTTCAGATTATGGTGTCTGATATAAAGAACCTAACAACTGGGAAATGTGTTCTGTTCAGTAGTATTTTCTTTTAAGCAAATCTACATAGATTAACAACTTCAGTTTAGCTTTATTAAAATCTCATATTCTTTAATAATGTCAAATTCAGTAAGAATTGAAAGAGTAAGTTGATTTTGAATAGTAAGAACTTAGTTAAAATTTGATTTTGTTTGTATTCGTCCTTTACCTTTTTTCAAAACAAACAAACAAGCAAACTTTCAGTTTCCTGAGTCATTATTAGATAACAAAATCAAGAGAAGGTAGGTATAGATTTCTAGGGGGCCTGGAAGATGAAATTCCTTAAACATGTTAAGTCTGAGTGATTTGCCTTATTTGTATTTTATGTTGTAATGGGTGTCAGAATGAGATCTCTTTTCTCACGAGGTCAGATTGGCTTCAGCCACTTGTATATCTCATATCTGTGTACTTTGGTTTACTTTAAAAGCAAAATTGATAGTGAAGTACATTAAGCTCCCCTGAAGATTTTTGGTTTGTTTGTGAAGCTCCTGTAGTAAAATCTAGATTTTTCTTGAATAAAGGCCATCTGCTATAAACAGATTGAAAGCATGTTGACATTTTTGAAATGATGAGTATTTAAAACTTGTAATAATTTAAATTTTATTGTTTGAAGTTAATTCTTTTGTGGGAGTCAAATGTATAGAGTAATCCTTATGAGTAAAAATATTTTAGTTATGAGATCTGACAGTTCATGTCTTATGTGTCTCTAGTACTAGTTATATTCAGCTTCTGTTGAGCACATTACTATAAATGGTCACAGAACACAACAGTTAGCCGTCTGTAAGTTTTTTATTACTTTTATCAAGGCACAAGGTGAGGTTTTGGAGCTAGATACAATACATTTCTTATTTATTTATTTCTTACAAAAATAATAATGTATCAAAACTATGTTTAACTTGAAAATACTTCCCATCACTCTTAATAGAAACTTCTGTGACTGCTTCACAGTTTACTGATAACTAAATGAAATCCAAGTTACGAGATGTTTCTGAAGAAACTTATTTTACTTTTCGTAGTTGTATTGCTATATAATAATAATTGTAAACTATTTAATCTAAATCTTATTAAATATCAGTGTTTGTCTTCCATATGAAGTTTAAATTATGCAATGCTTGAAAAATCAATTTATTTTTACTCTTTAACTGTTAATGATGTTGCTTTTTCTTACGTATGGAAAACATCCATGTAGGTGGGCTCATTTCACTACAATGAAACCAATTTTAAAACAGGTTTTCTTAGTTTGTGCTTTCTTTGAGTTATGATAATGCTCCACTTAGTGACAGTTTACAGTGTCTCTGTCACAGTGAGCTATCGTATGAGCATGGTTCAGTGCATTTTGGAAGGAGTGTCCTTCCTTTCAGATTACTGATAAAGTTGAAATTAAATTTCAGCTATCTAAGCTGCCAGCCATCATTGTAAGCATATAGTAAGGATTGGATGTGCTTATTCAGTTTTTTTTTAATGCAGGTGTAGCTCTTCTGTGTCAGTAGGAGCTTAATCCATCTCAGCAGTGGAGACTCATTACACTAATTTTGCCACTATACCACATGATTCACAAAAAATCATGCATTAAAACTCTGTGCTGTCTGCACTGGATTTTTAATGTATCTGGAAATCTGGAATCTCTTCCTGGATTAAGATTACAGTTCTTTATTCAATTCTGTAAAAACATAATGGCAAATAATACAGAAGTAGCTAGTTTTGCTTGCTCCATTTGGAAATCTAAAAGAGGGCAGATAAATTTGGCATGGAATTAAAATATTCCTTCTTATTATTTTTCAGGAAGCCTGATTGTATAGTTTACAGTATAGTATAGTACGGTATAGTATAGTATATCTAGGCATTGATAGAAATTGTATTTGTAATCAGGAAATTCTCCCAAGTTAGATGTATTTAACACATTTATACATAGAAGGCAGGAGTCCCTTTTTGAAAAAACAGCAACAACAGCAGCATGTTGTTAAGGATAATTTGTCTTTGAACAAAGGTGCCTCTATTTGTACAAAAGAGAGACTAGAACATTTTTTGCTTCTTCCAGGCTCATTCTATAAATGGAGAAACATATGTACATTTAATAACCAGTGGCTGAAAACAGCTCAAGATTGTTGGACAAAAAATATTGCATTTATTTTTTTGTACCAGGTAGTTTCTTGATTCAATCCTAGTAAGAATCTTAAACATAATAATCCAGTATTTCACTGGCAGTTGTCACAGAAATTACTGTTTCTCCCCTTGTTTCTTTCCTGCAGCCCTCTGTGCTCCTCTCTGCTGTCAGGAGTGTATGTGGTGATGGGGAGCTTGCGGCAAGAGGCAGACATTTCACTTTCTCTGATGGTACTAGAATCTGCTCTTTGATGGTACTAGAATCTACAGTGCACGCCTCTGTCATTGGAAACTCCCTTACGTAGTGCCCCTTGGATCAACTTGAAGTTTATTAAAGCTGCAAAATTTCAAAATCTGTTAACTTCAGGGCTTTGTAATGTCTTGCTTATAATAAAAACAAAAATGTTACAGAGTAGTCCATTTAAATTTGAGAAGTCTATTCAGTGCTAGAGGCATATATTATGCTCTCCTGATAAGTGTGTTGGCAAAACAATGAGAGGAGGGGGAATAATGTGAAAAATATGTTGATTTGTAAAAGTACTATAGTACTGCTTGCATTTATTATTGCTCTGTGCCATCAAGTTGACTTTAATGTATGGTGATCCTGTCATGAGGTTTTCTTAGGAAGATTTATTCAGAGGGAGTTAGTCATTGTGTTCTTAAATTGTCTGTGACTTGCCCAAGGTCATCTTTGTGAGTTTCCATGGCCCAGTGTGGATCTGAATTGTGATCTCCTGGAGTCCTAATCCAGCACATAAGTGCTACACCACACTGCTCAAAGGTTGATCTTGACTGTTTATCAGAAAACTTTGATCCCTCGCTGTTCTCAGTAACATGCTAAAATTCTCCTTTAAAGAAATCACAAAATTCTAGAATACAAATTTGAACAGTGCAGCAATCAAATCTACTGTACACTATGTTCCGTAGTGTCTTTTCTGTGAAGGCTCTAATCCTTACTTGTTGTTTGCCTTCAAGGCAATTCTGACTTATGGTGGCCTTTGGCAAACCTGTCACAGTATTTTCTGGAGGTTGAGAGTATGTGACATGTGCAAGGTCACTGAGTGGGTTTCCATGGATTAGTGGGGAATTAAGTCCAACACTCAAATCACTACACTATGCTGGCTAGCATTTAATACCAATATAGTCTAAGATTCCATTTTATTTGTACCTTTTTTTGAGGTCATAGATAGTTACTAGACCATCTTTAAACAAATGGAAGTTTTACACATATATCTAGAGTAGATTTAAACAATCTCTTATGGAACCTCTAGCAACCTTTTGCAGAACCCTGGGGTACCAAGGAACCCTCGTTGTGAAAGCCTGCTGCATGTGAATAGCTAGCTGACCTGAGATTGGATTCGTGCACAGACAAAGCCACCTACATACAAGGGGTGGGGGGCATTAGTAGCAGACTTGGGGGAATCTTAAAGTTTGTAGAACTATAAAAATATTTTAGGAAGCGGGGGGAGGGACAAGAATTGACCAGTGAAGAATGAGCGTGTTCAAAGCACATAGAATTGTTCACTGACAGTTTGACAACTGAGCAGAAAGCCAGGGAGAGATGAAATGTGTTACTCTAGGAAGAGTCTGGCTTGTTGGAACTCCAAATAGGTGTCAAAATGTTTGTTTTCATAATACTGAATTAAATAACATATTTCATTCTTGACGAGGGAAAATACTTGCTGATATTTGGGAATGCTATTCAGCTTTGTATTTGGTATTGAGTTATAAAACCCTATGAAATTCATGGGGTTGCCATAAATTGACAGGCAACTTGAAGGCACGTATACACACACATGCATGCACACATATAGTATTGCAATCTGATATTGGGCCATACATATATTGTTGCAGTCTCGCAATTTTGAAATATATGGAGATATTCTGATCTTAATTGCAGAAGCATAGAGTTAAATTCAACATTATTTCTTCCCAAGGCAGATCACTTGGAAGCAAATTAGGTATAACTAGTTAGTCCTCCTTATTTTAGTGAGTCTCCTTCAGTTAGCATGGATCTTGGTTTTAGTGTATAAACTAAATGGACAATGTTGCCCCCCCATACCAAGCAACCCACTTCTTTGAAGCCTGGCAGGGATCCCTTGTTTCTCTGTTTCTGAAGTAGATAGTTTGGTTACTGCTGTCAGCTGATAGATACTTCATCTCAGCTGTCCTCCAGTCAGAGGAAAATATTTAAGGTGATTTACCAGGGTGGAAGTTGCTGGGGCAGAAAATATTTAACTGCAAACTCCAACTATTAAGGCAACTGCCGATTTGGAATTCGAACCAGGTTGCCTTCTCTATTTCTCTCATGAGGAATCATGTTATTATAATGTTTATCAGTGTATTTCAGATAGTTCTTTAATGTTGATCATGGGCTGCAAAGTATGTAGCTTAAATGAATCTGCACTGAATGGCAGACATTCCCCAAAGACAGGTTGCTATTAATAACACTTCCATAAGTTTTCTTCTCATGATAATACCAACAGCTGACAAGAATGGAAGCTGTCTTGACTACTTGCTTGAGCACAACTGCATACCACATAAATTTTTCTCATTGTTTTTCAGCAGCCCATTTTGAGAATGTCTGCCATTCCTAGAATGTGTAGCGCTTTCTGTTATTTTTGACAAAATTGCTTGCACTCCAAAGGAAAAGGTCTTCTCCCATCTGGAATGTGGCACTAATGATAATTTTATTACACTTTCATTTTGCATTTTTATTTACTATTCTCATGTGATCTGTGGTCTTTCCTGTAGAAATTTTACCCTCTCTTTAAATTGCATGCTTGGGATAGTTTTTTAAATAGCTATTTTTATGCTCTGAAATTGTACCTAAGCATCTATATACCTTTTAGTTTTTTCATGGGGTCAGTGGCCTCATGCATTGCAGTGTCCAGATATTAAGCCAAATATTCACCTAAATTTTGCAAACATGCATTGTGAAAAGGGTGAACAATTGTCGCTGTGAATGAAAATGTAAGGAAATATTTGAACTTGCTTAAAACATTTATATCCTACCCTTTATATTTCTCTAAAGTTAGGATAATCTGTAGCTAACTAAAATTTATTTACTCATTTTGAGAAATCTTAACCCTGATGCCCATATAACAGCTTGCCAATTCTTTTTGCTGTTAAATACAATTTGTATTAGTCAAAATTGTACTTCAGACAGCTCTTATGTACTTATCTTGTTTACGTTGTTGCAAAGCTTTCATCATTGGTATGATTTCTCTTCATCTATGTATAACTGGTGCCAATTACTGTCAGGCTACATTTTCAAGGCAGCAAAGGATTTATTCCAAACTGTGATAATCTTCTAGGTTTTATTTATTTAGGCCTATAAATTTGCTATTAACATATTTGCAATTCCATCTTTTCCTGTGCCAGAAATTAAATCAGATCATAAAATACAGAGCTTGCACAGAGCAAAAATGCTGAATAGTGATGTTAAATGACTTGAAATGTAAAATATAGATTAGAGATATTAGCATTAAAAGCACATACAGTCATGAAATTCTTATATTTGAAAATCAGTTGCAATGAGAAAATATGTTACTGCATTGACTACTGCTTTCTTCTGTGTAGGTAGAATTAAAATTTTATGAATGAGTTAAGTAACTCTGCTGTCTTTCATAGTGTATTATGAATACAATATGTTTGCAAGCAATGTGGTTAAGTAGTCATGTTAGTGTACTCTTCTAAAAACTGTCAAGATTATGTGTATGTAGTCTGTTTTCTTCTTTCATTCTGAGATCAGAAAATCTATATTGAATTGTGTAGGAGAGAGGGGTAGTAGAAATATGTGTGTATATTGAATTGATAATGAGTAATCAGATAACATCGTGGTATGATTGCATGGCATGTTTGCTCTGAGAACTAACAGTTTTCAGTTTTGTTTCTTTGAGGGGCTGAAAGATTGTTTTGCCTGAGATTAAGAACTGAATAGGACATAGGCACCTCAAGGCTAGAAAATGTCTCAGTCCCTCTAGTTCACAAATTTGCTCCACACAGTTCCCATGCTAAGTGGCCCTCTGTTGGGCAATCATAAAGTTGAATATGACAGTGACAATCCTTGATTGATTGATTGATTGATTGATTGCCCTTTTGCTCCACTCTTTAATCAAAAAGATCTTAGAGTAGCGTACAAACGTTGGCAATAAGACAATTCTTGTTCTGATGGCTTTAGTGAGTGGGATATCTGTTCTAAGTTGTGCTATACTTCTGGGATCTCTTGGTCTCAGATGTTCATTTAATATTGGCAACAAGATTGTATATCATTGCTGTAGAGTTGGAAGCCAACAGAAATGTTGCTATATACTTGGACTACACCTTGTCTACATCTACTTGTAATATAGTCAAATACAGGCATACTTCAGTTAACAATGCCTCTAATAAGCTTCTCTTTACACAGTCTTTCTTATACCAGCCTACCTTCCTCTTCCCTTCTTGTCATCTGTCTAGCTTGACTTTTTTTAGCAGCATCAGCTTTGGAAAGGTTGTGGAGGAAGGCTGGAGAAATAGATTCCTGGTGTCAGGTTTCAGCAGCTTGTCTGCATTAAGAAATGGGGAAAAAAACTTGAGCTGAGGAAAAATGGCATTTCTACCTTAGCCAGGCCTACTGTAGCTGTGCATGCCTGCCTACAATAGGCAAAGTAAAGAGCAGCTAACTCTAGATTCCCTCACTTAGCATATATGAACAGCAAACCAGAGAATTGTAGTGGTGTTGAAGAGGAGATACGCCTTCCTACCACCACCTGCTCACAAGTTAGAAAAGCACAGATCTAGACATTTGACCATGAAAGTGGAATCATAAAAAGTGTGGAAGCTGATGAAAGAAAAAGTCATCCCTAGTTGCATCTCGGAAGAACCCTTCAAGTGTTCTCTAGAAGTTTTAAAATGTTTTTATTCACTTAAGCAAGGCTTACCTGACTTCTTTGTTCCATTCCACATGTATACTTGGTTAGTTTTGAATAAAAAGTTTGCTGAAACATGTTGAACTGGGCTGGTGTTGAACTGGTGTAGGAACCTATAGCTATTCTTTCCATGTTAATTTTACCTTTGGTAAAAAAAAACCTGTTAAGGAAGTCATGCCCAGGAACACACCTACTTCAGTAACTTGAGGTATACCTATATGGGATGAAGAAGTGACAGAATGAGACATACAGATCTAAGAAAAAGGTTACAGCATTAAAAAAAAAAAGATTGCACAGGGTTCTGGGTGACAAGGAAGGACATGGTAGAGATTTAAGGAGAAAGTGGGATGGGAAGAGAGAGAGCACAGAACATAAGCACACCAAAACCAAGGGGAACTGCTCAGCAGTTTGCTTTAATATTTGTTTGACTGATGTACTTTCAAGTCACTTGCCACTTATGGCAACCTCATGAAATTCATATGGTTTTCTTAGGCAAGGAATGCTCAGAGGTGGTTTTGCAGTCCCTTTCTTTGAAATATAGCCTGTGAGATACTTCATTATTGATATTTAAGTAAGGTTCTACACTTCTAGGACTCAACTGTACAGTGACTAATATTAAAGTGATGACTACAGGATGTTATTCATGCCATGCAACTAACATGGAGTTTGCATGGAATGGTAGATTAGATAACAGAGTATTCTAAGCTTTTATAGTCACACTTTGTTGAAAATGAAGACAAATGTACAGAATGCAAAACTTTGGTGGAAAAATGCCTCAGAAGTGTTTTGTATCTTGTCAGAAGACAAAAGTTCAAAGTAAGAAGAAAATGAGGACAGCAGTCATGAGAAAATGTTACGTGAAACTAATAGCCACAAAAGTAAGTGTTCTATGAGAAGAAAATACAGTAATAAAATGCAGTGTGCTAACAGAAAGATCAAAGTGTTCCTTAGTTGTGATTATTTTTCAATGCTTCTTAGAAGCCTCAAGATGAAAACTGTCTCCCTTTTTGAAGAATACAAATTACAAATATTGGATGTGCTGGTTGAAAGCTTGTTGTGTTCACACTGGTGTGGAATACAAGTTAAAGATCTTATTCCATGTATGTTAGACGTAGGAGGAGTATCTGTGCATCTCCGGTTATACTATAGATTGTATTGTGCAAAGCTCCAAGAACAATCATTTCAGTCCTGGAAAATTCACAGCAGACATTCACTGTTGACTTTCATTCATTCAGTTTCAGAATAGATTAAGGAATTCCTAGATTAATTCATGTTTGTGTGTGTGTGTGTGTAGTGCTCAAGCATGAATTAATATACTACGCTCTTTATATAGGACTCAAACATGAATTAATAAATGAATCAGTATATATAATGAAAGAATAACAACCACAGATGTCTGCATAGCATGGTTCTCCTTCTCAAAGCTCACCCCCTCTCATCTTGTCCCAGATATGTCCTGTTCCTGTTAGAAGAAAAGAGGATTTCGGCATGTGTTGTTTCTCAACAAAGATTTCTGTGGTATAAATATTTAGACTTAGTATTAGATTCATTGTGCTTTTTAATCATATTTTTAATAGCAAAATAAGACTTTCTTAAAAAAATTAAGAGCTTCCCTATTAATTATTCATCATAAAGCTTCTAAAAACTGCAATGACAAGATAGTTACATCTCAAAATCCACTTCACTAAAGGAGATGATACCCCACTGGTAATAGTTATTGCCTCACCTGATTTTGTAAAGCAGGTTTCACCCAAACATGTTGATATACCACGCTACGCCTTAACTAAAATTAATCAATTACTTGAAATGATGTTAAAATTAGGGATTTGAAAGACTCACTAGGACCCCTGAAAGAACTATGATTTGCATAATACCCTGTTGTCCCATATTTTAAAAGATGCAGTAGAAGGCCAGGAGGTAGGATGTCATATGTCTGCTTCCCCGTACTCTACTAATTGGTCATTTACAAGGAAGGGAGTATTTTGAGGATGGTGAGAATGGTCTTGGCAATGTGGTATAGACAAGCAGAGAGAATGAGACTTCTCCCAAGTAATTAGATTGTTATTGGAATAAGGAGAAAAATTTTGCTGGCTGGAAGATTCACCTCATGTTTTGAAAAGGGTCTTCTGAATTTCGGTAGTTTTTGTGTGAGCTGGGATTCTATGCACATTTCTACAACATCTCTAGTTTAAAAGTTTTGGTTAAATCATATTTTCACTAGAGATATCACAAAATTTGGTAGACGTGAATAATTTTTCTGTTGTAGGATACTTCTGAGATTTCATTGGAAAACTAAACGTACATTGCATCATTTCTTGCTTGAGGATGTTTGGAATTTCTTTGAAAGGAGTTAAAGTGCAGGAAAGTACACTATTCTTGACAAAGAAAGAAAGAAAAGCAGCTATTATTTGAAGTTTAGAAAAAATGAACTGAATGAAAGCTTAGTGTAACTATCCAGATTAGGAAAAAATTTTGTTGGATAGATTATACAATCTAGCTATTGGATAGATTAAACCAACTTTTTTTTCAGAAGCTGCCTTAGATCAGGTCAGACTGTTTTTCCCAATATTGACTTATTTGGCGCTGACTTCCCAAGGTTCTCAACTGAGTGCTCTATCCTGCTATTGGTGGTTAAAGTTATTCTTCTACCTGCAGAGTATCTATGCCTCCACTGAACTGTGGTCCTTTCGTTGTAAAAATTATCTTGTATTTCCAGCAGACCATTCATGTGGATGAAGATTTTTATTACAGTGTAAACTAAGCTCTTTTAATATGTTATTTGTGTGAACAGGTACCAACAAGCAGGCCATGTTACTGGTTGTACCTGTGAGATTATGCAGCTTTCTCCAGTGACATTAATATCTTTCCCCAGCAACTACAACTCTGGCCATGAAGGATTCTGGTCCCAGGGAGGCCTCTACATAGGTCTATGCATGTAGGCTTTCCATCTCCAGATGTCTATGCTAAAAGGATAGATGTTGGAGGAGAAAGGAGAAGGGGAAGTCACATGGTCTGAACAACTAGGCAGTGCTACATAATGCTATAAACACTAATTTAGGATGAAAAAAAATTAAAATAAGGTACTAACTGCTGATCCAAAGTGACTTGTGTTAGAATATAATATTGTTGCATCCTAAATACAATACAGATACGATTTTCCACCAATATTTAAGATAAGCATCAATTCCAATATGTACTTTAGTGGTGTTTTCTATTTTTTGAAAATATAATCTGCTTCTTATATAATATATGTGATTTAGTCTTTTGTCAAAATGCTTGAAGGAGATGGAACTTGGCATTTCCTACAACTGAGAAGTGTTTTACATTAAAATAACATTTACTGATGGTAAAGAAAGTTGAGCATTACTGTTGCAATTAGGGATTTGTGTCATAGATAGAACACTACAATTAAGAGTAGCATATGGTACTGTCATAAGGAAGAATATTAAAATAGAGAGGTTGTGAAGGAGAGCTGAGGGACGGAAGTAACCAACAAGAGTTATATTGAGTGCGCAATACAGTGCAAGTCTACTCAGTCAATGCCATTAAGTTCAGTGACAGTGTTTTCCGAAAGAGCAAATGGGACCCATCTTTCTTGCATGGTAGGGAAAGATGTGTGTATATGTTCATACACAGCAGTCTGAATGTGATCTCTATGAATTATATAGTATGGATAAAGGGCTGTGATTATCGAATCAGCATGAATTATCTCAAGTAATTGTAGTTGGCATGGGGCCAGAATTATGGAAAATACACCCATTGATTTCTGGTCATGATGATGGCTATCTTTTCTTTCTAGTGTCAGAAGTAGTATGCCTCTCAATATCATTTGCAGAGTGAAAGTATTGAAAGGATACTACTGTACTCATGTCCTTGTTGGTTTCACAAAGGCAATTGGCTGGCCACAAAGAGAACAGAATTTACTTTTGTTCTTTTGACTTTCTCCCCACAAAGTACTGGCTGTTGGTATGTATTCTTCTTTGACGGTTTCTCCTTTCTTCCATTTCTTTTACATGTCTCCTTTAAATCTAGGTCCATCTGAAAGTTCTGTGTGCATCCACTGTGGTTTCTTTAGATGCTTGTCTTCCTCATAGGAGCTGTTTGCAACTGTACCTTCGACATCTTACTTTTAAGAAACTCCCATGAATAATGACCTTTCTTTCTTTTAAATATTTCTCACCATGAGATATCACCTAGTATTTCCTGAACCTTAGTGTGTAATCACTATTCCTGAAGTTCAGAGTGTATGTCTAATTACATTTAGCTCCTTCTTCCCTCTGAATAACAAATCTTAAGAAGACATGGCTACTTCCATCCTATTGAGCAATTAATCTTTGTTGGTTAGGATCAAATGCAAAATAAGTGACTCCCTTATTGCCTCTTCCACCTTCTGTACAGTGAAACTGTTTGCAAGGCTAGTGGGGAATTTATTGGAACTTACTTTCCTGTCAGAATTTGACTTCCAGCTAATATTAGAGTGGCTGAAATCTTCCATTACTACAATATCTCTCCTTTTTGAATGTTTGGTCATTTATTCTAGGAGAGCACCATCCAGATATTCAGTCTGGGTTGTGGGCATATATTAGACCCCCCCCCACACACACACACCATGAAGACACTGTTGTTTTTCTTTTCTTTAATTTTTACTCAAATACTTTCAACCTGTTTCTCATGCTCTAACTTATCAGTCTTGTCACAGGTATACACATCCTTGACTATAATACTATTCTTCTTGTTTAGTCCTTATTTCCTATACTCTGGCTGTTGGTATAGAGACATCTAAGGTAGTGGGTCATTGTATCCACCTATTTTTTTTCCCTTTGCTGTTGGGCCCATGTACTATTGGCTCAATTCCCTCTGTATCATTCAGGCTATTGTCCCCAGTACTTGGTGTCTCTCTTTCCTCTGAGATAATGGCCCTTTTCTCACGGGGTGCAGAAATCGTGCTGCTACAATCCAGGCGGGTTTCCCCTTAATCCCCATTAACACGGACTGAAATTTTAGGAGCGTTCTCACAGCTCCATAGAGAAAAGGCTTAGGCAGCATCATTGCATTCACACAATATTACCATGGCCACTCCCATAGGTGTCCTTTCCCTGTCCTGTCTGGCAGTGATTGGCTGTGCTCAATTTTTAAAAGAAACACTCTGAGCGTCATCACGGACGTCAGTACGCACGCGTGTCCCCTTACATCCTCCAACGTACCCCCCCACCCTGTCCCGCACCTTTCTTTGGAGCTGCCGTGGAGACATTTTCCCCCCTCTGTCTTTCTGCTTGCTTTCTGCTGTTTTGTGTATGGAGCACAAGCTGCTGACGAATATTGCTGGGGTGCTAGCCCTGCTAATGATGGTCCTTTCAGCCTTGATAGCAGCACTGGAAAGCACTGGGGGCGGTCTTGTCGCTTCTGCTGGCCACGCCTAAATCCCTCCCTCTCTTGATCCCCTGCACGAATCAGTATGCATCGCCGCTTTTTCACAAAACGACGAGCACGGATTGGAGGAAAAAAACCACATTTCTTCTGGTTTTTAAAAAGTGCGCGCGAATGCTGGATGGTGGCTCCCCCGCGCGGATTGAGGTGAGAATCAAAAAAATTAAATGCGACCCGGTTCTCTCTAAGGTGAAAAAGGGCCCCGTTCGAGGTCGACCTGGGAAGATTTAATTACCCTGTGAGAAAAGGGCCATTGTCTCCTGGTCTAAAGCCCTTCAGATCAGGTTTGTGAGGTTCTTGGCAAATAGATTCTTGCCAACTGCTGTAAGGGGCAATATATCTCTTGTCAGAAGTCCTTATTTATGAATAAGCAGACTGTGGTCCAAGAAATCAAATATTTCTTAACAGCATCACCTGCAGAACCAGTTTGTTAATTTCTAGCATTCTTGTCTCTCTTCCTGGGCTGTCTCTTTCAATAAGAATGAGCAGTGAAGTAACAATCAGTGTCCTAAGGTCCTTTAACTTATTCCCAAGAGCCTCATAGTTGCTTGAGGTCAACATTTCGTAGTTTCTTTTCTTTCGTTGTGGATCAGAAGGAAAGAGTAATGGTTGGTGGGCTTAATGAGTCTTGTCATCTTCTCTGTTGTATCATGGATCTTTGCTCCTGGGAGATATCACACTTCTTGATACATCAGATCCACATACTACTGCCTCTCATCTTCTTAGCAAGGAATTATCTATTACAATCACATGTCTTTTCCTCTCCTGGGAAATGGCAGAAGCCTTCCATCCATAGAACCTTCCAGGGTCACCTCTGTGTTTACTGAGAACTGATGTCATTGTCACTGTTCTTGTGCCTCATAGTTCCTCTCTTTGGGAACTCTCCCCTTCCCCAGAGACATTCCCTGTATGTTGTCCTTCCATGAGAATCTGCTCTACTCTTTCCAAAAAAAGCTTCATCTTCTCAGTAGGTTGAAGCAACTCTGGCTGCTGCACCTTCTCTTCAAGTAGGGCAACTAGTTTGCAATTACTGCAGGTATAACCCTTCAGATTCTCTGCCTCAAAGTTCCCCACTTAGCGTCCCCAAATGTCTATTTCCCTCTTCCTGTTTGCTGGATTCCAGGGAATGTTGGAAGTGCTTTGATGTGTTCCTGCATAGCAGGGGGTTGGACCCAATGGCCCCTGTGGTCTCTTCCAACTCTATGATTCTGTGACTGAAGAAACAGCTGTATTCTGCGAGTCTGCCAGCTCTGCCTCAACCCAAGTCTCATCAGAAGACCTGCTGCCTTAGACTATGTGCTCAGGAAGCCCATCCAGCTTCCAAAGCCAAATAACCCAATCTTGACCCCAAAACGCAACTTCACCTCCTTCTCTCTTACTGAGTCTAGGCTTCAGAAACTGAAGAAGCAGCTATATGGAATTAAGGTCTGCCCCCAAGCAAGTCAATGACTCAGCAGAAGGCTATGGCTTGGGGAGAGCACACAGTCACAAAACAACTAAAAACACGCCTAAAGACCTCCAAACAGTGGAGCCAAACAATCAGCCCTGGACCCCAAAACACAAGCTTACCTAGGTCTTCTGTTTTAGAAAAGGCGGAGGAAGCTTCCTGAGGCTGCTTGTGATCCATCAAACCCATGATACCCATCCCTGTGATAGACAGACATGCACACGAAGAGATACTCACACACATTAGACTTAATTTAAAAAACCCAGCATACTGTAGTGATTAAAGTGCCGGACATGGAAGTCTAGGCATATGAAATTAATTGGGTGACCTTGGGCAAGTGACTCTGTTCCATCCTCTCCTACTTAACAGAGTTGTTAAGAAAAATTAGGGAAAAGCTGCCTTGAGCATATTAGAAGAAAATGGAATATAAATGTAAGTAATAATTAAATAACTAAACTTTCTGTAAGATCAGTTTGAGGTCTGCGAGCTTAGGCATTTTTATGCACTTATACTATCAGAAGCTAATGCTGCCTCTTTTTGTGTCTTCCTTACATTTGTTAATACTCGGTCAGTGCAATTTTTTCTCTGGAACTTGGACTTCCTCTTAAAACTTTGCACAGCCTTTTAATACTGGAAAAATTCTGAAAGATCAAAATATTTATAAGCATTAAGTGTTGATACAATAGTTTCTTAGCCTGTTGGAGATACAGGTAATAGTGGGAATCATATGTAATATCACTGAAATGTCTTGTAGCACCTTAATGACTAGCAAATATATTGTGTCATAAATCTTTTTGAGGACTAGAGTCTATTTTTTTAGATGCATAATCCACTTTTGTTAATCTTTATAGTGCCAGATACATTTTGTCCTGCTTTGTAGGAAACGTGTGTGTGTGTGTGTGTGTGTTTATATGTATAATGCTAGAAATTTAGTATGCACTGTGTTTCAAGCAGTTTTTTCTGTTTTTCAGCCAATCTGTCTACAGGAGATTAGCATCCAGAAAATTCTTTCAAATAGAAATGCTTAAAAATTTCTAATTACCGGTACATTCTAATACTGCATGCTATTAGTTTATGTATCTGCTCAGGAGCTTTCAGTTGATAGTGTGGGAAGTTGCATGTTGAATTGCTCTTCCATAAGTGAACATATAGGGGCACTGTAGCACTGTTTTTAAAATTTCCAGCAATTTCAGCTTAATCGGTATGTCCTCTAAAAGCTTGGCATCACTCTGAAAATACAGCAGGAATTGTGCCTATTCTGGTGAAATATCTCTTATCTCTATGAGATTGTATGTACCCCTTGTACATTTTAATTTTCCTTGGTTGTGCTTCAAAAATTTTATGTGCATGTAGTATAGGAAACTGATGCTATTTGTGTTAACATTAATTGAACTAAATCTACTTTCTTTCTTTTCCTGTTGCTTGACCTAAATTGGTTAGGTGTCAAGGGCAAATTTAATTCAAAAGCGCCTGGTGTTGTTAACAATGTTAGTAGTAAACCAGCAGTTGGACTCACATAACTTTACACATGTTGGACTGCAGTTTTCAGTGCTTCCTGCTATTTTGTGTTCTGTCTAAGACTGCTGGGTCTTGTAGTTCAACAATACCTGCTTCAAACACTACACTCCTCTGCTAGAAGTATATAATTACCATTCACTGTATATTTCCCAATAATGTTGCATGACTGATTAGTTTGAATACTTCATTTCAGAGTGCCAGAGTGCATGGAACATACAGGAATAGGTTTACGGTTTGCTTTGTGCAGGGGTTATTAGACATGAATATGATTCCTATACTGACCGGAAGAGTTTCTAAAAAACTTTGGATTGTGATGGGTCCAAATAATATATCAGGGTGGACAAAGTACAACCCTTCAAACATTTTTGCACTGTGGCCCCCATTCTTCAATATTGGCTGTGATGGCTGGGGCTCCTGGGCACTGTAGTCCAATCACATTTGGAAGGATGCTCACCAATATTATTTGTTATTGTTATGTACCATCAAGTCAAATTTGACTTATGGGAACCCTATGGGAACTTCCAGGAGCCCTGCTCATCAACCTGCTTAGGTCTTGCAAGCTCAGGGCTTCCTTGCTTGAACCAGTCCATCTGTAGTGTAGTCTCCATCTGTTTGTATTGCCTTCCACTTTACCAAGCTTTATTGGCTTTTCCAATGATTTATATTATCTCATGAAATGTATAAAATATGACAGAACTAATTTAGCCATCTTCAGTTTTAGTGAGTGTTCAGGTTTAATTTGCTCTTCAGATCATAGCTTGCCTTTTTTTGCAGTCCATGTAACCATATTCTCCAGAACCACATTTCAAGTGAGTTGATTTTGTTTCTGTGAGCCTTCTCCACAGTTCCATTTTCACAGGCACAGGTAGATGTTGGAAATACTGTGGCATTGATGATTCTGACTTTGGTATTTAATGAAATGCTATTGCACTTGAAGATCTTACCTAGTTCTCTCAAGGCTTCCTTTCCAAATATTAATCTTTTTGACTTCTTGACTAGAGTCTCCAGTTTGGTTAATGACTTAGCAAAGTAAAGGAAATGTTTAACTATTTTTATGTCTTTGTTTCCAGTTTAAAGTTAAGTAAATAATCTGTGATCATTATTTTTGTCTTTTCAATATTAAGCAGTAATTTTGCTTTTGTAGTTAGTGCCTTATAATCAGAGTCACAAAACCATAGAGTTGGAAGGGACCACAAGGGCCATCTTGTCCAACTTCCTGAAGCACAGGAATGTACAGCTGAAGCACTCCTGAAAGATGCCCATCCAACCTCTATTTAAAGACTTCCAAAGATGAGGATTCCACCACACTCTGAGGCAGTTTGTTCCACTGTTGAACAGCTTGTACAGTAAAAAGGTTCTTCTTAAAGTTTACGTGAAATGCCTTTTCTTGTAATTTGAATCCATTGATTTGTGTTCTAGTCTCTGTAGCAACTAAAAACAAGCTGGCTCCATCTTCTACATAGCATTCCTTCAGATAGTTAAAGATAGCTGTCATCTCACATCTCAGTATTCTCTTCTCAAAGCTAAATGTACCAGCTCCCTAAGTAGTTCCTCATAAGGCTTAGTTTCCATATCTTTGATCTTTTTTTTTTTTTTTACTCTTTTTTGGATACAGTGCAGCTTGTCAATATCCATCTTCAACTATGGTGCCCAGCACTGGACACAGAATGCCAGATGAGGTCTGAGCAAAGCAGATTAGAGTGGCACACATACTTCCCTCAGTTGGGACGCTGTACTCCTGTTGATGCAGCCAAAATTGCATTGACTTTTTTTTTTTTGGCAGTTGACTCATGTTTAGTTTGTGATCTGCAAAGACCTCCTAGACCCTTTTCACATGTACTGCTTTAAAGCCATGTGTCACCATCACATAGATGTAAT
This sequence comes from Ctenosaura bakeri, assembly GCA_948474755.1. Lineage (NCBI taxonomy): Eukaryota > Metazoa > Chordata > Lepidosauria > Squamata > Iguanidae > Ctenosaura > Ctenosaura bakeri. The sequence continues at coordinate 202,796 of CAOLHI010000119.1, read as the reverse complement.
ATCTTACATTTATCCCTGTTGAAATTCATTTTATTACTTTTGACTCAGTTCTCCAATCTAACATGGTCATTTTGAATTCTGATCCTGTCTTCTGGAGCATCCCACCCAATTTGATGTCATCTGCAAATTTGATAGGCATGACTTCTATTCCATCATCTAAGTCATTTATAAAAATATTAAATAAAACTGCATCCAGGGTAGAATCCTGAGGCACCCCACAAATCACTTTTTGTCAGGATGAAGAGCAGCCATTGTTGAAGATTTTCTCTGGATTCGGCCAGTCAACCAGTTACAAATCCACCTAACTGTAACACTGTCTAGCCCACTGTTCACCAGTTTGCTAGCAACAGTATCGTAGGGCATCTTGTCAGAAGCCTTACTGAACTCAAGATCTAGTACATCTATGGCCTTCCCCTGATCTATGAATCATGTGATAGTATTTTTTAAAGAAATAATGTGATTTGTTTTTGAGAAACCCATGTTGGCCTATGTAGTCACTGTGGTTCTCTATAACTGCACACAGACTGACTGTTTAATGATCTGTTCCAGAATCTTTCCTGGCATCAAAGTCAATCTGACCGGTCAGTAGTTGCTTGGGTCCTTTTTGCCTTTTCAGCTGTACTTGTTCCAAGCTTTTGATGTTGTTGGCAAATAAGTGTATAATCTGTGTATCTTAAATTGTTGATGTTCTTTCCTCTGTTTTTCATGTATTCTTTCTGCTGCTTTCCATATTATATGTTCTGCATATAAATTAGTCTGGATAATGTCTTTCTTCCTTGTTAATGGGAAATCATTCTGGTTTTCTATATTGTGTCCTGACAGTGGTCTCCTGTATCCAGCGCATAACTTAGGGATCAGGACTATTAGATGTTGTGACTGCCCCTTTTCTTTTAGAATGGACTAATTTCTCATGAGCTACACAATGAGAGGCTTTAAAGTGCAGGTTGATTTTCATATGAAATCCTTTGGTGCATTCCATTATCCAGTGTATGTTTGGATTATGATCCGTAATTCCTCTTTCTTCCTGATCCCAGCTTGGACAGTTGTAGCATTTCTCACTCCATATATGTAAAAGTCTTTCTTGGAAAACCTCGAGCGCCACTTTGTTTGCATAATAATCTGATGACTGTTACAATCCTTGATGTCCCTTTCTTATTGAACATGTACAGTACATCTTTGGATGGTTGTTATGTTTTCCTTATTTATTGGCTTTTTTGTTTGTTTGAATGGATTCCATTTCTATACCTTGCAACAGCTCTATTGTTATGCCTTCTGTTTCTGGTGTTTTATTTCTCTCAAGTGCTTTTCCACTTTGCTTTTTAAAATTGTTGGTTCATTTTCAGTTGGTTTTTCCCTAAAACAATCTGTCATTGTTTTGTTTCTTTTTATTTCTGTTTATATAGTTCCTCATGTACTTTTTATTTTGTCCTGTTCATACAGTTCATTCCCCTGTTGGTTATGTAACATCCCTGTTCTTGGTTCCTTTCATTTCTTAGATTTTGTGGAAGAGGCCTCTTATTCTATATTTTTGGTTGTTCCTTTCTAATTCTTTGCTTTGATTATTATAATTGTCTTTGTTCCTATGCACAGTTTGCTGAATAATTGTTTTCAGGATTCTGACCCTGGTTCTGTCATCTTTTACTTTGGCTTCTCATCTGCTCTTAACTGCTGGAAGAATTTCATCTGTTATTTAGTAAGACCTTTCTCTTTGGCTACAGATGGTGGTATTGTGTTTTTGTTTTTTGTTTTTGCATATATTTTTCCTGACAGAATCTCAGTCCAGTGTTCTTCTGGTTCCTGTTAGGCTTAGTACAGAAAAAAAAAATCTGTTCTTTACACAGCCTTTAAGTTCTACAGGTTCTATTTTGCCATGAAGATGAACTTACTGTACTTCTTCAGCTTTACTCAATTTTTTTATATTAGCAGCTCATGATCTGTGCCACAATCTAATCACGATCCTGTTTTGCAGAAAGGACAGAGCTTGTCCATCTTCTTCAATTATATAGTTTATTTGATTCCTGTATTGGCCATTTGTGACATCCATGTCTACAGTCATCTATTTGCCTGAAGAATGTGTTTATAATGAACAAAGTATTGATCGTGCAGAATTCAGTCAACTCAGCTCTCCTGCTTCAACTCTCTTCTGGAATACTTATGTAGAATCTTTCCATTTCTTCTTCATCTGTCTCTGTGATAGGAGCATAAACTTGGCAGCTGAGTGACGACAGAGCTGACAAGCATCCAGCCAGTTAGTTTCTGCCCTTCTTCTCCCTCCCTCCTTCCTTTCTCCCTGAGAGCAGTCTAGTCTACTATCTGAAACACTCAACCCCACCCCCCATTTTTGCCTTCTTCACCAGCAACAGAGGAGACCGAGGCAAAGGAGGGAGGCGGAAAAGACTAAAAAAAAAGGCGGGGTTGAATGCACTGCTGTCCTTTTTCACAGTTGGCCGAAATGCTGTGTTGAGGTTCTTCTTGGAGTGGGCCCAAATGAGAAAAGGGGCACTGCTGCAGTCCCTGGCAATACTCTGGAAGTTGGAGCAACAGAGCACTGCCACCAAAATAACCTTCCACTCTTTTCAGATGAAAGCATATGCACATATGAATGGAAATGAGGAGATGTACTTGGGGTGTTTTATAGAATTACATCAGCCCCCTTCATTGCCTTGACCTTCATTTTGCCTTTTTCCTTCCCTCCCTCCCTCCCTCCTTTGCCCGTCTTGGTCTCCTCTCCTCCTGGTAAACAAGGCAAAAAAGGGAGGAGTTTGAGCATTTCTAATAGGTTGGATGGCTAGTAAAGATCCGGGGGAGGGGAGAGAGAGAGAGAGAGAGATGGGCAACTGCTAGCTTGTTGGCTTGGCCTGTGTGATGCTGTTCAATCCACTCCAGCTTTAATCTTCCCTGCCCCTCTAACACCTCTCAAAGAAGTGTGCATTTACTTATTTCTCACTTGTCTTTCAATTAGAAGACCCTTGATGAGCAATTTTGAATAAATATTTGATGCACTTTGGATTTTTAAACCTTGAGTTAAATCTTTGGGGTCCATGGCAACATAAGAATCCCTGGTAATGAAAAGGTTAAGCACTACTTAGATAAATGATTCAGTGAAATTTCATTAATGTCTTGTTTGTTGTGTGCTGTATGCTTGTTTTTTTGAGTAAAGAAGTAAGATGAATATATTATATACAAACTATATGTACTTTCTAATCAATTTGCATAGTCAAGACATAGTCAAGAATTAGTCTCCATAATGCTATTATTTCACCATGAAAATAGTGCAGACTTTGCCTGTTTGCATCTGGTTGAGCAGTCTGAGACACTGGCCAGCCAGATGGATATGGGGAGCTCATAAGCAGTCTGTAATCACAATGACTGGCATGTGTAGAAGTGGGTAAGATTTCTGTGACTGGGATAGTTCTTCACCCCACCATCATTGATGGTATAAATTATGCAAATGTATGCAATGCTGGCCACACTTAGGATTCCAGTTTAATTAGTATAAAGTTCAAGGTGCCGCAGTACCAATTGTTTGGAACATTAGTCAACCAGAAAGATATGCACAACTCACTACTTGCAATCTTATATGGGTTTTGAAAATTCAGATTGAGGATTACTGCCAGTCACTAAATTATGTGAGGCTGATGTTTCTGCTGAACATTTTGCTATACAAAGAGCCTTTTAAGCTAAGGAAAAACATAGACTGTAGTTGTTGGTCAGTTCCTAGTGGAAGTGGAAAACCATAAATTAGAAATAGTGTGATCATTCTTATATGTTTTTCTCTTCCTAATCATCCTGGGGGGCATATTAATGAATAGAAAACTTTCATTAACAAGTTGCTGTCTTTTTGGAAACAGCCTGAACTTGCAAATGATCAGAATGGCACTTGGCATATCATTAGTAGTTGAGGAATAAGCTATAGAAAATGTGAAGAATTGGTTCATGGAGTTTAACAAAAGTACTTTAGAATTTAGGCTTTTCATTAGATGATTGTGCCCCTTCTTGAGCCCCCCCCCATTTCTCTCACTATCTGTACAGGCCCTTCTTTTCTTTTTTCAAACCTCCCCCACCTCTGTTCAATGGCTAATCTGCAAAGTTCATGCTGCAACTGCTTCTTTGAGTGGGAGCGTTGTTCTGCCCATTTCGTACCAGCTTTGTTACTGTGCAGTATTTTTCAGCTGTTTGCACTCATTATCATACAGCTGGTATTTAGAGGAGAGAGGGAAGCAGGCAGAAGCTGTACTGTCTGCAAGTATAAGAACTTCTTTTGCAAATGGGGTATTGGCAGATGGGACATGTGTTTTAAACGGGTTTTGCTGATAACAGTCTGCATTAAAAATCATTCTGAGAAAGTCTAAGGTCATCCCTATGAATTCAGAGCTTGAGAGGTATTCAGCTTTTGGAAACCCGTTTTAGAATATTAATTAACTAAGGACATGAAAGTGACAAATGCCCAGTTTGCATATCTATGAAGATATTCCTCCAGCCTCTATTTTATTTTTCCATTTAATAGCTTAATCTTCTACTATCCTCAAAATTTTGTTATCCCACTGACAGGCAGGGTATAAATATTTTTAGAATGACAGAGATAAATTTGGGAAGAAGCCATAGTGCAGTGGATGGTGCACATACCTTTGCTGTGTGTGTGCACATCATCTGTTGACTTATGGCGACTCCATGAATTTGATAGTGTTTTCTTAGGTAAGGAATACTCAGAAGTAGTTTACCATTGCTTTCCTCTGAAATATATGGTCTAGTATGCCTGGTATTCCTTGGTGATCCAGGGGCCTAAATCCCCAGCTTCAGCATTTCAACTAGAAGAGGCACTGCTAGACAGAGTAAATCATTTTGGACTTGAGATCTTGTTCCTGTCTTGACATGCATTTTGAGGACCTGTTTTTTTTTATTAAAAACAGATTTCACCTTAGTCCAGTTAATATAGTAATGTCTGCTTATTTATGTAAATTGCTTTTACAGTTGATTCTCCACATTCGTGTTTAGGGGTACGGACCCCCACAAATGTGGAAAAATTGCAAATGTCAAAATGTCTGTGTGTGTCTGTGGGAAGAAATCTGAGGCATGATAGGGACAGTGGGCATCCAGGGTCCAAACCAGCTCATGGAAAGGGGGTTGGTTGTCACGCTGGACCTTTGCTATTTCTTTCTTGCCCATCACCTTCCTTAACTGTGTGTGTAGCGAATTGGGAGAAGGTTTGTGGTGCTAAGAAATCAGGTTGAGATCCATCCTTAGCTGGCCAGGCAGCAGCTGGTGAAGGAGGGGAAGGACTAGGGGCAGGTTTTTAAAGAGCTGAGTGGCCTGGTTAGAATCACCAAGAGGAAAGGTTCCCCCAGGAAATAAGTGCTTAGGGGCAGCAGATGGAAAAATGCAAATAATCAAATCTGTGAAAGTGAAACCTGCAGATGTGGAGGGCTGGCTGTATTATCTATTCTAAACATTGATTTCTCTTAAAATAATTCTGTCACAGTTTGTCTCCCACCTTATGTTATTTGTTTAGCTTCATTTTGTACTTAAAAGCAATTTCTTTGTAGTCCTATTTGATTGTCCCCAAAAGGGTCACCTTCTGTGTTTTGTACCCACCCCAGAATAACCTAGAAACAGAAGCAAACTATTACTGTGCACATTTGCCATCACCAGTTGTCCTTTAGAAACATGACACCTAAATTCATAACAAACATGGTTGGATTAATAACTTGTATAATACTTTTCTGCATTAAGGCTAATACAGAGTTAGGCACAGTTAAACTTCCATATTAAGTATGATCTTTTCCCTGTGATATTGTGGTAGTTTTCTTTGACTGTGAATAATGGTTATGGTAGGTGGCGTGTAAAAAGGATTAAAAGAATGGCTCAGCAGTACAATTAGTTGTTGCTAAGTGGTTGGTTTGTCTCTGTATGTGTTTTGTTTCTTTTTCTTATTATGCATAGCTTAACTGAATCTACTTTTTGCAACTGATGGCTCTGACCGTAGAAGATTTCTGGCTCCTGCTCATAAGTAGTGGCCTTTGTAAGTCAGGGACAGGTGTTCCATCCATACTCAAACTAGTTAAGACTTCATGTTTGTCATCTGAATGGACAAAACTAGCCAAATTGGGTTATGATAGAAAGGTTTTTGACAACCATCTTGTTAGCTCATAGAGATTCCACAAAAAGATTATAAAAATTTATCTAGAGAGCATTTTATTGAAGGGATCAGGATTGTACCATCAATAACATTTGAATCTTCTTGTAGTCTGGATTTGACCAATGCTCAAAGACCAACACCGTACTGCTCTTGGTTCTATGTTGAGTTTGGAATATGTACCTTCACTTGTAAAATACCATTATATTTGTAGTTTTTGAAGGGAGCTTCAACTTTGTGTCCTCCAGTGATCCATGGATTTCCCATGTGGGACAGGCATTTGATTCTCAGGGCTCTTGCCATACCACCCTTCAAACCCATCAAGGACACATAGCTAAAATTCTTGTCATGAAAGATTTTATTTTTAGTTGCAGTTACAATTGCACATTGTCTTTCAAAATTGGGGAGTGCTATCCTTTCAAGAGGAATTCTGTATTTTTCATTAAACGTTCTGTAGTTTTCTGTCTGGTACATACCTTCATTCCAAAGGTCAACTGAAGTCTTTCACAGGTTCCAAGAAATTATTTTGTTTTCCTTTTGCCCAAATCCTAAGAATGACAGGGGAGAAAGTGACATTTCTTAGATGGTAAGAGGATTCTTAAGGTCCTAGAGTCTAATTTTCGCACCCCAAACAATCAGGCTTTCTTTTCACCCCTCACCTGTGGGAATAAAAGTATGCGCTAGTACCCTCTCCAGATGGATTTGTGTCTGTTACAAGACAGTCTCTTTTGGTGCCTCATCTAGAGCCTTAGCTCACTCTACTAGGAGTGAATATACATCTGTGTCCTTTAGCACTGCAGTGCTCTTGGTGGACATTGTCCATGGTGCTATGTGGTCTTCAGTATATCTTTCTTTGTCACACATTATTGATTACATGTTTAGGCTTCTGCAGAAACATCTTATGGCAGGCATACTGTGCAACAAGTAGCAGATGCTTAGACAGTCTTATTAGACCCACCCTGGGGGGAATTGCTATGGTTCTTCTCTGAACAGCAGGTTCTCCTCTAGAAAATGGAATATTCGTACTTAATATGAATGATACTTTTTTGCTGCAGATGGAGGCACTCTGTCTACTTAGACAGTTTTCCCATTTTCTGTTCTTGTTTCTTAGTGTTCCATTTATCTTGCTTGAGTTGTTAACTGTGTTGATGTTGAAATCAGCAACCCAAAAACTTGGTGAAATTCTCTTCTCGTGTGGCATAGAGATTGCATGGACCTAACTGATTGCAAGCGAGAGGAAATCAACCAGATCAGGGTGCCTTTGGTCTACAGCAGAAAATGAACCTGCATAGTAAGCACCAATGTTCTGTTTTCTTAAGCAAGGAATATTCAAAAGTGGTTTGCCAGTGCCTTCGTCTAAAATACTACTTAAAGAGTCTAGCATTCATTTGTTGTCTGCTGGACAATTGTTAGGATGTGAGAATCCCACACAAATGTGTAATACAGTTCAAAAATAAAATTTGTAGTGGAGAATACTAGAACACAACCTCTCCTTAAGACTTAAATGATCTATAAGGAGAAAGAAGGGAAGCTATCTTAAGTATTGAGGATGCTCCCTCTAAGGTTCCATGAAGACATAGTAGTCTTAGCTTGACTCCAGGGAATATAAAGCACTGTGTTTAAAATCATAGTATTCAAACTCCTTTTTTTCACTGTAGAGCATAGTTCCTTCAGGTTCTAAGAAGCACAAAGAATGTGGAGAAGCCCAGTATTGTGTCTGTGTATCCAAAAGCAGGAGGGCCATTGTGTAGTTTGGTTACAGTGTAGTTGAACAGTTACCCTGAAATGAATGAAACATTGAAAGGGTTTTCTATGATTTTCCTATTGCCTGCCAAAACACATGCAGACGTTCTCATTGAAGTAATAAGAGTTGCTAGGAAAGTTAAATTCTTCCATTATATTTCTCCATCCTATTTTTGAACTACATCCCAGATGGAATATTCGCTAGTATTCTTGACCTCTTTTACTTTGACCCTCTGATGAATCTTTATGGATTTATCTTGCTTGGAAATAAAGTATACAGTAGACCCTCTGTATCTCCAGAGGTTCTGTTCCAGGACCACCACCACCCCAGGAATGGCAAAACCCACACGTGTCTGAGTCCCATATTATTAAACAGTGGCAATGTGCACATGGATGCTTTAGAGCATCTCCATTCACATTGCTACTATTTTTGGTATAGGATACAACTCTCTGCGATCTCTGGAATCTGCAGATCTGGAAGTCTCATATATGGAGAGTCCACTGTATTTTGTAGTCTTCTGCTATAGTGATTTTGCTCAAAGATTCTTAGTCTGTTTCAGATAAGAGGTTTTGAAACACTGTATGTATCCTTTATCAAGATTTGAAACTACTGAGTAAATTAAAAAGTAAGCAAATATAATAAGAGCCCTAGAGGAGTGATCTTCTGAATCATAGGCCAGAGAAAATTCCTTCAGAACATGAATTTAGGTAATAGGCTTTTGGATAGAAGCTGAAATTATAAAGTTGACCAAATTCATGACATCAGAATAGTCTGTCAGTATCATATTAAACCACCGGAGAACTTTAAGCCTTCCATCTGAAGTGCTTAATATTTCGATTTAGTGTCATCATGCATTTGGCCATTCAGTCTCACAATTGGTACAGAAGTGAAATTGAACTCAAGAGAAGGCTTTGTAAAAAAAAAATTTGTTGCACATAATTCTGATTGCATGGCGAATAGAATGGTAAACTAAAAAGCAACTCAGATGTGCTATAACCTTTAATTTGTTTTGTTGTTTTTCTGGATAGAAAAAGAAAGAAAGAAAAAGGCTTGTTTAGTATTCTGACTTGCTGTTTATGAAATGAAACATCAGTTTCAGAGCTGTCATTAGACAGCCAGTTAAAGGTTGGTAAAGGGATTTAACAACAAAAGCTATGAAAACCAACTTGATGGCATTCATATTTTTAGTGTCCACTGACCAATGTTGTAGGAAGAAAAGTGGTGGGATAGTTTTTTTGTAAAGTGCTTTTATGTCATTACCCTTTTTCTTCCTGAACATAAGCCATCCTTAACTTTTGTAAACATACTCTGACAAAGAGAGAGCTCAAGTACAAAAGTTCATTACTTTTGTATGTATGTGGTGAACTGAAACACACATAATAATAGACAGTCTTAACCATGTGAAAATATTTGTGCAACTGGCTTTGAACCTCAGGATCTCTGAGTATGGAACAGTTTGGACAAATGTACTTTTTTGAAGTTCCAATTATAACTTCTGTGCTTAGAAAATTATACAGCAGACACTGAATGTGAGTGGGTTAGGAGAACTTGAAAGAACTTGATGTGACCTCCAGTGTTCTACAGATTCTGCTCTGATGTATGCTGATCTCCAGGAGATTCTAGTTTGGATAATTTTTTTTAAAAAACCTTCAGAATAGGTTGCTTTATCATTTTTATAGGAAAAATGTTGTCATGGCAATAAATCAAGACACTTCTTAACACACATTCAAAAGAATACAATTGTCTCCTTCATTTTCTATTGTTTGTATGCACTTTCTGAAGAAAAATGGAGCAACTGTAGTTGGAATATATTGTAGGCACATCACATGGAGATGCTCAGAGCTGAAATGTAGAGTAAGACTAAGGAAATCTTTAGTTCAGTTCTGTCTTAATCTCTCACTTTAAATATCTAAGAAACCAATAACTATATTTTTATAATGTAATAACAGAACATTAAATTATCTTATAATTAGTGTTAAATTCCAGTCTTGATTTGAATTTTTAATACATCGATGCATGTTTAGTGGTGCAGTTTAGTAATATGAGAAAAGAAGCCATATTTTTTTATAAAACTCTGAAGAGAAACACATTAGATACAAATTTCCTACCAGAAATCTATATCATTCTTGATTTATTTATTTGTTTGTTTATTATTGATTCACATTTAATTTTTTTTAAGTTACAAAAAAAAATAGTAATACCTGTATAGGAAAAATGTTTCTTAAATTATCAGCACTTTTTGAAAACAAACCTCTTAAGGCAGTTGTTTCTTCACAAATCAGTTGTTTAGATTTTCCCCCCTGCCCCCATGGACTACTTTAAAAACAAACAAAGTTAGTATGACGTGTTTTTCTCGACAAGGTGATTTTTCTAAAATATATGAACTATTGGCAAGCGAAAATACTATTATTTTTTCTTGAGATTTTAATTCATATTATTGTAAGGGAAAAATGACTATGGATACTGGATTTTATCTAAAAATGTTTAATGAATGCTGTGTTTAGAATTATGAAAAGACTTAAGGATTTAAGGGGAAAATCTTTTTTTTTTATCTATGTTGATTAAGATATGGAAATATGAAGTGTATGAGGATCTATAAGAATGTGGTAATAGTGAGAAAGGAAGTTACGCCCTATACATTAAATTTAAGATTTTGTATTTGACATGTAATCCTTTATTTCCTTTGTAGATGGTGTATGTAGTTCATAGTAGTTATTAACCTGATTAGGAATGAAGTTATATTGCTCTTAATTGATTCTTTAGCTTAATTGTTAACATTAAACATTAATAACTAACGATATGTATTAGATTACCTTTAAAAGTGTTTCTGTTGCTCTATTAAAAGTTGTATGCTCCAGGGGTGGGAACCTCCTTTTTATTTTGTGTTAGATACTATTGTTTAGTTTAATGATTTAGTTCAGTTATTGTCTTTTCTATTGTTTTATTTTGTGTATGTATAATTTGTTTTTTTTTCTTTTCTGATTAGCTATTTTGTAGACATGTATCTTATGTTGTATGTTATTTTATTCTAATAAAAATTACTAAAATAACAAAAATACTCAAAACAAAACTATGTTTGTGGTTAAGACTGTGAGGAAGCATCCACTTCTGTCTTTTAAACTAATCAAAGTTTCCAGTTATGTTGAGACTCAAAGGAATTGTAGTTAGTTTAAACTATGGTTATTTTTTTAAAACAAGGTTTGTGGTTGTGGGTTGTTGGAAGTAACCAAGTTCTGACATAATGGAAAACTCTGGTTACTCTGGACACATCTATATCTTCTTTTAATCTTGGGGCTATGCATCAAGTCTCATTTATGTAAAGCTAAACTGTACATGTAATACTTTACTGCATTTAAACATTACTTCTACAAAGGTCTGTTATGTTTTATGTTATCTTCTGTTGTAGGTGTTTCTCAGATCTTTACTTGGGTTAAGGCATCTTGACCGCTGAGCTTAGGCAGTAATTGCATTTACACATGAACAGTAAGCCAAGATTCTGTGGGGCAAGACTGCAGAATTGTGGCTTCATATTCTTCTGAACACTTGAGTACATCTTAAAACTGCTTTGTGAATATGCTGCCTTAATTTACCGGGAATTTGAGAAATATGTATATATCAGAATATTTGATCAAGGGCAGTAAGTAGCTTAACTTTTTGTGGAGCAAGCATTGTGGAGAGCGTCATCATGTTGGATCATGTTGGGAATTTAAACATACGCCTTTGCATACAGAGCCAGCACTGTGGTAATTCTCATGTATTTTGCAGGTCTCTTACTTACATTGAAAAAGGTAGTCCACAGCTTAATTTTACTGTTCTCATACATTCACCTGTATCCAGTCCAACCAAAGGAGCTAGCTCAAAGCTTTTCACCAGAAGGGTTGCTAATCTTTGCAAAGAAAACCTGAAGGTGATCACTGGACATGCTTTATTATTGTGCACTTTAAACAAATGATACATTTTTAGCTGCGTTTATATGTAAGATTCCATTTTATATTACATTTAATTATAGTTTAAATAAGTTAAAATTGCCTTTTATGGTCCTTCAGTTAAAGAATTTTGTATAGGATTGTATAGGCTATAGTATATGGCTCATAGAATATGCTGTAGAGTTGTATTTTTGTTCTTACTCCAAAGACTATTCTGCAAAGGTGGTGTAGTGTAAAATGCATTTGCAGAAATGTCTCATGCACAAGAAAAGTAGTGAATAAATGAGACAAGAGACTATTCCAGAAAGGGACTGTATTCAAAAATCTGAAAAATCTGGGGGAAAAACGGAAATAGATAGCAAGCTCTTTACATAAGAGAAGGTCAACCTATAGTAGTTTCCTTAGCACTGTAAGCCTCAGCTAAAGCTTTGAGTGTATGTGAAATCAGTTTGGGATGTAGTTCCTATACATTGCTTTAGCTCTCTTGAGTTGTTAGTGGATTCCAGTTCATTAAGCAGTTCCTCTTTATTCACCATCATTCAAGAAGTTTAACAGTGTTTTGCACCACAGTGGCCAGGGGAGGGGAGAGACTTGACCTGGCTTGGAGAAGATGCTCATAGTCTGGTTTTAATAGCTCACATGATCTTAATAGCCTTTTCCCAAACATTCCTTTTGAACTTGATTTTGCAAAATGTCTATAAGTGTTATGGAAAGTCGCTCTGAGAAAAGCTTTTGAACTTAGGGTTCTAGCATGATGCATGCTGAACTGATTTCTGCATCTTCAAGCGTAAGCTCAATGTCCCAATTTCCATGATGTGGGACAATTTTGATATTTGTATTATATTAAAATATGTGTTCCCAAAAGTGCCAGCTTACATACTTGTGAATTGATTGTCTGCATCATTGTTGTTCCATTCCTTCAAAGTGTCCAAGGCAGCATACATCACTCACTTTGACTCTTGGGATAGACAAATCAAAACAAGGCAGACAGGAGACTGTCTTAAAAGTAGTGAAATAGTTGCTGGTTTGTGCTTCCCCTTAGACCCTAGTAGGATTACATTTGTAGTCTGAAAGTAATCCTAGATTCGTAACAGTTTAGGATCTCAAGGAACACATGACTCGCCTTCATTGATCTTGAAGTTGTCTCAACACCAGCACTAAGCAGAACTGGTTGATAAAAGTTTATAAGATTTGGGCTGACAGTATCACAGAATGTTTCTTACTCTTCCTGCTTTCTGGTAATTTTCCTAGTGAAAAACACTGTTGTTCCTTGGTGAAAACAGTTCTTCGCTTAGTTAGCCAGATTCCACATAGGACTTAAAATAGCAATACATGTGCTTTGCTGTGAGTGTTCTTGACCCTTATTTGATGGTGCCTGGAACAATTCCAGCTAGTATTGATCTGCACACATTCTTCATCCCCTAGCATACACACACACACACACACACACATCTAATGGCCCTTTACATTGCAAATTCCAAAATAGAGTAGAATATTGTTATACTGCTCTTATGTATAAACATTTCTCTTTCTAGAATTTCTTGTTCTTTTTCCTTAAGTTGAAAAATCACTGTAGTGTTCTCATAATTATGCAAGGGAAGGAGAGCAGCAAACAGCTGGACTAGAGTACCCATTTCAGCATAAAATAAGTATATTCAGCTTCTTTCAAGAAAAAAAAACTATTTGTTTTCAATAGAGCAGGATCTTTTGCAGTTCAGTAGAGCTAGCTTGTTTTTTGTTTAGTCATGAAAATTTAGCCAGGTTTCAGAAATGACATTTTTTCCCAGAGTACAATATATTTGTAATTGGTTTACAATACCACAGTTTTTCAGGGCAAAGAAAAATCTTGGTTGTTGGTGAGCTTTTTCTTTTCTTTTCTTTTCTTCTTTTAATTCTTTGCTTTGCATTGGCAGCACAGAGTACAGTACTGAAGGAGCCTAAAATGCAAACTGCTTCATTGAGTTTCAGTACTGTGTGTTTTAACTGATGATACTCCCAACTGTTGTTTGATTGGACTATCTTTGATCTTATATAAACATCAAATACTATTGCAAGCATGGGAATAGAACTTAGAGTATATTTTTTGTGTAAACACTTCCCCTAGTGGTCACTTTCTGCTAATATGGGGGTTATCAGTATTCTTCCCATGTAGGAATTAAGACTGGTCATGCCACAATGTCAATGATAATTAAACTTTACAAATAATTTAATATAATTCTGTTTCAGCTGATACTAATAGTCATCTTGTGATGTAAAGTCCAATGCACTATACTAGGTGTGCAAGGCCAGTGCATAGGAATGCAACATGCTCAGAGAATCTTGAAATGTGAGTTATGCCTATTGGATGCAAATCACAAGCAAACCTCAGAGATATAATGGCATATAGGAAGACATATCAATCAAGGAAGGAAGGTACAGCTCCCCGAGAAAGACAACATGTGCTTTTCGTTTCCCACTGTGCAATCAGGAAAAAAAAATATTGGGGTAGGAATAGTCTCTTCTTCAACCGTAAGGGCAGAGTTGTTCAACATAGGCTAAATACATGCTGTGCAGTAAAGGAGGTCAGTTTGTGACTGTTGACACACACACAAGCTTCCACTTGCATTAGAAATAAGGAGGAATAACTTCTCTTATTGGTGAATGGGAACGTTGATGCTTAGCATTGTGTATGGCTCTTTCTTACCATATCTTTCTAGCCGATCTGTTGTTGTGAATTGTTGCAAATGCTGCAGCAAACTGAGCTGTATCTTCACACAAGACTTTCTCAGTACCAAACTGGAATACCCAGAAGACCACAGTAACCTCATCTTTCATTTTGGTTAGTGTTGTTGCTCTGGCTATGTGGGTGATGTGACCTTGTGAAGCAAGAGACCTGGAACATATTCCTTTTGCCAGTTCCCTCTTATTTCTTCTAACCTATCTCTTGGGATCTGGACTTCTAAAATGTAATTTTTGTAGTGGTTGCTTATTCATGTCTGAGTCTTCCCTCTTGTTATATGCTGTTCTTTTCCACTGAGCTACCAAGCGTCTCACAATTTTCCTTTGTAGAATTTCCTTCACACAACACCAGTACAAAAAGGGGTGAGATTTGTGTGCTTATGTGAACAAGAGAAACATAGAAATCCCTTAAAGGTTTTCAGTGTGTTGTTGTTCATTGCTGTCAAATCAGTTTTGACTTTGGCAGCCTTGCTGAGGTCTTGCACATTCCAGGCTGTGACTTCCTTCACTGAGTCTATGAACCTGTTATGTGGTTTTCCTCTTCTCCTACTGCATTCCACCTTACCAAGTATTAGCATATTTTCTAGTGAGTTATATTGTCACTTGATCCACCCAAAGTACAATAGCAACACTTTAGTCATTTTGACTTCTAGGGAGAGTTCGGGCTTGATTTACTCTCTGGTCCAGTTGTTTATTGTCTGTTCTACAATCTATTGTTGGTCTTGTTTTAGCAGAGAGAAAGGAACTTTTCTCTTTTCTGCTTCCAGTTTTATATTGGCCATAAGTTAATATCCTTGTGTACAGTCATCACTTTGGTTGTCTGAAGAATGCATTTGCAATGAAAAACTGTTAGCGTCTGAAAAATCAGCAAGTCAGTCCCCCTGCTTCATTTCTAACAATGTTTGGTTCTGCTCTGTTTCCTCGTTTTGCGTTAGTTGCCCATGATTATAGCATGTCCTGTTTTGCTGTGTGGTCAATTTTCCTGGACAGAAATTGTCTTTTTCTTTGTCTTATGCCCCTGTAGTTGGACTATAAATGTGTATTATGATTATTTTGGTCTGTTTCCCCTGAATTGCTGCTGATATTATCACACTTTGCATTATATCCCCTGATTGCTTTTGCTGCATATCTCTTTGCTTATTAAGGCAGCCCATTTCTTCTTTGATTGTCATTCCAGAGTAAAACATTGTGGATATCTAACTGAGAATGTCCAATTTCTGTCCACTTTAGCTCATTTACTGTAACTATTGCAATGTTTATATGTTACTTTATTATTTTACAGTGTTTAGCTTCCCCTGATCCATGCTTCTCATTTTCCATTATCTTATTGTATACATTGTGTAGCTTCAGACTTTCCTTTTATATCTGAACATGTCACAACTTAAACAGCCTTTCAGGCTATATCCATTTATTAAACACAGTACTACTAGTAGTTGTCCTTGGCTTTTTCCAATAGCTGGTTGACCACCTTCCTACTAGGATTATTATCTCCTTGCACTATCTGTTGTTTCATTTTGGATTGTCTCATCATACTGCTTTCATGGTAAAGACATTCAGAAATAGGAGCCCTGGTGACGCAGTGGTTAAATGCCAGTACTGCAAGCCACAAGGTTGTGAGTTTGATCCTGCCCGGTTCCAAGGTTGACTCAGCCTTCCATCCTTTCGCAGGTCGGTAAAATGAATACCCAGCTTGTTGGGGGCATGTATAGAAATGTTTCGAAATACATGCTATTTGTAAGTTGTTCGCTGCCTCGATCCATATGGAGAGGCGGGATACAAATAAATAATTTAAAAAAATATACTCCACCTTCTAATGCACAGTAATAACAAGAACTAGCTAGATTGTGTTTGTTGCTTTCTCTGAGAGGTCATTTGCCAGAGTCACCCCCCTCCCCCACTACTGTTGCTGCCCAGCAAATGTTTAGCACATTAGGTCTGGCTCCTCATCCGAAAGCTTCTCTGACAGCAGGGGGCTGGACTGGATGGCTCTTGCAGCTCCTACCAGCTTTGATTCTGTGATGTGAGAGACACTGCCCGTAGCAGTGCTACCATCAGCATGCCCTGGAGAAGCACACTGTCCCAACACCACAGAATGATAATGCCATGTTGGGTTGTATCATGCCTCCTACAAACTGGAATTTTGAATGTTTGTGCCTTTAAGAAACTGAAATGTCGACTTGGCTGATTATGATTGGAATGACAGCCTTTCTCTGCCTTAATCTTAAGGTTTCCTTGGATATTTGTTTTTTCTGTGTGTTACTACATGATGTCCTTTTTGCAAGGAAAGCCTAAGTACAGGTGATTGCAGGTGTCAACAGTTAGCTGGCATTAGTTTTCCTTGTACCTGTAGGTGGCACAGGGTTCCTTGCTATCAGTATCACTGTCTGTTGCTCAGTGTTTCCTGGGCTTAGCTTACATAGGAAGTCAGCAAGAGCAACATGATTGGTAATAATAGACTTCTTAGAAAATGTAGAAGTCACACTTGTTCTTGAGGTGTTGCTTTTTTCTGTAGTTGTTTATTGAGCTTTGAATGGTACTGTTGGGAAGAGTATAGGATCCCAGTTCACGTATCTACAGCATTATCTGGGCTGTAAAATGAATTTTCCAGCCTGGATTATTCTGTCCTTGTTTTCATAATGTTGTCTTTGTAAGAAGTTGAGCTAGCATAAGCTATGAATATTATTTCTTAAAATAATAGTATGATTTTACTTACATATTAGGACAAACTAAATGGGAAAGGCAAAGAAACAAAACTAAACAAGCTTTTTCAAGTTAATGTTATCCTCTTAATAGTTCTGAACACTGCACAAGAAATTCACATGCTTGTAACTCTTCATATTTGTACTTTCCATGGCTAAATAAAACTGATTCAATCATATACAGTTTTATACTCCTGGAAGCAAAAATTGATTGATTGGTTGTTTCTGTGAATTACAACCTTTTCATATGTTCATGTTTTACATTGTTGATAGGCGTAGACATTTAAAACAGTATTTTAAAAACAGTGTTTTAATTGCAGTAGATCTGTGTGCTACTAGTTTAGCAGCTAAGGAACAAATATTTTCTGTTTTTGAATATGTCCAATACCTGAAAATATTTGTTCCGTAGTTGCTAACCAGCAACACACAGATACACTGCAGTTAAAATATTATTTTAATGTTTTGTTTCTAAGCAGTGGTATAGCATACAGTCTGTCTTCTTTAAGTATTTAAATATGATTGTATTAAAAATGCTTGTCATAAAAATTCTGAAACAGTTTACTGTGTCTTCTTTTGGTTTATTTCCTGATTGGGAGGATTTCCTGATTTGGAGGATACTTGCCATCTTAAGACTGTTAAATGTAACTATTGTGATGATAGAAGACGACTGAGGAAATTAATGTATGTATTAATGTTAACTAGTTTGATCTTGGTTGGACTATTTGTTATCTTGACCATAGCTCTCCTTGAAACAGTTTCTCTTGGTGTATCTCCAAATTTATGACATCTGTATCTCCCCAAAAAAGTATCTGAAGTCTTTACCATTTCTTTCCATCTGCTCTTGAGACAGTGCCTCAGCGTTTAACCGCTACAGTGCTAGACAGTACCCATGAGATCTTGCTATCCAGACCTCATGGATAGCGAGACAGCATGTTATGAATGGTATGGAGATGATTTAGCATGGAGGCTATTTTTAGGCAGTACTGATACTATAAAAGGTGATCTATAGGCATACCATGTTGGAAACTTCTAGACTTCACCTAGTAAATACCATGCTTCTTTGTTCAGAATGTCATTAAAGCACTAAAAGTTGCAGCCTTCATTATATAATTCTAATATTAAGCATTAAAAGATAATTAAGTGATACTGTGAAGTAAAAGTCATCCTGTTTTTCTTCCGATTCAGGATGGGGGATAGATTTCTAGATACATAATGGATGAGATGCCACAGTTTTCTTAGTATATTTATTACAGGTATGTGTTGACATTGCAGTTGAATTGGCATAGTTCAGCAGGTAGGAGAGTGAGCTTTGAAGCAGAATGTCTATCATTTGAATCTCATTTCTGCCATGACATATTAGGTACCCTTAATGACATCCCCCTCTACCTCAGCCCCCCCACCTTGCCATTTGAGGAAGAGATAGGACTGTTTGCAGGATGCTTCTGTTCTGAGTGTCAGCCAGCCATGGCTTCTTCCAGGATATATTCCCTCCCAGGTTTCAAGTTTTCCTCCCTCCTCCACCAATCAGCTCACATACTATACCAGAATATGTTTTATTCTCATTCACCTGTTTTGAGGAGGGGCATCCTACTGAATGTTATTAGCTTTGAAAGATCTTGTAGCTTCCTCAGGTTTGCTACTGAATCCTTCTTGTGTGTGGAAGGTGGCATTTTTATTCTGTAAATTTCCATAATCAGAGAATGAATTTGATGTTCTGAAATAGGGCAATAACATCAATTCTTATAGCTGTTATCATAAGGACTTGAACTATGCAATGCACGTGGAAGTCAAACTTCTATACAGATGTTGAGTATAACTGTTTAAAAAAAATACTTTAACTTGAACTAATAAAACTTTCAGATATAAAGTCTCAAAATAGAACATGGCACTTGTTACCTTATAGCTTACCTTATATCTTGTGTGTAGCAAAGGATAGGTTATTCCTGTGTTCTTTCTTGTCATCCGGAATATTCTCAGAAATATGATGAACGTTTAATACATAAAAAGTAAATTTCCCTGGTACCTATAGTATATTCCACCATTTTTTATAATTATACTGTTGTATGTGGGTATTCCTCTTTCACAGAGTTCTTTCAGAACCTGAATTATTGTTTTTTCAAGTGAATATTTGAATGTCGTTACTTGTATTTGTAAAAATGTAAAATACAAGTATTAAAGAGAGGCATTAAAATGAAGTAATTGGGTTCCTTTGATTTCTGTTAAGACACAATAACTTTGGGACGTTGTGAATTTTTGTTTGCTGTATCATCTACTCCTCTTGTATCTCTGTCCCTCTTTTATCCCTATACCTTTGCAGTGTCCCATACCCAAAATTCACACAGTTTTCCTTCTCTTTCATCCAGTTGTCCCCCTTTCTCCATGTACTTCCTTTGCCTTTCTTTATCTTGCCCCTGCTACTTCCTTCTGCCGATATGGTGGTATGTTCTTCCTTCTCTCTCTCAAATTCTTCATTAGTCTAAGGAAGGTGGTCAGTGGCTGTGCTTTGAAACTATATTTGAGGAACATCAGCCATTTGCAGCTAACTTAATTTGCCGGTGTTAAAATGGCAGAATTTGGATTGATTAATGTGTTATTGCCTTTCTCCTTGGTGCATGGTGATTTTGCTTATTGTGTATGCCTTTTGAGTTTTACAGAGTATTGTAACAGGCATTTGCACTTAATGGTGATGATCCCTGATTTACCTCCTCTGTTAACTTACATACAGTAATGTGATACAGCGGTTAGATTAGGACTGGGAGACAGAGGTTTGATTCTTTTTCACTGGTAAAACTTATTGGGTAACATTAGGCCAGTTGCTCCCAGCCTTAATTTGCCTTACTGGGTTACTTTGAGACTAAAATGAGACATAAATTGTCTTGAACTCTCTGTAAGAAAAAAGATACAGATTTAATAGATTCATATACTTACCAGCTGAAGATTACACCATATAGCTCATGGACTCCTGTCTGTGAATACCTTCTATCATATTAAATCTGGCATTCTTTAAAGCACAACAATATTGCTTTTATTGAAATAGACTAACTATTCTACCCTGCTGGAATATTTTCTTTGTCATTTCCAGAGGTAAGAACCCGTTGAGACTAGAAAGTATAATATTTTTGATTATTTAATATTCTCCTTGGCCAAGTGATATATTTTATTGATCATACAGCTAGGATTTATATATTCACCCAAATATGTGATTTGTGATAGCTGAAGTAGTCATATAGTAGAGTGAGTTTTCAGTTTTGTAAAGCTTTAGAATTTACCCCTATGCTTTTATGTATTCATTGCTTTATCAGCGGTACGGTAGCATTCTTCGTTTATCTTAAAACCTGATAGTATAAGTGACAAGTTACTTTCTTTATCTGATTGTTCTTTTACCATAGATATTAAATATAGTGATTTAAATCCTGTATTTGCTACCTTTGGCTTCATACAAAATTAATTGGAATGAGCTTTGGTGGGAATTATGTAGCCTTCTAGATGTTGTTAAATTGCAATTCTGGGTAGTCCTAGCCCTATAGCCATTGGTGAGAAATACTGGGAATTGTGATTCAGCTACATCTGGAGGGCCACACAAGTCCCACCCCTGCAATAAAAGAAGGGTAACAGGATGAACCAGCTGTTCATCGGCCCAAATCTGACCCCCTTTGTAAAGACTGAAGCTTTTAGATAAGGTTTCTCTAACAAAAAGCATGCAATTAAAAGTGATGTTGCCAAATATAATTATTTATGCTATATTATACTGAACTGAATAAAATTTGGAATTTTGACTGGAAAAAAATGCATGCAATAGCAAATCAGTTATTAGTAAATGGGATACAACTACTTCAGTAGTATGACCTCAGGCCCCATGTCAGGAGTACTTGTGTGAGTGTGAACTTTAGAACAGCATGCTTTTTTTTCTTCTTTATTTAAAAGACACTCTTTTTTTGTATGCTTTTTCACTTTTTTTCTTTATGATATGTTTTTGTATAAGTTTGTCTGTTCCCCGGTTTTTATTACAATATATTAAATAAAAAATATTAAAATTTTAATTAAAAAAAAAAAGAACACCTCCAGTCAAATGTTTCATGTATTAATGGGAGGCAGCAAAGAAGCTAAAATTAACATTTCTGTTTTTTCCGGTGTTCCATTTTTAAAAACTAAAACAGTAGATGAGACGACAACTTTAAACAGATGTTAGCCTTCATTTTTAAAGGAAGATGTATGCCACCTGCATTTTTAAGTGCTGTCAACAGTCATATAAATTTGGTACCTCTGTGTTCTTTTCTTCTCATAAAGAAACCAGCTGAATTTCACTGTAGTTCTTTTATAGGATAGGTTGTACGCTCTACATTTCTCCATCTGGTCAATATCAGGGGCAGCAATTACTTTACCACAGGATACAGATTATGATGAGATAGTGAAAACAGACTCAAAGTTAGAACATGTTTCTTAGTTACCCTATTGATTCTTAGATCCTGTGCTTTCCTCAGAAAGAATTGGTGCTACTGACAGTGATAAAATCTAAGATTGTAGGAACCTAGTTACATTTTAGCTTGGTTCAGAAAACAGAAAGCTTAGTAGGTTAGTTTTTATAATTTACTGAGAATCTCTGCTGTTGATGTTTAATAAGGTGTTTGCAGTGCCTAACTAGAAAGAACTATATAAACATAAATCATCTGCAGTTGCTCAGGCGGCAGCTTGGGGGAGCTTATTGTCTTCTCTTAACGGCTCACAGAAAACTCTTGCTTGACTCCCTCCTCCCTTGATTTCTATTCCTGTTTGATTTACTCTTTTGTGATAAGAGGAGTTGTGTGTTTTTAAAATGTTTTGGGCAGGTAATTTGAAGTAGGTACCTCAGTTTCCTCTGTAAAATGGGGATAAAATTTCCTCTCTGTATCCATGAGAGAAAAGTTAGTTTCATTAATGGCTTTTGAAGCTCTCCCTCCTCCTCTTCTCTTTTCTCTTCCTGCCCCATATCTATGTATGTCAGAGGTGACAAAACTGGACTGGAGCATTCTTCTGCATTGGTTTTGGTGGTTAGGCTGCTAGGAGCTTCAGGCTAACAACATATGGAGGGTTGCATTTTGCCCATCTTAGATAAATAGGTAGATATGTTGATTATTCTTCCTTTAAATATGTCACATATTTGCAATTTATCATAGAAAAGAAAGACAGAGGAACTTGTTTATTAGCATTTCTGTTACCAACCTGAAAAAATTCTGATAGCCAGAGGGAGGGGTGGAAGTGGGAACAGAACTGGACATTACCCCCCCCAACCCACCTATCCCTGTATTATCCCTACTCCCAGCCAATTTTGTATAAGCCTGTATTGTGGTACACACCAGAGTTTGATTCCCCATTCAGCCATGGAAACCCACTGGGTTACCTTGGGTGTGTCATGCACCCTCAGCCTCCAAAAAAAACTCATGATAGGTTGGCCTTAGGGTCACCATAAGTAGGAAATGACTTAAAGGCATACAACAACAACAGGGTGCTAATACAGAGCTGCTCTTTTTGATAGCATTCCCAACGTTGTCATAAAATTTATTTTCCTCCAAGTTCATTCTAATGTTTATTATAATGCTTGTTATCACATTCTGTTCAGTCTTAAGACCTGATTGTCATAGATCTGGTTCTTTCAAATGGTTCTTCCAAATGGCACATATAACTGAACTGTAATAGTTCAGATTACAGAAGAGACACTATATGCCTGAAATAAATCTCTGTATGTATGACAAAGAGAAGCATTCTAGTCAAGCCTTGTTCTGGACATCCAGGGTTTCTGTGTTTTTGTTGTGTGCTTTCAAGACAACTGTGAATTATGGTGACTCTATCGTAGAGTTTTCTTGACAAGATTTAGTTAAAGGTTTGCAGCTGCCTTCCTCTTAGATTGAGAGAATGTGACTTAACCAAGGTCACCCAGAGGGTTTCCATGGCTGACAAGGAATTTGAACTTTGGCCTCCCAACGGTGTAGTCCAACACTCAAATCACTACACCACACTGGCTTTTCAGTTAATAGAGTTTTTTTTCCCCATGGAGAACATTCTATTAATTGAAGCATTGGCCACATGTTACATAATGAAGATTGCTCATGAAAAGTTGTTCTTTGACAAGGGTTCTTGTTATCATTTCTGTTGGAGATGCTCTGATTTGAATCTTGGGCTTGTGCAATTTTGTGCCTGCCTTTTTCTTTAAGTAATTGTCATGCCTTGAGCAAGATTGCTGGTCCGTTCTTAAGGTACTAGGTACTGTACCCTGATTGGTTATACCTCTATAGATTTATAATTTCTCAGGTACAGCGTTTCCAAATGTAACCCTTTGCCCAACCAAGATGTGTCATGTAGAGCAGTGCCACTCAAAGTGGTGGTTATGGACAAGTGCTTGTCTGTGGCCTGTTGGCTGCCAGTCTGCAGCAAGTTTCCAGGAAGAAAGCGTTGTAGTTTGTGGGTACAAACATTGTGCCAGTCCCTGATACAATGGGGAAAAACCTTGCCAGTCCCAAACATCAAATAGCTTATGAAAATCTGATCTAGAGGAAAGCAAGGACTATGCTTTCACACTCTAGAAAGTTCTTGCAGTGACAAGCATGAAGACGGAAATACTAATCAAGATATAAGACTAAGACATTTCCTAATGTGAGATTATAGCTATCTGATGCATTGGGATTTTTCACCAGGAAAATAAGACATTGGGATTCTAAAGTATGCAGAGGCATACACTGGTATGGTAGGTTCCTAGTTGCAGACCTTCATCCTTTAACACATAGAGGAGCTGGACCTAAGATACAGTAGGCAAGCAAGCAAAATGCTACTTCCTAAATATTCTATTTATCTTAAATGTGTGTATAATTTCTGCCTTTATGGCAGACCGTTATGGCTACTATCTGTTGATAAAAATGGGCACACCTTTTGGAAAATGTGAAGAAAGCTTGTCTGAAACCTGGCACAGCCCACCAACAGACATTGGTACAGTTTACTTTAACAGCATCTGTGAACAGCTGAATGTTGTGTTGCTCACAACAGCCATAAAATGAGAAATCATATCATTCTTGCACATGTTTAGGAACTTTAATTGTGCCAGAATTTCCAGATTAATATGCCTGAGTATTTAAACACTTGTAAGAAAACCTTTCATGGGGGTTGCCATAAGTTGACAGGCAACTTGAAGGCACAAAAACACACAAGGCCACTAGATAAGAGTTTATGTGATTGTGATATTTTTCTTTCATTTTTCTATTCTGAAGCAGCTTTTTTGTATTTTTTTTACCAAAATTAAACCAAACCAACCAAAATTAAAGCAACATTTCAACTTCATACTATCCTTTATGTATAACATGCATTCATATAAATCACATTTCTGGTCCTCAACTGAAAACCACAATGCAAGATACAGTTTTTGGGTGTATCTTGAGAAGACTGCAATTTACATATTTCTGCACCATTTGCCTGCAGCACTATGCACATTTTTTTAAACAATCAGGAACCCATGTTGAGAACAAAGATGCCTGAAGTAGACGTCATTCAAGGTTGAAGGATTAGACATTCAGTTGTAGTGCAAAAGAAGCAATATTTTAAAAATTTGGTATCTTTTTTTGGTTAGTGTTTCATATTTTAATACAAATGTGGGAGGAGGAACACTCTGTTAATGGCAATAATGCCATCTGGGAAAAATATGATCAAGCTTCTACAGAAATGCCATACTGCAGTGACTTGAAGGTACATAACAATAACAGCCATGTCACTGAAAGGAGAAATATTGTGTTTTAAGATATCTGCTATTTCTACTTAACAGGCTTTGCCTGTTATTTTATGTTCTTGTTTTCAAAAATGGCTGTATAGTGTTGTCCTGCTTTTCCACCATTGTGATCTGAATAGGTTTTGCATCTGAGTAGGTTTTTTGTTTGCCTTTCTGGAGAGATCCAGGTAGATCTGGATCTTGAGAAAGTATTCAGCTCATACATGGCTCCTCACAATTTGGTAACTTTCATACTTGACTGCAATAATGTTTCATTCCAAGGTTGTCCCCTTAAAAAATGCCTGTAAGGGTAAGTCACCTAATAGTGGAAGAAAAATGATAATCTGAACCTACCCTGAGAATCTGGTAAAATTAAGGTCTGACAGTAGTTCTCAGACATTTATTTATCTGAAATGTCATATTTCTAATTTTAGGATGGAGTAGTAGATGGCTGGATTTAAATATAGCAAATATAGATTTAAAACAGAAACTCTTTAGAGTGCCTTGGATTTGTATGTTAGGTGGGAAGAAATCAGTAAAGAGCTTAGGAAACCTTTGTTCAATTTGGGATAGACTTAATGACCTCATGAGTTCCCTTTCCATGTCTCTTGTTCTGGAACTGCAACTTTAAAAACTGCAAGAGGAGATTAATGCCTGAATGCAAATGTTGCACATTCCAGCATGATTAGGTTAAGTGTTAAATGTTCCAATGTAATTTATTATCATTTTTTTCAAAGGAGAAATGTAGGCTGTTTTCCAAAGGAGATGCTTATCTCAGTTTATTTTAAAATTAACTGCATTTTTATGTAGCAGTTATTGTATCTGTTTGGACACATAGACATAAAGGTCCAGCCAGCTTGCCGGAGGGCCACAGTATAGCTGTAATTAGTGAAAATGATCTTGTTTGCTTCAGCCAGTAATTTTGAATTATCCAGTACTGTCCTGCTTGTTTAAAATGGGAGGAGGGATAAATTACTCAGGCTTGAAAGGAGGATAGCTAGATATTCGGTGTTTTCCTAAATCCAGTGGCCAATGTGAGGATGGCGTGGGGCTGGTTTAATTTCCTGCCGAAGTCCTTCCCATGCTGTGTGCTCACAGGCTCCTTGGAGCTGAGCACCATATAATTGATGTGCAGCCTGCATTGCTGAAGCTTGGACTGCACCATTCTCAGCGTGAGGGAAGATGTAATCTGATCTCTGTGCTGCTAAGGGAGGAATCCGTTGAGAGGAGGCTTTGACAGGGCAAAGTCTCCTCCAGTAATCTTCCCCCTTCTCCCATTATTCCCTCAAGTTCTTCTCAGACAGGCTATACGTATGTATGTGTGCCGGGAGAAGCTGTTTGATACTGAGCTTCATTCTCATTCGCAGTGGAGTTTGGTTGCTGGTTCTGCTGCCTAATCTTCCTTTTCTGACGTGCCCGAGCATGTCCACATTAGAGTCTGTGACATATCTACCTGAAAAAGGTTTATATTGTCAGAGACTACCAAGCAGCCGGACACACGGGGGCACAGAATCTCTGAAAGGGAAAAATACCGAAAACATGGGGTTCTACGGCACTTTAAAAATGATTTTTTACAAAGTAAGTAACCTGTATGGTGTTTTCTTTCCTATATAAGTGCAAGTAGTGTGTGTGTGTATGTGTGTTGTATGAGGAAGGAAAAATCTGTATCATCAGAGATGGCTGCAGTATCGCTCCCTGTTCCCTCCCCCCTCCCCATTTTGGTGGGTGTCTGAATGCTTAACATTCTATATGCTGAATAAAAGGCAAACAATGAAAAGGTTCAATGAGATGCAAAATCCTTTTCTTTTAGGAATCTGCATGAGAAGCTAAAGAAAGATCAGGCTATTTACCTTTGGCTGAACTGGCTCTTCAAATTCAGCTCAGCACTTTAGGCTTGTTTTTAATAAGAGCTTCTTTCTGTATATTTATAGTTGTCTCCTAGGGTTGTTTTTCCCCCTTTCCATTCTGTTAGCTTAGATGGCCCTGGATGGAAGTATTGATGTTTACATGTAATGCTTATATCAAAAAGGCATATTAAAGATGCCATGAAATCTTTCAGTGTTACAGCGTATTCCCAATAGTAATGCAGAATACAGACTGCAGGATCTGTTATTTCGGGGGAAAAACCCACTTTCCTCCAGGATTGTAATATTTCTAGGCATTTATGAACGTGTTGAACCTCACAAACTAAAAATCCCCTATACTAGATCATTCTGAAGGGAATAGATGCCTGTTTAGTATGATAAGGGACTAATTTTAGTAGAGTATTGCTACAGTGTGTTCAGCTTCTACATATTCACAACCAAGACTTAAAAGGAATGAAAAAAGTTTCCTACAAATATTGAGGAAACAGGAGTTTGATTGCATCCTTAGGCAAATATAGTCTCTGTTATTTAGAATGTATCCTGGGGTTTTGAAAAAATAAAGTTGTACTTACCTCAGGAGTTAATGTTCCAATTCTGATTCTTAATATTTGTCTGATGAGGAAAATATACCATTTTTCAGCTGGAAACAAAAAATTACCGTTATCATATCATGGTGTCCCCCAGAGGGAAGCCAGTTTAATTTTTAATAGAGGTTAAAAGCCTCAAGTATATGAATCCTTTCTCTAAAGATGCAACTTGATTATAGCAGTGTTGTGTGCTACAGTGAATTAATATGTCTTTCTGAAATAAGAGGAGTCCTTTCTGTGGTTTTCTAGCATTCTTCTCTGCATGGATAAAAAGATGGTCTCCATTATTCCCAATCTTGTTTTAAAGAGAGAGGTTGCTAGTGGAGAAGGTTGTTTCTTGCTTTGGGCTTTTGCATACTGTGTAGTAACGTGCTGCGTGTTGTCCCGTGTGAGTCTCACAAATAAAGCTTACTACAAGAGGAGCATCTTCATTATTGTAAAAAGGAAATGAATAAGCTCATAATTTAAACAGGCCATTCTTCAAAATAAAGCATGATGCATGAATATCAACATACAAATAAGCATAGAATTAAGCAGAGGCTTATTTTCTTGGTGTATGTGGAGATTAAAATTTTGGGGAGATTCTTATACATGCTTGGAATTAATAGATTGCCACAATATTCAATATATATTATGCATATAGATACTATGTGTATGTATATAGTAAATATCCAGTATGAAAGAAGAGATAAAAGAAAATGTGGTTTTGAGATGCCGCATCTCTTTGATACTAGTTACCAACAGCTAGAATGGAATAAACCATCTTAAATAATTGCTAATTTTATTAAGAAAAATCACTTAACAAAAACATCAAGAACAATAATACCGCTATCCGCCATTAGTTAGACATTTAAATCTTGACTGAAGTGCATTGTATTTCATATTGCTTTACCAGCATAGCTGTAGAACTAACTACTAGTACTTCATCTTATCAAACCCCAAAAGTTTGCATTTCATGTTTTATATGCTGTGATATTTTTGTCTAGTCTAGACTCCTTTCATGTTGCAGTCTAACAGTTTGTAGTTAAAGCTCCCCTTGTATATAAACATTACTAACTCTTAACCACGTTTGTTTAATTGTGTGCCCTTTACTGGGTGTCATACTCTCTCAGAAAATTTATATGGGTTGTTTTCATAATATGATTACAAAAACTTTTTTTTTTTACCAAATTCTCAGAGATTGACACCATTCTTCCATCTCCAATTATATAGTTAGTGTTAAACATTACAAAATTGCTTGTTGTCCTAAGTTCACCTGAATTTATTCTTATGTTTAAATTTAGGGAACTGACCACAGAAGAGGATGTGTTTGTGCTTTATTTTTCATAAAATGTCTTTGATCTACAGTTTAAGTGATTCAGTGTCCCACTCTGATATGTTTAACATTCATTCCTAACATTCCAGAGAACATGCAGTTTAACTAAATCTGTCTAACAAAATCACTGCACAGTTGATTGAAGTGAATAAATGTGTGGAAACAAATCATAATGCAGCAGGGGATGTTCTAGCTGCCAAATGATTGTGGTTCAAAATCTTGCACAAAAGGTTGCAGGTCACTGGAATAATTTCTGTTTTGTTATTTTAAAATACAAATTAAATTGTTACTTTAGGTTATTTGTGGTATTATTAACAAGGTATCAATGTACAAGCGTAAAGTCCTTACCTCATTTAGTACATAACTTAAGATGGCAAAGTACCATAACTTTTTTTCCGCATTTTACAGATGAAGAGAAAGTTGGACCATGGCTCCGAGGTCCGTTCTTTCTCATTGGGAAAGAAACCCTGCAAAGTCTCAGAATATACAAGGTAATGTAATTAACGTAGTGTCATAGCAAGTCACCTGTTTAAAATACATCAGTACATCCTCTACTTCCTGTACAGACATCTCTTGCATATTTATACATATGAATATGTATTCTAGTTTGAAATGACTGGTATTTACCATTTAGGATTTATTGGAGAGGTACAAAATCCTTTTACTTCTGAAGTGGAAGTGTATAATGAACATTTATCTCCAGTTTCAGAGGGCTTCCATAGCAAGGCCAGTGTGAAGGGAAACTTGCAGGACAGGACCTTTATCAATTTGCTATAGCAGCTGGGTTATAGGAAAAACATACCTTACATTAATAAACATTCTTGCACATGGCAGCATGATACCTTGGGACTCATTTAGAGTAATAACTTCTCCATCACATGGAATTCAGTTATAAATTAAAGAGATATATATTCATCATGAGGCAGGCTTGTCTATTTAGCAACCCTTTAATTTCTTTTGATTGGAAATTTCAGTATCAGAACTGCATGCAATTTAACTTCACTACTTGGTAGTTGCCATAACAACTGGATACAGTTCTCCTATATTTTGTTGTATAAAAAACTGCATCACTGTAAAACTTTCTGGCTGTTACAGATTGTTTTCTAAAAGCCATATATTCAACATATTTCCCTTTAAATACCTTATTAGGAATATATATATATATATATATATATATATATATATATAGTAATTCAAACAAATTATTCTTGTTGATAGGTTTTGAACAATATAAGTGTAAAAAAGGGAGAGGGAACCAATATAGATATTTGATTTATTGTCAAAGTTAGCAGATAAGAACACTTGTAATGGCCTCTCAGATGAAGAAATGTATCCATAATTGGTGTTTATTTTTTTAGAAAAGATATCTATATTCTGACCCTGTAAAATGCTATATTTTTGAAGACAATGTCATTAAAAGGTTGACCCTTTCATGTACATGTATACCCAGCATTTCTTGGATTTGAATTTGCAGTGAAGAAATTTTTTTGGGATAAATATGTTACGGCTATGAACTCTGAAATGTCTTCTCTTTTTAAAAAATAAGTGCAAGAAATTGGAATTAATTCTTCAGATAATTAATGTTATAATGGTTATAAAGAAATACATTTTTACATTTAAAGCTCTGTCAGTTGATTTAATTTGCCATCTTATGTCTTATCCATGTTCTTAGAATACAATAAATTTCATGAACCCAATTTTGCCTAAAAATAAATAAAACAATGCTTTTAAATGTGAAATGCTACCCAATTGATCCATCTTAACCAGTTTTGTTTACTATGCTAAATAGCTGTATTCTCTCCTGCAGTGGTTTTTTTTAGGAGCCCTGCTTCCAGAAACACTTCTAACTGGAGATCCTAGGGATTGAACCTGGAATCTTTACAAAGATCCACTCATGTTTTTGTTCAGTATTTGCATCTTTGGTATGCACACACCAAACTTTGACCAATTTACCGTCCTGCAGTAATTTGGAATATTACCAGAATGGAGGGACAGAAAAAGGAACCTAGTATCAGTACTTGATATATAATTACATTAAAGCAAATTTTACTTGCAAATTAGAAACATATAGTAATCCTAGGTGTCCAGTGAAATGTGTAATAAAAGCAAATGTGTCTCAGTTAGCTTGATTTATTCCTCTCTACAGTGCTCACATACCTCTTCCTGTGTTTGTTTATTGCCTTATATAAACACTGAGTAAATGAAAAACTCCAAATTGATAACCAAGATGGTTGTTGGTTGCACATTTTTTAAACTTAAGCTCTCTGGATAATGTACAATGACAGGTACAAAAAAACAGAAGACAAAATCAGGCAGCATTGCCTTGTCTTTATGCAGCCATCAGCATTCTATATAGGTTGAAATTATTATTTTAAAACATAAATATCTTCCCATTCACCAGCTGAAATGTTTGTAATGTAGGAAATGATGTTCATTTTTGTTTGTAGGAATTAGCACTTGTACTTAAAAGGAATTCAAAATACTACTTTTAAAAAAACATACAGAATGATTGAACTTGAAGACTGTCTGAAATCACATTGACCAAAAAGACTGAGATTTGGAGAGAAATTATTGTACATAAATAATTTAGGAGTCGAAGCTGCAACAAAATCTCGGCTTATCACCTTCTATCTCCAATTTCAGATATAGCCCTTTCCCAAGGACACTATGGCCCAAATCCCATTGTTAGTCTGAGCTAGAGCAGAGCCACTGACCCAGTATGTTGACTCACTATTCAGGAGCTGAATCATTGTATCTATTCTAGTGGGGGCGAGCCTATAGGATTCCAGCCCATGAGGTGTAAGACCATCCTATTTCTCACCCCGTATTACTGCATTTTTCTGCTCCAACATTCCGTAGCTACTGAGCATGTTCATTCAACATTCCATAGCTACTGAGCATGTTCAGTCCTCACATTTTAAAGAAAGAGTTTTGTTTTGTTTTGTAATTCTACAAGCCTCAGGGTTTTCCTGAGCATGCTCATAGTTCCTGCTTGTTTCTTAATAGCGCAGTTTTGACTCAGCTTCTGTTGACATTTAGCCATCTGAAAGATACTGACTCAGATCCAGTGGTGTACTTCTGTGTGCAATGCTAGAAGAATTAGGACTCTTTCAGTATGCAGGGAAGCACAGGCCATCTGCTTGGAGCACTGGGGCACAGTGGAAATATCCATTGACTCTTGGTCACCGTGGTCCAGTTTAAAAAAAAAGCCTTTCATACACATGTCTTTCTTAAATACAGCTTCCTAGGCTTCATAATAAAGTACATCTGTACACTGGGATGGAGGGAATATCAAAGAAACAAGATTACAAAAACTAGCAAAACTAATCTTGATTTTCAGTTGTTGTTATTGTTTGTTGTTCAGTTTATTATAGCTACCAAAGATAAGCATGAAATATTTGGAAAGTGATTTATTTGTAAAAAGCATGAAGCTCAATAAGAGATTGCAAATAAAAATGCATTTTACTTGAACAATGAGGGGGGAATGAATATCCTAATAATATGTTGCATTTATCATAGTTAAATATGTCTTAGAATTGCATCGACCCTCTTTCTACCCTAGCACTACTGGGCTTGTGCCTTGTTCAGCAACACCAACAACTTTTGGAGATCTGAGAGCAGCCAATGGTCAAGGACAGCAACGGCGCCGAATTACATCTATCCAGCCACCAACAGGCCTTCAAGAATGGCTGAAAATGTTTCAGGTGACCAGCATTTTGATTTTGAGTAGCCAGTCTTCTGGTAAACTTCTTAATAGCTTATCATGAATGTGAGGGAGTCTTGCTAGAATATGTGTAGCTAGGAACAGCATCACTCTACTTTTACTTCCTCTTCTTATGAACAATACTATTCTGTGCAGCAGGTTTTATATATCTAGCTGTTGAGATGCCAGGGTTTTTACATGGGTAACATAAAGGCAAGCCTGTAATGGATTTATTAGGATAATTAAATGTTTTCAAAAGCAAAATACTGATGCTTAATTATAAATGAAAATGAAATATTATTGTCCTTTACTTCTTTAAAAGATATTAAAAATGAAAACATAAATTGGAAGTGTTTTTTTCTGTACAGAACCTTAAATCCAGCACTGTATAAAATGAAATGATATCCACTAGTAGAGATTTAGGTGATGTAACCCTTGTAACTTAATCCACTGTCTGTAGCTTTCTGATACTGAATCACAGTTATAAACAAACTTAATATATCTCTGCAGAACTAAATTAAATAACCAGCAATATAGTGTGTTTATAGAGATCTATAAACAGAAAACTACTTCTAAAACATAAAAAAAGGAGAAATGAGCCAGCGTTAGAAATTACTGTCATTATGAACAGTAATCAGTTTCTCAAATTTAATGCAAATGCTGTGTTTCTGTTTCTTGACTATCTACCAATCTTTTGGATTGAAAGTATTCTTTAATAGATCCCATCATCCTTATAGTTGTTTAGTTAATAGATAGCATTAAAAATGAATTAAGTCAATATTATTACCCGAAAAAAGAAACATTGAAAGCTCTCTTTTTGTTGTTTTTGATCAGTTATACATTTGGATAATAAATCTTATTCTTCAGTTTAAGAAATGACCTGATAGGGTAAGAAAAAAATAAACATTGAAAAGAGTGGTTTGTATCCAGTGCTGTATGACGATTGATAAAATTCAAATGGCTGCCTGTGAAGGAGGGTTCCTCACCCCCTTCTTCTGCTAAACCACCAGTAGCTTGTAAGACATCTGGGGGAGACTCTTGAGACAATCTGAGATGTGATGTGGAGCTACACTATGCTGGAAGCTCCTTCTGAATCAAGTAAAAGCAATCTGTACAACTAATTTCCCATTCTCATTAACTACCTCCCTCTGATTTTGAGTGATTTCCACTTCCATTACAATTCTCCAAGTCATATTTTTGATCTTTACTGGGAGTCCCTTGGCCCTCAGGGAAGATGTTACAGACATAAGAGGGTGCATTGGGAAAGAAGATTGAGAAAGTCCCATTTTTTCAGAAGACAATCATACATGAAATATTGGATATAGCCCGTTGTCTAGATACAGGTTTTATAAATGTGAATTATAAATCAGAATGTACACTTTACTAATATTTAGCTGCACAGTCTGCATCCAAAAAACCATAAACAGACAGAGTATGTGCTTAAGACCTTATAGAATGCTGCTAATACAGTGGGTGGGCAAATTGCAGTCCTGGTCTGCATAGTCAGTGGTGAAAAATCCTGAGAGGTACTGGCCAACAACATCTGGAGGGCCTTACTTTGCCCACTCCTGTACTAATAGAAGACTTCTCACAGTACAGTGCCACAGTATAATGAAAGACTGTATTTCCAGTACAGCAATGAATAAGGAAAGAAAAATGCAGAGTTTGGTGTATAAATGCTGTTGAGACTTGAGAAGGGAATTGTACAAAATGTCACACTAAAGCTTGCATAGGTAGAGGAAACACTTCTGAATTTGGTTCAGCTTTTCATGAAACACTCCACAAGTAATGGCCCCTCTATGAGCAGAAAATGCTTTTGATTAGCTTTTGGTTTATAGTTTGAAAAAGGTCTCTCATTGGCTAAAACAGTTGAGAGGGGGGAATATGGAGGAATTGTCCCCTCCTCATTTCCTATAAAACATCCAAGGACATTTCAAGTAAACAAAAATTGGGAGCATGATGGC
Organism: Ctenosaura bakeri; assembly: GCA_948474755.1. NCBI lineage: Eukaryota > Metazoa > Chordata > Lepidosauria > Squamata > Iguanidae > Ctenosaura > Ctenosaura bakeri. The sequence goes on along the minus strand of CAOLHI010000119.1, from coordinate 168,416 downwards.
TTTCTAGCCAGTGTGGCCTTCCAGCCTCTGGACGTTGCCCACCTCTGACATACTCTTTAAGACATATTCAAGAAGAAACATGATTGAGAAATCTTCTCTATCACATTGAATCCCTAAAAGTATACTGTAGTGATCCATTGAGAGATGTTTGTGTTATGCAAGATTCTTGTCCCTTAGTATAGTGCATTTGAAAGTGGTGGACCATGGACAGCTGCCAGTACACAAGCCATTGACTGCTAGCCCCTAGTGAGTTTTCAGCAAAGGGTTAAAAATAGTTGCAGCCAATGGGTACAAATACAGTAATGGCCTCTTGCATGTTGGGGAAAATTGTTGGTTCCCACATCAGATAGTGTGAGCAGCACTACCCTTGAATATTTCTGTACTGAAAAGTCTGCAGAGAAATAAAAGAAGTGTGGGGAAGATACATGCTTCACAGAGCTTTAAAAAAAAAGAAACAACATTTAGTGTGGAAAGATAATTATCTTCCATGTGCTCAGAGCATCAAAGCAAGCAAATAGCAGTAATTGTGTGTATTGTATCTTAGATTAAAAACTCAGGTAATGTAGGCTTATGAACAAACGCATTAATCAGGAGAGGAATTTACTGATTTTAGTTTAATACTTCTTCTGTCTTCCCCTAATTTGGGGTACAATTAAAAAAAATCTGTGCTAAATTACTCTCCTGGTGCTGCTTCTTACATAGATTAATAATATATCTTACTCCTTTACAATGATGTAAAGATGAGTAAGCATGCAATTTTCTTCATTTTTGTAAAGAAATTTACTGTAAATACAGTTAATACATTGGTGTTCAGTATTAATGACATTAATAAGTGAAGGAAGTAGGTTGTTGATGGACTACTTCATCTTAAATACCCGTACTAAATATTTTACACCAGCTGTCCTTATGTCATATATTTCTTTTTTAAAAAGCAGTACGTTCATTCATAACTGCATCTGATGTAGCTTTAGCCATTTTGGGAATATGATGTCACCCAGAGGAGCATGTCACTACAAAACCATTGCAAACAATGAAACTATTTATCCCATGAGCTGTAACGATTATACTAAGATTGTTTGCTCCAGCAGAAACAACCATATTAGGTGGCAAACACCCTGCTTCTTGTTGTTGATGATCAGTTTATTTTCTTAACATGAAAAATAAAGGGAGCAAAGTCTGAAGAGTAAAGCTTTGCAGTTAATAAAGTTATCTCACTAATTTTCCTTCATTAACTTGGCAAGCTGAAGCAATAAACATTTCTGCCTTAAAAGTCTGATGACCTAACTCTAAGAATTTAATGGGGTTTTTTCAGTAGTATGTATCACACTTATTTTTGGGTTAGTGTTATAGTTTGCAGAATCTCGGGTATTTGTCATAGCATAAAATGTTGCCTGAAACAAATAGTTCTAGATTGCCTTTCAGTGTGTACTTTTTGGACATGGTATACAAATTCAATAAAATTATTATCAATGTCAGCATTTAAAATAACAAAACAATAGGAACATAAATGTCACTCTGTAAGTAAGTCATCCTGTTATAAGTTCTAGAACTTTTGCATATGACCACTTAAAAACAAATTACGACAGAGACACAGTCTTACCATCTTTAACTGAAGGCAGATTAAATAAAAAATGTCTTCAGGGCCTATCTTAAAGAAAACAAAGAGGGACTTTTTGTGAGGAAGCTACATTTGGTGGTCTGTTAAGCAACTTAGTTCCAAGCTGTTTAGGGTTTTAAAGGTCAATATCAGCACTTTATGCTCAGAAGTAATAGCCACTGTGAGTGTAGCCAAATCAGAATTGTTGTTGTATGGTCTGAATGTGTAGAACTCACCAGCCTCCAAACCTTTGAACTTAGCTGAAGCTTCTAGACCTTCTTTAGCTTCCATAGTGACTATTGTATTGCAGTTACTAACCAACTATTATGTATGATTTCCAGCTTCAGTTTGTGATTTTCAGATTATGGATGTACAGGTTGCTTTTTTTTTTTTAAGTTAAATGTGTTGCACTACATTCACAGATATTTTCATGTAATGCAAACTGTTATTTGTTTGAATAATCCAACATGATGCATCCAGTCCTTTACTTCAGTGAATACATTTAATCATAATCAATGTTTGCCATACCATTGGCAATATATGAATAGCCTATTGGAAATTGTAGAAACCATTGGTCCAGGAAACAATGCACATTGCATTTCTGAAGTAAATATTTCATTTATACCTACCTTGACAGTACATTAGTTTGATTGCAGAGTATGTTGCCATTTATTTGCAACTTACATGAATGCTTATCATCAGGAATTTAAAGACTACTTTTTCTTTTACTCAGACTGCCCATGCAAAAAAGGCCTCCTCTTTTGTTAGTGTACAAAAACCTAGGATTTGTTATGTGTTTGTGTAACAGTTGACTTGAGTTTCTTTTAAATCATGATTTCCCAGGCCTCATTCCCAGGCCAGAAGTCTGGGAATGCTGCAGGCAGAGATGGAAAAGGGGACAGAAGATCTTGAAGCTTCACATGGGCTGCTTTCTGAGTATTAGCACTAAACCATGCTTCAGCATTACTTGGGAACTCTCCCAGTGTTATCATAACGTTATGTTCCCTGTAGTTAGGTTGTTGTAATATAATATCTCTAGGCAAAATATGCATGCCATTACTACTCCATTTCTGTACCTTCAGGGCACATTCATACATCCAAAATTGTGACTGTTTGTTTGGAAAATGCCTTCTTGGTTAGGAAGCATTAAAAGTTTTTCTGTTTTCCAACTTCTGATGGAGCTGTAAATGCTTTCTTCTTTTTATATTGTTTTCCCCAAAATTGTTTTTCTTTGTAAATGACATTTGTGTAGCAAATAAAAACTCTTTGAGCCCAGATGAATTTGAGAGAGACAGGCTTGTCAGATGTGCTGTATATTCAGTTATTAATTTTTCTGCAAATGATTTTGCTAATCTGCTGTGTTTGCAGATGAGTGCCTTATTAAAACCATCAAATTTTATAGTGCCCATTAGTAAGAATATGAAATAAGAAAATTACCAGTCAAAATTCCCCCTTTCCTTCCTAGTTTAAAATGATGTTTACAAAATATTGGTTTAGAGCCAGGAGTGAGAACAATTATACTGTGGCAGATGTACATATGGCTATAAAAAACCTTTTTTGCAATAAACAAGGCTAAATGAACCTTAAATGAAGTTATTGTTATAAACTTATTTAGTTTTTTTTAACTTCCTTTTTTATTTAAAGTTTATGATGTTACCAAGGAATATTTAAATTCTCCCCCTCCCAACTATTTTTGCTGTGCAGTTCTTTTTTCCCCATTCATTCCACTGTGTTCTACAGCAGTTTTCAAATACTGTAAAACTTCTGAAATAAGTAGTTAAACTAAAATAGTCATATGGAACTAAGCATACTTTTTTTCTGTCACAGAGCTGGAGTGGACCAGAGAAGTTACTTGCCCTAGATGAATTGATTGATAGTTGTGAACCAACACAAGTGAAGCATATGATGCAAGTCATAGAGCCCCAGTTTCAACGAGACTTCATTTCTTTGCTCCCCAAAGAGGTGAGGATTACCAGTTAATACTAGGCTCTGGGTATTGTTTGAATATATGTTATGCATCATCTGCCACTTTTAAACATTTCCTTGCTAATTATAGTATTCAGTATTGTCAGTGCAACACAGTTAATTGGTGTCAAAAGAGGGCAGCAAGTTGACAAACTGCCACGACTTAATAATGTAATTCTTAGATTAATGTATGCTTATGAGACCAGTGACTTTGTTTCAGTGACTAGAATATATCCCATGCTGTTCTGTTACATTCATTTCTTACACACACACATACAGACACATATATATATATATATATTTCTTAAGAGCTTTCAGGAGGTCATGTGTTGTTCCTTGAAGATTTTAGTCTTGACTATTTTCTGCATCATTGTCATATAGTTTTTCTTCATGTGTCTGCTACATTTAATAGGAAGACAAATATCCATATGGCTTGTTCACACAAATTATCTTTAATTATATGAACTGTGTAGGATTGTAGTCCAGAAATAATTTATATTTAGTTCCACTAAGGTTAATTGGATTACTTGTAAAAAGTTTGACTTCAGGCTTGTGACTTTATCTTCAGTTAGTAAGTTCTTTGTCTAAATATGGAAGCTTGGAACGTGGTAGTTAACCTCTTTACCTTTACTCAGTTTAGACTTTAAAGACTAGCAGTAGTTTAATTTACAAAAGGCACAGATATTATTGTATTACCTGATCCCATTATTTGGAGAACATCTTCTGTAATATGAAACCCTCATAAAATATTAGACTTTATGTTAAAAAAAATAAATTGCCTATCCCTTTTCAAAAATCTACCTGGAGTAAAACCATAAATAATAAAGCCAAGGAGAGCAGACCCTCTCTAGAAAAAGAAAAAAAAACCTTTCCTAATTTTGATCCTCAGGCAAATGAATACATTGGTGAAGACATTTGCAGTACACATTGCAGTTAAACAAATCAGATTAAATCAGGTCATTGTCCCAAATTCTCTCCACTGAAAACACACAATCCAGTTTCATTGGAACACAGGATCTGTTTGCCATCCATTCTTTTAACAGGTAACATTGGGAAATGCTTGTTATAGTTACTGGTATGGATAACAGTAGGAGGTTTACATTGAATGCTGTCAGCATATGTCATGTTCTTCTTTGTGGCCTCCATGTCTCACACAGTGGGTTTGCGCCTGTGCAGAGGGACTCCAACGGAATGTTGTAGAGTTTAGTAGCTTGGTGGGAACTCCCGCCCCCTCCCAGGTACTGCTCATGCTTGAGCCTGCCAACCTTTTTTCCTCTGTTTGTTTTTGTCCAGAGATTATCTTCAGTTTTAGCTCTGTCTGTAATATTACATTGTGACATTGGATTATCCCTCTGCTTTACACTTCAATGTCAGTTGACTAGACTATCTAGTTTGGGATTAGGAATTGTGTAGGCCTTCGGATTTTCTTGAACTGCAGCTTCCAGAATTCTCCATCATTGACTGTTTTTGCTAGGCTACAGGGAGTTGTAGTCCAGCATCAAAAGGGCTACATAATTCCCATTATAATCTAGTTGTCTGAAATGGAAATCTTTGTTGCAGTCTCTTTCATCTGATGCTATTACTTCACAACAATTGTCTAAAAACAAATCTGTGGTCTTTTTTCCCTTCAGTCTGTTTACTTAAGAGTAAATGGCATTTGCTTTATTTAAAACCCTTTTTCATACAACGTTTTCCATTCTGTCTAATAAAACTTGAACAATTCATTATATTCATTTCTATACTAATAGTGTTGTCCTAGGCAACACTGAATGTACTACTGAAATAATCAGTAGACAAATGGTCTATGAAAGAAAGCTTTTCTCAAAAGCTTTCTTTAGCAATAGGTAAGTAATATTGAAAAAGAATTATTAATTAGAAAGTTATCTTTCTTTTTTTTAAGTCTAAGACTTCTTCTAAAAAGTAACTGATACAAACATTGGTATCTGTTGTTCTAAGCTGATTGTCTTATGAAGATCACCTCTTAAGAGACTGATTGGCTTTCTGTTGTCACAAAGAGTCGTAGCTTACGTTTTCCACATATACATTTGATACATTGATAAATGAAATGTTTTTATGTATTGCATTGCTGATTATCAATAAAATTGCAAGGAAATAAAAAACATGCAGCACTTCAGGCAGCCACCATCAATCCTTTAGCTTCAGCTGTTGCTTTGATTAAGAAATAAGATTGAGAGAAGTGTTCTGATGCAGCATTTTACATCATGCAGACAGCATATTTAGTTTGCCATAGAAAATCTCTCCCTTTAACCCCCACTCCACATCTTTTGACAAGTCTTAATGAGGACCGTTCTTAAGAAGACTGTATTACTAATACTTTAGGCATTTAAAAATGTAAAAATACTTGTCCAAATCTATCCTTTACTCTTTCAGGGTTGCTGCTGTTGTTTGGTTGCCTGGCTCCCAACCTTCACTAGCTTGATCAGTGTTATCAGTCGTATCATGTATCTAAACTGTTTTGTAGGCTCAAGGCTGATTGAGGCATGTTATGTGTGTGGGAGGGGAGGCACATACGGTCACTGTAACTGGAGTGCAAGATACAGGATGTTATGGCACTGTGGGAGGTGATGACATCAACTGAGGGAAAGCCAACTGAGACTTATGTGCATTTTTTCCTTCCAAACTGATTTCCACCCCCCAGTGATTCTGTTGGCTTGCTTGCAGTCCCTGCTAGTTTACAGTCATACTGATTAATGAGTGCCTGATGCACCAATAGGAAGTGATGTTTTCTACTGATTTAACTATGGAGTGTTGTATCACTTTGGCTTGTAGCACCAAGAACAATTTGGGTAAAGAGAGAGGAGTATAGGATTTGGAGAACATTACCAGGCTTGCATGTGCCAAGTTTTAAGTACAAGATTAGGCTACTAGAAAGATGGAGGGGAGTACTGGTTGTACTGGAACTCTGGTCAGATACCTGGCCAGTTTTGAATGTTGTTGGGAAGATGAGATAGTGCTGTAATTCTATTGGGTAGCCTCAATACAATATTTTTTGTTGTTGTTGTTGGAGCTATGTGAAGTTGGTGTCAAGAAACAGGTGGCTTTGTCCTATTTCACTGCGCATGCTTGTTAGACATGGCTCAGGCCATTTCTGCACTAGGCTGTTATAACACTCTTATTCCACTTTCAACATTCTGTGGAATCCTGGGGTTTGCAGTTTAGGGAGGAGCCAGCCAGCCCCTCCCCAAACCGCAAACCACAGGATTCCATATGATGTTGAAAATGGAATAAGAGCGCTATAAAAAGACTAGTGTGGAAATGGCCTCAGTATTTTAAAGCAACCATGTAAACCGTTGCCTTGTCTTGATTAATTTTTCACCCAGCACCATTTGAAAAAACCTGGTTTTGACTTACAAACTGCAAAAAAATTCTACACAAGTGGTGAACCCCATGTAATGACTCCCAGAAGTGGATGGATCTGATTTTTTTTTCCGGGGTGGAAGGGAGGTCTGACAGATATTCTGACAGGTTTAGTTGGAAGCCCAGGTCTCTGCTTTGAATAAAAAGGATGACCCATGATACTGGAACAGTTGCTGCTAAATTCAGATGATAAAATAAGTTTGACACTTTTGTGCTCTGAGACTAGTTTGCTGGATAATATAGAAATAAAATTGCCTATTTCTTTTCTAACTTGTTTATTATTGATTTGGTGGAGTTGGAGATTGCATGGAGCTGCTGTGTTCTTATAAAAGTTCTTATGTATTCATTTTAGCTTGGGCAACTTAGAGATGTCAGCAAGCTATTTGATATTGATGTTTGGACTTTGGGAATGGTCAGTGCCTTTTTGAAGAATAGTGTGCAAGGAGTGGTGAGGCCACTTGTGAAAATCTTGAACACTATTTCTGAACTCCATTGAACACTAGAAATACTTGGAACACTAAGATCTTGAATACTATTCTTGAACACTGGAAAATGTTATACCTATATTTTCCACAGTTGTGCCCCCTCATTGCACGCTTCTGGGAGAGCCTTAAAGACGTATTTATTTGCCATAGTATTCTTGGGTTTTTTACTGAACTGTTGGTTTAGATGAATGTATTTGTTGGTTTCTAGATTGGAAATTTAAACTGTTCATTTATTAAATTTTTATTACATTGAAGTTTGTTGTTTGTATTTTCTAGAAGCTGCCTTGGGAACGTTTTTTACTCTTATAAAATCTTCTAATAAATGAATGAATGAATGAACATAGTTATGAGCTTTACTGTAGAATTATTCTTCCTTTGTTTTTTTCTGTTTTCCAAATAGCAATGAATTCTGAATCAGGATTCAGAATTTTCTTAATTTCTATGCTGAAAGTGGTTGCAGGCTTTCAAAAAAGTTTTCTGCTGTTTGATATGCCAAAAAGAGAGTAATCTGAAGAATATTGTTACGTGTACAACATATTCGCACATTTATTCCTGTTTACTAACCAACATTGCATAGCATAAAATTATTAAAGGATATTTAATGCATTGCTTGAAATTTTTCTGCCATCCAGTAGAAAAAAGAGGTCTAGATCTAGCTGCCAATTCATTGCTAATTCCAAGTTTTTGATACTCTATGACTATTAAATAGATTTGTTATATGTTGTTATTGATAGCTAGTTTTATTCATTTCACTTTGCTTGTTAATTATTTAGATTTAACGTGTAACGAGATACATGGAGAGCAGTTTTGTGGCTTAGAAACAGGCTAAAAACAAACTCAGTTTCCCATAGTGTTAGCACAGTGTTGGAATGTTACCAAATTTTGTTTCAAGTGTGAAGACTTAAAAAAAACTCTTAGAAAGAGTAGTCATTTTAAGGACTTGAACAATTAGCATATAAATGAGTAATCTAACTGCTGTTCCATTGGTCCAGAGCTACTTTTGCACAGCATGGGTATAAACTCTTAATAGTATCAATTATCTGTTATCATGTTAGGCAAGCTGACTGAAACAGATTAACAGAAAGAGGGTAACAGCCTGTTAACTTCCACTCTTAAAGGTAATTTTAATGAACATGAACATGCAGCCATGCAAATGTTGACATGAAACATAGAAGCATACAGATTTCCAACAGAACCATATTGCATATTTCTGTTAAATTAATCTTAAAATACTTGTCTTAAATCAGATGTGAGCAACAGAGTTTGGAGTGGGCACATTGCACCCTGAAGCCCTCCTATTTTTATTTGCCACCCACCTCTACTACCTGTTGGGTGTCTATTTTTTTAAAAAACTGTCACAAAGTCTCATGTTTGGAAGCTTTTTGTCTTCCAAAGTCTCTGGGTTGGCAGCTACTGCCAACCCAAAGTCTCTGAGTTGGCAGTAAGGGCACCCCTCTACTGTTCCATGCCTAGACAAGCCTTATTTCTAAACAGGAAGTGATCATATGGTAGCCTTTTGTTTGAGAAAAGAGCCATATCTTGGTCTTAAACATGTGAGACTGCTCCCAACACAGCACAGTGGCCATGTTGTGAGATGTAGCAAGAGAGATCTAAAGTCTTCAGCTAGTTTGGTTTGCCTTGTTGGTTACATCATTAATACACAACAGGTAAATTCTTGTGACTTCAGTCAACTCTTGGTAGTGATTCAAGTTATTTGCTAAAGAATACTGCATTGTTATATAATGCAGTTTTTATCATTTCGTATGGCTGTGTATACCCTTTAGTTCAGAGAAGAAATCTGCAGGCTTTTCCCTCTCAACCCAAGAAAAGCTCCAGAGGCTATGTGCTGCTGAAGGCTTGGCATGGCTATTGATGTCTGAGCAAACATTTGTTTGTGCAGAAGTGTCAAACATAAAATGCTAATGCAGTTCTGTGCACAAGGGACTCTTAAACAAGGAGCAGGCTTCCTCATCACATGTTATATGACTGGAAAGGAGGGGAAAAATCATTTAGGGTTCTTTCCTGGCACAATTGGCAGAATCTAATGCTAATATTCATTAAATCCACTAAATGTTGAGTAGCTTCTAATCTTTTACTTGTCTCCTTTAGTTTGTCTTAGTGTTATTGGTGAAATAGTACTTTTCACTCCCAGTTCACACTCTTAAGTTCATCTTGTAATCAGCATGGGTTTTTTTCCACCCATGAAGTAATTAAAGTCTAGGTCTTTCATGGTTGGATCCTATGCGTATTTACTTAGAACTCATTGTGTTTAATAGGATTACTCCAAGGCTTACACTCTAAGGCTGCTTCAGAAGACTCCCCTAGTAGTGTTTCCTAACATTTTGCCTAAGCAGTCTTACCTTTGTAAAGAGTGCCAGGTTTAAAGGGGCTTTCAGCAGGCTGCCCACTTTTGTCCCTCACTGAATCTTCCCATTGATAGAGCAAGCAGAAATGACTACAGAGAGACTGTACGCATCCAATTTGGTGCATCTTTCCATTAAAAGAAAGAAAGAGAAGCAGGGGAAGAAAAGGAGATGAGGAAACATGCTGATCCAGGTGATACCCTGCCAGGACCAGCACTTTTTTTTTCAGGGATTTGTGATAAAAGATGTACCCACCTGATGGACTGCAAGGGATCCTATCCTTTCACCCCTAAAAACAAGTGGGCCCTGCTCTCAACATAACATTGCAGTGGTAGGAACAGCCTATAGAAATATTGACCACTATAGAGCCAGCCTGGTTGTCAAATCTATGACACTTGATTTTTTAAAAAATGGAAAAAAAAACATACCCTGTCATTAGTCCCAGAGGGTTCTACAGTTCCAAATATTGACAGGTGCTGATGCAAGTGTGGGTGAGAGTCACTATCTGGCAACAGGAGAGGCCTTGAAAACCACATTCCTATTGAAGGCATTCTCAGAAGTCTCCTTCACATTACCCTGGTTTTCAGTGTAATTTCTAATCTTTGTGGCCCATTTTACTGAACCATTTTATTGAACCTGTCTGTAACAGGAAGATGCATACCCCATGCATCTAAGTGACAGGGTCACAAAAATGAAGCCTACAAATCTTCCAGCCAGCCTCGTAGTTTCTAGTTCTTTGTCTGGAAATGTAAATTGGCTCAGGGAAGCAGATAACTGCCTGGCAGCCCTCCATTCCCAAATTAAAGAGGATTTAGTTTGGGCTTATGATGGGCCCAGATATTACAAGATATGGGTAGATGCTTGTGATCTCTCCACCTGCTCCCTCTGAAATTTACAAACAATGCTGCTCTTAATACTTTAGACACAATCTTTTAAAATTAATTTCTTGCTTTTTAGCTGGAGAAAAAACCTCCACTTAAGAATTGTATCTCCATTGTCTTTTTGCTGTTATTGTTGTTATTTGTTATCAGTCAGCTTCAACTTATGGCAACCCTATGAATGAGAGATGACCAAGAGTTTGGTCATCAACTGTAATGTTTGGGTGTTGCAAACTCAAGGCCATTGCTTTTTTTGTCTGTCATTCTATAATGTAGACTTCCTCTTTTCTTTCTGTCTTCTACTTTGCCTGTTGCCTTTTCTAGTGAGACATGTCTTCTCATCACGTGCCCAAAGTACAACAGTCTCAGTTTAGTCATCCTGGCTTCCAGCGAGTGCTCAGACTTGATTTGCTCTTATCTTTTGGCAGTTAATGGTATCTGTAGAACTTTCCTTCATCACTACATTTCAAATTAGTTGATTCTTTTCCTGTCACCTTTCTTTGCTGTCTTAATTTTCACAACCATACACAGAAATCAGAAATACTGTGGCATGGATGATTTCGACCTTGGTTTTTAACGATACAGCTTTATACTTGAGTATCTTATCTAGTTCCTTAACAGAAGTCCTCCTAATGTTTGGCCTTCCTTTCTGATTTTTGACTATAGTCTCCATTTTGATTCATGGCTGAGGCAAGGTATAGAAAGCCCTCTTGCCCACCTTTTTCATTGTTCAGCTGTAATATTCAGCTGTAATTCTGCTTTTGGACTTTCACTCTCAACTTTCATCAATGGTTTTCCAAGTCTTTGCTATTTTTGGCAAGTAAAATGGTGTCATCTGCATATCTTTAATTACTCTGGATCTTACCCTACTGTGCATACGATACGTTCTACATATACATTTAATAGATCAGATGATAAAATTTAGCTCTGTCTTGACCCCCTTGCCAATTCTGCTTCTCCATATAGTGTCCTAACAGTACTCTGTATGCCTCATAATGGTATATTTGATGGTGTGACACATCCCTTTCATTTAAAGCAAACCATCATTTCTCATGATATGTACACAACAAGGCTTTATTCTAATCTATACAACTCAGATTGATTTTCTCCTGCAATTCTTTGGTGTATTTCATTACCCAGCCTGTATTTGCAACATGATATCCCTAGTACTTTTTTTTTCTTCTGTGAACCTAGCTTAGACACCTGGCATCTCTTGTTATATGTACAGTAAAAGTTTTTGGAAAACCTTAAGTATTACTTTCCTTGCATGGTAGATCACTGCAGTAATTCAGTGGTTATTACAATCCCAGATGTCTCCTTTCTTGGTGACTAAAATTAATCTTTTCCACTGTGAGAGCTGTTGCTTTGTTATTTGGCAGATTTTGGTTAGAATTTGAATGGATGCTATCTCTATATCCTAAAACAGCTCAGTGGGTGTACCTTCTGTTACAAGTGTTTTAAAAGCCTTTTCATTTCATTTTCTAAAATTGTGGGTTTGTTATTAAAGGATTCTTCCTTGAAAGAATCTATCATTGCTTCATTTCTTTTATATAGTTTAATGAATTGTAATTTAATGTATTGCTTCTAATGTAATTTTATCTTGCCTTTATCATATAATGTGGTTCCCTTGGTCTTGTAGCATGCCTGCTCTTGGTTTGAATTTCTTTTCAATTTCTTTGAACTTGTGGAAGAGGTGTCTTGTTCTACCTTCTCGGTTATCCTCAATTTATTTTTGACTAAAGATAGTGTCTTTTTGCATTTTTCCTGACAATGTCCCTGGTTTCAATGCAGAGTTGTTCCTGTTCTCTGTGATTTAAGCTTAGTAGTAAAACCTACATGGTCTTTAAATTCTTCTGGGATGTTCTTCAGATTGTATTTTGCCATAATGATGGACTTAATGTAGCTTACTCTTACTCTGATTTTTGATATTATCAGTCATGGTGCCACAGTCTGCTCCTGGTCCTGTTTTTGCAGAGAAAATGGAGCTTTTCCATCTTCTACTTCCCGCTATAGTCTGTTTGATTTGTGTATTGACCACCTTGCGATGTCCATGTCTGCAGTAGTCTCTTTGGTTGCCCTAAAAATGTGTTTGCAGGAAACAAATTTTTGGCCTCTCAGAATTCAAAATTCTCCAACGTCATTACTTGATTCTAGGCTAGATTCTCTTATGGTGTTTGGTTCTTCTCTGTTTCCTGCTTCTGTGTTCCATTTGCCAAAGATAATCAGCATGTCCTGCTTTGATGTGTGATCAGTTTCCTCCTGATTGCCAGCATAAAACTTTCATTCCCCCCCTTCTTTTGCCTCTTTAGTTGAAGAATAACTTGGCTTACAGTTAGATTGATAGATCTTCTATTAAAACTTGAGTTTTTTCAGTCAAACTTTGTTCCCCATACCTACCCACTTTAGCTGGCCTATATCAAGTATGACTGCACTCAGGCCTTCCATTGTTTGTTTTACAATTTTTAACTTTCCTTGATCCATGCCACTTACATTCCATATTCTTACTACATATGCTGTACAACATAGGGAGCCCTGGTGGCACAGTGGTTAAATGCCAGTACTGCAAGCCACAAGGTTGCGAGTTCGATCCTGCCAGGCTCCAAGGTTGACTCAGCCTTCCATCCTTCCGCAGGTCGGTAAAATGAGTACCCAGCTTGTTGGGGGCATGTATAGAAAAAAAATGTATCGAAATACATGCTATTTCTAAGTTGTTCACCACCTCGATCCATATGGAGAGGCGGGATACAAATAAATAAAAAAAATCAGACTTTCCTTTCACCTCTGAATGTATCAGCAGCTGAACACCCTTTTCATTTGGGTCCAGTTATGCCATTAAGATACAGCACTACTGTACTCATCTTTTTCCCCAGTAGCTGATCAAGTGCCTTCCAACCCGAGTGTCTCATCTTCCAGCACTATCTGTTGTTTCATTTTGGATTGTTTCATCATAGAGTCTTTGAGGGAAAAGGCCTTCAGGAGTAGCATAATACTAACAAGAGTTAGTTAAAATGACACTGCCTTTGTCTTATGGATATCCTCCACCACTGCTGCTGCCAGTAGCTTTTTGCCATGTCAGATCGTTTTGATCAGTTGCTGAATCTGAGTCACGAAATGGTTAGTTATAACTCTCCTAAAATAGTGAGAGTCTTGAAAATCCGTCCTTACGCTGTCATCTTTCTACACGTTGTGTGAACCAACTACAAAGCAAACAGTAGATTTAGCCTCTCCTTCCAGTTGCCATGCAACATCAGACATTCAGTTTAAATTATGAGTAAAGGTCAGATTGTTAGACAGACATTTGCAGAACAGTATCGGCTACTACAGTACTTCTGTAAACCTGAAAACAGGACAGCACATATATCCTATAAAGCTTCTCTAAAATTTTACTAGATTAAAAAAAATTAATCTGTAGGATGCAGGCAGTTCATGTTAGTGGTATCAAAGTGCCACACTTGTATAATGTGAATACTTTCAGTTGTTCTTCTGCCTAAAAAAAATAAAAATCTAATATCAAACTATTGCCCAATGACAATAAGCTAAATCCATTCTCTAATTAAAAAAAAAATCTGTACTTGCACTAGTTATATTTCAGTCAATTCTCTGCTCTCTCCTCTGGCAGCTCATTTCAAATAAGTTGATTCAGTGTCCAGGAGTGAAACATTATGATCACATTTTTTACCTGTGAGCTTTATTCACTGTCCAGCTTTCACAGTCTTATGTAACTTAACACATTGTGAAATAGCTTTATCAATGTGTCACTTATTTCTTGTGATTTCTTTATTTTAAATATTTTGAGAGCCTCTTGCATTTCACTTTTTAAAATTACAGGTTCATTGTCACAAGATTGTTCCCTGAAGGAATTTGTCATCCATTTGTATTTTTGTATAGTTGTTCATTGTATTCTTTCTGTTGTCTTTTTATTTTGTCCTAATCATATGATGTGTTTTTCTATTATTCATGTAACATCCTTGCTCTTGGTTTAAATTTCTTTCATTTCTCAGATGTTGTGGAATAGGTCTCTTGTTCTATCTTATTGGTCGTCGTCGTTTTTCTTCTTCTTCTTCTTCTTCTTCTTATTATTATTATTATTATTATTATTATTATTATTATTATTATTTTGAGTTGATATCTTTTAACAGTTTTCTTTGGCCCTGTACGCAAGATACTGAACAGTTGTATTCAGGATTAGAAAATTTTTTCTGGGTGCTTGACTTCAACCCCTCATGCCATTTTTATTGTTATCTTATATTTGCACTGATTATTAGGATAGGATTATTAGGTTTTCTTTGTCATTTGTCCAGTCAGTGGGGCATTATTTTGTTTTCCATATTTGTTACCAGGTTTTTGTTAGAGTGTGATTGGACTGTATTTCTATAGAAAAAATTCATTTATGTGCTATTGTTCCTGATTATTTATTTCTTCCAGCTCCTTTCAGGGCCTTTTCCACTTTACTTCATGTGTTCAAGTTCAAATGGTTTCTCCACAAAAGAATCTGTCATTGTTTCATCTTTTTAATATAGTTCTTCTTTCATTTTATCTTGTTTATATAGTTCTTCTTATATACAGCTTCATCATCTTTT
Source organism: Ctenosaura bakeri (assembly GCA_948474755.1). Taxonomy (NCBI): domain Eukaryota; kingdom Metazoa; phylum Chordata; class Lepidosauria; order Squamata; family Iguanidae; genus Ctenosaura; species Ctenosaura bakeri. The sequence continues at coordinate 153,170 of CAOLHI010000119.1, read as the reverse complement.
TATTTTTTCCTGACCATATCATGTATTCCCAATAGCCATATAACATCTCTACTTTTGGTTTGAATTTTGTTTATTTCAGACTTTGCAGAAGAAGGTTTCTTATTCTACTTTTTTAAAATTTCTTTTTGCATTGATAATTATAATAGTTTTTTGTCCTCATGAACACATTGCTGAACAGCTGTGTTCAAGATTCTGATCTTGTTTCTATCAACTTTTGCTTTTACTTCCTGTTTGTCTTTATCTGCTTCATTTCTTGATCTTGGCCAAATTCAATTGCTATGTTTCTTGCTTTTGCTTTCTCGTCTCCTGTGTTTACCAGAATGTCCTATTTTGATGTCTGATCAATTTCTCTCTGGTTGCCACCTCAGAATCTTTCAGTTTCTTCCTCATCTGCCTCTGTTTGTGCAAGCACACATTTTTATTGATAGATTTTCCATGAAATCTTATTGACATTATTCAAGTCAGAGTTTGCATGCTGTCTGATTGTCTGTCTGACTGCTTTTGCCACATCTCCCCTCACTATTATTGTCACCCCATTTCTTCTTTAATTGTCATCTCCAGAGTAAAACACTATGGAATTATCTGATTGAAAATGTCCCTTTCCTGCCCACCTTAGTTCGCTCAGAACAAGTATGCCTATGTTATGTGTCTAATTATTTGTTTTACAATTTCTTGCTTTCTCTGATTCATGCTTCTCAAATTCCATGTTCATCTTATGGATGTTGTCCAGCTTCATCCATCCATCCATCCATCCATCCATCCATCCCTTTATTTACTTCCTGTCTTTCTCCCAGATTGAACTCATAATAGCTTACAAAAAGGAACAAAATACAATGAAAACACACATAGTCAAAAACATAAGACAATTAAGGTTAGAATAGTATTAAATAGCACCAGAATTAAAATATTTTTTTTACTTCACAACAAAGGTTAAAAACAGTAGAATACAACGTAAATTCTTTGCTGAAAATCTATTTCTAAAAGTTTTCTGGAAAAAGAAAAAAACTTTCCCTTCACCCCAGAATATATCAATATTGAATGTCCAACCTGAGATTCATCTTCCAGCAGTATCTTTTGTTTCATTTGCAATTGTTTTAGCACAGGACTTTTGAGGTAAATAGTCTTTAGGAGTAGTTTACCATTACCACCTTCTGAACAGTACAAACAAGAGTTAGCAAAAGTGCTGCTGCCATTGTCTTTGAAAGACATTCCACCAGCAGTTCCCTCAGTTACTGCTGCTACACAGTACCTGTTTGGCACAGTAAATCTACCTCCTTAGCAAAAGCCTGTCTGACTTGTGGGGCTCTACCATCAGCATAGCCTCTTTCCTCACAGGAATAAGCAATCCCACCATCATGTAAAGATAATGCCAGGGCGTAGTGAGAGAGAATCTGTTGTTTTCTCAGTGAAAAAGAAGAAGGTTGTGTAGAATTCTTAGACACTCCATTAGTGTGATAATAGCCATTCCACTCAGTATCAGTACCCTTTAAAAGTTGGTAACTACCTTAAATCATTTAGTTACAGAGCTTTGTTTGACAACCTAATTTCAAATACATTTGTGTGTATATTAGAATTACTAGTATTTTCTTTTTCCTCTGTGGACTCATTCTCTCCCACATCCCTATAACTTTATCTTGAACTGTTACTGATTCTTGGTGACCTAATATGAACTGAAGAGCCTTCTTATCATTGATTTCTCTGAAGGTTAGGGAAAATGGGTGAAGATATTGTGTAAATATTTTCACTTGATGCTTAAATGCTTGTGGTTTTCTACAACTTTTTTCTCTTCCTTTTAGAGAGATTATTCCATTAACTTTCTCAATTACTAGTGTGTTCTCAGTGTCTCTCAGGAATATTACTGGACTTGTGCTTCAGGCACTCACATTTTCTGCAGAGAAGAGAAAAATGTTGCAGCAACACCACCTTATATTCTTACTCCAAGGCAGATAACTCTCCCTGCCTGGTTTTGATAGCTGCATCCCTAAATGATGTAATTATTGGGGGACCTCCCACAGAGTACCCTTGGGGCAAGACCTTCTTCTGCAAGTGGTGCACTTCTATCTTCATCAGCTGTTTTTCCTGAGGCACCTGTTTATTTCAAATACTTCACTGGCCAGAAGCACCTTACCTTGGATGTACAAAGCTGTTGTTTGATTATCCATAATCTGGAGGGATACAAACAATCCCTGATTGTTACGGTGGGCAAAGGTTGAATTATGGACAGGTCAGCAATGAGTCTAACTACCCATTTCCCGTTTGAGTCCTTTCTGAGGTATTTTTTTTAGCTGTGGATCAACTGGTATGCATTCACAACTAAGCCTTTCATTGTGTACTATTTATACTGTTTCAATTTTATTTGGTAAAACTACAGCTCTTCTAACCAGCTCACCTTGCCGGCCCCTTTTCCCTGTTAGGTGTTTTTTCTTAGTTTTCTCCACTTTTTCCAACTTGGGTGCAAAAAATATCTAGACTTTCCTCCCCATTTTTGTTAAAAAACTCTTCTCTTTCCCTACTTGTATGATGTCTCCCCCTTTCCAATTATTTATTGCCAACTGTATCACTTTATCTATTTTATTTTTCTTTCAGTCTTTAATTTTCTCTGATTTGAGTCTCAAATAGTCCTTTCTCACTGACTGCCACAGTTCTGAACAGTAAATGTTAGTTTTGATGATGTTCTTTAAAAACTGAGAGACAAATTAGAGAATATATTAGATAATACATTTCATCACTACGATGATGTACTGTACTTTACTGTAAACAAGCCATATGGTGCTTCCTCAAACTCAATTACAAAAGAACTGGACAAGGAATTGATTGACCTTTTCTAACAGTATCTTTTCTGAACTATATTTCCCTCTTCTGAAATTTGTTCTCTGTATTGTACTTGTCCACTTTGTGAATCCTTGTGCCCTTTAGAAGTGTTGAGCTACCACTCCCATAGTCCCATCCAGCAGAGTAGTAGCACAACACAGCTAAAAGACAGCTGGTTGGGGAAGGCAGCTGTATGTTTACCATCAGATAATCTTGTGAAGATGGTTTAGTATAGAAGAGCTTGGAGAAGGGATTACATGTTTCCTTCTTTACTGCTACTTTGTCATCGGATTTGACCTCTTCTTTCCTTTCAACCTGAAAAGTCCCCACATTTTGCTGCAACACCACTATCTTTATCCTTTGTGGCCAAGTCATAGTTAAACCTCAGGCTTGCCATCTGAGGTGGGAAGTCAAGTAGTAGTATCTATGTAACCTATATGCCAAGGTTCTGTTAAGAGATGTTAACAAGAAATGTTGGTTTATGCTGCCTCTGCAGTGAAGCCACTGGTAAAAGGTACTAGGAAATAAGTATACAGCAGTTCAGTCATATGCCAGGAAAACAAAGATCTCGGTAAAATGAAATTGTCTTCTGGTTTCCTTTAGTGAAGTGAGTGGGCATGCATTGTCTACCAAAACAGGCTTAAGCAGAAGTCATGAATTGGCCTCTGCTGGCAGTGCATTAAATGCAAAGAGCCTGAAGGAATATAGGAAGATCAAAGCCTGAGGTTGGTGGGAAGTCCTACACATTTTTTTTCTTAACATATTAATGGAAGAAACAGTTGAGCAAAAATATGGATACAAGGATGAGCAGTAATAGATGAAATATTTGTGTGGGCTGTAGAAAATGGAACATGGTTAGGGGGAATGTTGGGGGATTATTTCCACCCTCAGATGGCAAGTCTGACTATGATTTGACTTGCCACGCTCAGAAAACAGTCTTATCCAAATGTGTATTTTTAATCTAGATTGTCAGCTATATCAATTATTTGCATGGTATTTGTGGTCCTACTGGTATATCTGATAGTTAATGGCAACTTGTTAGCCTCTCTGATTTTAACATCCTGTTAAAATTCTATGTGTTGTGGTTATGTGAATCTTAGCATATTGGTTATGTGAATATACAAGACCCTGACTATTCTGATTAAGCTCAGAAGTTTAATTTCCCACTTTTAATTTTATTTTTTATATTATTTCACTATTTTTAGTTGGCTCTGTATGTGCTTTCATTCCTGGACCCCAAGGACCTGCTGCAGGCAGCACAAACATGTCGATACTGGAGAATTCTGGCAGAAGACAATCTGCTGTGGAGAGAGAAGTGCAGGGAAGAGGGTAAGGATCAGTGAAGTGTGAATTTAATCATAAAAGTGGAACCTCACAAGATATGTATCTTTGCCTGTGGAAAGAGAATTAAACCAAATATGCATTTCTGTCCCTAATGCATGGCCTATGTAGGATGTGTATTTTCATCAGCAATATTAATGCTTCTATACTTTCAATTGATATTTTTTAAAAACTACTGCTTTTAAATTCTTGAATTTAGATCCAGCCCTATCATAAGCTGCATAGCTCATGATACAGATTAGATAGACGATGGAATAATTCCATACCCACTATCCAAGCTCCCATGGCACTGCACTACAAGAACAAGCACACCTTTCCATCAGCTGGAACTGCAAGCCCTTGCTGCACAACAAAGGACATTGCACAGATTGAGAGAGATTTCCTTCTGCTTTTCCAAACTCTTACTGCACTATGCCACTAGTAGTGCTCTCTTGGCCTAGCAAGCATGGCATTTCCTAGCAGCAAGATTTTAGGCAGCTAGATTCTGTCACAGCCAGCTTTCTGGCATGTCAGAAAAACAGTGGCAAATGTATGCCTGATCCAGCACTCCAGGGGCCACAACATGTATAGAAATGTTTCGAAATACATGCTATTTGTAAGTTGTTCGCCGCCTCGATCCATATGGAGAGGCGGGATATAAATAAAAAAATAAATAAATAAAATAAAAATAAACATCCTACAAACTGAGGCTGAGGCACAGGCCTTGTGAGATGATGCCATAGTCTTGTAAAACATAGCAAAGTCTTGTGAGATTGATAACATTTACATATTTTGGTGAAGAATCAAAAGATGTCATAGCAGTGTCACAAGGCTCTCAGTAACATGGCACCTGAACAGGTGATGTGGTAGTAGTGGGGATAAGGGTAGAGGCAGTGACAACAACAGTGGAGGTGTGAAAGGGAGAGAAGACGTGTTTCCTGTATTATATATGGTGCACAGTAGATGTTCCAGGCATAGTGACTTGAGTGACTTGTAGAAGTATAATATTATGGGTACCAATTGAAATAATTTTCAGTCTCTTCATATGATAATTGTATTTACAATTACAGAATTGACAGCAAAGTGTTTTGAATAAAAAAAAATATTTCTTTATAAAAATATATGAAGAGCAAAGTAAGTTAGAATGAAATCCTGTAAGTGATGTCTGTTTAAAAATGCAAGTCACGGGTATTTCATAGGGCAGACAACGGCATGTTACTTTAATTAGGAAGGACAGACTAGTGTCTGTATCAATAGGCTAAATTACAGTATTTTCAAGGTTAGGAAGCAAAACTATTGGTGTCCAGTAGAAAGAAAGAGTACCAAATTGCAAACTATCTAAGTGCAAAAATAACTTGTATTTATTAATAGCATCTGTACCCTCAGCCATCTGTCTTCTGGAGAAAAGCAAGGAGTAATTGATTTCATTGGCTTCTTATCTGTTGTACAGTTTAATTACTTAGGTAAGAATCTTCAGAGGCATCTGGGCAAATCAGAGAAGCCAGTGTTCAATACATTAAGTATCTTGTTACCATATACTTTTGTGAAAATCCTTAAAGGCTATATATGGAAATTTGTTCTTGCATGCCATTTAAGAATAATTCTCCAGATTGGCTTGGAACTTGGCTGTTATCTTAAACCAAGTGGATGAAGGTGAAGCAGTTCTCTTGATCCTTAAAAAAATGTCAGTTGTATTTCTCCATTGGTACTTATGGTCTGTTCAGGAACTGAAGATCAAATGGTTAGAGAACAAACAGTCCTTTAGAGGTGGGTGTTAATCAACATGTACTGGCAACAACAGCTTGGAATGAGATGCACTAGTAGATAAAGAGAATAACAGAGAAGCTTAATATCCTCCTTGTAATAAGAATGAAGAAAAGACATGCAAAGCCTTTGGCAGAAACAGTGAATAAAAGGAGGTAGATTTTGGGGTAGGAGGAAGTATCAATGGCATAACTCTCAGAATGCAGGTGGGCAATGGGGAGAGTTAAACGAGAAGTAGCATGAGATGTTTTACTATTAGCAGCAAGAAACAGATTATTGATAAAAAGGGAACAAATCCTAGAATTACAGAAAGCTTGAAAGTGCAACCATACATGATTAATTATCTTTGAAGGAAAGGGGAGATTGGAGGTGGGACAACAGATATTAAAGAAGAAATGCAATCTAAAATGAAGAGCTTGAGGGGGTCAACATAAATAAAGAGTGACTCCAATATTGTAATATACCAAAGAGAAGTAAAAGACAGGATGGATTTCAGTACCATCATATCAGCCTAGAAGTCAAGGAAAAAAGTTGCTCATTGCTTTATACTCTTCAAAAGGCAGGTTTGGAGATAAGGGAGAATGACTTCTTTTTCTAATTTTTGGTTTTGTAACAAAAATTACAGGAATAGATGAACCATTACATATCAAGAGGAGGAAAGTAATAAAACCAGGCTTCATTCATAGTCCATGGAAAAGCGCTTATATCAGACAGCACAGAATTGATACCAACTGGCGGCGAGGAGAACTTAAATCTCCTAAGGTAACCATCTTTGAACTAAGGTTATTATTTAATTAATTAAGTAAGATCAGATCTTATGTTGGTCCATGCTTACAGAATCATTTCTGACATTTAAAACCATCTAAAATAGTTTGAATAACTTGAAGAGGGATTTGTTCAGACTCTTCAGTTTTTTGTAATTTCATCACTGTCTTTTCTCACTGGCAGATAATATTTTATCTCCCAAAGTACCTTTTTGTCTAATATAATCCCAAGAGTCTCTTCAAGTCGTAACTCCTTTCATATTGGGTGACTACCGTTAAGCCTGCTAGCAAGGACAATATTGTGCTTGTATACATCACTGTAGTATTGGGCATAACTTTTCACCATCATGCTGTTTGGTAATATAACCTTAGCTAACAAGAATACTTTAGGAAGTATAACACTGTAACCCAAGATGTATTGTTGCCTTCATGGGGATTGTGGCAGAAAACAGGTTCCCTTAATACTGCCCTCCACATCTTGATGTCAAATGTTTCACTGGTTGCTTTACAACAAAACAAATTCTAGCAGAGAAAAAAAAACTTAAGATTTTTTTAAAATTAATTCAGATGAAAGGTTATGTCTCCTTTCATGTTGTACGAACAGCTACAAGTTCTCTGTAATACAAGTGCTAGGACATTAACATAAGCTATTACAATTCAGAGTTTGTTAACAAACCTGGGTGTGACAATATATTAATTATACTTATCCAATAGTGTTATGGTTAGTCATAGCTTTATGGAATGTAGCTTTAGGGTATAGTGCCTTACAGATTAGGCATTAAGTAATTTGGACCATGAGAATATTTAACAGAGCTAGATTTAAAAAAAAACACCCACCTTTCATTGTTTATGAATAACTAGAGCTTCGTACAGGCATGTTCTAGGAAGAAGAAAGATCTACACTTGCTGCCTTACTGCATCATAATAATGAACTTTATACAGTATGCAATTTAATATCTCTGGGATGTAGTAATGGAATAGCAATTCTGTCAGGCTTTCTGATATATAAACAGTTGCTACAGGCTTACTTTTTTGTTGACCTCTTCAACTCAATGTATTTGACCCTCAGAATTTGAAATAGCCTAAAACAAGATCAGTACATCTTTACAGTAGTTCAAAATACTTCATTTACTCTGCTCTAAGTTGGTTAGGTAAAGGTTTAGTAGCATATTTGTTATCTGAGAAATTGGGAAAAATTTAATTTAATAAATGGTTACATTTATTTCCAGTTAGATGTTTTGAAGAGGGCAACTGAAAATAAATTAATTAAATAAAGTAACGTGTATATTACAAAAACCAGTACTGAAGGGATCTTACTATATTGGGATCTACATAAAGGGAAATATTATCCAGCCTGTGTTAAACCAGAATACTGTCTGAAGGTACATACTGCATTTTTGCATAAAATAAGCAAGCCTGCATTGGGTCAGTGACTGGATTGTGACACTACTGCTGAATGCTCTTTATACCTCTATGAATTACTTGAAAGAACAGCAGGATAGGAAATAAATATTTCCCCATTGCCTCTTACCAAATTCTGATTTTAACTCCATGGTAGAATTCGCTTCTTCTCTTCTCCATTCCATGTTGTGCTTAATCAGCATAGTGATTTTTTGGCCTGAATTGGGGTGTTCAAAGCAGGAAAAAAAACCAGAGTGGCTTAGATGGGTAGCCTATGCTCCCCCATTAGAGTGTATTCTGCATCAAAGCTAAAAGAAAGAAGGTTGCAGAAAACAAAAAGAGGTGATTCTAAAAGAGCACATATTTAACCTTCTAGATGAATCTGATTCCATTGACATGAGCAAATGTTCCTACAGCAGAAAGTACTAGCAGAGTCATTAGTAGTATAACACCAGTGGAGTGCATATTAAAGTACAACATGTCATAGTTTGTCAGTCATTTATTCATAAGGGATTGATTCCTCTTTGTATGACTGGAACAAGCAAACAAAAGAAAGCCCTGTAAATTTCTTTAGCAAGGTAAATGTAAGATATTAAGACAAATACTTACTCGTTGGTCCTAGTGAGAAATTAGACCTCATCACTGAAAGCAAGCATTTTTATTTTAATGATCCATTATTATTTCTGTTCTGAGATAGCAGTGAGTTACATATGGATGCCTTCTATATCATCAGGTCCTGAAAGGTCATGATGATCATGTGATTACATGTCTGCAGTTCTGTGGTAACAGAATAGTCAGTGGCTCTGATGATAATACATTGAAGGTTTGGTCAGCAGTTACAGGAAAGGTAAGTCAAATATGTTTACTATCTTTTAATAAAAATCTGTACTGTATGTGTTTATGGAACAACACATATTAAAATGTATAATTTTGGCTTCATAGACCACCTTGAATCCCATGCTGGAAGAAAGATGGGATATATATAATCAAATAAATAAATGAACCATGGTTTTTGGAGACAGAATGTATATTGGGGCTGCACACTGCTATATCATACTGAACGCCTATCATATCACCCTATCACATGCTGGCTTCAGCAAAAAGATCTTGGTTTGTTTAAAACTGGAGTTCTTCTTGATGGCTAAAATGGATGATTCTGGTTTAAAATAAGCTGGGTTTTTAGCACTGAAGGGCAGCATGCAAGGGGCTAGGAAGGATGAAGGAGGTGCACAAGACCATGACCTGAATCCAAAGGTGCGCCTTGTGCAGAAATTCTCTTTCTTCCTATGCACATATGTTTCTAATGTTCATGTGGCATGTAAGCCTAGAGAGGTTCCATTGTTTCCCCATTAGACATTGGAGGGTGCACACAGACACATACAAACATCCCCATTTGAGAGGATTTGATCCCCAAAATGTGTGGGGGCATTTTTGCTATGTTCTTGGGCTTTTGTGGCCCATTTTAGGTGTAGGAGAGGCTTTTTTTAACAACAGGAAGTGAGCAGAAATCATTTCCTGTTCACGTCCTTTTTCAAAAAAAGGCTTTTCCAGGGCCTGTATTGGTCTAATGGGGGAGTAATGTGGAGGAAATGCCTGCAACACCTTCTAGAGGGCATTTGAGAGCAAAAAAAATTTTTTTTTTCAAAGTTTTGCAAAACAGTTTTTGACTCCTGGGGGTCACGGGGGGCTCCAAATGTGATGGAAATACTCGACACATTCCAGAGAGCATTTGGGACAAGAAATTTGAGGCTCTGGAGAGGTGCATGTGTTCCATGGGCTATACTTTGCCTATCCCTGCTCTAGACAGTCTGGATCCAGATTATGGTCTGCAAAACCTCTTGCCTGTCACTGCATAGGGGGCCACCTGTAAAATTACAGTTGCAGGTATGTAATTCTGCAGAGGCTGGTAGATCAGTCACTAATATGAGAGTTGCAAGCAAAATTGTATACTACTCATTGAATTTGTGCAGTAGTTGAATCCAGTCACATTTATGTACTTGTATATCTCTTTTTTCATTTATCATTATTTATTTAAAATATTTTATCTGTTCTTCAGCCTAAAAGGCTTTTAAATAATCTATGAAGATTAGTAATACATCACTCTATAATCTAGTGGGCACAGTGAAAGAAAAAGGGGTTGTGAGTGAAGAGAATGAAAGTAAACTCAGGTATTGTTTCTTAGCTAGCTGCAAATAGAAACAGTTCAGAGGAGACAAGGATCAAAATATATGTTAATCTTTCAGCTGAATCTCTGCTGCAGTGTGTGGCATGGTTTTGCCAGGTGGCCATTAACAGAGCCTGATGGTTTCTCATCTCAACCGATGAAGTTGAATTGCTTACCTTCTCTCCTTTTGTTGCACATTGATGGAATCCACCAATTATTTAATTTAAGTAGGGCATGTACAGTTTCTCTATAGATAGTGTGTACTGAATTGCATCCAAATTACACATCTGCATTTGGGTAGGGAGAGAGGACAGTTTTTCCCCTAACAGCAACTCCTTATACCTCTGAGACCCTGCTTTGGAGATTGCGCAGGCTTCAAGGGAATGTGCATCCATTTTTATTAGTGGTATTGTTATTTATAGTGTGTTAAGAGTTTCATAGACAAAAAAAGTTCCTGGTTACTGTCTAAAATAAACATGTAAAGATACTAAAGGAAAGATTGCGGGGGGGGGGAATAAACTAATTCAAACAGTTGTAATGAAGAGCTTTATTGTGATGAGGGTTAACTGGACTATATAAGGTTATGTTGTAATCATGTACCTTTGTGGGCTTGAGACTGCTGTCAGAGTCCCACAACATCTGGCAACGCTGTTTTACTTATTTGTAGGAATGTTACCTCTCTTTATCCTTAGGGCAGTTCATTTTAAAAGGAAAGAGATGGTTTGAAAGCAATAATTTGGTGCTGGAAAGCATATTAACTTCTTGTCTCCTTATTTTTTGCCTAGTTCTCAGAACCCCATTTTTGTTGACTTGAAAGACATGATACGTACAATATCATATTAGTCATGGATTTATTTTAAGACCTGGACTGTTTATGTATGGTTTCACTGGATTGTAACCACTGTCCAGGGAAAGATGATTTAAACTTGACTGTAGCATTTATATACATCTAAAATTTGCTCCTTTCTTTCATTTAAATTCTGACATGAAAGAAATTGCTTTGTTGGGAAACTGAAAATCCAGCTAAACTTGCATTTTTTTTTCAGGGCCAGGGGAAGCATTTCTTTGTAATAGAAATACTCTGATAATGTCTTGCTAAGCTTGCTAGCTACACCTTGTAGACTGTCACTATTTAAAATAAGTCTCTAGAGTTTGGATAATTCATGTGTCTTTTGTCACCTTTGTCCAAATGGTAACCAATCCAAATGCTTGCTTTCAGTGTTTAAGAACCCTTGTTGGACACACAGGTGGAGTTTGGTCATCACAAATGAGGGATAATATAATCATCAGTGGGTCTACTGACCGAACCCTTAAAGTGTGGAATGCGGAGACTGGAGAGTGCATACATACATTATATGGGCATACCTCAACTGTACGTTGTATGCATCTCCATGAAAAAAGGTAAATATTTCTCTACAAAAAAGTATATTATTTCTTCATCTTTGTTATGCTTCATATGAAAACATTTTTTACTAAGACATCCAACAGCAAACTCAATCTCTGAAATTAAAGTTATATATTAAATTAATATAAATGTTTAAAACAGGGCTGTGCTACACATGTTTTATGCCATTCTTAAAGTACTAAAGCAATGTATTTTACATATCAGTAAAATGTATGCATGCAAAATATATATTACATTTTTTTTTCTGATTTACAAATCAGAAAATAAGAGAGAGAAGTTTATATACAAAAAGAACTGGGAAAGATAGAGTGAAGTGACAAAGAAATAGTACCACAAGATCTAATTAAATAATTATATTCTGAACTAATATATTCGTACCATATATAGCTGGCCTACTTCTAATGTGGTAAAATAATCTCAGTAGTTAACAAAGAAAGTTCTATCCTTTGCTTTCCCCCCCACATTTTTACTGCAAGATTTTTCTTACCTTAATAATTGCCCTACACGTTTTATTAGATAAGGTTAGACAGACTTGGGAGTCTAGATCTTAAAAGAGAAATAAGGCAAAAATATTTTAAAGCAAAACTGCATTTAAATATCATTTCTCTTCTTTTAAAAGAATAGTAAAGCATCACTTTTCCATCTATTACAAAGCAATGTGACATTTACAAATAGTTTAGAATTCAGGTGTTTAATATCCGTTTACTGTAAATATTTTATTACATTGTTAGCTTGTGTTCCTGCGAAGCAAAATTATGTACCATTAAATAGAAAATGATATCTCTAAAAATGTTAAATCAACTAATGTGAAGCCACTAATGCTCTTAAGGGAAGCTATAAACAGTTGCAGTTTGAGTCTAACACTCTGCAACCTGATCAATCTGATTCTTGGCTAGTTCAATTTGCTGTTAAAGTCCAGAGCTACTGTCACATATACCATGATTACAGCGTTGAAATGCTTGTATTTTTCAGCCTTAAAATCTTGAGCCACAATTTCTGTAGCAGGGATTGTTAACTAAGTACCAATGCAGAATATTTTATTAAAATAAGATTGAAGAGGTTAAAAAATTAAAAACACTACTGCACATTTCTCTCTAATCAGTTTCTGAATGTCCAACTGAATAAAAAGGGGTTTGCCTGGTGATGGGAGTATAGTGGGAAGGAATCAGGCTAACCCCTTCCCTTCTTATGGAAGGAAGTTCCACAGCCTGGGAACAGCAACCAAGAAGACCCTCTCTTGTGCCTCATCAAATGTACTTCTTAGGGTGGTGGGACTGAAAGAAGATCTGATGTGCATTTCTCAAAGGTAGGCAGGTTTATACAGGGAAAACTTTTTTTTTCAAGTAGCCTGAGTCCAAGCGTATAGGGCATTATATTTTATAAATTTCTCTGGGAAACAGATACATAGTCAGTGAAGCTGTAACTTGGGAGTTACTTGTTCTTTGGAACTAGGTCCAATGAACAGTATTGCCACAGCATTTTGGACAACTGAAGGTTGTTAACACTCTTCAAAGCCAGACCCATGTAGAAACATTACAGTAATCCAAATGCAATGTAACTAAGAAATGCTTCATCATGGCCAGATCATACATTTCCATCTAATTAAAGAATTATATTCTTGACTAATATATTCTTACCATATATAGCTAGCCTACTTAAATATCATAAAATAATCTCAGTGTGATAGTTGACAAGAAAGTCTCTCTCTCTTTTCTATTTGTATTGTAAGCTTTCACTTACCTTAATAATTTGCCTTACAGGTATTATTGGATCAGGTTAGACAGACCTGGCAACCCAGATCTTAAAACAGAAATAAGACAAAACGTTTTAAAGCAAAATTGCATCATGCAAATATGTCCCTGATCATCATAGAAACCTGAAAATCCAAGTCTAGAAGTGAATCCAGGAGTACCTCCAAATTACAAACCTTCTTGCCCAGATTAAATTTCAGATTGTTTTCCCTTTGTATAAACCTTTATGTAAACAACTTGTTTATTTGGCCCTCTGAACCAGATTCTATTAAAATGGCCACGTAAACCTAATTGTAGCTTTTGTTTTTCTTTTCCCCCTTTCCAGAGTTGTCAGTGGGTCTCGAGATGCCACACTGAGGGTTTGGGACATAGAAACAGGCCAGTGTTTACATGTTCTGATGGGTCATGTAGCTGCTGTTCGGTGTGTACAATATGATGGCCGGCGGGTTGTTAGTGGAGCATATGATTTCATGGTCAAAGTATGGGATCCAGAGACTGAAACCTGTCTACATACCTTGCAAGGGCATACTAATAGAGTCTATTCATTACAGGTAAGTATTTGATATTGGTGCAATGCATTTTCTTCGATTTCCTGCTTGAATAGTTACAGACTTGCTTGAGGATTTGCTGAGGAGTCTGTGTAGTACCAGCAAGCACCAAAGTTTAACCATGTTCCATGCGTCTTTGGCTTCCCCTTCTCTTCCTTCTCCTCTCTCTTTAGTCAGTTTATGTTGTATACGTAAAGGAAAGAGAGCATAGCAAAAGGTTCCTACAGCACTGAGAGGACATCTTTGCTATTTACCAAAAAAAAAAAAGGCTTAAACAAACAAAACAAAAACAGGTGGGCAATAAGATTGCCAGATTTGCTAATGACACCAAAGAATAAAAGTGAAAGAAAACAAAAGGGATAGTGAAAAACTCCAAAATTATCTTCCCAAACTAGGCATTAAAATGAAGTATGCAGTTCAGTGCCACTAACTTTGAAGCGACACATTTGAAAGGGAGAACTCCTGATTTTCCATTACTGTTATTGTGGTAAGAACTGGTGATAAGGGACTAGGAAAGAACCTTGAGATTGGGGCAGACAGTTGAAGAAATCATCAACCCAATATGTTGTGAGAAATTCTATATTTGGGATTCTTCTTCGTGGTCTCTGTGCCTTCATACACTAGGAGCTTTAGCGCCTGCGCGGTAGCGTTCGGAAACTTCTAGAGCTTGTTCGCTTGGCGGGAACCCCTCCCCCACGCCGGTACTGCGCATGCTCCTCCCGCCGAGCAACGGTCTCTCCTCAGTTCTTCTCGTCCGCCGCCGCGTACGGAAGGTTCTTCAGTTTGTTCCTCTCACGTTGTGCTTGGCTTGCTGTTTTTCACGGTTTTACGGACTTTCGTACTGTCTTTGACCTCTCTTTCGGACTCCCCCTTCGGTTTTTCGTCTTTTTGGATTTCGGAGTTTGGCGTTCTTCGTCTTATGTCCGCGCTCTTTAAGAAGTGCGTGTCCTGCGGCCGCAAGGTTGCCCTCAACGACGGCCATAAGGAGTGTCTCTTCTGTTTGGGTGAGTCCCACAACATCCGGACTTGCCCAATTTGCCGGGATTTTACTCCCCAAACTCTCCGCAACCGCTCCGCGAGACTCAAATCTTATTGTTGGGAACAGTCTCTGCGGGCGATAGACGAGACCTCCACTTCCAAGATGGCCGACAAGAAGACGACCACGCCATCGACGGTATCGGCGGCTGCCGTTCCGTCCACCTCGTCGGTATCGGGCTCGGTACCGGCGAAAACGCCGATCTCGGCGCTACCGAGGATCCCGAAGCTGTCGGCGGCTGCCAAGTCAGCAAAAGGATCCTCGACGGCGAGGAAGGCTGAGGCTCCCCTTACGGAGACGCCTGCTAAAAAGCGCCCTGCTCCGGACGGAGGCAAGGGCAAGGAGAAGGAGAAGAAGAAGAAGAAGAAGGAAAAGAAACGCTCCCCGGCTGGGGACGTTCGACCTCCTACTCCTCCTCCTACTCAGCAGCCTTCCAAAGGGCGAGGCGAGTCCGTCGATCTCTCGGACGATGAGATTGAGGACGTTCCCCAACAGCGCCCGGACTCGCCTGTGGCAGACCCTCCAACCCTGGTGGAGGAGCGCCACCGCCCTCTTAGCCGTCGCAGGTCGGCCAACCTGCAGCAGAGAGAGCCCTCTGCTTCTCCGGAGCGGCGTTCGACCTCCTTTAGGTCCCGGTCCCGCTCTTCCGAGCGTCCGGTGGCCTCGCCGCCTCCGAGGGAGACAAGAGAGGAAGAACCTCGCTCGTCTGCCTCCAGATACACCTCGGCGTCCTACGTGGCCAGGTACGCGAGGGAATCTGAATGGAGAGAGCGCCCGGCCTCCTATCGGTCGCATTCGCCATCGTACCGGGATCGGTACCATCGTGGCCCGAGTCGCTGGGAGACCTTCCGGAGGTCCCGGTCACCTCGTCGACAGCGCGAATCGCGCTCGCCTAGAGGGGACGAGGCTCGGTACCGTCGACGCCGAAGCCGATCTCCGTCGGACCGCCGCTCCTTCAGCCGCTCTCCCTCTCCTCGATATCATAGGGCGAGGGAGCCTTCACCACGGTATCGGGCGATATCGCCACCTCCTAGGGTCACGGCAACGGCGACGCGCCCTACGGAGTCGGTGGTGACTGAGCGGGCTACGACGACGTCAGCCTGCCAGACTACCCCGGTCACCACCAAGAGGGTGAAGTCAGTAGTCAGCCATCCCAAGCGGGACGCTGCTGCTACCACCGCCCCGGCTGCGGAGAAGCCTAGGAAGGCAACACCTGCGGCGACGAAGGAGCCGGAAAGCGAGCGGCGAGAGGACTCACCGAGCTCGGAGTCGTACGACTCGAGCGCGGAGTCAGAGGTGTCTGAGGCGGCCTCACAGGAGTCTCCTCCGCTGGGATTCGGGGACCCGATCCCAGATTCTGCTCCAGAGGACGTCCACCAGTTCTCTGCGATGCTGCTCCGCATGGCCACTACCCTCGGCCTTAAGATCGCCGATGCGGAGCCGGAGGACGACGATCCAGCCTTCTCCGTCTTCGAGGAGAAGCGACCTTCCACGGCCCCGCTGCCTCTCCTGCCCCGGGTATCCAGACTGGTGAAGGCCGCCTGGGATAGACCGGCCTCGGCTCAGCCGATACCGCAGCGGTTAGAACACCTCTACAGGGTGCAGAAGGATAACGCCGGTTATCTCTTTAATCACCCTGTACCGAACTCTGTGGTCGTCGAGTCGGCACAGACAAAGGGCTCCGGCAGGCAACACACCACCCCGCCGGACAAGGAGGGCAGGAAGTTGGACGCCTACGCAAGGAGGTTCTATTCAGCTGCCTCCTTGCAGATCAGGCTGTCCAACACTCAGGCTTGCCTCGCGGCATACCTGAAAAAAGTGCTCGATCGCCTGCAACCGGCGATGGAGGCGGTACCGGAGGACATCCGCCAAGCCTCCTCCGTGATCTTCAATGAGGCTATCTCCATCGCTCGGCACCAGATGGCCTCCTCCCGGCACGCAGTGGAGATCGCCTCCCGGGTCATGGCGGGATCCGTCGGCCTCCGCCGCCATGCTTGGCTGCGACCGGCCGACATCCAGGAGGACACCAGAAGGAGGATTGAAGATCTCCCCTTCGACGGTGAAGGCCTATTCAATTCGTCCACAGACGAAGCTTTGGACAATCTTGTCAAGGCGAGACTGACCGCAAAAAAGATCGGGCTGCAGCCGGCCACGCAGGCCCGCAGGGCCTCCACCTTCCGCCCATCCTGGCGACGATCCTCCACCTCGTCGTTCCAGCGTTCGGCCCAGTCTGGACAGTCGAGACCGTCCTCCGGCTCATCGGCCAGACGCACGATTAGGCGGCGCCCGGCTTCGTCGAAGAAGTCCTCCTCCGAGACAAAGTCTCGGTTTTGACGTGCCTGGCAGGACCCACCAATACCCACTCTTCAGCCTACCATCAGCGCTCGGAGACCGACCGACTCTCGCTCGACACCTAGCGGAGTGGCAGTATGTCACTACGGACTCTTGGGTGCTTTCCATCGTCCGTCTTGGCTACGCCATCGAGTTTCTCGATATTCCTCCTCGCGGCGTTTACTACTCCACGCCGTCGAGTCCGGCCCTCCTGGAAGAGATCCAATCCCTCCTCCAGAAAGGGGCGATCGAGCGGCTCCCGCAAGAGGCCAAGACCACCGGCTTCTTCTCCAGGTACTTCACGGTACCGAAAGCCGACGGTACCCTCCGGCCGATCCTAGACCTCAGAGGGGTGAACTACTACATCCGCCCCAAAAGGTTCAAGATGGTCACGATACCGTCGATCCTACCCTTCCTACATCGAGGGGACTGGTTCGCCTCCATCGATCTCCGAGACGCATACTTCCATATCGCCATTCGCCCGCAGCACAGACGGTACCTCCGCTTCGCAGTCGACGACACCTGTTACCAGTACAAGGTGCTGCCGTTCGGACTCTCGACTGCCCCAAGGGTCTTCACCAAGTGCATGGCCCCGGTGGTATCCTACCTGCGGACGAAGGGCGCTTCCGTCTTCCCCTACCTCGACGATTGGCTGTTGGTGGCGTCCTGCAAACAGAGACTTTACCACGACGTCCACATGACGTTGTCACTCCTGACCCGCCTTGGTCTACGAGTGAATCCGAAGAAGTCCCACCTCGAGCCGGCGAGGATCTTGGACTTCATCGGGGCGACGCTCGACTCGACCTCCGCCAGGGCGTACCTACCAGAGTCTCGAGCACAAACCTTGATCCGGGCCGCCGCTCACGCTCGTACGGCCCCGACGTTATCTGCGAGAAGCGTCCAGCAGCTCTTGGGCTACATGGCTGCGACGACCGCTGTGACATATCTCGCCAGGCTGAGAGCAAGACCTCTTCAACACTGGTTCGTCCGCATATTCGACCCCCTGCGAGACGAACAGACACTCCGACTGCAGCTGCCGGGAGACGTCCGCTCATCCCTCCGATGGTGGCAGTCGCGATGCAATCTCATGTCAGGGATGCCTTTCCAACAGCCGACACCGAAGGTGACGGTAACGACCGACGCCTCCCTGTATGGATGGGGTGCCCACTGCGGCGATCTCAGAGTCCGCGACAGATGGACCGACGACGAGACCGCTCTCCATATCAACGCGCTGGAGCTGCTCGCCGTCTGGAAAGCCCTACGGGCGTTCCGCCATGCCGTGGCGGGGCGCACGGTCCTGATTCTGACGGACAACACCACCGCCGTCTGCTACATCAACAGACAAGGTGGGACTCATTCCACGACCCTGCTCGACATCGCGCTCGACCTGTGGGAATGGTGCATTCGCCTGCACACGCATCCCGTGGCGGTTCACCTGGCCGGGCAGGAGAACACCACGGCAGACGCCCTCAGCAGGGACACCTCATCCCATCACGAATGGTCTCTCTCCGGAGAGGCGTTCAGACTGATTCGGGACCGCTGGGGCGAACCATCGATCGACCTCTTCGCGACCAGGGAAAACGCGAAGTGTCGCCGATTCTGTTCCAGAGCGGGCCACGATCGTGCCTCCATCGGGGACGCTTTCCAGCTTCCGTGGACCGGGGAACTCCTCTACGCGTTCCCGCCGTTCCCGCTGCTCGGCCGGACGATATCGAAGATCCTTGCCGACCGAGCCAACGCGATCCTGGTAGCCCCGTATTGGCCGAGGCAACATTGGTTCGCACCCCTGCTACAAGCCGCGCGAGACGACCTACTCCGGTTGCCACCGACACCGGACCTGCTCTCCCACTCCGGCGGCCGAGTCCTCCATCCGGACCTGCCACGCCTGGCCCTCCATGCCTGGAGGATATCGCACTAGACGATCCCGTGCTCGGTACCGTCCTCGTCGCGGCCAGGAAGGAATCCACCCGTCGCAACTATCAATACAAGTGGCGACGCTTCCTGACCTTCGCTAACGAGAGGAGTGAGCCGGTATCGCCCGCGGGGCTCTCGACCGTCCTGCACTTCCTCCTGCACCTCCGGCAACAGGGGCTGGCGTTTCCATCCCTGAAGGTGTATCTCTCCGCGATCGTGGCATACCAACCGCCGCGATCTGCTGCCTCGGCCTTCTTCAGGAACGATACCGTTAAGCGGTTCCTGAAAGGACTTCATCATCTCTACCCGCCGGTATCGCCGCCGCTACCGCCGTGGTCCCTCTCGCTGGTGCTCTCGCAGCTGACGAAGCCGCCCTTCGAGCCGATGGCGACCTCGGATGACAGGCTCCTGACAATGAAAACTGCCTTCCTGGTAGCGGTGACCTCAGCGAGGCGAGCGGGTGAGATCACAGCTCTTCGATCCGATGAGCCCTTCACGGTCTTCCACAGAGACAAGGTGGTCCTGAGACCTGACATCTCGTTCCTGCCTAAGGTGGTGTCCAGTTTCCACCTCAACCAGGACATCATCCTGCCTACCTTCTTCCCGAACCCGATGACACCGTTAGAGCGGTCCCTCCACTCCCTGGACGTGCGTCGGGCATTGGCCTTCTACAAGGACAGGACTGCTTCCTTCCGACAGACGCCGCATCTCTTTGTTTGCTATGGGCGACGTCGGAGGGGCCTTAAAGTGTCCACCCAGCGCTTCTCCAAGTGGGTGGTGAGGACTATTGAACTGGCGTATGAGCTCGCGAGGAAGCCTCCGCCAGTCCTGCTTCGAGCCCACTCCACCAGAGCTGTGGCTACTTCTGCGGCCCTCCTGCGAGGAGTTGACCTGCATGAACTCTGCCGTGTGGCGACCTGGTCCCAACCATCGACCTTCGTGCGCCACTACAGGCTCGACTGCCGGTCGCGCAGAGATGCCCGGTTTGGACGTGAGGTGTTGGCTTCCGTGCTGTAGGACCTGACCCGCCGTCCGACCGGTAAGCTACACAGTCTCCTAGTGTATGAAGGCACAGAGACCACGAAGAAGAAGAACAGGTTGCTTACCTGTAACTGTGGTTCTTCGAGTGGTCATCTGTGCCATCATACACACCCGCCCTTCCTCCCCTCTTTCTCAGGTCCCTGTAGGTTCTACGGCGGACGACAGAACTGAGGAGAGACCGTTGCTCGGCGGGAGGAGCATGCGCAGTACCGGCGTGGGGGAGGGGTTCCCGCCAAGCGAACAAGCTCTAGAAGTTTCCGAACGCTACCGCGCAGGCGCTAAAGCTCCTAGTGTATGATGGCACAGATGACCACTCGAAGAACCACAGTTACAGGTAAGCAACCTGTTCTTACTAGGGAAACAGGGGAAAAGAAAACTGCTAATATCATACATCCTCATACAGATTTGTAATGTATCTAATGTAGATACATTATAAAAAATAAAAGCAAATGAAAAACACTTTTAACTGTTTTAATCCCTTTCTAGCTGTTTTAATCTCTTTCTAGCTGTTTTAATTCTTTTACAGTTTAATTCTGTTTTAATATATATATATTGAGGCTTTTTAAATTGCATTTTAAAATGTAAACCATTTTGAGGCCCACACAACTGCAGTATGATATTATAAGTATTTATTTTATGAATAAATAAAATGGAAAACAAGCCAATGTAATGATTGTATCAACTTGAAAGTGAAAAAAAGCAAAATGGATTACAAACTGATATGTATCCAAAAATATGTTAAATTGAAGAAAAACCAGTTAATTAACAACACGAAATGGAAATGATAATAATATGAACTGCAAAAGTGAAAACAACTCAGACCTGATAACAAAATAAATAAATACGATGGCAAAAGACAAAACAAGGATGGGAAATTGACTTGGATTGCAAAAGTCGGCAATAGGGTGGAAAAACTGCATAACATTAATGGAGTTGGGAGTAAACAAGACAGCATTTATAGATAATATCCTATTTTAATAAAATCCTTCCTCAGTGAAGACCAGAGTTTCTTGTTGAACTGCTAAGCTAAAGACACATAAGTCAAACCAAATAAAAATGTGATTATAAGAGATAATCACTTGCTAATTGCAGAAAACTCACCATCCACCTTAAAAATAATAAATAAGTTCAGGGTACGAAGAGTTGGGATGTTTTTCCAAACACCAAACATATGAGTCTAGAGAAGAACATGCTTGATTTTATGTACATTGCTACAGAATTAATAATGTAAAATAAATAAATAAGAAAACCTAGTAGTCCAGATCCCTGGAACCCTGAAAACGCATGGCTTCCAGATAGGCAGACTGGTGAATATCATGTGCAGGCTTTTATACACAAGCTTCTAAATGTGGTGCACTGCACCTTAAAAAGGCTATTGGAGACATCAGGAAAATGGCAAGAGGAACGGAATAATCCAGAAGCTGGAGCAGTTCCACTCTGAGGAAAGATTATAGTGTTTGATCGTTTTAACCTTTTTAAAAAAGGAAAAAGCATGATGGAAGGGTATAAAATATTCATGAATGAAGACAGAATTTTTCTTGCTGTTATAAAGCTAAAGTCCAGCAACATTCAGTGATGTGAAATGGTATAAGATTCAGAATGGATTAAAGGAGTTGTTTCTTCACACAACACATTGGCTGTTATTACAGTGAGAAGTTATGATGGCCCTCACCTTTAAAGGAGGAGTAGGTGAATTTGCAGAGACTAAGAATGTCAAAGGCTCAGATTGTCAGTAGTAGTATTTCTCTGAATACAAGTTGCTGGGGAACATGAGCAGGAAGGATTTTTGCAGTAATATATTGGTTGTGGGCTTCCCTTAGAAATCTGATTGGTTATTGTGGAAAAGGAATGCTGGAGTAGAAAGGTCTTTCATCTGATTCAGCATTTTTTTTAATTTTTTTTTATTTCTAAGCTGCCTTTCTCCCAAAATTGGGACCCAAGGTGGCATGTTTCAGCATGTTTCTAACTCACGTTCTTCTCTAACGTGACTTATTTTCGAACTATGGATTTTACAACTATCTCTAAAATTCTAGGATTTTTTTTTAAAGAAAATGAAATGGTCACAGATTTCTGAATATGGAGGGATACATTGATTTCTCCAAAGTATGATAAAATGTTTACTTCACAAAGTCCTGTAAAAAACATCATGTAGACCTCAGAAAGAGGAGCATTCCACAACTGAGATGACATTGCCAAAAAGGTCTTGTCCTAGTAGAGGTACTCTCACAGAAGATGGTCCTTCAGATTATCTTGATGCACAGGGAAATTCATTTTTGGGGATGTATTCAGTATGATACTTTGGCCTGTTGCCATTTGGGAATTTAGGCTACAGCCCTGTTCACAGTTATCGTAAGTCTGTTTGTGTCCAAGAAGGCAAGCATAGGTGTGGAAACCTTGGGAAAAAACACCACCCATCAGTGCCGAGTGTGAAAGGCACACACAAGCCTTGCACTCAAGGCCTGCCCAGCCTGACACCTCTTTGTGTTCAGGTCTGAATAGCCAGGGAGATCTCTGAATCAAGCCAGGGCCAGGGCAAATGGGTCTGCCTCAGTTCTCCCTCTGTAAGAATGCAGTCCCTTCCTCACTCTTGTCCCCTCTTGGCTTCTTCCTTTCAGGACTCTCCCCCTTTACTACCTTCCCTACATCTGCCGTTCTCCCAGATGTAAGGATCAGCAGTGATTTATATTTTCTAAGACTGTGATACTGTTGCCACTAAGGTCAAGATGATATTATTGGTAGCGTGTATATTCCAGGATTCAAAATAAGATTCTGTGACACTGTTTTGAGGAACACAGATTTTCAAACATTTACTGTAACACTGTTGCTTTAAATGTGTTTCATATCTTAATGTTTATAAACAGCACACCATTCTTCTCTCTCTCTCTCTCTCTTTCAATTCATTCACTATCTCTCGTACACCCAATTTCTCAGCTCTCTCTCCCACAGAGCTCTTCAAATCTCCAACCTCTCCCAAACACACCACAAATCACATGCCTCTTCAAACACACACCAGACAGTTAAAATCCGTTATTTCTCTCTTTCCACCAGCCCCTCCCCTGGGCTATCCAAGGTTCCATTTCACCAGCCAAACAGCTTAAACACTCTCAGTTGCCAAGGAGGCTCTGTTGTCAAGACCCCCCTTCTATCAGGTTCGTCACAATAGGGTTGTACAGTAGAGAGTTAAGATGAAACTCTTCAATTAGCTCAAAAGAAAGACATTTAGAAAAGATGTTGTGATCATGGTGTAATATGGCCAATACAGCTAATATTGTTTAATAACTGTGGGACAGGGTAAAGATGATTCAAGTTCCCTGTGTTCCAGTGTTCAGGAAGACTAATTCCAGTAAAGATTTTTTTTCTATTTGCTTACTGTTGGAGGATTGTGAAAATAAAGCAATATTCTTTGGATAAGATCCTTTCAATGGAATAATTTATTCATTCTGTTGAAGAGAGGTGTGTTTGTATCTATCTATTATTAGACAGATAATTTCTAATAATAAAATATTTATCTGTGAATATTATACCATGTCATGAGATGATATTGAAAGGTGAACTCATATGTTATTATATGATGTTTTATTGCTATGGAAAAATGATGTAGCAACCATGAAAATGTGTGGTCTCCAAATCCCTTGAGCTGTTGGCGTTCAGAAAAAGTGAAGCTCAATATTATTATTGCAGCTTTTGACATAAAGCATTTAAGAGAATTCACCTGGTAATTATAGATAATTAGGTTATAATAATACTATGTTACATTAATTGTTTTCCTCTTTTTCACACACATGGATAAAATAATATTTCTTCAGAACTAATGCAAGCATCATTTCGTTAATTTGTGTATGTTCAAATTAAAAATGTGAAGTCATTGATTATTTGGTATTAAAAACTGGTCAACAAAACTGAAGTCATGTGTTTATGAGCCATAAAGGAGGACTTCTGCATATGTAGGGAAAAGTAGGGAGAAAGGACTACTGGCTTACTTCTTTTTTACCTGTTTCTGGTGTGCATGTATTTGCACGTACTTGCAGTGTTCAGTTGATCAACGCTTTTTAAATAACCTGTCAATTTGTGCACTCTTTCACCCCTTAGAACTACATGTTGGTTTCACAGAGTTTTCTAAGACTCTAAGACTGGATTTGTTGAATGCACAATAAACTTTGAATTTTTTATGAGCTAGTGTGGTAAGGGACAGTGCTTCTCAGGCTAGCTAAAGTAGAGGACTCAAGACATCTAAAGATCCCCCCTCAGTTATATCATTTACCAGCACCATATTTATTCTTCTTACCTTCCACAGATTAGCAGGCAATTGCACTTGGACCAACAATGGCTCAGAGATCACAACTTTAAATAGCACTATTTTGGAGATTAAGTGCACTGGTGGACTCATCTTAGAGATATCCAGCTCAGAATCCCACCCTCACTCATGAAATCCCTCTTGTTGACCAATCATTACTTCTTATCCTAACATACCATGTAGGTTATAAGGACAAAAGGAAGGCAGTGGGAGTAGGGACAAAAATGAAAAATCAAACAAATAAATAAACAGTTAATTATGTCCAGGATATAGAAATGTAAGGCTTTGGATCCCAAAGATTCTGTTAAGGATGTAATTCAGATCCTTTCACATGTAATAATTAGTATTAACTGCAGTTAGAATCCTAAGTGGTATTAATTATTGCTGTATATGGCTTTGCTAATATTTATTACAGGTGAACAGGTTATTTAAAAGATCACTCCCCTTTGATAAATTGTGACAAGGCAATTAAAGTGCTTGATTGATAAATAATACAGTGCACCCTCCACATATGAAAGGGTTGCATTCCAGGAAACCCCATGTTAAAAAAGGAACAAGTGCCACATCCTGTTGTAGTCAGTGGACACCATGTATGCATACCTGTGCTTGGTGCGTCTGTTGTATAATGGGAGTGACACTGCATGGCCTCGCGTTCATGTATCTGGAGGTCACTTCAGAAGAGGGTACACTGTTTAGAGAATATTTGGTATAGGTTAGTTTCCACTGGTGAAATACCTGACCAAATCTGTCAACAGTCTCAAATGTAAAATATCTTGCTTTCTCTTGTGTATTGGTATGGTAACACTGTGTCATGGAGGTACACAAAACACCATAAAATGAAGGATAAGAGCAATTCTGAAAAGCTAAGAGACACTAGGACTCCTAAGCTTGTAAGTTCTGTCATTAAATAAAGCTTAAGGCCAACCCATCAGCCAATGGATTGCAGTCTGCTCCCATGTAAAATTTCACAGATTGCATGGGAGTGATGTGTGAAAAAAGCTGAAGCAAAAAGTTTGCAGAACCTTTTCACACTCCCTCAGACACATGCACTTTGACACAGATCCACAAACATACAGGCTTTCACTTCTTCTCTTCTCTTGGGTAGTTTGATTGAAAAAAAGCCTCCCTTTGGAACTGTAATTGCTGAGATGGGAACTCTGTTATGGTGCACAGGGGAGTGATTTTACCCCCACCAAAAATCCCTCCCTTGGTGATGGTTGGGCTTTTAAAAAAACAAGAGCAATTCCTGGGGGAGAAAGAAAAGGAGGCTGTATGGACTACGTCTGGCCTGTATTGGAGATTTCCCAATTCAGAGATACAGTTTGAGTGTCATACATACCAGATATGTTTCCCTCTCCTCTGCTTTACTGCCTTGAGGAAATGAAGGTTTGTAGATCTTGCCTTTGAGAAATAAGTTCACGGTTTGCTTTAAATTACTTTGTTGTTGTATGACTTCAAGTTGTTTCAACTTATGGCAACCCTAAGATGACACTATCATGAGGTTCCTTGGCAATATTTGTTCAGAGAGGGGTTGAGAATGTGTGACTTGTTCAAGGTCACCCAGTAGGTTTCTATCACAAACAAGGATTAGGACTCTGTTCTCCAAAGTCCAAGAACAACATACAAATCACTACACCATGCTGGTTCTTTATATATGTATGAAATCTGTGTATTCTCTTGCATAGAGGAAGAATCCACATCTTTGGATTATCTCTCATGGCCTAGTTGTTCTTTTTGACGTTTCCAAGCTTACTTCTAAGGGTTTTCTTTCTTCCTGTCCTGCTTTGAAGCATAGTTTCTCAGACCTTTGTCTTTTTCCTGTCAAATCTTTACCTTTCTAAATTTCTGGTTTCTTTCTCTGTTTCTGCTTTTCTGTTTTCTTTGCACTGGTAAAGAAAAGCAGGGCAAGCGACTAGCTTATCTATCCTCATTTAATTTTCAATAGATTTAACAGATTAGGTCAATTCCTAGTCATTATTTGAGTAGACAGACTAAATTTAACGTGTTAGTCATGACTAATTTGTTCAGCTGATTTCACTGGGCTACTCTTTGCATATCTTATTATCTTATCTATTTACACTAAGGGCTTCTGTCCTCTGACTTTAGAAAGAGTTATCTTATAATCAAGGAAGGGAAACTTTGATCACAGTCCATTGCAAATTGATAAGCACTTTGTTAAAAGTTCACTGTGAGTGCCCCATTGTGGATATTGATAAATAAATCACATAGTTTACATCATTGTGGCTTAATCTAGTAAATACTAAAAAGGAAGAGTATATTTAATAACTCTGTTTGGAAGTCAGTACACATAGAGTATTTCATATTGTAGGAACAGAGTCAAAATAGCTAAAATTGAGTAAGTTCAAGTCCTGTGTAGAACAGATCTGTATGTTAAAGATACATTGACATGTATTTAACTTCAACCCAGTCAGCATCAGCTCCTTTTGATTTTCAGTTGTCTGTGCTTTGGGATGAAACACTGCCTAGCTTTAAATAAAAATAGAACAGAAGTGCCAAGGTTAAGTTTATGGGTTGCGGATAGTTCTGTGAAACATGGCAGCTTTCCCCAAACTGCTGCCCAGCAGATGTTTTGGATTGCAAATCCCATCATCTTTCACTAGTAACCATGTTGCCTAGAGTTTAGGAGAGTTGTAGCCCACTGTGTTTTTAGGGAACCAATTTAGAAAAGTCTGAAATATGGCATGGAGAAGAGAGGAAACTTGTGCATCAAGTTTTAATCTCAAATAATTGGATACAGATGGGTTTCAATCTCGGTTTGTATTCTGTGTTAGTCCTTTAGTTGCCACAAACTGAAGTACAGCCAATGCAAGTGTTGAATGTGTTTATGATTGAAAGAAACTTTACATTAAAAAGTGTAGTGCATTCAGAAGGCTGACCATGGTAATTTGTTCCAGATGAACATGGACTAGCTGCCTGAAACAGGTTATGTTCTTTATTTTATCAATTCCTGTATTAGTTACCATGCCTAATTATACTTCAAAGCAAGTACAAAATAGATTAAAGCCATAGTGAACACATTAAAATACAAAATATTAAATAATCAATTAAAACTTTTAGCACCAAAAGTTAAAAAAGCAGTTTTGAACTAGGCAGCACAGTCAGTTTGGAATGGCCTTGGTGAAAAGGGAGTGGATGCTGAATTATGGTAGAGCCTGTGTGGAGATAGCAAGACATTAGACAAGCTATGTTTAGGTAGTGGTAATTAATCTGAAATGTGTTGTAAAATAGAAATTCAGAAGACAGATGGATAATAAAATGATTCTTTTATCTATTCTATTTAAAGGGAAAAAATAGCAAACAGGTATTTATATAAAGACGATATACAAAAGGAAAAACATAGTAAAAAAGGTTAAAATGAACATGAGCAATATAGGCAAGTAAAAATAGAAAAGTAGAAAATATATCAAACTACAAAATACCACAGTGAAACAGGATCAAACAGGATACTATACAAGGACAAGTGGCAAGAGCAGGAGCAGATAAGCTCACTAAAGAAAATACTACTCTTATAGAGGTTTCAC
This sequence comes from Ctenosaura bakeri, assembly GCA_948474755.1. Taxonomy (NCBI): domain Eukaryota; kingdom Metazoa; phylum Chordata; class Lepidosauria; order Squamata; family Iguanidae; genus Ctenosaura; species Ctenosaura bakeri. Next base: position 125,084 of record CAOLHI010000119.1, on the reverse strand, counting down.
ACCTGCTTCAAATAGCATTTACAGCTGAATGTCCTCCCTATCTCACTAATACGCAATTAACCCTATAATGATTGAAGTTGTAAGTCTTGTCTATATTCCAGCAAAATGATCATAACATCCATCCATCCTTGACAGTGTTCACAGATCTGTAAATATTTGTATTTTGTGATTACTAAGCTGTGAAAAAATGATAATCACATTCTTTAAGCAAACTAAAACGCTATGTAGATACGTATATTTATTAGAGGTATATGCGCTTCATGTATATAATATAGTTCAACTTTCCCTCCTTAGTTTGATGGTATTCATGTGGTGAGTGGATCTCTTGACACATCAATCCGTGTTTGGGATGTGGAGACAGGAAACTGCATTCACACATTAACAGGCCACCAGTCATTAACTAGCGGGATGGAACTTAAGGACAATATTCTTGTCTCTGGGAATGCAGATTCCACAGTGAAAATCTGGGATATCAAAACAGGACAGTGTTTACAGACATTGCAAGGTAAGTTTCTCAAAGTCTTCTGTAACTAAGCCTCAACATATCCATAGGACTGTGCAGTAACAATAAGGATGCACATACAGTTATAAAGTGAGTGCATATTTGTACAACAATGAGAACAGGTTCAGTAACAAAGAGCATGACAGCCAGATGGGCAAGCATGCTTACACTTGTGATCTCTATTTCTACCCTTATAGCTTTGGCTTGTCTTCTCTCTCTTCTTGCTGTCATTGGTTCATCTCATCTATTTTGTTACAGTAGTGATGCTGTACTGTCATGGTACACATGGTACTAGACAGGTTTTATGACACAAAGAAGCTAGTCAGTTTGCCCTATGGTAGTTATGGTAATTGCTTTGCAATTAGACACCTCAGAATCAGGTTCCTGAAGTCCATGAGCATCCTAGCTGAACTGAAAATGCCAGTTTACTACTGGGCTTTGCTGCAATATATTCTGCCCATCCTTTTCCATCCCAAGGGATATGGAGAAAATGTAGAGGCACTGGAATTTGACAGCAAGCCAACTTGTACTCTGTTGTTCCCTCATTTTTCCCCTTAGAAGTGGTTATCTGTCAAAAGTTAATTGCTGACCAAGGCGATGTGCCATAGTGCTTTCAAATGGTTGAGAATCTTAGAATCTCTCTCTGGAAAAAGACAGACAACATATTGTGCTTATGAGAAAAAGCATTAACTGAAACTGGAGTTTTCTCATTTGCTATGTTAAATTAATATTAGAGAGATTGTTTTAGCTGAAGATTAAGACAAAAATTTGTAGACTTGTTTACTTAGCCCGTCAAAGAACTTAGAAGACTGGAAATTTCAACATATAAAAATGAACAGGAATAATACAGAAAATAATATATAATTCTGGAATCATTCATTTTATACTTTTGTCCTTAGAAACCATAGGGTTTTCTTAAATCAGCAGCCGTGCATTCTAATGATCTATTAGAATTATTTTATAGAAAAAAATACAGAGGTGGATAGAAATTAGGTCAGAGTTATTTAACCTACAATAATTGGAAGGGGAGGGGGTACAGCCATCTTTATTCAGGAGTTACACAGACGTTTTAGTGCTAGAATACATTGCCTCTTCTTATAGATCAGAAAGAATGATTTCACAGTACATGTGGTGTTTGAAAAAAAATGTACACATGTTCAAAATCTGCATTTTAAAATAAAAATATTTTTTCTTTGATGCATTAAAAAGTTTGAAATAAATTCTTTACTGGCTTTTATCTTCCATTTCCTGTGGAAGGTCCTCCACACATTTAGCAGACTCTGTTTTTTTTCTGAGCCTTTTGTTATGATTCTATCATGTATGTTACTGGACATAAAAGCAAGAGGAGATGTCAGTAAGAATCCAGGCTTATAAACAAGAATCAAGGGCATCTTTGCACTTCACTTTGTCTGCTCACCCCCATTGCTTCATGCTTCTTTCTTCATTGCTACTGTTGCATGTTCTTTCTCCTCTCATCTGAATCAAAGGACGCATAGCTGTCATAGTGATGCATTGTTTTTCTCTAGCTGGAGAAGCACTAAGGCTGGCTTTCGACATGACAAAAGAAGCACAGCCTGCCCCACGAACAATCTCTTCTACAGCCTGCAGAGCTTTCTTATGTAAGGTCCCCTTCATACAGGATGATCAAGCACTGCCAGCCAGTTGTGCAAAGTTTGGCTGCCAGTCTCTGTTGTTTCTTGCCCTGAAAAGGGAAACCATACTAACATCCATCATACATCGTACTTTCCCCAAGTGTGAAAACACTGTAGCACTATGACACTTGCCAAGCTTATCATACTGGTCTTTCTATATCTCTCTGATGAGATGTTTTGAAGTGGGCAGTACTAGTTCCTTTGCTTTTTATTTACCATGTGGTTGTTTTCCCTTCCTTAGCTAGTTTATTTAACAAATTGTGTAGATATGTAAAAAGAAGTACAATAGTCACTGATGTTGTTTGCTGTTTTGCTGATGTTTTTCTTTGTTCCAGGTCCCAACAAGCATCAGAGTGCTGTGACCTGTTTACAGTTCAACAAGAACTTTGTAATTACCAGCTCAGATGATGGGACTGTAAAACTATGGGACTTGAAAACGGGTGAATTTATCCGAAATCTAGTTACATTGGAAAGTGGTGGGAGTGGAGGTGTTGTATGGCGGATCAGAGCCTCCAACACAAAGCTAGTGTGCGCAGTTGGAAGCCGGAATGGGACTGAGGAAACCAAGCTGCTGGTGTTGGACTTTGACGTGGATATAAAGTGAAGCTTGAAAAGATTAGTTTTGTCCAGAAATGCAAATGATGTTCTATCCTCCCTCCCTCCCTCTGCAAAAAGGAAAAAAAAAATCCCTTGTCCTTGGTGGTGCAGGATGTTGGCTTGGGGCAACAAATCCTAAAGACCTACAGACTACGAAGGAAAAGACACAAAGCTGACAAACTGTAACTGACAAGAGAAGCATCTGCTGTCTCTTCACATCAAAGACTTCACTTTTGAATGGGGCAGCTTTGCAAAATATGACTTTACAAATCAAGCCAGGTGCAATTATTTCTTTGTGTTTTCCTCTCAGTGCTTGTTGAGCATTGTGAAGATTTAAAAAGTTGTTACAATTCTTGTTAACCCTGTTCTTTTACCACAGAAATCTAGAAAGGAGCTTTATACCTCCGCTATCAGTTACTGATTGTCTTTCAAACAAGACAGCATCTGTGACAGCAAAGAGTCCTTCCCAAGTACGGGAAAGCTAAAAATCTTACTGTGAATTGTTTTTGTACAGTTTTACAGCTTTTTTTTAAAATTTTGCCAACCATTGCCAATGTCAATCACAGTATTAGTCTCTGTTGATCTATTTACTGTTGCTTCCATCTACACTCTTCACTGCATAAGTTGCTCTGAGGTGGCAAGTTGTCCAGGATTTGAAGATTCCTCAGATGGATTTAATACATGATGGTGGTGCTAGAAGTAGGTCTTTAACTATGGGAATGTTGTCCCACCCCTGTACTGTATTCCCAGTGGCCAAACTTATTTATGCTGCTAAATGAAAGGAAAAAAAATACAAATTATTTTTATTTTTTTTCTGCTGTGACGTTTTAGTCCCAGACTGAATTCCAAATTTGCTCTAGTTTGGTTATGGAGAAAAAAAAAAGACTTTTTGCCACTGAAACTTGAACCAACTGTGCCTCTAAGAGGCTGAGAGTGGAAGAGTTTCAGACAATTTAGAGTGAAGTTTGCTTGCAAGTAAAGAATTGAGAGTGTGTGCAAAGCTTATTTTCTTTTTTCTTTTTTTTTCTGGGCAAAAATTAATACACATTCCTTAGAACAAAGCTCTTGCAGCCTGTTCTGTGGGGAAACGTTTCTTTGTGAGGGCTGTGGTGAATGGAATGAACAGACATAATGAAACTGACAAGATATTTTTAAAAAAAACCTACAAAAAGATGAAATAAAATTGCTGGTCAGTCTTAAGTGTTTTGCAGAATTTGAGAAGAATAACTGTTACAGTTTTATGGTGGTGAGGAACTGACAAAGCAAAAAAAAAAAAAGCTTCATTTTTTGTGATAAAATGTCACATGAAAAACAAATGAAACTGTCAATTGGTTTGCCTCATTCTCCAAGAGCCACAACTCAAGCTGAACTGTGAAAGTGGTTTAACACTGTATCCTAGGCGATCTTGTTTTTTTTTTTCCTCCTTTTTTGGTTTATTTATAGTCTGATTTTTTAAAAAAGAAATCAGATTTCATTTTGTTAATTTTAGTTATGTAACAACATGACAGAATGGAGGAAAACGACCTTTAAAGGGATTGTGTCTATGATTTGATTCACTTAGAAATTTTATTTTCTTATAACTTAAGTGCAATAAAATGTGTTTTTTCATGTTAATATGTCTTTCTCTTAATAATATAATGGATTTTATTATTAGAATATTTTCAAATTAGGAGCCACAATGAAGTTTGACAAATGCATACAGTCTGGAAAGAGTTGAGCTTCTTATTTTACTGAAAGGACATTTATACACACATGCAAAGTATTTTTGGGTACAAGTCAATTTTAAGTACTTTTTTTTTCCTCTTTATGTTATTGCTTAGGAGGAAGACAGTCTAGAACCTTTCTTCTGTTCCTTTTCATGAGGATTGATGCCCTCAGTTACCTTTATACTTAATTTATTACATTTTCAGTACAAGAGGTAGTTACAGAAATGGGGATAATGTTTTATACAGATTTTATCTTAAAGAATTTGATAAAAAATAGTATATCATATCAAATGTACCATCTATATCAGTGTTTCTGAACTAGGGTTTCCTGGAACTCTAGGGTTCTGTGAAAGGTTGCTAGGGGTTCTGGAAGGTATAATGATTGGGGGAGGAACTTTTTTGAGCTGTAGATATAATAATTGTACTGCAGGGATTCCCTGACCCCTGAAAATTATTTCAAGAGTTTCTCCAGGGTAAAAATGTTAAGAAAGGCTGGTCCATATACAAACATTTCATGGTTTGCACAGTATCTTTGAGAATATCAAGGTGGAGACAGAATATTAGAATTCATTCTAGAAGGTGTAATGCATTCTGATCATTCAGTTGAAAAGGATACAATCAAAATGAAACAAAGAAAAATCCTTTAAAGGAAATGAACTAAAATGCAATAGAGAAAAGAACTGAGGTGATCTTATTTGTATTTGAAAGAACCCTACAAGATGTTAGGGATTTTCTAGTTCCATACCTAGGCAATCAGTTCTACCCAAGGAAGATTCATATCTCACTGGCTAAAAGGTCCAAAGGTCTCTTTTACCTTGTCAGCATGCTGCATATCAGGCTACAATAATATGCCAGATAAACCCAAAGCCAAAAATGCAAAATGTTCCTACCAATTTTCAGGGTTGAAGTGCAATATGTTTTTTTACAGGAAAACTGGTATTCTTCCCTGGCAAAATTACAATGTGGATTTATTCTAGTTTTTGCTCACAATTCTAGGCCATTTGTTTAGCTCTGCTTCTTAATATGTATATCTTTTTCCACTGGGTGATGGTCTGGGTGTTTAGTAATGTGACTGTAAAGAGAAAGAGGCACAGGCAGTGGGGTAATTTGGCTCCACAATGTCAGAACCGTCACTACCAAGATATGTGAGCTACAGGAGAGAATGAACAACTGTCTCAAAATTTTCATCGTTGAAGAGCATGTAAGGATGAGAATTTCAGCCAGGACAAGGGGAGGCATAACTCTCTCCCTGCATGTTTCCATTATTTAAATTTCTCTTTTAAGAGCACATGCTGACAAAGCTGCTATATGCCATCCCCAACATCTACTTTGAAGGAGCTGAGACAGTCCACAACTTGATTTCCTGGAGACCTGCTGCCATTGTGCAGGCAATATTTATATTCTGAGGTGTTTTTCGAGCACCTGGAAACCCTCAGCACCAAGACAAATTTATCCAGCAAAAAAATGCTGTATCTTTTTTCTCAAAACAGTAACATGCAGGATAATTGTGCCTCTGGAGGTGTTACTCTTCTTTAATGAATTTCTTCTGATTTCAGCAGTCACTTCCAGTTTCATCTGGAGGAATTGATGTACCTATGATAATAATCATAATAATCATAATCATAACACAGCACCATCAGTGTACATGGCACGTTACAAGGGAAAACAACAACAAACCCAGCCAGCTCTACAAAAGGCATGTGATCTAAAACATACATACATAGGGAAAAGGGAGGAGTAATACAAACATAAAGCTAATGGAAAACAATTGTAAAACAAATTAAAGTCCAGAAGGTCCTGGAGTGGGGGGAGAAGGAAGGATGGATGGACAGACAGACAGACAGACAGACCTTGCCCAAACTTCACTTACTGCCACGAGCTGTCCCAACTTGAACACACCTCCCTTTCTCAGAAGTTTTACTCGAATACTGCTTTACGTATTCATATAATGTCCAGTTTCATACACAATTGATTTCTGTTCTGATGCTTAAATGATCTATTGTCCATTTTCAGTGGGAATAATTTAAAAAGTACCTGGTTACAAGAAGGATTCACAAATTAAAGGTTTGATCTAGATTTTTTTCCTATTTTCTGGCAGGTACTAGTCTTAGCATTCCTTAACAGAAAAAGATTTCCCCAAAAGATGGGAGTTGTTGCTGCTGTTGTTGTTGCTGCTGCTGCAACTAGATTTATTTCTGGGACAGGAGTGTAATCTCTGTGCCATCTGATTTTTCTGAATTTGAAGTTCAGAATATATATGTGGATTTATGAAGTCTCTGTCCTATGATGCAAAACATTACATCAGAAATTTCAATATGGATTATGTGCCTGAAAGACTTACTCAAAAGATTTCTGCTTAGTGTGCTGCCACCCAGGCAGAATACAATATCTATGCAACCAGAATAATATTCTGGGTAGGAGCTGGACATCTTTAAGAGAATTTATTTTTTGCTTTGACTTCCTTTGTAACTAATTTGTTTTTTGACAGGTCACTGAAATGTAATGTGCTTTTTGAGGAATCTTGAATGTGTATGTCTGCATTCATACTGACACTTTGTCATTTGTTGGTATGGTAGTTCAGCAATGATGGTACACACAAGGAGTATGTTGACAGTTTGAAAAATTCAGAGCAGCCTTAAATGAAGCAGTGACCTCAGAATATGTCTGTTATCAGTCTGATGTTATGTTTTATTGGTGTGTTCCAATGTAGCTTCCACATTTACAAGTAATGATGGAAGTGTGCAAATGGTTTCCTCATACTTTTAGCCTGTTGACTTCATGATGCCATTGTGTAACATACACCCTTTTTACACAGACATATTACAAAACTATTAACTACATATTCCCTGTTAAATTTATTAATGTTATAAACTACATTTCAAAAAACCATGTAATAGCTGGCTAACATATAAAAATAAGTTTTGGTCTGTGGATTCATGGCAGATGTCCTTCAAGTTCTACTTACTGTGAACCTGGTGGATTTGCCAGCCGCTCTCAGAGGGGAAGCTTTTGTCATGTAGCTTATATTGTAGCTGTATCTCATTCATTTTTTATGAGTGTTTCAGACCTCTATTCAAGTAAGAAAACTGACTATTTCAAATTTTAGTGAAAGGGGGCTAAAGAGGTATACACAAGTACCTGGGTGACATAACAATTTTTTATTTATTTTTTACAACACTTCTTCAAGCATATTCATAGTTTTGTATGTCAGTCATTCCTCTTGCTGTCATACATTTTCTTTTCCCCCTCACACAGGAAATCTTGAGTCAAAAAGTGGACCATAATTAAAGGAGCATGAGAGGTATGTACTATGTAGCATTGGCATCACAACATTCAGTTTCTTAAGAATGTTAATATTCAATTCTAAATTTTAAAAAAGGTTTATAGTTCTCAGGGTTATAAAGATATGCTTGAAAGTAAATGTGCAACACCTGGTAAAAATAGATTTCCCAGTAATCAGTGGCTGATGATGTGGTGCCCTGTCTCTCCTCATTAACAGCAGACACAAAATAAAGCAAGTAAACTAGTAATAGTTTAGGAACAAGTTGTGCAAGATCATGCATATCTCCCTACAGTGTACATGTTGCAGAATCTGATTTTTTTTTTTGAGAAAAAATTATTCCACCTTTTTAAAACAGAAAATACAGATATTCAGTGCTGTGTCATTGAGTGTAATGGGCAACAATCAGTTCTTTCCAGTTCCCAGTAAACCTTGCATATATGGAAGACAGAAGTTAGTTTTCCCCCAAGAGGATCACAAACAGGGAAGATATGAATATTGTATCACCAAATTCTTAACTCATTAAGTCCATTCTCAGAAATTAGTTTGGCAGTAGTGTATTTATGCAGAATATTTTCTTTTAAATCCAGTCATACAATTAGCATTTTAAATCCAGGAATTGTTATCTGTTATCGATAGTCCAGATCTACTTACTAAATGATATGCTACCAACTGCAAACCTTTTACCATGTTACAGCTGAAATATGTACACTGTTCCTATACCAAGGACCATTGACTTAGCATTCCTTGCTACCCCTCCTCCTGCTTTCAAACATTGTCTAAAGCTTTCTCTACTTTCTGAAGTTGGAGAGTGTGCTAAGAAATTTGCCAGGTATTTTGTGGGTTGGTATCTATGATTTCATTTAAGATTGGAAAGAAACAAAAGTTTGGATGGTACTTAAGATCCTTAAAGTTTGTTTCACACCAAGTTCCAAGCAAAAAGGACAAAAGCAAAGATTTTATGAAAAAAGTTGGTTTGCTGACTGGACCTGAACTTGTCTGAAAATGCTCAGCTTATCAACACAGGTAAATACATCAAGTTCAAATCTGTTCTCGAATCTTCATTTTTTTGTGGGAATGGGGGAAGATACAGAAGTCTTTTGTTTGGGAGGTATCCAAAGTGAATGACAGAACAGGTCCAGAACTTTTGTACTCTTCTTGTTTGGTCCATTAGGTAATACACCAAGATTGATGGTTCTGATCAAGTATATGGATTTGCATAGCATGACAGATAGACAGACACTTTTTATAGTATAAGTGTGTGTGTGTGTGTGAGAGAGAGAGAGAGAGAGCATATGATTGAATACTGAAACAATATTGGCATCTAGATCTCAAATAAGAAAAACCAATAGTAAGTTTCTTGAGGTTTGCAAAACTGAAGTTTGAGGGAAGCTTGTATTTGCAAGTCCCTTTGACAATTTCAGAATAACATTAATCATCAATCATGTGATAAAGCCTTTTGGATACATATTGTATCTGCATTAAAGATACTTAAAATATCATTGATGGATTTACAGATGAGCACAGTGAGTCAGCAATGTTTATTTTCATGTAGCATTTGTGATGTAATTGTATTAATTGAACCCTGTGGGTCTTGCTTAATATATGTGATTAGACTACCATGCTAGATTGTCATGATATATGGATGGTTTACAATGGAGACGTATTAGAAATAATTTTTGAGGGCTAGACATCAGGCCATTCTGTTCGATCCATGATAGTATCATATCAATTATGTAAAGTTATTATATTGTATATTGTAATACTGGTAGTATTGCTAGTCATACTGTGTGCTACATTGCACTTAGTATATCTTTGAAAAACATTCTGTTATAAACAGGAACCTAGTGTACTGTTCCTCACATAAAATTTGTAAAAGCCACAGAGGAGGTAGAGGCAAAGTAGCAAAAAGACTGATTGGCTCATTCCCTATTGCTTCATACAGTGAGACATTTTGTACTGGCTAAGGTGAGACTGACTAAGGCTGAAATCCTGCAACAGGCGGAGTGACAAATGTCGCAGCCAGATTGCCCTCACATCCAAAATCCTGCAATACTTATCAGAAAGTAAATCCTACTTCTGTGCAAATTAAACAGACATTTTCAATAACCCTCACCTTCTACCAACATAAAGTACAGAGCATCTTTAGAAATATGTTAACATCTGTGTTGCACTCAAGGTTTTCTGAGTTTCTCATAGTAACTCTATTACATTTCTTTTCCCTTGAGTTTTAATCTATTGTTTTTAAATGCCAAAGCAGCTGTATTAGTCATAAACAAAAGTCCAAAAATCTATATTAAAGCAATAAATAATCTTGTTAGATTAACCAAAAAAGCACAAAATTATGTGCAAACATGTAGGATCTGGAAGTATTTTTATCATGCAAGGTATTGTAAAAGCATTGGTTGAAAAGGAAACTGGGAATAAGAAGAGGTTTGAAGGACGTGGTGAGCAGACCTGGCTTGAAGGTAGCCAATCATGGCTTAGAGAGGCTGTGAAGGGAGTGGGATGCAGGTGAACAGGAGGATGTAACAAAGGCAGAAGTGCCATTTCCACAGTTGGCCCCTCCCGAAACTGCAAACCCCAGGATTCCAGAGGATGTTGAAAGTGGAATCATCGCGCTATAACAGGTTAGTGCAGAAATGGCCCTGAGTGTCAGACAGGGTTTTGCTTTGATAGAGACAATATGTTGGATTAGATGAGAAGTGTGGATTTCAGAGAGACAGAACAGTCAGAAGAGAAAGCTAATTATGGTTTTGGGGAGTCTAAAAGAATAGAATAGAATATTAGAGATTAATATAGTATTCTACTGCATTTGATAAACCTATTCTTCTCTTTGTTTTTAAAACTGTCTCTGGCTGTCTCTATCAAACCTGCATTGGAGTCAGGCCATGCATATCAGTTCAGATCCCACACAACAACATATGCACAGGCCCAGATTTAAAGGACTACCCTGAGGCCCAGGAACCCAATCCAAGGAAGGTTTAAATGAGGAAACAAGGGCAAAGTCAGTGGCAGGATTTCTAAGGTTGGAACTGAGGAGGCCAGCCTGAGTAAAGGGATTCGTCACAAGGGTTTTGATCTTTTCTAGTATGTGGTACTGGTTAAAGCATTTGGATTTCATAGGAGAAATGCAAATGCTAAAGGAAAAACATAGCAGCTAATTCAGTCAACATTTGAGAAGTTTAATTTCTTTAGGATACAAGGCTAGGTTGCTAGTAGGAAAAAAAAGTAGTGTTTGGCCTCAATTCACCCAAAACACAAGTGGCAGGGGATCACAGGGGCATGAGTGTAACATTGCACAATTTTCTCACATTTTCAGACTATGTTTCAGGTATACATTGCTCTCTTGCTGACTAGCAGAAAGAAAATGGTTCCTTCCCTTGATGAGGCAGAAGCTAGCAGAAACAAAATATTAAGGTATATGTTTTGTAAAAGTCCTCTCTGCTTCTTCTCCAGGGAAGAGTAAAGATTCATGTTCCTAGTGGTGGCATACAAACAATAAACTGGAAATAACTAAATTCTATTAAATGTGGAGGTTGTGTGATTTAGCTGAGATCACACAATATCAACAGCCCAAATGCAAAGATGTGACTTCAAATCGATTCCGCATCCTTGTAATCTGAACATATGAAAACCAACAGTAACGCCTACATATCTTGACATATCCCTGACTAGGATTTTATTTTTTACACCTTTGAGCAATTGCCAACATACACTGACTAGTAAGCCCTGCACATGATGAAAGGTCCACACAGCTAGTTTCCTGTGGGGTGTTGTCTAATATACAGAGATTTCTCAGACAGTTTTCAAGAGGCCACCATATTATTCAAAGTGGTAACAACTGATTCATGGTGTTGCATCTAGGAAATACTGGAACTTATGCTGTACTCTGTAGTTTATAAAAAGAATATTTTTACATGGAAGTGATAATACAGAACTGTGACATAGTGTAAAAGAGCTGGATCTTTGAACTTGAAAGCTTAGTTCTATTATGTACTTTCTGTGCGGCTTGTGGAAATCCCTCTCCAGCTACAAATTCTCTATTACAGTTAATATTCAGGAATAGTAATGTCACCCTGCCTCCAAATTAAGATGCTTTGTACATTTGAGGAAAAGTATTGTGCCTTCTTATTTGTACACTTAAGGAAAAATATTATATCTTGCTACTATTATGTTAACAAATCCTTTTAGCAGGATACACGTGTTATAAATATAATAGTGCAATTTTCCATTTAGATGTTACAAATGTCTTAATTTGTAAGACATGCATAACACTTCACACACCTCTCTCCCTCAAATTAACAATGCTTATTTTATTCTGGAGAGTTAAAATAAATACACTTCCAAGAAAAATGAGAGTGAACAGCATGTCACAAAGGAAACAACATGAAGAGACAGGGGTATGGTTCTCAGATACAGCAGATTTCAAGATTAAACTTTAGGGGAATTATCAGAGCAATGCATCAAAAATAGAATGCACAGAGCAACTGTGGAATCCTCAGTAAAGCTTCCAACAGTACTGGACATGCATCTGTGGAATGCCCTCACCTAGGGTGGGAAGAGAGAAAATCCTTTCCAAATGTGTAATTCAGTAATATTTTCATAATCTCCAAGTATCTGCCAACATTCTGTCAATCAGCTGCATTTTTCATTGGAAAGCAAAACACAAGTGTACATAAATACAAAAGCTTTACATGCCTTTAAAAGAAAATCTCTCATCAGCAATCCAAAAGATACTGCTTAAAGGGCTGGTTGCAGAACCACTATGTCCCTATTTGTCCCTCTCCCTGTACAAGGTTCATTTTGCACAGAGGAAAAGGAAAAGCTTTGGGGCAGTAGTGGTAATAGGACTAGACAGGGCCTCTGGTGCAGTGTACCTCTTTGTACAAGTATATGTTCTTGATTCCATCTGAGAATATGGAGCATATATTCCACCTACAAATATGTGCATACAATAGAATTTACACAGATTTGATCACATCAGCTACTGGAACATGCTGTTATGATTGCTTGTTAGAAACAACTAGTAAACAATGGCAGCTTCTTAAGTTATTTTTGGACTACAGCTCTGAGAACCACGCAACCACCATAGCCAAGAATATTGAGGTATAGCACTTCCAATTAAGGATGAATGAGATTTCAGTGCAGAAGTGTTTGACTATGAGACAGCACCTGCTCGAACTGTTCGAGCAGAATCAAGACAGACTGACCAAGCACTATGAAGAATATCTTGGGGAGTTGGGTATGTTTAGCTTGAAGAAGAGAAGAGGGAGAGGTGACATGATAGCTATCTTTAAATATAAGAAGGGATGCTCTAAAAGACAGTGCAAACTTGTTTTCCACTGTTTCAAAGACAACGACATGAACCAATGAATTAAAACTGCAAGAAAAGTAGGGAGAATATTCTGGTAGTAAGAGCTGTTCAACAATGGAATGGGCTGTCTTGGATGATGATGTAACTTTCATTCACTGGAGATTAAACAGAAGCTAGATGGCTGTCTCGGAGGAGTGCTTTTACTGCAAATTCTTCCATAGAAAGTGGTTTGGTTAGATGACTCTTGAGTGTGCTTTTAAACTGTATGGTTCTAGGTACAGTCTGCTACAAGGAGGATGTTCCATCACTATTCTGTTCATACGCCAAGCCTTTTACTCTTGTTAGTTTATCCCTCTTTCCTGCAAGTGAAGAAAAAAACTTCTTGGAAATGTCAACAGAGGTTTCTGAAGAAGGTTGGTGTAGCCTGATGCGCCTAAAGGAAAAACAGTAGTTGCAACTCAAAATCCAACTAGAAACACTTCCAACTAGAAACACACAGGGAAATGATACTGCAAATGTCTGGCAATCATAGGAAAAGAGGCTCACTTGTAGAAGAAAGTAGTTCACCTATTTTGCCAATCTTTTTTGGAGTTCTCCAATACTTGCTTTCCCCAGGGCAGCTATCTTGCTTAATGCTGACAAATGCCAGGTAAGTGTACCTACAGTCCACAGAAATGGACAAGAGGAAAACCAGACCAGTCCCAAGGTTTCAGTGGAAGGAGAATTATAGTCCAGGCAAATTGAGGTTTCATTGGGAAAGGCAGTGCTGGGTTGATAAGGAAGTCATAGACCACGCCAAGGTACATACCAAAGGTCAGACAGCCACAAAGCCAGATACATCAGACGAGGTCACAAGGGGGTGTTGGAGCTGTCTATTCACAAAAATGGCATGGCCTTCACAGAACTAAATTATAACAAGCACAGCTGGCCTAGTTAACTCAATGTTTTCCTTTTAAATCAGATCAGGGTACTTCCCTTTGCAACTGGCATTTTCATTTATGATACTTTACAGGGTGAAATGCCCCTAAGTTCTTCTCCTGCTCTGCAGGCATTGTCTGGGATAGACTAGGCTTTGCTTCTGCCAGTGTCATGAGAGAACTTTAAGCATCCTCTGGCTCTGATTGGAGTTTATCTTCATGGCTCTCCTCTTTACAAGCAGCCATCAGAGGAAGTTTCCTCCAGGTAGAGGAGCCATCAGAAGAGGTCTCCTCCAGGCATCCAGTGAATCCATTATGCAGAGGTACTGAATCCATTTCCATTTTACAGCCATTCCTTGCACAGATGCCCTGACTCATATGGGACGTAAAGTCTACCACTTGGATGTTTCCCATAAAACCCAAAGCAGCTCTGAGAAGGATACCTGTAAAACTGAAAATGGATTTGCCTCCTACATGGCTGTCCATATCCCATGGTGAATTTTGTTTTGGTTCTATTTTGGATGAGGAGACCAGCATGGTGTTGTGGTTTGTGTGTTAGAGTAGGAGCCTGGGAGACCAGAGTTTCAATCCCTACTCAGTCATGGAAACCCACTGGGTGACTTTTGGCAAGTCACCCTCTTAGCCTCAGAGAGAGGCAATGGCAAATCTCCTCTGAACAAATCTTTCCAAGAAAGTCCTATGACAGGGTCACCATGAGTTGAAGTTGACTTGAAAACACATAACAATACAAGAGGGCCATGGACACAATATTCACAGGACACCATCTGATCTTTTAAATTTCCTTTCAAATAGTGAGTAATGCACAAGTATTTGAAAGGAACTAAAGGGCAAATAAATTGCTCATCCATCTCTAACTTCCACATTTATAGGCAGGAATCAGAAACCTATGACCTTCTAAATGTTGCTGAACTACATCTCCCATCATCCCTGGCCATTAACCTTATTGAATGAGGATGATGGAAGTTGTTGTCCAATTTCAGGGTGGGGGCATAGGTTTCCCAACACTTCTCCAAAGCATGCCTGAAATCCTAAGTGGTGGTTTGGCTGAAGGTACTACTCAGTGTCAAAATCTGCAAAACTCAGGTTTAAAATAAATCAGTAATGCACATTGTAGTTCTGTGGGATAGCTGTTAATTACATATGTTTCCATGACACACTGGTAAGTGATCAGGCACTGTATTACACATATAACAAAAGCAGTTGCCACGGTTTCCAGGATTACTGACATATAATGCAGCTGGGACAGCACAGGCTGTCAGTGTGCATTAGAAATAATATTTAAAAACTTGCCCAAGATAATCTAGTACATGCTATTTATGAATGCTTAATGCATAGCGACAGTTTATGGAGTAATAGTTCCATAGCCAATGTATGCTACATGTATATTACCCTAAAGTCAGATATATTTTGCTTGCTCTACTGATGTTGTATATCCAATCCAAAGGAGACTTGCACGAACATGAAAAGCTATGAATCAGTTTATGTGTAATGCTATTAAAATAGTGAAACGGAATTCAAGAAGACAGCAAGTGAATGTTTAGAGTGTCACAAACTGACAAAAGAAGAAAATGATGAATTAGTTACCTGACAGAAAGGGAAAAAAAGATAATACAAAAATTTCTCTTTTCATATGATTGTTTCATTTCTGTCCCATTCCTAATTCTGTTTAACAACTACTTAATAATTACAGTTTTCATAATTCTTTCAAAAGATATATGTATCTTAATCTGTACAGTCAACATTTTATTAAGTTCTTCCTGAGCTTGGCCAAATACAGTGCTGTGGGTGTTTTCTATGTTGTTGCCGTGTGCTTCCAAGTTGTTTCCGACTTATGGTAACCCTAAGATGAACCTATGGTCAGATTTTCTGGGGGCTGAGAGTAGGTGATGTGCCCAAGCTCACCTTGTGGGTTTCCATGGCCAAGTGAGGAGCTGAATCTTGGTCTCCAAAGTCATAGGCCATTTCTGCACTGGACTGTTATAGCGCGACGATTCCACTTTCAACATCCTATGGAATCCTGGGGTTTGCAGTTTCGGGAGGGGCCTGGTGGCCCCTCCCGAAACTGCAAACCCCAGGATTCCATAGGATGTTGAAAGTAGAATCATCGCACTATAACAATCCAGTGCAGAAATGGCCATAGTCCAATGCTCGAAACATTATACTGTACTGACACACTCTTTCTCTTCCTCTCTCTCTCTGTGTCTGTGTCTGTAGAGGGCCACTTTGACTAGATAACTGAACAGGGAAAAATGATAAGTGCTTCTTATTTTGAATGATTGTAGTAAGAAAACTGGCTTTCTATGCTTTTAGGTAGTAAAAAGATTATAACATTTGGTGATGGAGGAATTGATGAAGATATTGTTATGTGCATATTCTTCAACTGGTCAGTCTGGCACACATGTTGATCTGCTTGTCATCTAAATTGTGAAATTCTTTCTCCAGAAAGGAGGAGTGCTTCCTTGGCAGTGCACAATAACCGACCATTTTTTAAAAATTTATGATACTTCCCCTTTCACAAAAAACATTTTAAGACAAAATTATCAGGGAAGGTCCTTGATGCATTTTCTAGGTTGTTCTTTTCACATATGCAAAACCACCACAAGATTCAAATTATGCATTGGAATTCACTGTTGCACAATACTATCGAGCCAAGATGCAGAGAGGGAATTACTTTCGCCTTGGTTTCTTCAAAATATTCCCCTCTCTAATTAGTGCCCAAGTCCCTTCATTTATGCCCATCAATTCAAGATACATTTTCTGCATCAGTGAAGCACCTTCATTTAATGAGTTTTGGTGGTGACTAGCAATAACAGTGATGCCTTTGCACTATGCTTCCTAGCTTTGCTCAGCGAAGAAGCAATAGACCTACTTAGCCATAAAAAAACATGCCTACCCCAAATTGTTTCTGACATATTTGGAGAAAAAATTCTAGGATTAAATTAGAACTCAGCGTAGAGGCTATCTCTCACTCCTGCTCAAAATGCTCCTCATCCTACTCAGTAGATATTAATTACACACAATTCTTTCAAGTTTTGTGCATTAGGTCAGGATTTCTAAAAGTAGGACACGCATCATATTCTGGGGAAGGGAGAAGATAATGGGGGACCCCCAGGGGAGGAGGGGAGTTAGAATATGGTTCTTTCCTCTGATATCCTTGCTCAACTAGAGGCTTACTGATAATGTAAATGTGGAGTCAGATAGTAAAAACATGAGGATGTACATGGAAGTCTCAACAGCTGAAGAAGGGACTTGGCATGAAAAGTAATAAAGTGGAAGTGGTGATAGGATCATCTTTTATATAATTAAAAATACACTGGTGTCTTTTGTTTTCTAAACTGCAGAAATGGGCTGTGGGCAGATCTTACTAACTGAATAGCTTAATTTGCATGCAACAGCAAAGAGTCATGTGCCGCCTTTAAGACTAGCTGATTTTAATATATCATGAGTTTTTATACAAGTCACACTGTTAGATGCATGGAATATAAGACTAAGAGGTTCAGCTATATAGGCACCGTATACACGCTTGGGGAATGAAATTAGAATGAAATTGGATATAGGGAACACTGACAGGGAGAATTATATTATTAACAAAATGGTTGGTAATAACCACAATTTCTGGTTTGCATGTAACAAACCATACCTCTCCTAAAAGGAAGATTTAGCTTTCTCCTCTTCTGAAATTTCAGAAAAATTTAGGCCCCAAGCTTACATGCAGATATGTAACACACATGTTCTGTAGAGGTTTTGCTTTGTACCCACCCAAAGAACAAATGAAAAATATAATTCTGAACACTTCATTTGCATATTGAAGCCAAAGAAAACAACTAGATACTGAATTAGAGATTATAATTCTTTTATCCTGTAATCGTTAAAATTATGTGACACATATGGTTGAATGAACAATCCACAGAGTCTCTTTCGATTTGGTTGACTAGCATAGTTTGCAGGTGATGTCAGATATGACCGTGGGCTAGAGCTCAGATGAGCTATATTTTTTTTTAGACTTTTCCATCCAGAATTTCAGCTAAAGATTCTGGGAGTTGTAATAAATAGCACAAACCCTACAATAGAGGAAGTGCTGGTAAATGGGTGCTTGCAAACAATACTAGATCCAGTAATAGCACTGCAGAGTGGCGAGTGTGGACATTGTTGCAGAGTTTTCCAGTGAAAATCTTTTGCTAGCTCAATTCCCTTAGGAGAATCACGTTAGATCTTGATTTTAAAGTTTCACTGTGTTATGTTATGCTTTGGAAACTTTGCTCACATTAGAGGTCAATGCACTTTGGTAGCGTGTTAAGAAATTAATATGAGCATTTGACTACCTAAGGTGCTCTGTCTCACATTCCTGTGGATGTATTCCAAAATCCAAATGATATGAAAAATGAACAGTTAAGAATCCTAAGCATGATCTAGGAAAATCACTATCTAGTCAACAAAATAGAACTACTACGGCTGAAGACCTAATTTCTATTCAAGAGTTTAAACCTGGTGCTACAAGATTTTATGGTGTGTTACTCAAGACTCTAATACTGCAGTTTACAATCTAACCAATTAAAACTGAAAATAAAGTATAGTGCTTTAAATGTTTAGTTTTTCCCATTGAGCTTCCCTATATTTTAGCTTTCCAAGATGCCATATGAAGAAGACTCTTTTGATAATGAAATGACCCAGTCCTCTATTACAATGGCAACCACCATTCCCATTTCCCAAATGTTCTGTTCACAGCAGAACTAGATCTGATGAGTTGGCCATGTTGTATCTCAGAAGATACATAGTTTATTGTATTGAAAAATCCATGTCCAGGAAAATGTTGTATAAAGCAGTGGAAAAACAATCTGGACAAAAACTTCAGGAAATTCACAGCATTAAGTTCCATGCCCCAGGCTAAGCGTACAAGCGCGTACAGGAATGGTCCATAGAGAAAGGAAAAGTTCTATAAAATTCATTGGATGCATGGACAGGAAATCTTGCTTGTTATATTGGTTTATAGACACAGTCCAGAATACTGAAAGAGGAGCAACTTTGCTATTAAAAATGTAGTGTCAGTTCGAAATGTTTAACAGAGATGTGATATGTACTTTTATATATATTATAAAACACAGAATGCTTTGTCTACACTAGTTCTCACAATCATAACCTTCATGATCTAAATGAAATCATTTCACCCATTTGTGCAACTGAGACAAGCATGGTGGAAACTAAAAATATGGCTGAGGCATGAAGTCAATAAACTGGAAGAGGCTCTGGACAGGACACAGATGCATTTCCACCATAATTTACTATGCAACTTTTTTTGCTTTACCAAATTGAAATCTAATATCCTTTTACAGTATGAGTGTCAAAGTGGAATGCCATTATCTTTCCCTGCATTTCTAGTGTTCAGCAGTGAATGTCACTGTTTATGTATCCAAAATGGCATTGTTTGTTTGTTTGTTTAATTTATATGCCACTTTTCTCCCAGAGTGGGACCCAAGGCAACTTGCAAAAAAGATAAAAGCATTAATAAAACCTTTAAAACAATTTAAAAGATTGGAAAAAAATATAAAATTATAAAAACTACAAAAAATTAAAAACTTCTTGATAAATTAAAAGCCCAGCTGCTTACATATTAAAAGCCTGTTCAAACACGAATGTTTTTACTTGTCAGTGAAATCCCTATGATTTATAAAAGTACATAACCCAGGATCCTATGGTGTACAGCCAAGCATTGTGTGAGTGGATTGACTCTTTTGCTGTTTGCATACAGAGGTATCAATAACCATGTTGCACAGGTGGAACAGCCCCAACCCTCATACAAGTGATTTTCCACATTACCCTCCCTATAGTGCTTTGGCTCTAAGGACACATCACATCCAGGCTGTGAAATATTATGTGCCTTCAGGTTGAGTATGACTTATGATGCCCCCATCCTAAGATTTCCCTAGCAAGATTTATTCAGAGGAGGTTTGCCACTGCCTTCCCCTAAGGACAAGAAAGTGTTCCTTGCCCAAGATAACCCAGTGGGTATCCATGACCCAGTGGGTATTCAAACCTTGGTCTCCTGGAATTCCAGACCACCATTCAAACAAAGCTGGCTCTCCAAAGAAGAAATCGTTGGCTCTATATAAAGAACCAATTTGTAGTGGGAGACCTGCAGAGTCTACACTATAGACATTTGGTCAAAACAAAAAAATCTTTAACACCCCCTCCCCCCTGTGTATGGGAA
Source organism: Ctenosaura bakeri (assembly GCA_948474755.1). Classification (NCBI taxonomy): domain Eukaryota; kingdom Metazoa; phylum Chordata; class Lepidosauria; order Squamata; family Iguanidae; genus Ctenosaura; species Ctenosaura bakeri. The sequence goes on along the minus strand of CAOLHI010000119.1, from coordinate 104,887 downwards.
CTTTCCCTCTCAAACACACCATTGATGACTAAGCATGTTCAATAGTTACAGAAAGCAATCTTACTTGAGTGCAGGCAGATGGCAGAGACTGAAATGGAGATTGAAGTGGTCATGAGTGATAGATTAGGCACCACAGGATTTTGTAGCAAAATCCACTTTTGCTTCCTTAAAAGTCATTTTTACTCCTATCTCAGAATAGATTTGTAAATCTATCAGATCTTTCTAGATATACAGGAGAATAAAGTAAATGGATAGTCTGAGACATACTATCCCTGTCACATTTTTAGTATTGCTGTTTATATTACAGGTACCTTTATCATTTCTTGCTGATGTAAGTGGAGTCTACCTCCCTTCAACAGAGGTGCCCCTCCTTGCTTCATTAGCAGCTAAAGTAGTTCACCCCATGTCAAAGGATGCTTCTGGATGTGCCCCTAAAGTCTGTAGCAAATTGTATTGAATAAGAATCAGAATTCTAAAGTATTACTGTTTTATACAGTGTTTTAGGCCAAACTCCTACAACCTCATGCCCTCCTGGTATCTTGACTCCAACACCAATAACCATCCTTGGCTGAACATGATGGGGTTTTTAGTGCAAGACACTGGACATCGCCAATGCTGTGGTAAACGGTTCCCAGCTGTCTCAGTTTCTCTGAAAGTATTCCAGTGAAGACCCTTGTGTCAGGAATTGCAGAGTGTTGGGACCTAGAAAGCTCCTTTCTTTCTCTGAGGAGCCCTGAGAAGTTGCCTCCTTAGCTCTTAGATTTACCTCTGTGCTTCCCAAGTAAGCTGGCATTCTGCTTTGCAATGTGCTTAATAGGAGAGCACAGTGGGACCAAATGGCTTTCTGTGCCATTTTCTCTTGTGCTGTTCTGGTTCAATAAATCAATCCAGAAGAAATGCTAGGGGAATACCTGTAGCTTAAAAAACTAGAGTGGGATTGACCCCCTCAAAGCAAAGGAAATGAAGGCACCACAGTTGGAATCCTCTTAAGTATGCATTGACAATGCAGCCTGCTATGAGATAACAGGCACACCATAATCGGCCCACTGCTGTGCTCGGTTCAGTAACGTGACAAAACAGGCCCATAAGAGAAGGGCTGTGAATGATGGAGAGAAATGCTTGGTGAATGTAGAAATTGTACTGTTTCACAGTACAGGAGAAAGGTGGAAAAGGTGGAAAAGAAGCTTCCCTTCTTGATTCCCGTTCCAAGTAAATGTGACATTTGAAAAAGGTTACAGATCAGCAGTATATGAAAGAGTACAAGGCACCATAAGACCATCCCTGTAGGGAATCTAGTAGATCCTACTCAGAGAAGGGAGACAACAAGCTGTATGACACTGAATGGAAATAGGTCATGACTAGTGTTAATGATCATAGAAAGAGGGCATGTTTTTCAGCGCTGAACAGTCAAAAGAACTATGATGCCACCTTGTTTGGCTTGTTGTGGATTTTTAAACATGGAGGCCTAGACACGAGGCGAAGGGTCTAGTAGGCAAACAAAGTCACTATGGATTTTTGGCCAAGACATGAACTGGCATTCTAATTGGCCACTGCTTACCACAAATGTGGAGGAATCAGTATATGAAATAGCACCTGCATCATATTTCAGTTCAGTATTGGCCTTTGTGGCCTCCACATCTGGGAAGAGAAGGTGGAGTGCACATCATTCGCTTTCAACATGAACATGTGCCACAGAGTAAATCAGTCTGGATTGAAGTATGGTAGTTTATCAAGAAGCCAGGCAAGTGTAAGACACATTTGACAGAATATATTTGCATTGGGAATCACTGGCAGGAACAATTCTGTGTCTAGAAAACAAATTGATGATTAACCTTAGAGATTATGATGGGGAGGAAATTAGTGACCAATTTACAAAGAGCCATTGTAAATCTAGCTTACATTACTGGAGGCATTTGTCTATAGGAATACACTGTGAGAGACAGCTTTGCTCACATTCAACTAATGTGATTATTTCTAAAACAGAACAGATGTGTTGCCTGAAAGGCCAGGTTAAATGAGCAATAAATAAAAAGTAGGTGCTCTTAAAATCATTGACTATTACAAAAACTGATTACTAATAACAAATTTAGCAAGAATTAGTAATAAATGAATGTAGTGATCTGTCTGATCTTTCATGTATTACTTGAAGCCTTGTCTGAAAGAATTCTGAAATGGAAACCATTTGGAGTGACTGTGTTCTTGCAAGAAATGTACATTAGGTGAACATAGTGTGCACCAGAGGCAAGTCATGAGTTGCACAGAACTCTTTGTCAACCTCATCTTGCCTTCACCTCTGATGAAGACCCCAATTCAAGCGTATCACAAGCACAGAAACAACACAAGCAGGCTGGACTCCATCTGAGACATTCCAAACATTTCTAAAGACACCTGTGGTTAAAAATTCCCCAATGGCTCACTTAGGCCCTTTTCACACGCGGGAGGAGAAACAGGGGAAGCCACGCTAAAACGGGGCTTACCTCACTCCGTCACGGCGTGGAGCAGCGCGAGTTCGCTGCTCCACACTCGCCAAGCATTCCGCAGTGTCCGCAGTGTCGGGCAGCACCCAAAATGGCGGCTTTCGACTGGAAAAGGCTCTCCGCCAATTGGAGAACCTCGCCAGCTGGAAATCCCGCCCCCATCCGATGCAAATCCACACGGGCGCTGCAACAGGGCTGGATGGGGCTGCACGCCCTGTGCTTTTTGAAAACCACTTGAAAAGTGGTTTTCAAAAAGCACGTGGTGCCAGCACTTCTGGTCGCCCTAGCGTGGATTGGGATGTGGAACTACACAAAAATAGTCCGCCCCAATCCACGTTATGGTGTAGACGACCTCTGTCAGAGGTCGCTCTACACCATTTTTTTAACCCCGTGTGAAAAGGGCCTTAGAAAAGGAGTTACAAAACAACTGCTACAGAAATCAGTGAAACTGAACAAATAGATGACTTCCTTAAACCTCAGGATGAAGCAGCAGAATTATATGGAAAACAGATTTTTTTAAGGAAAAAATCTGTTCAACCTGTTCAATCACTTTCTGTTTTCTCTTTCAAAGCTCCACCAGCCATTAGTGAATATCAGCAGATATTATTCTCTCTTTCTAACACTTTGTCCGCAGGCTTTATTTTCTGAAATAAGACATATCAAGCCTTTTTCTGATCGTCATCTTTAGATTATGAATTCTCCTTGCTCTCTCAACTGTGTTAAATGAAGTGCAATATTTTGCAACCATTCAAAAGAGCTGTACTTTGTTTTTCAGAACAGAGATCTGCTGCCTCGGAGTGTGGTTGAGTCTCCTTCTTTGGAGGTTTTTAAGCAGAGACTGGGTGGCCATCTGTTGGGAATGCTATGATGGGTGTTCCTGCATAGCAGGGGGTTAGACTTGATGACCTCTGGGGTCTCTTCCAACTCTATGATACTATGATTCTATCTCAAATTAAGTATGGGCTCTGAACTAAGCTTTAATGGATGTTGGCAACTTGGCTTAACTTGAGCCTTGGAACCTGATCCTAGCAACTCCCCATCCTTCTGTTGCTCTGTTGTGTTCACGTATTATAACATGACTTCTGTCAACAGAAAGTCTTTATTGGGCTGACAAAACTATCCTACAGCATTTGGATGTCAGTATCCAAATATAAATGTAGGCGTCTGATGAATTCTAACAGTGGTATTTCCACAAGAAAAGAAGGAAAATGGGTATTTATGCCATTATTGTATGCTGAGAATCAGCACAAATGTTCCTTTACTAAATTGGTGAGCTACAGAAGGTAAAGTCTTGAGCAACTGATGGCAAGTGCTGAGATGAAATCCATTTGAAATAATTTCCCCCTTTTTCCTGAGCCTAACAAAAATTAAAAATTGTCATCTGGCTTGTCTCCTCCTTGAATTACTGTAATCCACTGGAGAGTTACTACAGGACTTTGCCACATCTCCTGTCCATAGTTCTACATGATGAAGCCTTTAGCAAGTAGTTGCAGATCTTCATGCAGCTGCATCCTCCTCCTGATAGTATTTTCCACTTGGAAGTGCACAGCATAACAAACCAGTTGTGACAAAGGAACCTTGTGCCAGTGCTCCCATTATCCCAGCATATTGAGATGTGGGAGCATGTAAGTGTGTAAGTATATTTTTCTTTAATGTCTGAAGCATGAGGATGTATATCTGGGCTGTGGAATGCAATCCCTGAAGAAGACTGCTAGCAAAATATCTTCCCAGTTCACTTATTTGGAAAAAAAAAAAAACCAGTGCTGTGTTTTGTTAATGTTGACACATTACAATAATGAAATGTCAGTCAAGATTAGGGATTAATGAATTGGCCTATAACCATTCCATTTCAGTCTTTGCACATATGCCATTATGTTTGTTCAGTCCAATTTTTGCATCAATATGTTTTGTTTTTGCATCCATTTGTTTTTCTTTTGGTTTTTGTTTAAACCACACTAAAGCCTGATTCTATCCCTGCTATCCCTGAAGATCCCTGATACTATTCCTTAGTAGTCTTCCATTCCAACTAACAACCGTACCCAGCCCTGCTTAGAATCAGAAGTTAGGAGACGTTGGGTATATTCGGGACAATAAAGTGTGTTGATATATGAATTTCCCTAACAATGCACTGTGGTACCTGATTTTTTAGCTGACAGTGGCATTTCAAAATGGAGAGAAGTGTACAATCCAAGGAATAACTGTGTGCAACTATGCATATTACTCCTAGAAGTGCAAAATAGGTCAATTTGCTTAAAAATGCAGACTTCTGATCCCAAGAGAAAACTACTTTGTTATTCCTTATTTTAAATTGTGCTTATTAACTTATAAGTCATATTCACTATTATTTGGTGGTGTAAAAAAAAATCTGAATATTGGCTTTCTCCTCCAAAGACACAAGCAAGCCTGACCAGTATATATCCAAAACAGCAAGAAGAAATCAAGATCAAATCAACCTGGCACTACAATAGCTGAATGTTTAATGACTGAGAATGACAACTGGGGATAAAATTTAAATTATATTGTTTTGTGTCTATCTGTGTATGGGAAGATGAAGAACATAAATTTGGTGTGAAATATTAATACTGATACTGGCTTTTGAGCAGGACTTCTACCAGTTAAGAATGAGTTCCACACCTGTTGTGTTGGCTGCAGCATATACTTGTATAAAAAAGCCAAGTGGGAAGAGTAAAATAAGGATTCTTTATTACTAGCATGCTCTAAAATCTCACAGTGAAAAAACAGAGGAAACTGTCAATTACAAAGATTTTTCAATAGAAAATAGCAAACTTTAATGCAGCTCATAATGCTGGATCTGAAGGTCACAGCGCACATTTCCTTATTTATGCAAATCTTTGTGGGCTTAAGAGGCTGCAAAACAGTCTGAACAACAAAAAGAACTCAAATATTTAGGGTCATTTATAAACATTGTTAAAATGTTCAGTTATGTGGGCTTGATTTTATTCTCTGTGAAGCAGGCCTTTGTATAGAAAAACTGGAACTCGTTGACAGCTCTTTAGCGTTAATAGAAGTGAGAAAATCCTAATTTCCTAGCATGATGTGCTTTACAAACTGTTAAATACTTGCCTGGGTGCACTGTGGAAAATCTTTATGGGGATTCTTGTTGCTTATATTTCTTTGCAGTTTCAAATCACTTCAGGTAGGGTCCTCCCAGATCATCCATTTTTAGCAATATTGAAATACAGTTGCTCTCTACGTGCTACTTGAGGGCAATACAAACATTTTTCACTCAAGATTTTCATCCTGTGATAAAGGTGTCATATTTTCCAACCACTCTACCCAAACCTGAGAAAATGCAGTTTGCCCCCACCTCTAGATACTGTGTGGATTGCGACTGCAGTTGCTGCAAGGAAAGTGATTACATGTCATAAAGACAAATGGTGTGAATTGTGATGAGTAACACATGGCCCTTTCCGTGTGCACACAATTCCATCAATTTTTCAAAATTATTATTAAAAACATAAAGATGCTAATCGTACCCGCTTCTTCCTCACTCTGTTATGCCAAAGTAGAGGCTCTCATTTAACCTTTACAGCAACAGCTCTCCTTCCTCACTTCCAAATTCATTTTTTTAAAATATATACACACGTACCCATATGTACTCTTACTTTATTTGGCTTCTTGAAAGTTGTTTGTTCTTCCCACCAGCAACAGAGTGCACAATTACCTTGATTTTTGTTAACCACCACCCAAAAAAACAGGAAAGGAGGAATGGGTCCATCCCACTTCTCCACTTTGAAGTCAAGGCTCATGGAAAATAGTATACACTGCTACCTCTAATCCAGAAACCACTGAGCAAAACAAGAGGTTGCTTCTGAATAGTAAGTTATCCAGTAGCCCCTTGACTTTCATGAGGGTTCAGGGTGCAGAACCATGGTGAAAGTCAAAAAGGCGTGAATAACTCCCCCACCCAAGTGAGAACTCCCCCACTCTCATTCCTTTACTTTTTGCTTGTGCGGTTGTGCCTTTCTTCTCTGCACTCAAGCAAAATATAAGCAAATGGGAAGGGGCAGCCTTGGTGCACTTCCCCTCTCCATTTTCTTGCCCGTTGCCTGGGCACCCTGCCTTCTTTCTGCATGCCCAGGTGAAAGGCAAGTGAATGGAGGGGAAACACCTCTCTTTCCATTCTCCTGCCTATTGCCAGTGCAGCTTGCCTTCTTTCTGCATGCATGGATGAAAAGCAAGCAAATGAAGGAGGAAAAGACTTGCATGTGCATGATTCTTCCACCCTCCCATTCCTATTCACACATGCACGAACCATTCCCCCTCCCATTCGGGATGCAGGGAAGGAAGCAGGGCACCTGGGCAAAAAGTCAAGGAATTGGGGTTGGCAAGCAGGAACCTCGTGAATAATCAAATTTGCAAAGGTCAAACCTGGAAATATGGAAGGAGGACTGTATATAAATATATAGACATGTACATTGATTTATTCACTTGTTTAAAAGTTTATTTTTGTACAATGCCTTAGTCAAAGAAAAAAAATACTCCTTGGGTGACTTACAAGGATTAGTATAAGGACACCCTTGGACCTCAGACTTACAATCTAAAGAGTATGGCACAGATATCTAAAATGCATGGCAAAAATCAAAACGAGATCATGAGAAAGCAGGGAAGGAAGCGAAAGGAACTGAAGCACTAGTTCTATAGTTGTGTTGCAACACCGATAGGAAGATGTCTCTCACCAAAATCATGTGGTTAATTTTGGGACTGGATTGGTTAGATGCGTGTCTACATTAAGATGAACACCAACATTTGATTTCAATCTGGTGTCATATGTGACATTTTAGGAGCCAGGATCAAGCACAGCTTAAGGAAACAGTCTTCCCAGAGATGGGTACATACAGTGCACTGTTACATTTGTTGATTGTGATCTAGCATGGAGGGACTGCTACAAAACATTTACTTCTGTAAATGACTCTCAAATACCAGACTGGGAAAATGTCCAGAAATAATGGTTAATGGATTAGTATTAAATCAATAGTTCCAGAAAATGGATCCCCAAGTGTTGTTAGACTTCAGTTCTTAGAGACCCCAGCCAGAAGGGGAAATGCAGAGATCTGGGATTGACTGGTTTAAATCCATTCTTAATTTACATAAAATCCACCACTATTTCATTCACTCTTAGATTTTTATTTTTATTTTTTTCATATTTATAAGCATAGCATTTTCAACCCACTTGGAAAAGTTTACTTCCTGCAATTTTAGGAGGAGATGGAAGAGCACATTTGGATCATTATTGAGAACATCTTAGAAACAAGCTGGAGGACAGCTAATGTATTCTGGCAGTCATTGTTGTCCCTCTCATAACTATTTGAATGAATGGGAAAGTATTGTCAACAGTAAAGCCAATCCAACCCTTTGGATTAGCTTGGAAATTTTCAGAAAGGCAAAATAATATGTCAAGGTCTGAGAAATATTAAATAATAGATTGTATTTTATATAAGGCTACCTACCAGAAAGACTAGATTAAATCCACTACATAGCCAAAAGAAACAATGCAATAAAGAATCCATTCCACAAACCATGTTATATCAAAGCAGACAGAAAATATAAAGATATTAGCATTAGCATCTATGCTAATGGAAGCTTTTGTACTATTAGAGAAGTAAACACCATAACGCTGTCTATCCCTGGTATGATTGTAATACTGGGCTCGCCATAAATCAAGCTGCCTCTTCTGTTCAGAATGCAGACATAGGTCCTTTCCTGGGCAGAATATTAGAAGAGCAGATATTCTGTTGCTACCTCTATTGTATAGCTGCCCTGGGCCCAGAGAAAGATGAGATATAAATAAAATACAAAAAGCTTTAACATCTTAGAAAAAGATTGTTAGAAAAAAGTATTTTAGAAGAAATTAACAGTGGCATCTGAATCACTGCAGCAAATTATTTTTATAAACTGCATTTCTAATCATAATGCAGTCTTTTTTTCCTCTTAATTCCTCTACTCCATTGGAACCAGTGCTAAAATTACTAAGTGGCCACATTTTGCAAGCACTACATAAAATAGTATTTAATGAAAGGAAGAACTGAAAAAAAATTAAAGCCAATTCCAAGTAAGCTTGGCTCCAAGGTGCTTATAATGCACATTTGGTGTATTAAAATGAACAAAAGTAGGACAACAGATTAGCTTTTATCTTCCATACTAAGATCTAGTGCTACCAGTAGTGAAAGCCTTTCTGTAATTGTGGAAAGAATAGTTATAGTACATTTTATAAGAAGTGCCATCAAAAATGCAGAAATGAAAACACAAATGATGACAAGATTTTTTAAATGAAAGTAAAAAAAAAATTTTTTTAATGTAATTCTTAATTTATTAAGAGTAGCTTGCCATTTTGTACTCTGCCCTACTTCTGTTTACTCTGAAATGTCTATTTCCAGTTTAGACTGCATCATAGTGAGCAACAGACACTGTTCCAGATGTTAGACTGCATCTGCCTTAAGCAGTATAGCCAAAGGTAAGGAATTATGGAAGCAACAGACCAACAGGAGAGCTGCATTTTGTCCACCCATGCTGTGAAAGAAGGACTGAAAATGTACGGTCTTCCAATTGCTGTTAAACTTCAGCTCCCATCGTCCTTCACATTAGTTCTATTGGCTAGGGCTCCAATCCAACAATATCTTGAGGAACACATCTTCCTCGCCCCACTCTTAACAAAGATGGGTCGCAAAACTTGAAATTGAAAAAGATTAAAATTTCAGGTTGATCTGGCATTTGGCTTATTATTTCCACTAACCGTGCTCCCTTTTACATTCAACCAATGGGAAAAGAAAGGTGAGACTGTCAAATGTGACAGATATTATCTTACATTTATGCTCTTCTTGTCTTGATTTTGATTTTGATTTTGTATTCAGATAGTTTCTTGCCTCATCCCATTGGCCTTCTGGTGTAGGTGGAACTATAATTGATTCTGCAACCAAAGCCCTCTTTCACTCATCTCAGGTCTACTGTCAGACTTTTTATGACACTTCTTCATGAGACTTGAAGGTAATAATTTTTGAAGTCATTTCCTATCTGAACAAAGCATTGTTTGCTTCAACTACCTGCTTTTTGTTAGAGAGATTGTTTTAATTGGGGATTTTAACAGGAAAAATTACATTAAGAACTAAGGCTTCCACTATGAGTCTAAGTGGCAACATGGGAGTTTCAGTCTGAGATGCATAACAGATTATTGAGGATTCAATAGCATTCTGAGGAATGAGTCAGGAAGCAGTAACTTGGGGCATTATTGTTCTACCACTGGAAAATGCAGATGGATTACCTGATGTTAAACAAAATGAATTGGAAGCTGGGGGCAGGAAGACATTTCCAATCATAGCGCTGCCACTAGCATTTTTGCATGTGAAAATAGCTTCCCTTAATCCCAATTCCTTAGAGCCAATTTCTAACATGATTAGAGTTGAATGTGCAGCTTGATGAACTTTTTTTTTATGTTTCATTTTAGCCCTAAACCCAGATCTTGGCTACAGATCTGCTGAGGTTAAGAGAGGACTTAACACATATTGCTGGAGTCCAGTAGTCTGGAACAGAGTCTGAGATCTGATTAAGTTGCAATTTTTTAAATCTTTTTGATAGCATCATAGAATCTAGAGTTGGAAGAGACCACAAGAGTCATCCAGACCAACCCCCTGCCATGCAGGAAGCCACATCAAAGCACTCCCAACAGATGGCCATCCAGCCTCTGCTTAAAAATCTCCAAAGAAGGAGAATCCACCACACCCCGAGGCAGCATATTCCACTGCTAGACAGCTCCGACTGTCAGGAAGTTCTTTCTGAGATTCAGGTGGAATCTCTTTTCCTGAATCATTGTTGAATCTTTTTTTGACATCTATTATAAAGCTGATTAATTTCAAAGACGATAATAATGACATACAAAATGCCGCATTACAAAATAATAAAGATGTATAACTATTACGTCCTTGCTGCAGAGAGAGCAGGACTGTTGCTCAGATGGGGGAAAGGAAGCTGCCAGTGGGAGGAAGAGAACAAGGGGGGCAAGTATGTGTTGTCAAAAGAAGCCTGAGGTAAGCCACAAAACCTCCAAAAATAGTGGCAGCAGCTGGCAACAGAGACCTGGAATTGATGAGCCCCCTGTGGCCTCAACAGGAGAAGGACAAGTCCTGTCCCCATTCCCCAGGTGAGCTGGTATCCCAATTCTTTATCAACTCCATTGCCTCTTAGAGCAGCTCCCAAACATTTCCTGGCTGACACTGATTCACCACATGGTGCAAGAGGGGGATAGCCTCTAGTGTAAGTCCAAGAGTGAAGTCAAGCAGGGCATAGGTTTGAGTGTACTGGTTGTGGGCAGCAGTGACTATGCATTCCCTGACACCCTGACAAAGACTGAAGGGATTAAGAGAGAATGAGCAAACTTCTGGGATCTGAAAAACAAACAAACATTCCCCAAGGCCTGAGCTTGCTTGTGGTGGCCCTGCTTGGCTATTTGAATCTTCTAGGTTCAATGAGCTTGACTGTGAGAAGCATGGTGAGTTCAGAGGCCTGTATGGAAGTGTCCTCATCTTTACCTTGTCTCCTCATTGAAGAAGAGAAATGTCCTTACCTCAGAATTGACTTCCTTCTTACTCTCTACTCCCCCATTTCCTAAGAAGAGTGAAGTGTGTTGTCTTGCCAGTGTTTCTTTAATATGATAAACAGTTAAAGAACCATGTCTGCACAAAAGCAGGGGAAGGTAAATGCCATTTGTCTCTCAGGATATTTAAAAACTGACAGCACATTTTTATGTTTGCTAAGCTGATTCTGCCCAGGACTGACATGGTAATGATTGCACCTATGCTGAGGGAAGTATACCCTCAACTCCCTCAAGGCCTCATTGCTCAGCACGGTTAAGGTTTTGACAGTTGAGGGAGTCTGTCTCGGGAAAGCCTTATTAATTTTTTAGGTGAAATACCGGAGATTGACGCTTGTGGTTATTTCCCGCAATAAGACCATTCAAATGGTGTTCAAGGAGAAGCAGAACAGAAATAGGATTTGACCTTTCATGTACATTGTGAAAGATCAGAGGGAATCATGTATTTGGGACATTTAGGGCTGTATTGGTCTCTAGAGGATTCTACATAATTCATAGTAATTTATATTAATAGTAAGAAGGAGGATTCACACTGAGAGGAAAACACATACACAGAAGGGACTGTTATTCTGAATCAAATCATGTTTTTGAGTTATCTGGTTTAGTCACTGTCTCTTTAGAAATCCCAAGCAACAATCCAAATCTTCAAATTCTCACAGCCCTAGTTTGAATGGGGAAAAGTGAAATATACATGGATCAAATTTAAAAGTCAAAAAGGCACAGACAACAGGTTTTGTGCCCCTGATTGTCTCCAAAACATGAACCCCAAAAAAGAAAATGTCACAACTTAAGCCCCCTTCACACTTCATTCACAAGAAGGCAACATCATTCAATTACTGGAGAGGAGCATCATGTTCCTGGATCTGCTCCTGGTGTCTGACCATCCTCTTTCATGTTCTCAGGCATATCGCAGCTATAAACCAGGACACTTGTGACCAAGCTGTGGAGACAACAGATAAGGCCTTGCTTTATCTTTCTTTCAGACTGGAATGGCAGCTTCCCCCTACCAATGTCTGCCAAAGCACCTTACCACTTTATGCACAGCTCTGGCTTTCCCTAAAAACACCACCTTTGTATAACCACAGTGAAACCTTTCAGTTATTAATTAAATCCCCTTTAAAGATTTATGGTAGCATAGTTCTGGTTGGTTATATCCATTGAGAGTCATTCAGTTGAGACAAGCTTTATAAGAAAACATACTCTAATCTTTATTAAAGCAACAAACAGAATAACTTACTGGTTATATGTACATTTAAGTTCAAACAGATCTTCAGAGTGCATTTAAACAGTTTCTTGGCTCTTTACAAAAGCATAAAGGCACAGCCCCACACCACCAACACAAAGAGAGAGAGAGAATGAGAGAGAGAGAGAGACCTCTGGCTCCCCTCTTTGCCAAAGACTACACTCGCAAATCTAGGCCACTCTCTCTGATCAGATTTAACTATGGGTTGATTTCTCTTTTGCACCTTCTCTAGGCTTTCCCAGAGAAAACACCCCCTCATTCAACCCCCCTGATTGAATGAGAACCCCTCTGGCTGAAGGATTCACCCTTCACCCTTGATCCTTGAAAGTCTAACTCTTCTGGAAATCTCTTTCTCACCAAACCAGTGTGCCTTCTATAAATACGTTTTCACTCAGGTCTCCACCTCTCCTCCCCAGTAAAGGAGCTGGTTTTTTTCTCTGGAGTGGCCATTCTGGTTACCTAGCAACCTGTTGTTCAGCAGCTTTTCTACCACTCAGGATAGCACTCCCCCTATACTCCATCGCACAAGCAACATCAGAGTGTGGTCAATATAGCAAAAGTTATTAATGAGGAAGAACATACAAGCTAGGAGAGGCTATAGGAGTTTGTTTTTTCCCCTGAGCCTATTAGGAAAGGCAAAACTCTGACCCCTCCTGCCCTCTTTCCTTGCTGAGTTAATTGCATGAATAATAAGTGAAGGAGGCTGATGTCACATGCAGAAACCATCATTCCTTTTCAACTATGCACTCTTTTCTTGAGATATTCCACAGTTTGTTCTGCACCTCAGGGATGGTTATGCTAACAGTTTTCTACATTTTTTTTATGCAGCTGGGAATATGGCCTCTATTCCCGTTTTATAATAAGGACAACCTGTGTATTTTGCATTGCAAGAAACCATAAATGAGCCCAACATAGAATACTCCACAGAGACTTTCCTACCCACTCCAAGATGTAGAAGCTCCCTACAACACCACCTGCTTCAGTAAGAACTTATCCAGCAGGAATGGTCTAAAGTATTTTGCAATCTCAGGTGAAGAATTAGGTAGTGCTTCTACCACCATGAAGAAAGGCTGGTTTGATGGGCAATTACATTTTTCTTTAGCAGGGATGGTGATCCTTCCAGGCTAGCTTAGTAAGCAAAAAGCAGACCTCTAAGCACACAGTGCTTTCTTCAGCAACTTGCTGCTGTCTCCCAGCATCTAAAACTGCCTAATGATGGGTGTTGCCCAGGTCTTAGGTTTATGTCTGAGTTTCTTCTCCAGGTGCCCACCTGCAGCTATGAGGCAGACAATAGCCTGAGAGCAACCATGACCAGGGCTGATGGTGGTGTATCACCTTCCTTAAGAACTCTTAGGTGAGATCTAGATGCCGGCTGAAGATCTTTTGCATTAGTCCTAACTTTTAAATGAACTGTACTTTTATTATTTTTTATTTTTTTGCTATTGCTTTTTTTGTTCACCGTTTTACCCACTATTTTATCTGCAACTGAGCTTGCTACTTTATTTGCTGCTCTATTATTTTAATTATGTTGTAGTGTTTTCTGGTTTAGTGTTGTTCCTTGATTTTTATTTATTGTTAGGGTTTTTTTTACAATGTGTTTTATTTTTAACTCATCCATGCACTTAAGTTTTCTACAATTTTACAGATAAGTACTCTTATCTGTAATACACTCACTAACTCCATAACTTGACTGCGATGCTTTTTTGTAGTTTAGAGAACCTGCTAAACCAATGTGAAGTGATCAATTATCAAGACAGAAGTTTATCAGTTGATCGATAAACTGTACACTTTAATGGGAAAAAGATAATTTTGTGCGGATATATGTCTGTGACAGCCTTTTTTACACAGTTGAGAGATGTACACTTATTTTCTCACAGTGTGTTTTAGTTGGTGGTGTAGAATAAATTTGCATAGTTTACTTATTATCGGACTTTGCTAGTGGCACTGTCTTTAGGTTAGAATGGAATTTCACTGCTTTGGCAATGGAGACTGAATTTTGGAATTATAGAAATATTAATATTTTGGCAGTGAAAGGTTACTTGACAGTAAAACATACATATTTATGACATTTAAATGTTAAACTTTGCTTTTCAGGCCATAGGGGAAAAGCACATTTTAAAAAAATCAATATTTCTGCAGTTCTTGGGGAGACATGTCATGGGACCCCATAGAAGTTGCCTAAATGTTTGCTTTTTTTCTATAGAATATTAAAGACTCTATACTCACAGAAACTAAAATGTGCATATATTTTCCTCTGGAAGCTGACAAGGTATAGTTGCAGTTATTAGTGGACAGTGATAGACAGGGTTGTGCAGATTCTTCCTCACTTTCGTTGACACTACTGCTGTTCTCAGAGCAAAACATATTGTAAAATGTAGATATTTATTCACAGTTTGTCTAAAAGTCAGCTAATTTTTTACGGCTATGTTCAGTCAGACAATGATGTTAAAAGGAAAAAGATGAAGCAACTGAAAAAGCTCTGTCATATATTTTTTTTAATCAAGTCACAAATTTCAGATGAACTTTTTATATGTTCGCCTACAAATCATAATAATATGATAGTCCAAAAGAATGCCATTTTAGGCCATCTTTTCCTGAGGAAGTGTTACAATGTACGGAAGTAAGATGGTAGGAAACACTTCTTCTGTTTATGAGTTGCAAAGCACTCTATAGAAAGATCTTGTCTGCCAGCCATTTGCTGCAGTTCATTTCTTTTGCAGCCAGAAAATCTGTTAGGTGGCAGAGAGGTAAGAGGAGACTCCAAATCTGCCAGGAACTGCCCAAGATATTTTGCTGCCTGAGACAAAGCAACAAAAACTGGTCACTCCCACACCCACAAGTTATGGTGGACTATGTCCCAGGCTTAGAAGAATAAAATTCCACAAATACCTTCCCTCTTTTCTAGTAGCAAGAATACAGTAGTAATATACTGAATAATCAATGATTTTATGTCCTTTCATGACAATTGGAATTTGCCTGCTGAGTGTCAACAGCTTAACAGCTCTTGTTTCCGTCTTACAGCAACCTAATGCAACTCATCACAGGGTTTACTGGAGCTGAGAGTGTGTGACGTGCCCAAGGTCAACCAGTGGGTTTCATGGCCAAGTGGGGAATCAAACACTGGGCCATTTCCGCACTAGACTGTTATAGCGCTATGATTCCACTTTCAACATCCTATGGAATCCTGGGGTTTGCAGTTTAGGGAGGGGCATTTAGAATTCTCATCCACAGGGCTCTTTGGCCTCAGTAAACTACAAACCCCAGAATTAATCAAGACAAGGCAATGGTTTACATGGTTGCTATAAAATACTGAGGTCATTTCCGCACTAGTCTCGTTATAGCACTCTTATTCCACTTTCAACATCCTATGGAATCCTGGGGTTTGCAGTTTAGGGAGGGGCTGGCCGGCTCCTCCCTAAACTGCAAACCCCAGGATTCCATAGGATGTTGAAAGTGGAATCATAGCGCTATAACAGTCTAGTGCGGAAATGGGCCTGGTCTCCAGGGTTGTAGCCCAGTGCTCAAGCCATTAGACCACACTGGCTCTCTAACAGCCCTAATAGCAGCTCTGATTTGCTGATAGTTTTAGTTCTATTAGTTTGGGTATTTTAAAAAAAACTTTTTAAAGAACAGTTGTTTATTATTATTTTTGTCTCCAAAGAGACTATGTTATTTCCAGAATATTTGACAAATAGGTGAAGAACTTGTGTCAGGCAACGAAAACTGAAAATCTTCTTTAGACAAACCTCTACAAAAAAGGAACTGTATCTTTTGCTATGGAGTACAGAATTGTAGCTCTGAGGAGAACAGGTGAAGGGCAGGTTGGGGACAATAAGACCTAATCTAATGTAGTTGTAGTAGTTAGGGTGAAATTTACAACTGCCATCAATCCTCATGCTTTAAAGCAGATACTGATCACCACCAGCTGGGTGCAGGAAAAAAGATTTCTCCCTCTAGTACCTTATCCAGTACTGGCTGTGTGTATTTCTTCTTCTGATCATCACGCCTAGGCCACTGTCAGAAGCAGGATATGAGACTAGATGGATCATTGGTCTGTTCCGGTGCATCAATCTCTATGCTCTTAATTTTCTTCACAGTCTGCACAGATTGGGATCAAGTTATTTATACCAGAGTAGAAATTTTCACAGCATATTGTAATAGTTCCAGCCGTTCTGCTGTTATCGCAGATAGTAACTTAAATGATTCTGAGAGCAGAACAGTATAGTTTCTTTTTATATGGTTTGGGTGATTTACTGATTTTATTTTTGCTGCAAGGAGTCGGGGAGAGTCAGATGCTCTCCGTTTAATTAGATGCATTTTAAATCAAACACCAGCTAGAACGTATTACCACACAAATATTTGATGTAACAATAGCAATAACATGAAGAAACAGCCTCAGTGATCTCTAAAGATGTAATTTTGAATTTAGCATTGAATTTATTTTAAAGGGAAGATGTAAGCATTGCCTTCATAGCTGAGAGATTTATTAGCACTCTGTCTTTCCATTATCCAAGCATCTCACTTGCCCTAAAGCACATCTGTGCCACAAAGACAATGAGATGGTGTAGATTTTTGTATTCATAAATTACAGATGTTGCTCTGAGCAATACATCTATCAAGATTATTCTCAGGAAGACTGAGATCTACCTGTGAAGTATTCATTCTCAACAGGCAAGAAAGAATATTGGGGGGGGGAAGTTAGTAAGTGAACATGGTCTGCTGTTCCAATTTATTTTATGACAGATATTTTTATTTCTGACCCAAAGCTCTTTAATAGTATCAAGGATAGCCAATCAAAGACAAAATAAGAGCTTTGAGGAGCAGAGCAAAGTGTAGCTTTAATATCTCCCCTGCTGCAAAAGCCCTCACACCAGTAAAAACATATTTCAGTCCATGACAGCAGAGCAAACTCAGTGAATAATAGATGAGTCTGTTTTATGACTAATTTGTATTCGCTTTTTAAACTTGCACATTGAACTGTCCAAACTAAATCACATGTTCAAATGGTTAACATTATTTATTCCCCACTGGTTGAATTTATAGCTCCTGTGTTGTTGTCTTGTCTTAAGGTACTATCATACTGGCTACCTTTGTTATGAACAGGATAAAAGTCTACTCAAAAAGAATATCAAAGATTGTGGTAGTCTGGAAAATCTGGGAAATACTGTGATATATTAAAAAAAGTGATGGTGTAAAAAATGGAGGGGGTTGTGGACAGTATGTGAACCACTATGATAAAGAAGGTGAACTGGAATTTTCTGCATCTATTGGTAATTAAAGATAAAGCAAGTGAGAGTGTCTTATGGCCTTTGAGTCTTGAATAGCCTCTGTAGATACATGGTGCAACTCACAGTGACATTATATGCAATACTAGATTTAGATGGTTGAGAATCTGGAGCAGTTCCAGAAACAGGGACCCCTTTAAGCACAGATAGAAGTTCCCCACTGTAGGCTCAGCTTTTTGCTGCAGTGATTCAGCTTGGTGACATTCATGGGTGGAGAGGGGAGCCACCCTAAGACAATTGTTTCTAGGCCTCATGGAGGGAACAGGGCTGGGCATCCCTCCTATCTTTGTTTCAACCAACATGACTGTGATGGTTCTCCTATTCAGGTTGGCTCTGCAGTTCAAAATCTTGGATTCCTATTTATCACTTTGTATCCTTAAAACCTATTCCTGGATCTAGGTCTTGGGCTGCAAGGTTACACTTACAATGGACCACTGGATATCTTGACTGTTGGGTTCATTGTGGTAATGTGTGACCAATCTTCTTTTTTGTTGTTGTGTGCCTTCAAGTCATTTCTGACTTAAGGCAGTCCTGAAGTGAATCTATCATGGGGGTTTTCTTCGCAAGATTTGTTCGGAGGTGGTTTGCCTTTGCCACTTTCTGAGGCTGAGAGAGTATGATGATCCAATGGATCTCCATGGTTGAGCAGAAATTTGAACCCTGGTCTCCAGAATCATAGGCCAGTGCTTTAAACCACTATACAATTCTGGCTTTCAGTACTTCTTATCAGTTCTTAAATGATAACATCCAGACAAGAATGCAGAAAATAACCGTAAACATTTATTTTGTACTCTGGAGGCACGAGATCCAGTCCGATCTTGGAAGCTAAGACAAGCCTAATTGGCACTTCAATGGAGGACACCCAAGGAATACCAGATGCTGTAGGCTGTATTTAACAAGGCAGCAACCCTGAATATTCTTTGCCTAAGAAAGCCCTATGACAAGACGCTGGTTTTATATTTTTTCATCCACAGACCCCATCTCCACAGTATTCCAAAGGCTGTGATTTGTTGGATTTACTTAGGCTTGCCAAGTTCCTTTCTTCACAGTGATCAAGACTGGAGTCTCAGAAACAGTGACCCCACTTTTCATTTGCTCCACAGATGAGAAACGGAGCTGGTAGTTGCTAATAACCCTTGTGGAAGGTAAGTAGAGAAAGATCTACAAGCCTTGTTTCCTTTCTCTCTTAGCATCTACAAGCCTTGTTTCCTTTCTCTCTTAGCATCAAAGCGTAAGAAGCCTGTGCCTGCACACGTGCATGGGGCCAGTAGTTGTATGGATACCTTAGCCACTGAAAGCATTTGCCCCCGTTTGTACCATTGATGATCCAACCTGGCTTTCATGCCTATACAGAAATGAACCCTACTGAGTTCACTGGAATTTGCTTTCTGGGAAGAGTACAGGACTGCATCCACAGTAGGTTTGCAATCTTGGGAAAGCTAAGACAGACAGAAAGTGAATGTGTTGCCTTAAAAGATTTGTTCAGAAGAAAAGATAAGAACTGTAGCTAATGACCACATGAATGGAAGGCAACCTGCATATTTTCTCCAGCCCCACCAGCTGCAGCTTCCTGAGCAGTGTGGTCTGTGGCACACCATAGCTCATTGTAAAGGGAGATACTGTATCTGTATGTCAGTGTGAGAGGAGACTCACTTGAGAATGGGTGGCAGAATTTTGCATTAGTGGTTTTCTTGGCAAATGACTCCTCTGCCCAGTTTGAGGGATTCTTCCCTCCTTCCCACGCACTGCAGCTGTATATAACATAGCCCATGGGATATTCAGGAAGCACCTGCCAGGCCTTCTAGAGAAGATTTATTGGAATGGGAATAAGTGGTTGAAGACAGAGGAAGACTTCCACTTGCACAACTAGTAGATATAGCTTTAATATATCATATATATTCATTTATAAATAAGCCAACCTCATCAATAAGTCAAGGGCAGGTTTGGAGGCCAAAATTATGGATTTTGATATGACTCATGGATAAGTTGAGGAAAGCTTCAGAGGGCCAACCACCTCTGGCCACCACCCCTGCCATTTTTCCCACTCAGACTTTTTGTTGCTCTACACAGAGAAGGGGAAGGTTCCCTTTTTGATAAGAGTTGATACCATACTTTAACTTTTATCCAAAAAGAAACCATCCCCTTCTCTGAGTAGAGTGGCAAAAAATGAGAACCTAAACCCCCTCTAGGCACTCCATTGAGGGAAAGCACCATTTTCCCACCTAGGCATTCAAAAAGGTCAGAAGCTATGCAGTGATGGAGAGAGTAGAGAGAGTTGATGCTTTTAGGTTCTCCCAGTAAGGACAAAGTTGTGGTCTTTTGCCACTCTACTCAGAGAAGGGGATGGTTTCTTTTTGGATAAGAATTAAGAAATGAGAATTAAGAGGGTCTTTTGGGTCAATTTATAGACTTATACCTGTATATCTAAAGTAGGTCAGTAGTGCTTCAAATTTATATTTGCTTTTATACAACTCATCTAGCCCCCATCATGAAACTCAAGGCAGAATGGCTTACAGAAAATATCTGTTAATGAAGCTTTATTAGATAGCATGACATGGACTATTACTATACATTTTCTTGTCCCTCCAAATTATTTCCAAAAGTTTCTGATGCATGGCAAATAAAGGTGGCTTAAAAATTTTCACACCACATAAAACCAAAACAAAAAAAAAAGAGCTTTGAAAATTTACTTTTTGGCCTACAACTCCTAGAACAGCAAGCAGAATAAAAATACAGTGTTTTTGCAGAGGAGGGAAGATACAGAGAATATAGGAAGCAACTTTATTCCAAGTCAGACTGTTCACTTCTGATTGGCAGAAGGTCTATAGAGTTTCAGGATTTGTAGCCTTTCCTTGAGATTCACAGTATTCCCTGCTGGTCTTCAATCCAAGTACTAACTACGGCAAGCACCACTTAGCTTCAAAAATAATACAAACTTCACCTTGAGCTCAGGGTGTTAAAGTGCCACAACAAGTAGTAGCTACCAAATTCTAGCATTTTATAAATTATCTACAAATAAAATTGGGCAGACTAGCATCAGCAAAATACTACAATAAAATACCTTAAACAGTCAATTTTCAAAAGCCTGGTGAAATGGACAGAATCTTCCTGTCTCTTAAGGACAGTTATGAAAAGGGATCTCCCCTGGCAAAAAGTTTGGGATCCAACCACAGAAAAGACCCCTGCCCTGTTAACTATTCTCTTAACCTATGTAGTCTAAGGGGAGGGACAACAAAAGCCAATTACACTTTCAGTCAGGTTCATATGGGGTGAGGTAAGTAAGTACCTGGTTCTTCAGGTATCCTGATCCAAGGACAAATTAGTTATATTCAGACATTATGAGGAGGGTAGTTTTATTTCCTCCTGTTGCTACTCCCCTTACTCTCCTCACATGTAGTGTACATTTCTGAATAATAGAGCCTTCACTGTATGTAGAAACTCTTGACAAAATTCAGAAGCCAGATTTTTAAGTGTTGTGAATCATGTGGAGGAGCAGAGAGAGGAGGCTCTTCTTTTCAGAGATTTTCTGTCCATATAGGTAGTAGAGAAAGAAGGGATAAATCTGGGTTACCTTTTTAACCTACATTCATAATATCTAAATAGGACTCAAAGGCTTTAAAAGTCAGGAGGTAGCATTGTATTTGATTACTTTGATCTTGAAAATGTCTGACATAGTGGTTTGAAAACACACACATCAGCATTCCACATTCAGCAGAAAAGGAAGTACATCCATTTGCAGTAAGACTTGCCCCATTTGCTGGAAGACCTGATTTCCAGTATGAACTAAGCACAGGGCCATGTTTCAGATGGTACTCCATCTGTGGAATAAGCTCCCTGTGAAGTTTAACTCCAGCATTGCAACTATTTTGATGCCAGGTATAAAACGTATTTATTTGCCTAGGCATTTTTAAAGTATCATGGCTAGCTTAGTCCCTTCTGGTCTATTATGCATTTGATTTTTTTAAAAATTGTGGTTCTGTTATATTGTAATTTTGGTTTTCATGCCTCTTGCATACTTCTCTAATACCTTGGGTAGAAAAGCTTGTTAAAAATACATTTAATTAATAACTTAAATAAATATGAATGTCTCACATAACATGTGAAAGAAATATATGGGTCTGAGGAGGACCGGGGTGTGGATTCACCCTGTCTGTACTAGCTGTACCTAACCATAAAGCAGTCTCTGGAAGAACAAAGTGTTCTGGTGCAGGTACCTTTTCTTCCCTAGTGGCTCAAATCAATTTAATCCAGATGAGTGGATCAGAATTCCATAAACAAGGAGACAGAAAGCTAAAGGATAAAGAACTGTCACAGGAAAAGTGAATGTAGCTTGTGCCTGGAGTTCAGATGTACCATCAGAGTGGAGTCATGCAAAAATTCTTTACTAATCCATATTACTGATTCAAGGAAACTGCGGTTAAATTTTTGTAAGTGATTTTCTTTTCTATTTTTTTGTCTTTCCATCTTACTTTTCCTGACCTCATCCCCTGGAACTGGAACTCTGCTGTCAGAATTAATTCTGAACATCTCTCCATGTATCAGGAAAAGTGTCTTTCCTGGGAGACATCTCAATCCCTCTTTGTACAAGAATGAGTACTACAATCCCATTACAGCTGGTGCTACCTGAACAGCAAAAGGAATGAGCCAATGATGCATCTTGTAGGTAAGTTATTTCCTTTGGATGAAGTGAAAGAAAATGCAAATATATACCAGAATTAGGCAGCAGCAGGGGGAAGGGATACTGAGGAACTGAAAATATATCCTTGTGGTTGTTGTGTGCTTCCCATCATTACTAAATACAATGTAATCTTTCTATCCCTAATTCATTTCATGATGAGCATCATCATAACATCAGTGATGAAAATAAATCTCTGGACTATTTCTGAATAAGTTAAAAAGTACACATCGTTATGAATACCTCACTGTTTATCTCTGCCAATAGGGAAATTCATATATTTACTCCTACAGCAACCACAGCTGATGGTTCATCAGGAGTTTTAATGAGATTTGTTAAATCCAAGTGCATAAATCCATGGTCTTATCCATTTCTGTGTGCTTGCTGAAAGCCCTAAAGTTGTTGAGGGATCACTTCTCCGTGAAATATGTTAGCTCTTTCTCAGCATGGAGTACTTAACATTACATTTTAATAATGCTTTCTATGAATTTACATGGCAAAAGTTAGGTTTATCTTCACAGATACTAATAGTGAACTCAAGTCTCTAAGTGGCAGCCCTTATGCAGTGGAAACAACACCAGTTGTACACAAGAGGAATAGATCTGCCAAGCACTGCAGACCTCCTAGGTCTGTAGAAGCACCCTTCCTATTCTTTTTTTTTTTAAAAGAAAGAAAAATCCAAAAGAACCCATGGGTGGGGAATAAAAAACAAGAAATACAGAGGAAAGTGTCATAGAATGGATTGTCTTGGAAGAGCTCATGGTGGGACAGAACCTTGAACAGAAGCATTCTGGACTGGAACATATTGCTGCAGGACCCTCACTGGTAGATCTATAGTTTTCATAATCTCCACATCATCATCATCATCATCATCATCATCATCATCATCATCATCATCATCATTTTGCCTTCAATTGAGCTCATAGTTAATGAATTTTTATTAATATACCCTTATATTAACATACATTAACAGATGTTATATACATTAACATACTCTTGATGAATTTTCATTAATTGTTCTGCTGTTTTCACATTTGAATGAACTTGAACTTTAGGAGCTTGTGGTGAGTCTGCCTCTGCTTGGTAAAACACACTGCTTTGTAGACACAAAACTGCCTCTTTTGCCGCACACGAGCTGGAAGCCTTAGGGAATGGTCTGAAGCAGGTATAGGTGACCACCTGGGAATATGATGTATAGTGCTTCAAAAAACTCAGTGGCTGGAGAGAAAGAATATATATAAACAGAAGCTCTACAGGTATAGTGGGCTGTAGCACTATACCCACTGGGCATTTTGTGTGTGTGTGTGTGTGTATGTGTGTCTGCAATGCTAAAAACTAAATGTACTAAAGCAGTAAGTCAATTACTTTAAATGAAAGGAAACAAGCAGCAAATACTTTGATCTCATCATCAGTGAAATCCGATAATTTGTTTTACATAACCCCAGGAAACAGAAATACAATTAAGAGCTGATTTTTGCCCTTTGATCCTCCTAATAATTCTCCCTCTTTCACAGAGTCATGCACACATAGTAGTAAAACAGTCAAGGTTTCAAGTAGCTGTTGCCGAAGGCACTATTTTCAACAACCTTTGCATCCTACCAAGTTAGGAAAAGCTTACAGCTTGCGTCTATCATCAGCATATATTATTCTCCTACATATTCACTGATGCCCACCAATGGGAAATGTACCTGCACTGGCAACAGAATGTTCCTTTCCCAATTTAATTGCCCTCTGCTCTGGCATATTTTATCTGATAAAATGGAGAAGATAGCTGAGAGAAATCACTTCACGTTAACCAGTTTATGCTAAATGAGAAGAAAATCCTATAGCCAGCCCATTCTTGAAAGCCTGCGTTCCCACTAGTCATGTTCTTATAAGCAAGGGAAGACTAGATATCATTGGTCCTTTCCGCAGTTTACCCTTTGGCGGAGCTGGGGTGCAGGGATTGCATGAGCAGCCTCCAGCGAGAGGCTCTCGCATCGCCGCTACTTCAGCTCCACCCGAGCAGGCAGCACGAGAGCCCCGCCTCTTCCTTCCGCAGTGCAGCCTGGGAGTTTCCTAGGCTGCACTGGGGCAGGAAGCGCAACTGCCGCAGCTCCAGAGGCTCCACACACATGACAAGTGCGCGCAGGGCCCTGGAGCAATGCGCAATCGCACACCATTTTCAACTGAAAGCTGAAAATGAAAAAGTTCACGAGCAGTGCCTGCCCTACCCTGGAGCATCACATGATTGTCAGTGTGTCGTGCAGATGACTCCTCACAATTGTGCGACGCTCCAGGCACCCTTTCACATGGCAAATGCCATGCGAAAAGAGCCTTAGACTCAAGATTCTTCCTCTCTTGATCTTTCCTTTTTTTTAGTGCCTTCTTATTTATTCATTGTAAGTGTTAATGGTTAATTTTTAGTGTCTTACTAGTATTACAACTATTTAAATTAGAATAGTGAGAGGAGGGAAGAACAGACATCCATTGAAGATTCACTCTGCAAATTCTCTGAGCTTAGTTTTCATTTGTTGTTTTCATTGTGTTGCTTGAAAACAAGATAAATAATTTCCTTAGCTTACTGGAAACACTGACACAAGAGCTGCTGATTTCAATGTTTCCATTCTTTAGAATAAACAATGTACATTCCTCCATTCACCTTTGTAGGTTTGACCTTTGGAAATTTGATTATTTGAGAGGAACACTCTTGCCTCCCTGTCCCCCCATTCTCCTCCTCCCATTCCCTTGCATTCTTCACCCCAGGCTTGCAAAGCTTGTTTAAATAGGATATTTTTTCCTTTTGGGAGAGCAAAGCCCCCTAATCCTGGAGGCATGTCCTCTCTACCACATGACTGCACATTCTGCAGTGTAATGTCCTCTGACTGGTCAGGTTCTCTCTTTGCTTCTACCTCCTCTCTATGGGAGGAATCTCCTTTCTCAAGAGGACAATCAGAAGTAGTTGGCATGCCAGAACTCAGCTCTTCTCTGTCTGAGAGGAAAGTACTGCTAAGCCCTTTACTTTGTCTTTTTTCTTCTTCCTGGGAACTCCAGAGCCATAGGCAAGGGGATGGGAGGGACAGCTCCAGAGAGAATGGGAGAACCCCTCCCATTGCAAGAGTTCTGTGCCCTTAACCATCACCAATGAAGAGGGGGCACTTTATTAACAAACTGAAAAATTACTTTTTTGGACTGTCCCCCTGTACTTTTTCAGCTCAATTAAGTATCCCCAAGGTCAGCCCAAGACATTTTGCTCTCTGAGGGAGATGACAAGATGGTATCCTTTCCTCATTTTATGCAGAAAAACCAGCTGGCCTGGTAGTTAATTTTTTCTTAAACGATAGTGATATGAAAGTACACTCTACCACACCTGAGACACCAGACTATTTGCATGTGAGTGAAGGTTGTTTGTGTGGCATACACAACTCTATCTTACATCCTCTAACAAAGCAAATTAGTCCAGGAGGAACAGCAAAAGTTGAAATGACTATTCTGCTCATCCTCAGAAGCATCATTTCCAGTTAGCTTTCCAGGATGCATAGTTTCAAAAAATGTCCACAGTTGGATGGCCAGATTGGCCTCCTAGCTAGTGAACTAAGGTTTCTCCTGCCACTGGTTGACAGCTCAGGATTGTGAAGTTTGTCCTACATTGTTTATGAAAGATGGGGAGTGGATTAGAAGGGATCCAATTTGCAAGCCATTTGAGGTTTCATCAAAACTCATATATTGTCTCATCAATGGAAAATGTGTTATAATTTCTATTTTGCCTGGGAAATAATCTGAGTATCTAGGTTCAGGTATCCCAGGCATATTGTCTTGAAGCCTGACAAAATCTTGAGGTTTCATATTAAATTTTATTCATACCACTCTAGCAAAATGCATTATTTTGGATCTAGTGTTTGCTTTTGGATCTAGTCTGGTGAAATAGTATTGAGGAGGGTTGGTTTGTAGCTTATTTACAGAGTACATGAGACAGAGCGGTATAGTAGTTTGAGTCTTGGACTAGGACTCTGAGAGACGAGGGTTCAGATCCCCACTCTGGTTTAGACACCCATTGAGTGACCTTGGGCAAGTCACATTCTCTTAACCTCAGAGAAAGGAAATGGCAACCTCTCTCTGAAAAAAAAATCTTGCCAAGAAATTCCTATGAAGATTCACCTGGGGGTTACCATAAGTGACTTGAGGCAGATAACATGCACAAATGCTTTGCATGCAAAAAGTCACAGGCCCAATCTTATGCATTTGCAAAAAGGGTTGAGTAGGACTCATGTCTGGAAACATGAAGAGTCACTGCCAATTGTAGACAATGCAAAACTAGATGGACCAATGATCTGAATCAGTAGTATTAGCCACCTGGCTATGTTGTGTATCCACCTTTTTGTCCAGAATATAGTAGTTAAGAATTCCAGATTTTTTTACCTATTAGCTGACACATGTATTTATAAACATGCACTGTGATCCAGAGAATCAAAGATTCCTGGTAGTGACTCATAGGAACATAAAGACAACCAATCTATAGCACATATACAGACATTTGTTTTTTGTGTTGAGCAATTACTAGATACTATAAAAGATGGCTGTTTAATATTGTCTATCTGTTTGTCAAAGAATATTCTATCTTTACTTTAAAATATTTTACTTTCTTTGTAAGGGGCTCATCTGTGGAAGCTCTCTGCTTTATTCACCACTAAATATGTTATTTTTGATACTATCTGTTGAGAAGGAAGTGAGTCATACCATGCTTCTCTGAGCTGAAGAGTTGGATTTTTCAACAGTTCTATGTTACAACTGAATGTAGTTTCAAAATTCTAATCTAAATTGATACATTTACATCCGCTGGTGATGTTCTTTGCCAAGAACATTTTCCATTATATAGGAAAGCTGCAATATACAAATTTGATTTAATGGTGAAAAATGATTCTGGAAGAATGCTTTTTAGGAAACATATAACATTTTTTGTAGTTCTGAAGGTGGGGGTTGGTGGGATGCATTTATGAAAGTCTGTAGATAATTAAGGATCTTTCAGATGAACAGGTTTTCACATGTCTCTTGGAGCATAATGGCCCTTCGTAATAGATCTAAGGAAATTAATAGATGATGTGAACGCTGCTGCTATATTCACCTGTTTGTGCATTGCTCATTGGAACACCCTCTCTGAAAGAGCATTTCTGTACTCATTTTTCGCTTAATGCTCTTTCTGTCGGCATCTAGGGGATTGTACTTCAAATGAAACTCCTACGCAAGTGAAGAAAAAGAAAGCAAAGACACTTTACTGTAATTTGTATTCTTTGAAATCCTTGCCACTGCATATTCAAACATTGCCCTTTCCTTCCTTTCAGAGTCTTGCTAAATAACTCTCCAAATTGGGATATATCCATAAGCAACTTCAAGGGGATTTTATACTGGAATGTGTCCAGAGCCAATGGGGCAGGTCATCCACAAGGACAGCAAACTTCACCTGTCAAATAACACTTTTTTAAAATTTCCACATCAATTCCTTCATCAAGAACAAAGAAAGAGAGAGAGAAATTATCCATTTTTATGGCTGAGGACTAACTCTTAGCTGTACCATCTGCTCAGTTATATCTTAAGACAGGGTTGGGCAAAGTGTGTCCTAAAGGCTTCATGCAGCTCTTGGAAACCATAAGTACACCCCTTGAATTCCCCTAGAAGCCCTCCAAAGTCACAGGACTTTTAAAAAATAGTCCAGTTTTTATGCATTTTTTGCCTGAGTACTGTCCCTAATGTGCCCAAATCATAGCATTTCCCTTTCTCTGACCCTCCAACAACCCCTGAAATCTCTCCAAGACACCAAAGAAATTTTTAAAAACCTCCCCAAAATCAGTGCAAATACCATCTGGAAGTGATGTTATGTCATTTCAGCTACAGCAAAATGTGCCAGCTTGGCCCACCAGATGAGCTTGGGTTGTAAAAATGGCCATTGCAGGGGCACAGTTGCCTAAACAATGCAGATATTGGGCAGTAGAGCAGATTAGGAGGGGCTTTGATTTGAAGCAGAAATACAACAAGTCAAAGAGAATGCAAAACCTTACAGCACATGTATCAAACACAAGGCCCACGGGACCAAATCTGACCTGCCAGGCCATTTCATGTGGTCCTCACACCTCTCTGGCAGCTGTGGCATTCCCCTCTGCTTGGTGAACCCAATCACCACATTGTGGCCCCCTTGGCTGCTGGTATTCTGAAGAGGGGCTCAGCGGCCAGCACTCACAATCTACTTCTACTTCTGACTACTCCTCTGTCCAAGTCTTGCTGTCAGAGCATTGCTGTGGGTTACCATGGCAACGCTCCGCATGGCTCACAAGAGTTGGACAGAGGAGCAGTCAGTAGATCACAAGTGCTGGCCCTCTTCAGAATACCGGCAGCCAGGGGCCCGCAATGTGGTGATCGGGCTCACCAGGTACGGAGGGGACTGGGGGGGGCAGAAAGAGCCAGAGGGGAGAGGGGAAGCAGAAAGAGGCACAGGTAATGTTTGCCTGATGATTTGAAAAAAATAAGTTTTCAAAACTCATTTTTCAATAAATTGTACATTAGTTGTACATTTGAATATCTGCTTGCCATTATTTTTCCTAGACTTCTAGTTTCAAAGCTAGTTATTACTAAAAGCAGTAATAATCAAATGCAGAAGCAATTAGTTAATATGATGAAAGAGTAGATACATTTATATAGTCTTACAGATATAACTGAGCCTTTGAGGGCAACCATAATGTGGCCCCAGGTGAAATTGAGTTTGACACCCCTGCAGCTTACAGCTTGATTAGGCTATCTGAAGAACCATATTGTCGTATATGAGCCTGTTCCAGTCTTCAGATTCTCAAGGGAATTCCTGAGCTCTTGGACCTCACACTTAGATCTGCTTGCAGAATTCTACTTTTCCCATTCTTGTCTTTAAATAACACTAAGCAGTTTTAACTTTCATCTTTTGTCTCAGCTATCATTCAGCTGTCATTGCAAATGCTTTAAATGGTGTCACATCATGTCTCTGTACATTTAAAATGTTGCAACATCTTAAATAAGGCTGCATGGTCAAATTGCTGAGCATGCTCAATAGTCTCAACATTGTCCATATAGCACTTCAGAGTCTTCCAACATTGCTCTGATCAGCAGGGCTATCCAAATTATGAGCACAAATCTGCACTGCAGAAAAATTTCAACAGGTCCATGCTTGGCACTTGAAGCAAAATAAGGGAGAGGAAGGCTAAACAAGGCTCTGAGCTGGAGAAGAATAGTGCCAACACTACACAAAACTATTATGAAAGTGTTATTTGGCATTTTTCCTGGTCATATGTGTCATGAGAATTAGGGATGATGAGAATAAGAATGTACAGTTGACCCTCCATATTTGTGAGTTTGACTTTCAGAGATTTGATTATTTATGAGTTTCTCAACCACTGTACTCCCCACCCACCCCCCAGCACTTCCTTTTCCTCTTTGTGGCTCCAAAGGCTGTGCAATCCTTTAAAAATGTGCCTCTGGTCCTCCTCTTCCTCCACCATCTGCTGCCTGGACAGCTAAGGATGGATCACAGCCCAATTTCTCAGCACCACAAACCCTCTCCTAACCCACGCCTAAGGAATGTGATGGTGACCCACCTCCTTTCCCTGACCTGGTTTGGACTCTTCCCTCTCCACTATGCCTTGCTCTCCTTCCCACAGGTACAATTTGATATTTGCAGTTTTTCTACTTTCATGGGGCTCATGTGCCCCTAAACCTACTGAATATGGAGGACCAACTGTATAAATGTGTGGAAGGCATGATGAATCAGGGTACAACTACTTTATGGAAGTTATGCCAGAGCATCCATTAAAGTCCTCTACATTAATGTGGTGTAGTGGTCTTCCCAAGTAGTAGGATTCTGAGAGACCAGAGTTTGAAACCCCTTTGGGATTTCTTCCAACTCTATGGTCCTGTGATTCTATCACTGACAATAACCAAAATTACTTCTTCCTGCTTTCTTAGAGAAATGCTTCTATGTCTCCTATAAGTAAAACTGTTTTCTCATAAAATAACTCAGTTTTAATTTCCTGTTTGCAGGAAAGATCTCTCATCTTACAGAAAAGGAGCCAATACTAGACTGCAGCAGTATCCACCAAGTGGTGCCACATGCTGGCGGCATTTGACTGCCGTTCTTTTTAGGCCCTCCCACATCCAGGTATTCCTGGATATTCCTGTTTCTTCGTCACTTGGCACTCGAGAACACAGTAGTTTGCTCAATTGTAAGTTGTTGTGAGAGTGCACACTTAATGCCATTTTTCTAGCAATCCCTGTCCAGTCTTTCTCAGGACAGTGAAGTGGGTGGAGCAGACTGTGCTATTTGTCTTTGTTGGAGGTCAGATGCCTTTGGTAGACATTCACATTGAGTAAGACAGAAATAATGAGAAGGGAGACGAATAACAAAAAAATAATGGAGCAGCTGCTGCCAAGGAACCCCATTCTGTCTTTTCTGGTATTCAGCTAACAGCAAGAGAAACATTCCTTTTTTAGCCCCTCTGAAACAATTCTCCACAAGAGCTGTCTAATTACAAATTCTGGCCTTGGTCCTGGGAGGTTGGCCCAGAATCTAAGTTCAGTTCTCCCTCAATGTGACACTTTAGTCAGCTACTGGTATGTGGCTGGATGAATATGTCTATGTTGTTGTTTTTAACTGAGCTCAGTTTTCCTGTCTGAAACAGTGGCAATAACAACAAAAACCCCATCTCTGAGATGGGTCAAACAAAACTAAATGAAGCTACAAAAGCTACAAAATAACAGGGTTTCAAGACTTCCCTTCAGGAGACACTCATCTACCAGTGAACAAAAGTCTAAAAGGACAAGTACTATATGCTAGGACAAACATCCTTACTTTCATATGTGTGTGTGTGTGTGTGTGTGTGTGTGTGTGTGTAGAGAGCGATCAAGGAACAAGTTCCAGATCTTTTCTTGCTTCTGTTTTCACCTTGGAACAACAGTACTACAAATTGCCACTCCACAATTCGTAATAATAGTGCCACAAGGCGTAGAGACCATGTAGACAATGCCACTATTAACACTACTTTGAATAGTATTCTCTTATGACAAATGTTTAGAAATATAATTCAATCATAATACAAATGAAACACAGCAGAGGAATTACAGAAGATGAGGTAGTTAACATGGGAATCCCCCTTCTATCTGTACTCAAAATGTAAGACTCAAATATCTTAAATGGGGCTCACTTCTAGGTGTAAAGCAGTGATGGAAAACCTATGGCCTTTGTTGGGCTTCAGCTTCCAGTCAGGGACAATGAGTAGTGCTGTGACCCAACAGAATCTAAATCTTAATATTTAATCTGTTTGTAAATGATGTTTTAATATAGGCTGTGATTCTAGATCAGCTACTTAGCTAAACAACTATATTAGTTACATAGGTAAGTGTCCCCATACAGACTTACCAAGCAGAAGGTGCTGCAAGAGACAGAGGCCTGCTTTCCTGTTGATTTGGATGCAACATTTCCTCCCCTCTCCCTCCAATGACTTCTGGTGCGACAGTCAGAAGGAGGATTCCTGTCATAATTCCTCCTCTCCTTCCAGCAGAGATCACTTGAACAAGTGGATAGAAGTGTTCCTTTACTGCATCCTGATCAACAAGAGAGCAGACCCTTATGGCTTGCAGTGCCTGCTGCTCCATAAATCTGGATTGGGCAACTTTCATGATTCCTATGCATTCTCTGCTATACTGTATACATAGACATTATGAATAGATCCAATCATGAATGTGTAACTATAGGTTACACATTCATAATTATGATTGTGAATTCCAGCTATCTTTTATTATGCATCATTTTGGGTGCACTCATGATCAGGAAAGCAATGAATATTAAATGCTATTGCTATCTATAATACTACCACTATCATCCACCAGTATAACGCAGCTAAAGTGTAGCTTACTGTAGAGAAGAAATGTTCAATCCATAAGCTCTTAAATAATTTTGCGGTCTGATATTGTATAAACAACATCCTCAAGTAATCTCACTTTTGTATATGGAAGGAGAAAGACTGTTATCATCCCCATTCAAATGGTTCTAGCTCTGTCAGTTTTCTTTCAGAAATGGACAGTGCTTTTGAGACTAGTTCAAGCAGGTTGTTCAAGGGGTCTGTTGTGTCATGGAGTGAGCAATAAATGTAGCAGGACTCCCAGTCTAACCTCTCTGACATGGAATGTACATTCCTAAGAAGCCAGGCACCAGATATCTTCCGAGTATTTTCTTTCCAGGCCCACAAATTCAATTGTAGGTGGATGTTATATTGAGTTTGTTATGTAGGCAAGATTTTTTTTTAAATACAAGATCATCCTCAAATTAGAAAGTGGATGTTGATGCTTTGTTTGCTAGATATCTCACATTCAGCAGCAACACAAGTCCTTTTGTGACCTCTGAAAATCTAAAGATCTGGTTAGGAAAGGAAGAATGCGACAGCACAACCTGTCTGTATTTGCTGTTACAATGACTTGTCCTTCTCTTCTTCTTCTAGCTGTACCCCTTTCCTACCTAACCCTTTCCAAACTTTTGTATTGTCTGAGGTCAAGTGTTATCCTCCCAGACATGCTACCATGCTTTCCCATTGGAGGAGGAGGAGGAGGAGGGGAGGACCTCCCAAAAGCCCAAAGAGGAAGATGTAGTGTAGAAGCATTGCAAGGACTCCCATCACTGCATTCCCCAGAAAAAGGAATATGGGAATGCAGTGATGGTGTCCATGCCCCCTCCTCCTCATGCAAAAGTAAGACAATGTGCACGCTCCGCAAGAATAAGGAATACATTACCAGAGTGCCTCCACCACACTGGAGACCAGCCACACTATGGAGCCTGCTATATCAGGATATAGAGGAACATCCCTGCACCTTCTCCATACCACATGCCAGCTCTAAGCAGGGCTAGCATCTGATGTGGAGGAGGTGCAGGGATGCTCCTATTTTGGTTGCCAGCACTGGTATCTTCCTTTCTAAACTGATCCAGGCACAGGTACTCCCTGGGCATCCTCCTCCTCCTCCTCCTCTTATTTCACCACTGGCAGCTAGAAAAGAAAAGCATCAGTAACCTCTCACCCACTCACCTAAGGGCAGCCTTGGACCTGCTTCTCCACCATAGTAGGAATGGACTGCCCATACCTTCCATAATCACTTTTCTAACTTGGCCACCAAAGTGTTTCAAAGCCAGGAGACTCATGGTGCTATAGAGATGCAGCAATCAGCATTGCATCCAAGCTTGAACTCCTTTTTTTGGTTGTATAACAAAACAGTGAAACCAAGACCTAGATCACTCAGACATGATGTAGTATTCCAGGAAGTTAGTTAGTGAAAAAGCACCACTATATCATAATTATGCTAAAAAGCTAAAAAAAAACCAAACACTTTATGTTATTATGTTTACCCTGAAGAAGGGACATTTATTACACTTAACATTAATTCTAATATAATTGGTGTTTAAATTTATATTACATTACACACTAAGAATCTTGCTGAAATTAAGATGAAAAATCCCATCCGTGATTTTACTGTTTTGTTCTCCTTGTTTTAGCTTGAGAGAAAAGGAAACAGTTGCAAGAATCCTGGAACACTCATTTCTTAACCACTGAAAAGGAATTAGTGGATTTAAAAAGAAATACAAAGGAAACAAAAGTCTTTATCAAGAAATATAAACTAAAAGCCAGACTGACTCAATCACCAATAAAAATCACATACACAACTGATAAATATTTTAGGGAAACAAGAAACCAACAAGAACAAACCTCCTATCCTTAATCAGAAATATTTTGTAGGAACAAGAAGTTCAACATCCACACTGCTCATTATCTGCTGTTGCTGGGGGCGATCATTCTTTGGCTGTTCAGGTCCTCTTTGCTTGTACCTTTCTTCCTAAAATAATTTTCCAGATTTCTTGTATGTGCTCTCTGAAGGACAAAGAAGAGAGTAAGAGATATTAAGACAAAATTGGGAAGAAGGGAACTAAATATTCACAACATATTCAAAGTAAGTAATACAATTTTATATGAAAGCTGAGCATCACCTAAATGAATATAACTACTCTGAGTAAAGCTAGAGATTGAAAGAATATTCAAAAATATTTGAAAGAAACATATTTCCAAGTGTCAAGAAACCCTGATGAGAAAAATCTTTGACTGATGAGAATCTTTGCAGTTTGGGACTTTGCAGAAAATTTGCATGTGGTTGCTTTGTGCAGAAAACAGCATTTTCCCCACAGCAAACAGACTTTTCTGTGTGGAAAATAATATTTGAATGCAGAACTGTTAATTTGTGCACAGAAAATATTGTTTTCTAAACAGAAAAAAACTGTAATCGGAGATTTGTTCTGCATCAAAATTGCACTTGGTTGATTTGCA
Source organism: Ctenosaura bakeri (assembly GCA_948474755.1). NCBI lineage: Eukaryota > Metazoa > Chordata > Lepidosauria > Squamata > Iguanidae > Ctenosaura > Ctenosaura bakeri. Next base: position 70,249 of record CAOLHI010000119.1, on the reverse strand, counting down.
TAGGAAACAAAATATTCTGCAGAGAAAGCAGCATTTTTTGTGTAAGAATTAACATTTCTGCATTAAAAAAAGATTTTCAGTGCAGAAAATCCTGTTTTCTATACAAATTCACCGTGTACAAATTTGATTCAGAACAAATCCCCAGTTACAGGTTTTTTCCTGCTCAGAAAACAACTTTTTTTGCACAGTAATTAATAGCTCTGCATTGAAATATTATATTGCACACAGAAAATGTTGTTTCCAGCACGAAACAACAATGTGCAAATTTTGTGCAGAATAAGTTCTGAATTGCAAATACTCTTTGAAGCTATGTAGGTTGTGAAGATTTTCTCACAATGAGAAGAAAATTCCTGAAACTAGTTCTTTCTACCTCTAAGAGGAAAGTTAGTGAAGAATTACATCCCTACTTAAGGCTTATCTTAAAATGTTGCTCCACATTGACTGAGAACCTTACCGTTGCACATATGGCCAACTACATATATTGCTTGGCAGAAGGAATTGCATTTGATCAATTTGATTCTTTTAACTTTTCACTTCCTTGTTTAAAAGGGTTATAGGTGTTCTATAACTGTACAGGGGTACCACATTATTCAAACCAAGAGTGAATGGTTTTGTCCCTCAACCTCTTCCTTGATATCTGGCACAGTAGCATCAATACCTGGAAGACAATAAATAAGTCAAGTAATTTTTTTTCATGTAAATGCATTGCCTAATGTTGAAATTAGTAATTAGATGTACATTTAACACCCAATGTTGAAATTAGTAACTATGCATACATTCACATGCATGTGCCATTTCTTAATGGAGTATAGTATTTTTGATCTCCATTTGGACAGAGAAGGCTACATTTAGAGCCAGCATGATGTAGTGGTTTGAGTGTTGGACAATGACTCTGGAGAACAGGGTTCTAATACCTGCTTAATCATGAAGACTTTCTTGTTCTTCCTCCATCCCTTCTGTCTTATAGTGTCTCCATCTACTCTTTCTCATCTCTCCTCTTGTCATCTGTGCATCCACTCACACTGCAGCTGCCTTTCTCCCCTCCCTCTCACCCACAAATTAGCATGCTGTGGACTTCCTCTTCCTTCTGCTCCCCTTGTTCCTTCCTGTTCTTTGCTGACAGCCCCTTTTTGCATTGCGTGGTGCTGCTGCCATCCATTGCAAATTGAAAATCTCCAGCAAGACCAGAAGGGAATTGGAGAACGTGTTAAACAGTACTTTCTCCAGACATACAAGTTTGATGTAAAGTTGAAGGCTTTCTTGGCTGCAATCCATAGGTTGTTGTGCGTTTTCCAGGCCGTGAGGCCATGTTCTGTTAGTTTTCTCCTGACATTTCACCTGCATCTGGCGTCTTCAGAGGATCTGGTGGCATGGAAGTGAGACAGAGTATATATACTTGTGTAGTCCCCGGGTGGTAGGGAGCAATTTGCATGTGTTACAGCCTATTGTTAAATGGGATATCCCCCAGGGTGTACTGTTAGTCAGGGGATATGCATAACAGTGCTTTAAGTACATTGGTAACCCATTGTATTGTTCCCTATAGAGGGATCTCCAGAGTCTGGGTGGTGTTCATTGGCATATTTTTGAGTATTGATTTTAGTGTTCTTCAGTACTGGTAGCCAAATATTGTTTACTTTCTGAGTTTTTCTTTCCTGTTGAAATTGTCCATGTGTTTATGGATTTCAATGGCCTCTCTGTGTAGTCTGACATAGTAGTTTTCAGAATGGCACAGAATTTCTGTGCTTTCAAAAAGCATTCTGTGTCCAGGCTGGTTTGTAACATGTTTTGCTACTGCTGATTTTTCTGGGTGGATCAGTCTGCAGTGTCTTTCGTGTTCTTTGATTCAAGTTTGAGTTTGCTTCACGCTCTATACCTAAAATGGTGGTGACATGCATCTACTGAAGCATCTGCATGCACATTGCGGTAATTGAATACAATGGGAGGTGAGCATTCACAAATTTTGCTGTTTGCAAGGATTCCTAGAATGGAACCCCAGCATATGTGGAAGGTATACTGTATGGCAAAAGAAAACATTGCCTCATTTCATTTCTAGGAAAGGCTCCTTGTAGTCCCTGGGATTTCATGATGATGGAGAAAGGTAATTCACTTTGACAACTATTTAGAAGTATGTCTTCAGTAATGTAATGCATATGAATGCAATGGTTTCAGCCTGTGCAAATGCCTTATTTCCAACCTAAATTTTATGTGCATAGTTAATTGTTACAACAGTAATAACACATGGTGGGCTAATGTTGTAATAATAGAGTTTTACTAAATGGAATCTTATTAGAAAGGTGGCATTGTTTTATAGAAACAACATATCATTACTTTCCTAACTAAACGAGGAGAAGCTATCTATACAACAAATGAATTTTGTCCTCTCCCTTTTCCTTTCCTTCCTTTCCTTTCCCCCACCCTGCCTTTTTAAAAAAAGTCAGACTGAACAACCATTTCCTACCTGGTCCTCTAGCACCATGTCATGATTGCTGTTATTAACAGTAATTTCAGCTGACTATCTGTCAAACCTACTGTGAAAGGCCAGCCAAGCTGCCACATGTCTGGCTTCTCCTAGGCACTCCAAAGTGCAATACCTGGACTGTTTTAAAGGCTCTGATAGCTGGCATATATTTTTCCCCTTCAACAATGTCAGCATATATATGGAAAATCATGACTCAACACTATGAGTAAATTGGGGGCTTTACCAGTGCAGGCAAGACATTTAAAAAATTGGTCCTCTGGATCAATAAATCTATCAGCAAAGGGCCTCTTGAAGCACTGGTTAATTTCTTAGTTGTATGGGATTTTGCAAGCTTAAGTGGTTTAAAAACTAAACAAAAAACAACAAAAAAAACCAAAAACCTGAGTCATCACATTGCCTTTCCAAGGAGATTCCCTTTTACAAGATGATGTTGATTGTTTCAACAACCTCTGTGTTTCTTTCAAGGTTGAACTTTTTTTTTTTTTTTTTTAAACAAGAAGCTTCAGAGTCAGGTGGCTTCTTGGATGTCTCTTTCCATTAGTATTCCTAATGAATAAAATCTTTGGGTCAGTTCAATAGCTTTCAGTGGCTTTTTCAGGGACATGGTTGGGCAGGACTCTGATGACACTGATAATAATTGGTACTATGAGATATTTGGTACTACACAGATTTCCTTTGGCTTTTTTCCCTTCCTGTCTTTACTTCATTGCTTCTTTTTTGACCTTGAAATGCTTGGCAATACAGCCTGCATTTGGGCAATAAGGAACTTCCATGAAATAGTATGGAACTTTTTATGGTGTCAAGAGACTATAATACTTGCTGATATTCTTCTTTATTGACTCTGTCCTGCAGTTTAACAGATGGAGCTTTCAATTTTGTTTTTTAAACAGTATTTTGATGAAGAAATCATGAAATCCAATTGTAATCTAGACAATCTATCTGGGCTTGTGGCTGAGAGACAACATGAACTGCTAGATTTCTTTGAATGCCCTTTTCTGCAACTGCTCTGAGAGGCAAAGGGTTAAGGAACCTTTTAAAAATGATTAACGGCTTGCCTCTTTAGCAACAGGAGATGTTGCAGCTGTGATAACTTTCTAGAAAATTCTAGGCATATGCAAATTATTCAATTTGCAGTTATACCCATAAAATACATTTTTAGCATACTAGTGGGAAAAATGCCAGGAACACATACACATCCCAGATTAGAAGCAAATGCTAAAAATATTTTAAGACTATCCTGTGTAACACTGGACTGGAAAGCTGTTTCTATATGTGCTTCAATACAGGAACATATAAAAACCACACAATGATACTCACAATTACTCTTTTTGTGGCATCCTATCAGTTGTACTTGGGGCAAACCAAGAATATACATATAGGAAGATAGGTTGAGGTGGAGATCTTCAGTGCAAAAGTTAAGTTAAATTTAATGTCTCTCTGGTCAGTTTATCATCTTCATCAAAAGAAGCAATATGTATGGATGTTCAGTTCTGAATTCTGATTTTCCAGCACCAAATATGATACTTGCCTTTGATGGTGCGTATAAATTGCTTCTGATAAGGTTAACAGATGCATACACTGTTTGCTGCAAAAATGGGCAACTCCTAAATAATTATTGGCAAAGAGCAGATGAAAATGCAAGCAGAAAGTAATTTATTTTACAATAGTAGTTCAGTTTCTGTTATTTATGGTGAAATGTTTATAATATCACTCCTCACCATGGGCCCTGCTAGTCTGTGTTTGCTGAACTGTCCTTATAATGGGAAGATCAAATGTAAAGATTATACTACTTGGTATTCGGTATCATCCAGAAAGCTCTGAAGAGCAATTTATAAGGCAAACACGAAAGAGATAGGCAGTAATCGTACATATATAAAGGGGTTCTACACTTCACTAGTTCTGCCCTACTTTTAGAGCCTGTGGTGTATCAGTAATGTTATTCTCTCCCTAACCTTCAACAGATGGCACCATTTTCTTCAGTCTTTGTAGCATGGCTAATAAGTTCTGGGTTTGAACAGCTCAGACCTCAGGCTACCAGTATGTTGGAATCAATTATGCAAAGCCAATTCATTTCAATACAAAGTAGTGAACTGCCTCTTTCATTGCATTGTATTTTTTGAAAAATCATTACGGTTTCTTCACCCATGCCCAAAGTTGCCCCTCTCCTGTTAAATACATTATCCTCTCTTCGAGGATGTATTGCTTCTCTTTGCAGCTTTATCAAATACATGCTGCAGTTGGAACATTGATAAATGGAGTGCATTTATAGCATGAAGGTAAGATGCAACGTGACTAGGGGTTAAATTTGATTCTATGCACTAACAAATTCTGCCATGAGCAAATAGTTATATTAAAGGTAGGCAGAATCATTACTACTGAGAAAGAGCTAGATAGGTTGCCAAGGAGCAGAAAAGTTTGTTAGGAAAACAGTTATATGAAGTAAATGCACTAACATGCAGGTATACAAAAATTTATTTGTTTCATATTTTAATGGCATCATGCAGCTATTATTAATGCTGAAGCTGATTTTATTCATTATTATGTCCTTTGGTGTTCAGACAAAGGTCATTTTAAGGCATCGTGTCAGATTCCAATTTCACCTGTATAATATATTAAATCACTAATATGCAAACCTTTAGACAGAGGTTGGGAGTGAGACATTACAGGTAATGGTGTTACCTACAATGAGTTATTTGTCATACTAATGAGGGGATGGCACCATTCCTTTTCTGAAACAAAACAATGACTGCTCAGTCATTATCTCAGAAGGGGACTGAGTAGCACTTTTTATGTGTTAGTCATTATTTGAGCTGGTGGAGTGTACCTCTCAGTAGGAGGTTTTTATGGCTCCCCTTAATTGTACAAAGTGGCTGGATGGGTGTGAGTGTTACCACTCTCTCTTCTCTAAACTTTTAATGAAAATTCCTATGCCACTCAGAACAATGTATAACTTTGCTCCTTCCTTGCTTCCATTCTATTCCATTCATTCAAAATACCACAGAATGACATAACCTGATGCACCAGGAAATGTGGCAGCCACACTTCCAGAACTGACTAAGTGACATGATACTGTAGTATTTTGAACTGTATGGAAGGGAAAGGATGAAGATTAGGATCCCAGGTGGCTTTGAGCAACACAGAACCCTTCTTTAAAACTAAGGGAAAAATAGATAATCCCCCTCACTTGGCCACCTCCTGCCCTTTAGAGAAGAATAGGTAAAAGCCTGTTATTCAAAGGCAGCACTTCCCTACCCAGTGCCCAACTTAATGGTTAATATAACAACCAACTTAACAAGCAGCTGAAGAGATTACTTAAGGCTGGTAGGGAATGAGTACTATAACAAATCATTCTTGGACTAGGTCAGAGAAGAAATGTAACAAATTACCTGAAACTAGCAACATTCCAAGCTCTGCCTTCATATCACAAAACAAAGTTTCCAAAAAGAAATCCCTAAGGAACCATGGTCAATCCCTTAAGACAGTGGTTCTTGAACTGTGGGGTGTGACCCTAAAGGGGCACGATAGTGATACTTGTTCAAAGGAGGGGACACAAGAAAAGTCAACCTGCAAATACAGCAAATATGAAAAAGAAGGGTTAAACCTGTGTGTGTGTGTGCGCGCGCGCGTGCACACTGTTAAGGATTGACTGGTCTTTGCAAAACAGCAATGCAAAGTATCTTCCCCAGTTATGCTCTCATCCAATCTTAGACACAGCAAAAATTGGCTTTTTTATGCTTTTCCCAGTCAGCTTCTCTAAATGTTCCGTCATTGGGGTAGCAGGTGTGTGCCCATTAGTGACCATGAGGCAGTTTCTTGGATGGAGTGGAAAGGAAGTGAAGGGAGGAGAGCAGAAGTGCTCAATGTTAAGATGGAAAGCATGTGCAGCACAAGGGACCTGTGAAAGAGAGAAGGAGAAAGAGTCATAGGATTGGAAAAGGGGGGGTGCGATGTCAAGTAGGTGGGGGGCACAACATCCACATATAGATGTAAAGGGGTACAGGACTAAAAGGTTTGAGAATCACTGCCTTAAGGGACTCTTAGTGAGTGAGAAGAGATGCTTGTGTGTGTATAAGAGTTTCAAGGAATGAAACTCCTCAGCTGGGGAGGCTCATTTGATAGCAATTTAGCTTTGGCCGAAAATATCATCTTCCTGTGCCTACAAGCGTAAAAGGTTCTTCCCCTCTTCCTGCTGTCTCTTTATTTTGTAGTTTGTTATTATTGTTTTATTGGCTGTTATTTTTGGAATTTTATTTTATCTTCAAAAAATTTGAAAAGACAACTAACAACAAGAACAAAATCACTGAAAAACTAAATAAACTTACTGATTCCAATCATTAGTGTAGCGTGCTTATGAAATATTAAAAAAGAAAGGTAGCCAAAGGAGAAGGTTGCTATCCAGTGAAAAGACTGGATATGGTTTACATTTATTTTGCAGGGTGGAGAATATTTTTTTCCACTGAAGGGCACTTTTATGGTCAGAGAAATATTTCAGAGGCTGCATGCTTGTAATGAATGGGTTGAGAGCCTCTCCACCTTTACCTCACCTTATATTCTTCACTCATATAAGAGTGAGAGAGAAACACAGTTGCAATCATAAGCAAGAAAAAGAATGTAAGGTTTCCCACTTTCCTAGATTCAAAGGATGCTGGGATAAATAAACAATCCTCACATCCTGTCCAACCAATGACCTTTTTATATTGGTAGGACTATAGTACATGTGGCCTACAAGATGGGTATGGCTGAATAAGAGATGCTTGCACCCTGGAAGGAAAAGGTCCATAGGTTGGACCCAGGTTCCTCATTCCTCATTAATTTTTTTAAGCACCTGATAGGTCCCTTTCGATAAGGAGGCCTGGGATTGCTAAAGATACCCTGTAGTTAGTATGCATGTGTACATTTATATCCTGCCTCCTTATCTTCCTTTAGGTGCTTAAAGGTGTTCTTAAAAGTGAGTCCTATGTGAATTAATATGTTAAAATATATGACTCAGGTTTTAATGTTCAATAACACATTGAGACTTATCACTAGGGAATATCACATATCAATGTGCCTTGACAAGACCTCAAAGGTTTTACTTAAACCTGTTAAAAGATGAAGTAATTAATCAAGCATTTCCTCAACACTGGAATGCAACAAGGGAGTCAAATTTATTGTATTTTTCTCCCTCTACTGTGTAAAAATGTATACTAATCTTTTATATCATAAGATGCTACCTTGACACTGTGAAGAAAATGGCTGATAACCTGTCAGCAGTTAAATCAGTTCAATACAGAAGCTTCATAAGCATATTTTAAAAATATGAGCTAATGACAAATGGATTAGATTTATATCCTTCCTCTATGCTAAAAACATCACTGAAAAAGCTAACAGTAATAAAGTCATATAAAAAAACAAATACAAATGAACTACAAAGCATAGGCTTAAATCTAATTGTTGACTCCTAACAAAAAAAGACTTATTGAATCAACAGAATGTACAGTGGTGTTGACTTTCTCATCAGTGGCAATTGATTGAATGCAACCACGTTAGTTGGCACTAGCAACTGAATTTAGGTGAGAGTAATTGAAACATGAAAGAGATTTAACACATCAATTCAGTTGCATACGGATAGGGGTGTGGGGGACAATTCATCCTGGGCGGCAATGTTTTTGGGGTGTCCCAGCTCATAGCCACACCCCCACGTGCCCTGGCCATGCTCCCATGAACAGTGGCCACGCCCCTCATGCCGTAACCCCGCCCCTCCACACACTCCAAGCTTTGCCACTGTATCAATTACAGAAATACAACCAATCCTTCTGCAGCATCTTAACATACCTGCCAACTCTCCTGGTTTGTTGGAGCAGTTCCAGTTAATCCTGTGTCATCCCCCCTTTTTCAGAAGCTTTCAAAATGTCTTAGTTTCTCTCTCCTCTTCCCACTCTCCCTCTTTGTGCTTGCCTTATTTCAATTGTCACAAACAGAGTACGAAGTGCAAAGTAGTTTGCACTCACCTAGGGGAAGAGGAAAGGAGGGAGCAGAATAATGCCCTTCCCAGTAGACTCAGGAATAGCAAACGCCTGCAGCCTCTCCTGTCTTGTGTGCTCTTCCTCAGCAATAGCTTTAGCATCTTGTCTGCACTCTGGCTACATATGTCTCCATTTTCATCTGTGAAACATTGGAAAGTGAAAACTCTGTGAAATTCATGCAGTCACCATAAGTTGACAGGTGACTTGAAGGCACATGAGCTTAATTGGCAAAGACTTGTTTGAATAAAAAGATCTTTGCCTGCCAATGAAAGGCCAATAGGGAATAAGCCAGTCTAGAGTTCCTTGATTATTAAGAGCAATTACTAAGGAAGTTCTCAATTCAGAGTCTGTGAAGAGAGTTTGTGAGGATAAATGGGGTAGGGACCTCCTCTTATTTGTTGAAGGATATGGGAGATTCCCTTAGAGATCCATGAGCTTTTACTTATATATTCCTGCCTTAGAAGAAGCTTTGGTAAATTTAAGGAGTCCATGGTAACTATAGCTGTTTTTAATTTGTCCTTCTCCCTTATGGGGAGGCTGTGAGGCCTCAGAATATGAAGTAAACTGGCAGTGGGTAGCAGCTTTCTCTGTGCATGCCAAAAGAGACACACAGACAAGTCTCAAGTTTTCCCACATCCCCTGGATGGATAGATTAGTATTCCACTATATCCATGAGCACAGACATCCTTCGGTAGGTTAGCAAGGGCAAGGACCTCATATTTTCTGGCGACTTGTCCCTTGTGAAGTGCAAGACCTTTCTTTAAGATAGTGTCACGTCCTTTTGCTGAGAATGTAAATTTGGGCAGACCAAAAAAGAAAAAGAAAAAAAAAGAGGCAGAAAGCTCACTCTGGTTCAAACCTTTCTAGCAATGCTGAGGTAGACGGACTTTAACGCTAGAACACAAAACGTTTTGCTCAGTTTCATTTTCTGATTTTGCTGCTGAGGCATGAGTTTCTCTAACAGTTTCAGAACTTGTTTCTCCGTTGTCTCCCTGCCTCCCCCTCTCTTTCAATTCAATCTCAAACTGCAACGATCATTAAAAACAATGAGTATGTCTGGCGCAAGTAAACGTGCCCAGACTATCAACTATTCATTAAGTACCTGGCACTGGATCCATAATATGGGATTCTGACACGGGAAGAAAAGCTTTAGTTCTCATTGAAAAGCACAGGCTTTTCATGGCAAAGGCGTTAAAAGATGCACCTTTGTTTGAGAGGGGAAAAGTCTTTTGAAGTGGTATTGATACGCTCGTCATTTGTATAAGCTAATTCTTCCTATTTAGGATACCACCTTTTTGAAATCGCAGATTAATTAACTCAACTTTAAGCTAATATGGTAATGATTTGTAGTGAGTGGCAGAGATTCCCCTGTAATTATGCATGAATTGATGTGTGATTTCCTAATGAGCTTAACTGAAGAAATCATCCTTTTGTGATACATGCATTCTTTCTTAAAAATGCTAGTAACACATTCCTAATACATTTAATCAAGATGCTCTTACTTGTGCAATACTTGCTGTTATTAAAATGCAAGGTTCTATATTGCTTTATTACTTTAGCTTAATGCAGGATGAAAAAGTTTAGTATTTCTAGACAGGGCCATAATAACTCATTAAGTTATTTTCCCTCTGAACCATGAATTATTTCATTTTGCACTTCGTTCAGTTCTGGGAAGATTTCATGCCTCATCAAAAGCTAGTTCTTCTGCTGTTTATATATTAAATTATGTAGGTTTTACATCACCTTTCAGCATGTAACCTTGTCCATATAGAACATTAAGTGTGGTGAACCATATCCTATGTCATCTTTTAAAAAATGTTTCCCCCCCATGAATGATTTCTTCCATTAACAGTCATACTTCTGACATGCCACAACTGTAAGAAGCCTCCTCAAGGCTTAAAGCAACACAAATTGTAAACTGCAAACTCCAGGATTCCATAGGATGTTGAAAGTGGAATAATAGCACTGTAACAGACTAGTGCAAAAACGGCCTCAGTTTCAAACACTGGGCACAAGCAGAAATACAACAAGTGAAGATGGAGAACACAATAAAATGCATACCCTCTAACTGTCCTGATTTGGCAGTGACGGTCCTGATTAATCTTCTGTTGTCCCACTTTTTCAGCTGCTTTTAAAATGTCCCAAGTTCTCTCTCCTTTCATTTTCCTCTTTCATCCTTGGTTTACTTCTATTGCTGATACCTGAGTTCAGAGTGGGGTTGTAATGGTGGAAAAGCTCAAGGTAAGTGTGCTTACCTTGTTGAAAAGGAAATGCAAGCCAAAGAATAATCAAAATGAATAAGAGAATAAAGCTTCATGACTCACAGCTCACATTCAGAGGTTTTCCAGATTCTGCAATCTGAGGCCCTTTTCACACGAGGGCGAGGAAATGGCCGGAAACACACTGAAACGGAGCTAACCTTAAACCGGGTAAGTCTGTCGCCAGTGGAGCAGCGCGTTTTCGCTGCTCCACACTCGTTGGCGTTCCGCGGCGTCCTGCAGTACCCAAAATGGCAGCTTATGACTGGCGGAGTCTCTCCACCAACCGGAGAACCTCACCAGCTGGAAATCCCACCCCCGGCAGATCTGCAGGCACGCCCTTGCGTGTGCCTGCAAATCCACACCAGGCGCTGCAACGCAGCTGCATGGGGCTACACACCCCATGCCAAAAAAAGTGGTTTTTAAAAAGCGCGTGGCGCCGCCACCTCCGGTCACCCTAGCGCTGATTGGGGTGTGGAACTACACAAAAGTAGTCCGCCCCAATCCACTTTACGGTGTAGAGTTCGCTCTACATCGTTTTTTAACCCCTGTGTGGAAAGGGCCTGATATCACACATGAACCCATTATGAACCACATCCTTCAGGATATTCTGCAAGTTTCAAAATGATTTCCATTATTTGTTCTGTCTTACTGTTTAGAACCCTCCAGGGAGATCTTATAAAGATTCCACCTTTTTGCAAGAACAATTTGGATACATCAGACAGAATAAATGGGAAGGCATCCTTTCAACAAGTAAGCAAGGAAAACCATGGTACCGGTTGAGACAGAAGAAACTTTGGCACTGGCCCAGGCCACAAGAAAAGCTTCTGTGTCTAAAGCACGTCACCTGTATATGCTACTGAAGAACCAGTTCTAGCTCCTAGGCACAAGAAATAATATCTTTGGAGGTATTTGACACTTGGGATTCATATCATGTTTGCACATTTACATATAAAAACAAATTTGGTAGCCAGAGGTACAGGGCATTTCTGCACTACACTGTTATAGTGCTATTATTCCACTTTCAACATCCTATGGAATCCTGGGGTTTGCAGTTTAGGGAGGGGCATTTCGAATTCTCAGCCGAAGAGCAACTTGGCCTCAGTAAACTACAAACCCCAGAATTCCACAGGATGTTTAAAGTGGAATAATAGCACTATAAGAATGTTGTGCAGAAATGCCCATAGTCTTATAAAGAGAGACAGACAGACAGACAGAGAGCTATAGTAGTTGAGACTGATTTTTAACAATAAAACAGGTTGCTTACTAGCTGCTGACTTGATCCACAGACATATATTTGTGCATGCTCAGGAAAACAAACTATTTAAAATGAATGATGTTGGAAATTTTCTAACCAAAAGGGATGATTTTCTTAAAAGTAGGATTAACTCCTAGAATTAAATTAATGCTCAGATTCCAACTCAAGTCAATCAATTAATTAAACAAGTATTAATTAATGAAATAAGACAAAGTGCTGAAGAGCCAAAGAAGTTTACAATTTCCACGGGGGCCTTTACACAAAACCTCCTTATCTTGAACTTTTAAAAAATTAGTTCTTGCTTTTTGTTGGTCCCTCAGTTTGAGGAATTATAATGTTTGGGAAACAAGATCTAAACCAATTACTCAGGTGATCCTTCTGTGTTCTAGATGGGCACTGTACAGAGACTCATCACTTGTCCCAGGAAATTGAGTCTTGAAGTTCTTACCTGTGGGACTTTTTTGGGGATCCATGTGGGAACCAGTAAACTTAAGAAGGGATGGGGAGAAGGAAATGAGACAACAAGGGACGGAGAAAGAGAAATAAGAGAAGGTCTTTGGTGGGGTGGATGAGAAATAAACTTTTCAAAATTCATGTAGCTATAGCCTTTTTCTCCAACTTCAGGGTGTGCAGGTGCAAATCAGATTATGCATGACATTTTTCGTTCAAATAAAGTGTTCATTGCAGAAGGTTCATGGTTTTTCTTGTTAATGGTCATGCTTTTAACTGTTTTTAATTCTACTGACAATTTGACAGTATTTAAAAATACAGTCTTCTGTATTTCTTTAGGATATGAATTTTAGCTGTATCTCTTTTAACTTCTAACTGTATCTTTTAAACTGTATTTTTAACTGTATCTCTTTTAACTTCCGCAAGATGCCTTGATTGAGAAAAATGTGGGATATTATTCACGTTGTTGTTGTTTGCCTTCAAGTCATTTCCAACTTATGGCAACCTTCAGGTGAACCTATCATGGGGTTTTCTGGGGCTGAGAGTAGTGATGCACCCAAGGTCACTCAGTAGGTTTCCATTACTGAGTGGGGTTCTTATTCATATCAAAATGGAAATTTAACATAACCTTCATAGTTATTTTCCTCTTCTAATTAAGGACCTTTCTGCACTTCACTGTTATAGTACTATTATTCCATCTTTGAGATCCTGTGGAATTCTGGGGTTTCACTAGTTCACTGAGGCCAAAGAGCTCTCTGGCTGAGAATTCTACAGGCCCCTCCCTAAACTGCAAACCTCAGGATTCCATAGGATGTTAAAAATGGAGTAATAGCACTATAACAGTATAGGGCGGAAAGGCTCTAAATGTGATTTAATTATATATTTTAGCTTTTTAACATTTAAGATGCATTAACAACTTTCTACCAACATTCCTGTCTCTATGTACTCCAAGAGTTGGGGCAAAATTCCTTTTCTTCTTGTCTTGGAGCTATCAGGAGAACTGCCCATGAACTCTCCTTTCAAAATACAGCAGCAGAAGAGGGTACTTTAGCTTTTTTCCATCCTCCTTCTCCGTTCCTTCAGTGGAAGGTGTTACTCACAGAATACTGAATGCTATTTCAATGTTTTAAGCCTTTGGGATTAATTTATATGACCAGCTGAAGTGGCTGCAAGGAATAAACATTACCTGTTAAGCTACCTCTAAAGATGGGGAACTTGGTCACAAAAGATGAACAATACAAATCAGGGGGTGTTGTTTTATTTATCTATTGAGAGCCCATGCATCAGGGCCAGCTGCAGTTTGTCACTGGATAAACAGAGAGATACCACCTTCCTTGAATCCAATTAAAAAGCACATATGAAGGAGTAAACTTGGGTATTTTTTTAAAACACTGATTCTGAATAGAATCCAAATAACATGATGTCCTTCTTTGTCTCTCAAACATAATTATATGTTTAATATGTTTGTGTTTGATGACTCAGTAATACTTCAAAGGCCTTCAATTACTCTTATTAGTATTATAGTTGTTATACAATCTTATTCTTATTCTGTGTCTTTTAAGGTTAGTGGGAAACAGCAGTAACAAACAGAACATGGGGAGTTCTCCTATATCAAGTCAGACAGATGGTGCATTTAGCTCAGTATTGTCAGAATGATTGGCATCAGCTCTCCAGGATTTCCGACAGACGTCTCCAAGTCCTACCTGGATATGCCAGGGATTTAAATGTGGAATTTTTTGCATGCAAAGCATGTGCTCTGCTGTTGAGTTTCTGCCCTGTAAATATAGGAAGCCAACATATTGTGTGCTTAAAACTGGAGCCATTACTTGCCAAATGGAATGGTACCTAAGGGGCTGCAAGCAATACACACCACAGTGTTCTAATTTAATGTTTCACTCAGGGATTTAAAAAAACTGCCTAGTTTTCTGATCCTATTCACCAGTGTTCTATCACTGAAGCACATAAGACTGAGTGTGTGGAATTCTAACTCCTCCTGAAATTTAAAGAGCACCAGAGGGCTTTTGTGTTTACTTTTTACTACTCATTGCAGCTCTTCATGCTGCATCACAAACATCTCCCTAAATTTCCAAAGTTGTTTGTCAGGCAATCTGTGATGTGATGCCATCGCATGAATGGAGATCATCACAGTGTGGGCCTCTGGAATAAAGCTCAAGCATACAGCTGGTATGCTTACAGATAGCCAAGATGTGCAATGTTGCAAAAAGGTCAGGATATAAGGCTAGTTCTGTGTAAAGATGTTTTTCTCCCACCAGTGTCTGAGATTCATTTTGTGGCTTCTATATGGATGGGAAAATGTTTTATTTAGTTCTATAAATGTTTGAAAAAGGGGAGGAAAAGACCTAAAAGATTTGAAAGCACAAAATTGTTACTCAAACAAGTTTAGTTCTAAAATGGCCTGAAAAAAACCTTTCTGGCTCTTCCAGAGAATTTTATGGAAGAACTGGCTAGTTCAAACTACAGTTTGCTTTTGGCAAAAATCTGAAAGGTAAGTACCTTCAACAATAAACATTTTCCTATTTAAAAATACGTCGTCTTGACATTTTGTAATTACAGTTTCTTAGCAACAAGACTTTAAACTAGAAGAACTCTTGCTGTGTAAACAGCCTGTATTCAGAATACGCTACTAATCTTTAATTCCTTGTATGAATTTGAAGGCTTAACTCTGTGTGGGGTTGCCCTTGGTGAGTGGTCAGGTGGACTAAAATGGAGCGTCAGGTGGAACAAAATATGATATTCTGCTCCAGCTGATGGTATATTACAGAGAACCCTTTAAACCGCTCTTTTAGCACCTGAAATATTTCCTCATTACCTTTTATTACAATCAAGGCACAGGTTGTGACATTTAAGGCCATACCAGTTTTGTAATTCTTCTATTTTTATATGTTTATTTATTACTTTAGGTTCTTGCACTTTGATTGCAGAAGGTTCTGCAATTTAATTGTTGTTATTTTTTAAATCAGTTTTACTTTTTGCTTGAAATGATTGTTTTATTATGCCAATAGTTTTATTGTACATTGCCTCAGGCATTCACTGAATAGGGGTTTGAGTCAGAAACATTTAGAACAAATAAATAAATACTTCTGAGTTCCTTCATAATCCTCAAGATTATCTCTTGATGATAATGTCTCCACTTTGTATTTCCATGGAGTTAATTTGTATAATGTATAATGTAAATTTGTATAATTTGTATAATGAATAAATGTTAGCTGTCCCAAGGTTTCTGATCCATGATAGCTAGAAATCTATCTATTTAAACAGGTGAGTAATCATAATAAAATTTTACATAAATCTAAACTCTAATGCTTGATTTCCTGCTAGCGTTAGTGCCTTGGGATCTGCTGCAAATCCTCAGAGCTTGACTTGTCTTGGAGTTATGTATCATGTCTTCAATGGAAATTTCATGTAGTAAGGACAATATTGAACCCCTGAGCATGACAATGAGGAGTCATAGGGATACGTAGAAGATGGACTTTCAGGATAGAAGATGCTGTACCTCCAGTGTCTTGAACACACCCTTGAACATGAAGAAGAGGTTAAACACTTTCCCAGCCCTCAGGAGTTTTTGTGCTTGAAGATGTGGTATGAAACCATCCAGAGAAGCATATGGCTAAAAGGAAAGACTCATAGCAAGTAGGGTGTTCCTTGGA
Source organism: Ctenosaura bakeri (assembly GCA_948474755.1). Lineage (NCBI taxonomy): Eukaryota > Metazoa > Chordata > Lepidosauria > Squamata > Iguanidae > Ctenosaura > Ctenosaura bakeri. The sequence continues at coordinate 54,131 of CAOLHI010000119.1, read as the reverse complement.
AGCAAGGGGTTTCTATGAGTGAAGACTCCTTGTGCAAAAGTCCAAAAGCCATAACGTCTGGTTCTGTACAAGTTACACCTCTAGGAACAATGTCTATAATTTCAGCAGATCTTGTGTCTCTTCATGTGACTGTTAAGCTGGTGTTTGAATTCAGATCTCTTTTTTTTCCATTTGTGGAACCCTTTTTGCTTGTTTGTGCTTTGACTTTGGATTGCCTGGCCTTTCCTTTGCATGTAGCATATTTTTGTTTGGCTTTGTCTTCGATAGATCATGGTTATTTGACCTTGGCTTGACTACTGATGCTAGTGTTGGATTATTCCCATCTGTTCTATCTATTCGTGTGTTGCTCCTCTGGTACTGACCCTTGGACTAGACTGATGGGTTGCTACTGGGACTAGCCTGACCTGAAGCAGAAAAATATGCTCCGAACAGGAACTCCATGCTGACAGACTGCAAAGATGCAACATCAGATAATTGTGCACAAAAAATGGGTAGTATCAGAAAATTCAGAGATAGAGCTGGATTAGTTGAAACCTGAAATTCTCTGCAGCCCATATATCAGCATGCAATTGCAATACCATTCCCTCAAAAGAAATTTAAATTAAAATACTCATATTAAATAAAATGGTGAGACAAATCAAGGAGATGTCCAAGTTCAAGTTCAAGTTTATTGCATTTTAGCAGTCAGCCATTGCACAAAAATGAAAAAATAAAATAAGATAAAATGAGAATGGATAATCCAGCCAATTTACATGTAATACATAATCAACAATAAATGAATCACTTTCCGTACCCCTCCTTGTTCTTTATAGCACGTAATTGTAAGGCCCTAACAAGAAATTTAGATGTTCTGAAAGACACATATTTCACAGTATCAGATAGCAGAAAACAAACTTTCGCGAAGGAACAATTTCCCTTAAAAGACTTCGATAAAGGAAAAATATACTCGCTCCTAAGATCATTATAAATAGGGCACTCAAGTAGACCATGAATTAAATCTTCTATTGAAACAGAGTTGCAAGCACATACTCTGTGCTTCATAGGAACATTATTGTACCTGCCCACCGAATTGCCAGTGGGAGAACATTCAATCTAGCATGCAGAAAGGCTAACTTCATTTTAAAAGTTGGAAGATCAACCAGATAATGAGGAAGGGGTGAATTCAGTGGAATGTAAGAAACAAAAATGTATTAGATTGGCAGGACTTAATCTCAGTCATTTGGGATTGCATTGCTATATCCTTGACTCTTTGGAGTATAAGTAATTTTGCTTTATCATACCCTTGAGTCAGGAAAAAAAGAACAGAGAACCCCAAATTCATGACAACCAATTGCATTTAATGCATCCATGAATTTGGACCAGGCTCTTTGAAGGACATCAAAAGGAGCTCAGATACCCGCTTAAAAATAATTTTTAACCAGAAAAGGAGGGCTAATCTAAGAGCCTCTGTTTTAATTGGCATTATACCTAACTCTGCACGGAACAATGCTAATTTTGTGGAAATGGGAACTGCCACAAGTCTGCACAGAAATTTATTTTGTGCTCTCTCTAATATATCTAAATTGGCCAGAGCCCACAGTGGTGCTCCAATCAGCAGTTTAGGCAAGACTCTGAGCCTATAGAGTTCTAAAGTGGGTTGAATCATATTCCCCCTTTTGTGCGATAGAATCTTAATAATCCATTTAATGTTCTTTCAGCTAACAGGGTACTTGATTGAACCTGTGAAGACCAATTACCAGTCCAGTGAAAGACCACACCAAGATATTTAAAGGAGGGGACTTGTTCCAATTTATTCCCATCAAGTAGCCAGTTATAAATTTTTTTGGATTTGCCGAATACCATCACTTTTGTTTTTTGGTAGTTGATGGAAAGTTGTTCATTCTTACAGTATAAACTAAACTGATTCAACAATCTACACAGGCCTACTTGAGTATAGGAAATCAGGATAGCATCATCTGCATACAATAAGATCGAATATTTCCAATTTCCAATTTTAATTGGGAAAAATTGGTCACCTTTTAAGAACTCAACTACATCGTTTATAAATAAGTTGAAAAGAAGGGGAGCAAGCAGACACCCTTGTCTTACTCCTTTAGAGACAGGTATCGAGTCTGATAGGTGTGTACCATCAACTCTGACTTTCAAGGATGTATTTGTATAAAGGGATATTATACATTTTAGAAGATTCTTATCAATACCCATAGTGTGTAATTTAACTCAAAGACGTTCCCATGAAATAGAGTCGAAAGCAGCCTTCAAATCACTGAATGCTACAAAAATATGCTTTACAGTTCCTGCCAGATATTTATCAATAACATATTTCAACATAAAACAATTATCCAAAGTTGACCTGCCTGAACGGAAGCCAGCCTGTTGCATGCTCTTCCACCCAATCCTCCAATGTATCTAGAAGAGACCTGGCATAAATTTTCCCAGAAACATCCAAGAGACTAATGGGCCTATAATTTCCTGGATCATTTCAAGGACCCTTTTTGTAGATTGGAACTACAATAGCAGATGACCAATTAGGTGGTATAACTCCTACATTATTAATTAAAGAAAATAATGAAGCAAAAATTGGAGCCCACCAGTCTGAAAATGCAATATAAAAGTCTGATGGAAGGCCATCTTCATCAGGTGCTTTACCTTTCTTTAGTCTTAGTATTAATGAATTAGCCCTATCTATAGAAATATTTTCCCAGCTATGTTCCCATCTAGATCCAGTATAGTCCGGGGGAATAATCTTAAGATGGTCTGGATCATTAAATAGCTTTCCAAAATAGCTTTCCCAGTTGTTTTTAGAAATAGTTCCTTCTAAAATTGGAGATGACCTTTTTTCGAGCTTTGCAATTGTATCCAGAATTTCGATGGATTCTTTTGCAGGAGTGCTAGGCTTAGTTCCTTCCACTGTTCCCTGTAATATATCCTTTTTTTCTCACTAATTAATCTTTTATATTTTTTACGAAGATCATAGAAATGTGAGGGAATTTCAGTGGAGTTAGTGGATTGATATAATTTGATGGCTTTTCCTATTTGCCTTTTTAGATTCCTGCAGTCTTTGTCAAACCAAGCATTATTGCTTTTCGTTTGACAATTTTCTGAGTGGGATACCTTTTTTATAAAAAGGGGTCTGAGGGAGTTTGTTAATTGTGTATACAGCTGATTTGCAGATTCAACATTGGATGCTTGAATCAGATCTTTCCTTAATTTCAGAAATTCCTCAGAGTAGAGTCTCTGTTGCAAATCTGATTGCAACAGGGGATTCCATCTGATCCTTTTATCAGAGGTTAATTGGGCTTGTTCAGAATTAAGGTGGTGAGCAGTAGTACTGTTAAACCACTGCAAGGAAAATCTAAGTGGCTGGTGATCACTACCAGCAACTGGATCAACTGTAAAAGAAAGGAACAAGGATCGATGCTCATGTGAAATTAACACATAGTCAACTGTATTTGCTCTAGAGTTATTTATAAAAGTAAACTCTCCCTTAGAATTATCAAGATGGGAACCATTTATTAAAGCTAGATTTAGTTTTGTCAGTAAAGTAAAAAAAATGCGGCCAAAATCATTAATCTTCTTATCTTTAGACTTTCGAATTTCCAAACCTTCCCACAACTCAGTTAGGCCTCCTAAAGCCCTAGCAATATCTTGGTTAGATGAACCTATGCGTGCATTAAAGTCACTGACAATTACCAATGGAACTAAAGGGAATTCATACTCTAACTCACATAGATATTCTTCTAACTTATACCAGTAATTTGGATCATAATATGGTGAGGTGCGGGGGGAAACATAAATGTTAACAAAAATATGAGTGGTGTACATTTTTAATAAAAATGGCCATGGCACATGGAGCTAATCCTTTAAGAGGAATAATTGAAGCTGAAAGAGAAATGGATATCAATATAGCGAGGCCACCACTCGGTCTACCACCTTTAGAAGAAGAATGTGCGGTATTTGAGTAGGCCACATATCCAGGAAGCCAAATATCATGCTTTAGCCAGGTTTCTTGGAACAGCAGGACCTGAAATTGCTTTATATAGTCTAGAAAGTCACAATCTTCTAGTTTGTTCCTCCAGCCTGCTAAATTCCAGGACAAACAGGAAATTCCAGATGTCAAATATATTGATTGTCATTGTTGTGTCAGAACCTGGATTTCATTGGTTTCCTCTGAAGTTACCACTGACCCATTTATTTGTGAGTAAGGGTTACAATGTACTTGATGTATATCTGCAAATACAGTATCTTTGTTTTTAGTCTTCCTTTCATCTGATTCATGAGACTCCAGTTTCCTCATCTCTAACCAATTCGCTGTTGTTTGACATGCTTGACTAGAGATGGTATTTCTATTACTGGGAGGGGATTCAAACATTATCAAATCATTCTGTTCCATAGGAGCTGAAGCTAAATCCAATTCTTCCCTACTCATCATAGTTAGCCTTTCTCTTAAGATGCCCAATCTTGTTATGATCGCTTTTTTTTCAGTCAGGGGTAAACATTTATAAGTCTATTAACTGCTCTTCTTCACTGACCCTAGAGATATTAAATGGGTCTTGTGGGCAGCCTTTCTCAAGAGAGTTTGTCAATACAGAGTGTTGCTGCATACAGTGGAATTCTTTATTAGGGGAGAGCAAGGGTGGAACTTTTAAACTACAATTTTCAAACTTAAAAGTTGATTTAGAACCATGTTCTCCCCAAACCTTGGAATTATTCACTACTGAATGGGGTAATAAAGGTTTCCTCACTGTATCCAGAAACACTCGGGTAGGTACCACACCCAACCTAGTAACAGAAGCTTTCTTCTTCATAAAGAGGGAAGGTATTCTAGCTGTCCTAAATACTAGGATAATTTTTTGCATTTGAGAAGGGGCGTATAAAAAATTGATAAATGAAAGATCAACTGCCTTAATTGGTAAATGTAGTTTAGTACTGATATGCTTCCTAGCACAGCTCATTGTATTCCACCGAGGAATAGATTGTCTATAAGGGAATATACTTAAAGCAACCTGATTAACCTGAAGGGAGAGATTCGTATCCTTTAGAAAGCTCTTAGCTACAGGGGATGAAGGAAGCTGGCTTGTAGGAATGGTATTTGCAACTTTGATACCATCCTGCTTCTTAGTGATCATTTTTGAAGGAAATGTATGACTTTCCCTTTTTATAGTGGAGGTAAGACAGTCTAGTTTGTCTGAGATATTTCTTAATTCACTATAAATACTTTTTACAGTTACCGCCACCAGTTTATATTGTTTTTCTAAAAGCATCCTATCATTAGAAGAAGAAATAATCTCCTGAAAGTCATCATGTCTACTCCCATCTACTAGGTTGCTTTTAGTTATATTGTTTCTGCCTTGTAAATACTGGGGCTCTAAGCTTTTTCCCCTTCTAGAGCATCAAACCTATTAGAGTTAGGAATTGCAAATTTAAAAACATCTAATGGCTGCCTATCAGGTTTAAAAAACTCATCAATCTTGGGCTGCTTAATTTTAGGGGGAGAAGAGTAAGTAGGACTTCCCCAAACTCTCTTTCTAGAAGTTATATTAATTGGCTTTCAACTAGAAATTAAAAGAACTGAATTAAGTAAATAATGCTTACTAAATAATTAAATAGCTAAACAGATATATACATATATATATGGCTATAAAAATAGAAACATATGATTGACATATATCTGAAAGTCTAAAAGAAACGAAAAAGAAGAATGAAGTCTAAAAAAATACTGTTTTCACAAAGAAGGCAGTGCAGTTCAATTTTACGATCCTGAAGCAAATAGGCTGAGTAGCATATAGAACCCAGGGTGCACCTCTTGAACTCAGGTCTGCTTCCAGACTGTTGTAGGCAGCATATGTCTGGGCTCTTCTTTCGTCTTCGTTCACAGGCTTTATCAAAATTTCATCAAAACTCCCCAGAGGTAATTCTTCATACTCGAAAGCAGGGGTTATCAGCGTTTATTATTGTCAATATTCACTGCTAGTTCAGTCTCTTCTCCACCAAACGCTGTTGGACCCTCAAACAAGGGGATAATAAACAGTTCGCAGTTCACAGCTTGCTGCCCCACATCATCAATCAGACCTTCAAAGGATGGTAGAAGGTTCTATATCCTCCCTTCCTCTTCCTCTTTGTCCAGCCAACAGGTCAAAGATACAACCTCAAATCTCAAGCCTCTGCTCACCACTTTAGCATTTCAGCTGTGAGTTCCAAATTATAGGCAAATAAAGATGATAAGGACAATGCCAAAAATGCAAACAGCTATGGAAAAGGACTGTTGTATATAAGCTTCTTCAACTTGGGTAAATATACCATCAGCAGTCCACAATCCAGAGGAAAACGGCAAGACAGCAGTTCTTAAGGAATAGTAGTGAATACAAGTGCCTTCTCTGATGTAAACAACCCAGCTGTAATTTGCCTGGGCTCCACTCTGCCAGCACTCAGCTAGCCCTCAGCTGGCCTTCCAAAAGCTTCAGGTAGGTTAATTGTCAAATGATCGTCCAAACCAGGAATAGTGTTTAAAGGACAGTCTACTGAATATTCAAGAGCCACTCAAGATGTTTTTCTTTGCATGACTTTGGTTCAGTTTTTAAAATACCATTGGACAGCTAAAGTTTAGGTGGCAAAATTTTGTGGAGAATTGCTTAATAGAACTGTAATAGCCATGCATTGCTCTTGAAAGAACAATCTAGGGTTGATTGTGAACAGAAATATATCAATTGATGACTCCCTGTTGTCCTTCAACCACGAAGGCAAAGGCCTCCTTAGCCAGGCAGGCCTTTGGCAACAATTCCACCCTGTTTTTTTTACCTAAAGTGTTTTTTAAACTTGCTTTTAATTCAGTAGTTTTCAGTACAATAACCTGTTCAACTGTGTTTTACTGTTATAACTTACTGTAGTTTGTAATTGTTTCTTAATCACATTATAAGATGTCTCGAGTCCCAGTACTGGGAGATATGCAGGACACAAATTAGATAGTACTAATACTAATATTAAATATTTCCTTCCCTTTGCCTGATAAGCCTAATGATTCACCCCGCTTTTGTGGCTGGCTAAAGCAAACTTTCTTCTCCATCCTGCCTTCTGAACAGTCATCTGTTCTACAGTTTCTGGATCCCAGCTCCTGACTCCCTTTATGCTATAGGCCATGGCTCAGCCTCAACAAACACATGGTCCCTCCTTCCCCCATTACTGGGATGGAATGTAGGTTTCAAACTAACTTAACACTCAGCTGTAGTATTCATATATCTCTCTGGCTGTGCACACATAGAGCACAGAAGGGGTAAATTTGTTGAGAGAAAAACTGTGGTGTAAAGCCATTTGGCAGAAATAGGGGATCCCAGGAAAGTGAGGAATCCATTGCTAACACGAAGAAAAATTTACAGAAATCTGAGGATCTTTACAGAAGTTTTGTCTAGGACTATCAACACAACACCCATTTAAAACATAGGCCAGTGTAAAACAGAAATGGCCATATACTCTGTAGGAACATATAGGCCCTTTCTGCACGAGGCCATTTCTTACTGGTTCTTCTGGGCTCAAAACAAAGTGGACTTTCCCTTATGTCCTTCCGCAGGGCTACTCTGTATGTTCCATGCCGATTCGGAGCAGTGCGAGGTCATAGATCCTCACTATGAGAATGAGAAAATGGTGGCTTCCTGTCATTTGTTGGGCCGGACCAACTGCTGAAGCTGACCACACCCACAGCCCACCCTTCAATGATCACCAGTTCGCATTGGTGTGAATGTGCGCATCTGCACCACTACAAAAGTACGAATTGACGCGATCCGGAAAATTGAAAAACAAGTTTCTTCCGTTTTTTAAATAGTGCACTCCAGGACCACTTGGGGGTGCACTTAATCAGACTTAGGTGCGGAACAAAGGTAAATAATCCGAACCTAGTCTGCCCCAAGGTGCAGACGACTTCTGTTACAAGATGCATTGGCCCATCTTAATTTCCTCGTGCGGAAAGAGCCATAGTTTAAATAATACTCTCAAAATAAAATAAAATAAAATAGCCAGCATGGTACAGTGGTTTGAGCATTAGACATTGGAGACCAGGGTTTAAATCCCTTCTTGGCCACAGAAGGCTCCCCCATGACCTTAAGTCAGAGGCCATTTCCGCACTACACTGTTATAGTGCTATTATTCCATTTTCAACATCCTATGGAATCCTGAGGTTTGCAGTTTAGGGAGGTGCATTTAGAATTCTCAGCCAGAGTGCAAACCCCAGAATTCCATGGGATCTTGAAACTGGAATAATAGCACTATAACAGTGTAGTGCAGAAATGGCCATACTCTCTGAGCCTCAAAGAAAGGCAAAGGCAAACTCCTATGAATAAATCTGGGCAAGGAAGCCTTGTGAATATTCACCTTAAGGTCATCATAAGTCAGAAGTGACTTGAAAGCAACCAGCAACAAGAAACAAAATAAAATCCAAGTGCCCAAATGAAGAAGCAACAATAACACGGGTAAGCAAAATGAGAAAATAGAATTTCAGGTCTCAAAGACCAGATACTGCAAGTTTCTTCCATGTTGTCTCCTTTCACAATATATCAAATATTGGTGAAATTGCACTGGGTAGATTATTTTTCCTCTTTTAGGAATGAGCAACTCTATTTTCCATGTAGAAGAGAACTGTGCACTATCTTGGGTAATATGTAGAAAAGGAGGGTCTGCTGGCCACAATAATTGAAATGTTGGTTGATGTTGGTGAACACAAGGCACTGTGATGTTCCCATCACTGCTACTGCTAGCCAAACACTCGAGAAACCTTCCACCTTGCTAGGCTCATGGGATGGCAGCAGGAAACAGCCCATAGAGACACCACTGCAACTCCCTACAGGAAAAGAGGTATGCCATCAATGGATTTTTCCCCTCAGGAGAACAGAACAGATAGGACAGGCAATGGGAGAGCACTTGGGGGCAACAACATTCTCTCACATGATGCTTGGGCCAAGCAGACCACCAGCAATACCTATACAACATGTATAGCAGCTGTAGTCCAGCCTTTATCTAGGAGGTTGTCAGCTTCCCCTACCCACCCCATTAATGGCATCTGGAGTCTCTAATGCCAGGGGGTTTGTGGATCTGCTCTGAGTTTCAATTTGAACTTTAAAGAAGCTATCAAAGGTACTCCTACTATTTTGGTTGATAGGATTCACTGCCTTGCATAGCTGTTTTACAATTTATACTAAAACCCAGAGCTGGTCCACTACCCCATTAAATCTGAGTCATCAGTTGGTACTGTCCAGCACCTTTGCAAGCTGTTCTACAGCCATGTGTCAGGTAATACCATGTCCAATGTGGAGACTGAACACAGAAGTTGTGCAACTTTCACAAGTGAAAGTAAACAGGAGATAATGCTCCATGTGCTGATTGATGGTCACTGGCTTTACTTATTTTTAAAAAGCCCATTGCATTTCAGCCTCTGTCGATGTTGGCCTTCCTCAGGGGCTACACTTTACACAGAAATTTCGATCCCTGAAACACATAATGTGTGGACTTTTGCTCAATGGTTCCTTTCTTTGGAGAGTATATTATAGCACTCCAGACATTTCTGTGTAAAGTGTAGCCCCTGAGAAAGGCCAACTTTGGTTTTGGGCTTTAAAAAATAAAGCAAGTGACCATCAATCAGCATGTGAAGTTCTGTTTCTTCTTTATTTTCATGCTTCATATATGCTCATCAGTTTTCTCCATTGGGTAACTTTCACAAGCACATTAACTCTGCTGGGATAAGAAGTCTGGAAGCCCCATTCATTCATCCTGCTTATATACCCTCTCTATATCTTGATGCTTTCTTTATAATCCCTACTTTGACAGTGCTGGTGGGCCTTTGTCAATAGCTATTGACTGCTATTGACATCTCCATCCTTATTTTCTTACTTATTAGTGAATAAGACGTTGGTTAGTTTCTCAGTACATCGTCTTTTCCAATATGCTGCAGTTGAGCAGTCAATGAGATGCTGCGTGTAGTATGGGATCTGTTCTGGACTGCTTCTTTGTCACAAATTTTCCTGCTCTTCGTTCATCATCCACATGTATATGCGCAGACATACAGAGATACACACATTTAATACATCAGCAGCCATGCCAGTTGGAGGATTCTGGGGAATGGACACTAAAAAGTGACTTTTCTAAGCTCTGCCCAAAAAGATAAATAGCAAGATAAAATTGCCACAATACTGACAGCAGCATTTAGTCCACTACATTCAGTTGAGGCCGTTTCCACATTTAGGATAAGTTTAGTTTCAGTTTTACAAATTCAACAGGAGCTTTGGGGATTTAGCTTGTTCATTCCTAATTGTGAAAGTCATATTTTGTGCAGAATTCTACTCTTAGTACCATTATCAGGTCTTGGACTCATAATCCACTGGTAGTAATAATAATTAATAATTCAATATAAGCATCTTATGTTTTATGGATTGGATACTAATATTACATCTGCCTCTGGAATTATGAAAGTAATAAATAAAGTATATGCAAATTTTATTGCAAGTATCACCAAGATGCATACATAGAGCAGAAAACCTAAAAGAAATTGCTGCTATGAAGGAAAATGTATGGAAAATTGAATTTAAAGTTAATACATTTTAAAAGAAAATCCTTCCAGTTTATTTTGCATTTTCAACCCCTTTTCTAAAAACCCAATGGTGTACTTGGCGTGTACATTTCACGTGCAGTCAAAATTCTTCCTATACTTGATTTCTAACTGTTATGTCCAACTGATAGTATTTTGTGAGTTTTAGTTTTGTAGGCAATCCTGTTTTATTCAGCCTCATATACAGCCCTTACTATTAATTAATTGTCCTTTAACTTTCCAGCAGTGCATTAAGCCATGTGAATAACATCTGTCCTATGCTTGTCTTTCTTCTCACTCAGTGTTATGGAGAAAAACTGGGCATTTTATAAGGGTCTACTTATTTGAGATTAAGTCTTGAGCTTATTTTGGGTCATCGGGATTGTTTCCATTATCCTAAATATTACAGGCATAATTCAACCAATGGAAAATTTTAGACAAGAGCATTGTAAATCCTAATATGCATTGATGATTGTCCCTTGATCACTGACTACACTTACATAGACTTCTTTTTTAATATTTAGATATTTCTTGTCCACAGAAAACTCTTCCTGTCTTACCACAGAAAAGATTTAGTGGGGTTCCCACAGATAAGAATTAGTAATATTGCATGAGGACCCTCTTCTTTTTCTCAGCTCACAAGTAAAAATAAGTGGAACTTCCTTGTGCACACCAAATTCTATCAGCAGGACTGGATCCAGTAAACTCAGGTAGTTGCTCATTTCAAAATATCCTCAGCTGTAAGGTTTTTCCTTGGAAGTTCACATAGGGATACGGCATCCCAGAAAATTACTCTTGATAGAACTTGCCAGGTATATGCATGATCACAGGACACACACAGTTTTGGCGAGGAGACAGAACAGTGGGAGTATTCTCCATTGATTACCATGAAGCTTGGTACACACCACCTCTCCATTCTAAACATGTTTCCTTGGAAGCGGGTACCATTGTTTACAGATAAATTCACTTCTGAGTAAGCTTGCTTTGAATCAGGATATCCAAAATCGTCAAGAGATGCTTCCTCCTGGCTTTATTTCCATGTGTATCAGAGCTCGGAAGAGTTACTTTTGGGAGTTACTACTCCCAAAACCCTCAGCAAGCATGGCCTCCCAAAGACTTTTCAAGAAGAGCATAGTAATACAATTTTGATTTAACTGAGGCAGGTTTTACTGATACCAGGGCAGGCTTGAGAAAGGGCACAATTGATGCATCATTCTAAACATCATTTCTGGTTAATTTCACCACCTGGTCATCCAGGTACAAAGCAAATCCAAAATTACCCCCAAATTGTGAACTTGTTGGTTCAAAGGAAGAACAGCCTCATCCAAATAGGCTCAATCCTTATTCTGGTGTCCATATTTCTTGTGACCAGGAACACATCTGCTTGTCTGGATTCAGTTTGTTATGCCTCATCCAGCCCATCGCCACTTTCAGGCACTGATCTGGGACTCTTCACCCTTGGTATTAGATGAAAGAGAAAGAACTGTGTCTCAGTCTTGTACTGGTGGCATCACGTATCAAAGCTGAACAAGATCTTTCTCAGAGGTTTTGGGTAGATGTTAAATAATATACAGGACAGGTCAATCCTTGAGGACACCAATGCACAAATAGCTGAGACATCAAACAGGAGTTTCCTCAACATCATCTTTTGGAACTGACATCTGAGGAAGGATTGGTTGTTCCCAGGATCATTCCTGCCAAGTGGTCCAGAAGATACAGTGGTTGGTGGTATAAACCAGGGCTGCAAGGAGCTGTAATTCAATGTCCAATCTGATCTGGAAGGTTATATTTCCAATCTAGTATTGCTGTTGTTGTGTATCACAGGTTTTTCTGGGGGTCTGAGAGTGTGTGACTTACCTAAGGTCACACAGTGGATTTCCATGACCAAGTGGGGAATCAAATCCTGGTCTCCAAGGTCATATTCCAACACCAGTGCTCAAACTGCTACATCATGCTGGCTCTGATATAAATTGAGAAAAACTGACAGGAATGCATTCTACTGTCTGATTCCCATGTATGTTGTTCAGCATAGTGGTTAATGTGGTTTCACTCCCATACCAAGCCAGATTGGAATGGGTTTGGATAATAAATTTACCTGTGCAGCCTTATAGCTGAGGTGCTATTACACACAAGTATCTAACTTAGAAATGATACTGGTCAGAAATTATTCAGTATGGTGGGATTCATATCAGACCTTCTATTACCATAATCTCTTGCAGTTGCTTATAACTATACCATCCTATTTTATTTTATTTTTCTTCTTCTTACCTCCTCAACCAAGCATCCATTGGCTGCCTTAATGAGCCAAAAAGGGGAAATGTCAAGCACTGAAGTGACTGAACTTACAGAACCAAAATTGAAACATATACTAGGCACACAGATAGCAGAGATACATTGTTCAGAACTATGATTAATGTCATAATGGTGATTAATTATTAAGGCTACAATGTAGTAATATCAGGAGTCTGAAGACAAGACAACAATCCATAGTTCCAGGAGTATCATAGTAACATGAAGAATCATAAAGGTAATTAAGATTTTCCAAATAGGATTATACCATTAAAGATAAGCAAAGGAAGCATAGGAGATTTGTTGCAAGTTGTTTAAAAGTCTTAGGCAAAGAATACTCAGAGATGATTTTGCCAGTTTCTTCCTCTGAAATACACCCTACAGCATCTGGCATTCATTAGTGTTTTCCCATCCAAGTACTAACCATGACTAACCCTGCTTAGCCTCCCAGATCAGATGGGATCTGGTGACTTCAGGGTATTAGGTGTAATACAGATGTACAAATAGGCTATTATTCTGCTCCCCCACACCTGCTGTTTAATATTTGTGTATCTGACCTAATTAAGTGTAAATATTATAGTAGGGATGGGACGAATCCAGAATTTTCCAAATCTGAATCCAGATCCGAATTGCTGGAAGGTTCTGCAAATCCACGAATCTCAAATCTTTTGAATCCTTTTTTAAAAAAGAGCTTAAAAAGCAAGGGAAAGAAAGATAATCTTGGGCAAGACACAGTCTCTCAGTCTTAGCAAAAGCCTAGGCAAAGGCAAACCTCCCTCTGAAGAAATCTGGCCAAGACAATTGTCATAGTTTTGCCTCAGGATCTCCCCAGATTGAAAACAACATGAAGGCCCTTTCCACATAGGCAGGAAAATGTGGATTAATCCCACATTTTCCTGCCTGTGTAAACAGGGCCACATACTACAGTCCAGAGACAATCCAGGTCAAAACTGGCTTTTCTTTGCATAGTTCCTTCTGGCATCCTGGGGTTTATAATTTGATAATGAACCAGCACACTTCGGCAGAGAAGTCTGTGACACCTTACGAAACTCCAACCCCAGAATTGTGTCTGAAAGAGGTTTGCAAGGGAGCTATGCATAGGAATGTTTCAGCTGTAGCTTCCAGTCAAGTACTGAACTTAAATATTAAATGTTCAATATAAATATCTTAGAATACAAGCCCAGTTTTAATTTCTGAAATTGTTAGCAAAGGCCATTATTACTCCAAGGGAAAACCTTGCCTACTTACTATCTTATCTTGTATTTATGGTCTCCCAGATTTTCAGGCATCCTGGTCTCCCAGATTTTCAGGCATCCTGATCTTGGTTTTCAGGCGTCCCGGTCTCCAACAATCTATTTAGTTGGCGGATTCTAAAGATTCGGTTTGCCTATTTTGGCACAGGGATTCGGATTCGGGAATCTTAAATCCTTACCCAGGATTTGAGGATTTGAGGATTTGGTTGGCCCATCCCTATATTATAGCTTCATACGTTGTTTTATTGGTTTTAAAAGGACACAGACTAAAAGATATGATTATCAATGGCAATTTCAAAGCTAAGTAGATGTTAGAAGTCACCTAACTTAAAGCTATAAAATTTATAATTCAACTTAAAGAAAGTAAGAGCTAACTGCCTGTATGTTAATGCAACATGGGAAACTCAAAAAAGAAACTACTAGTTACATGCAATATTGTTGAATGTAAGAACTTTACTCTGTATGTGTACAGTTTCAAAGCAAGATGCCAGCCACAAATACAGGTGAAACGTCAGGAGCAAATACTACTAGAACACAGCCTCATAGCCTGAAAAACCCACAACAACCCATTAGCCTCAATTATTTTGAGTAGCAATAAGTGAGGAGAATGAGTGCTGAACCCTTTCTATTGCAGCTATTTTAACTCAAAAATAGCATAACTTCCTTGCTGATGTTTTTCCTCCAACTGCTTTCCAGGTGCAGAATTATCCTTTTCCATTTACATCCAGAATTCTGCAGCACTCCTATATTCTGCAAGGTTTATATGCATGCCACTAAAAGGGGTTTGTTCCACCTTGCGCTGGAATGATTTAAAGTCTAACCTAATCAAGTTTAAATTTAATTAATTCTTCTTTCTATTTTTAAAGGTTTTCATCCCTGTCCTTCTTAATCTCTTTCTTACGATATTGTTTTGTGCTTACTAAGTTCATATTTTTAGGCTGGCATTCACCTTGGCTCTTTTCAAACCAAAAGCTGATTCATTAAAATGTTATCAAATCAGCACAATGAGAAAGATGGATTTTAAGCATTTTTATGTGTAACATAGTTTACTCCCACTAGACTGTTGAAATCAGATCGAAGAAAACTTCAAAAACATTCCTAAAGCTGTTAACAATCCACTAGTGACATGTTGGAATTGCTCAAGGGAACATGCTGCTAAAGAATTGTTAATATTAAAGGAAGAGAAGACACCCATTTAACAGCACCAGATTACTTCATGGGTCACTTGCTGGTGGATGGTAAGTTTCTGTGAAAATGCATTAGCAAGTAAGAAGCACATCCAGATAGCTGTCTTGAGTAGTGCCACTTGGAGTTGAAATTACACCTCTAGTTCATCTGAAGCCTCATCCAATGCATTAATAAGATACATATAATCTTGCTGAGTTACCATGAAGAATAACATCTTTCTCTTCCCTTCTGGAATGAGCACAGCACTTTTTAAAATAATTATTTTTAAATAATATTGCTACAACCAATTGACTTCATTGAATATTTGTTCAAAGGAAGACTCAGAGGTCACAGTAGCTCCATGCAAGCACCTGCCTGCCTGTGCATAGGGCTAAGTGAGGGCGAGGACTGACACTGAATATAAGCCCTCTCCCCACTATTGCTGTAGGCCCACCAGCTTCCCAGATCATCATAGCCTGAGTGCAAAGGTCTTTATAGGCTCTGTAACAATGTTCAGACTGCTCTCTGGGGCAATCTGGGAGCTATATTCCAAAATGTACAACTCCTCTAAGGTCTGGATATTCCCAAAGATCATAAGAACATTGCCAATTGTCCCTTGGCAAGGCAATTCAACTGGAGGAGGCAGCCACATCTGAGAACTAAAAGAAATACTTTAGCCAATGGGAGATGGAAAAGGAGGGAAGGGCATTGTTTGTCTCCATCCATCTTCACTTTCTGCTCCTCAAAAAATAGCATCAGTTTTGCCTCTATTGGAACCCAAAGGGAAGAAAATGTTGTATGCTACCAGAGGATGGTGTATGTCTCCCTCTGTGCCAAAGACAAGTCTGAGGACTGGGAGGTAAGTCATTGCATCTAATAGTTCCAAAGTCTCCCCTGGTTCATCAATCACATCTCACAGTCTCCCCCTTCTTTTTCATTCTACTAAAGTTGGAGCTTCAAAATTTTACAAAGATTTCTACATGTGCTAAGATGTATGAAGATTGTCCTCCATGAGCAGGCCTCTCTTTTCAACTTTAGAGGCAAAATTATTCTGTGATCCCAGGGACAACTTCCCAGAGGCCCCAGGACACACAATAAAGTCATTGTTGATGATGGTAGAGGAGAGCAGAACATACTCTGCAAGAGTATAGTATCTGAACAGAAAGTCTTTTGAAATCAACAACCAGAGATACCTTGGAACACATCTTCACTGCAGGTTTTTAAAAAACTTATTCCTGCATTTGCACACATCATTTCATTTCATGTGATTATAAGAATTTTAAAATCAAATAAAAAAGTGAACTGGGAATATCTTCCCAGTGTTCTGCAAAAGCAGAAAGAATACCAATTACCAGGAATTATTTTTATGTAAAGCCTTCTGAGACATTCTTTGTAATATTATTGAGGAAAGCAGCCTCTCTTTTTTTTGGAAAAAAAAAGGAGTAAAGTTTGGGAAAAGAAGAAACTTGTCTAGTACTGAATTCATCTGGGTATGATGTAGGTTGATGCAGATGTAGAATTGTCAAAGGCTTTAGGGTTCTAAAATATAAAATATTCATAGTGTATATTTTTGCATAATTTGTTGAGCTACCTAAATATAATTTAGTTATTTTATGCACGAGTCTTGAACAGAAGTGAAAAGCAGTTTTGCACAGCTAATTCTTATCTTGGTTGGAATGTTTTACAAAAGAAAAGGCTGTGTGCTGCTCTTGCCCCTGGAACGGTGTTTCAGGAAGCATAAGACAGATTGGATCCCAATTTGACCTCAGAGTTGATCTCGGATCTCTTCTCCTTGCCTCCTTAAACTTGGAATGCAGACATCAGAAGTTAAAAATGGGCACATAGAGGTAAGACATGGACAGATCAAGAGAGGCCAAGAGCCACAAGGGTCCAACATATTCTGGCCCCAGAACTCCCCTCTTTTCCACCATCCTTGAGTATGATGCACGTGTATTCTCTCCTATTGCTTGCAATGGGAGAGAAATCATTTTAAAAAAAGGAATATACCACTGCTTTCTTCCTTTTGCTCTGCTGGCAGGAGCACAAGAGCAGGTTGGAGATATTGAAAGCTTCAACCTGAGAGTGTTTCAGCTTCAAAGATATTGTCTTGCCCACTATAAATGCACAGTGCACTGAAAACAACAAGACAACAGCAAACAATGCTCAAATGCAGACTGTACCCAGTTTTATCTTTATTTTAGAAGCAGGTATTTCATGAGTATTGGTGTGTATCCTCCAATGAATTTTCTTTAACTATGAGTTCTGATTTCGTAAATACACTAGACCTATCTGAAGATAACTTTAAAAGCCCTAGCTAGAATTAGAATGCATCTGATAAGAAAACCTAAAAAGAAAAAAGAAAAAGAAAAAGACAAGACCAGACCATGGGCTGGATAGATAGGGATATTGGTTGACCTTCCATTCTCATTCTTGAATCCTCCCACTTGTTAATGTCCACTCTTTACTGACTTCTGATTATTTAAAGAGGATACAATAGTAGCCCCTACACTCTCAACTAAATTATATTAGTCTGAGGAATACAGAGAGTTCAACAAAATTGATCAGTTTTTTTTTAAAGAATTTATTATCTTTTTTGTAAAAGCATGCTTCAACCCTGGTAGAATTTGTACACATATAACCTCTGTTTAAAGAGGGTCTTTCCTGCCACCCTCCAAGGTAGTGTATCCCACTGTCAAATTGCTCTCACAACCAGGCACTTCTTCCTAATGTTTAAATGGAATCGCCTTTCTTGTAATTTGGTTCATGACACATTATTGCAGATGAAGTATGACCAAAGTAGAAAAGAGTGGTGCCATTACTTCCTTCAATCTGGATCGTATATTCTAATTGATGCAGCACGGAATTGTGTTGGCATTTTTAATTGCTGCACCATGCTGTTGACTCATACTGTGGTCTGCTAGGACCCCCAGACCCTTTTCGCATGTACAGTTGTCAAGATAGGTATCACCGATCCTATATTTGTGCATTTCATTTTTTCTTAGCAAAATGTAGTTCCTTACATTTATATCTGTTGAAATTCTTTTTGTTAGTTTGGGTCCAGCTCTCCAATCTGTCAAGGTCATTCTGAATCCAGATTCTATCCTCAGGAGTATTAGCTAACCCCTCCTTATTTGGTCTTATCTGAGAATTTGATAAACATACTTTCTATTGCGTCATCCAAGCTTTTTATAAAATATGTTGAACAACACAGGACCAGGAAAGAATCCTTAAGCATCCCATTAGTCACTTCTCTCCAAGAAAAAAAGGAACCACTGCTGAACACTCTTTGGATTTTGATTTGTCAGCCATTTACAAGTCCACATTTTACTATTTTGTGTGCAAGAATATCCTGGTCAACTTGTCAAAAGCTTTACTGAAATCAAGATATGCTACATCCACAGCATTCCCATGATTTACCAAGCTTATAAATGCATCAGAAAAAAATGATAAAATTAGTTTGACATGACTTGTTTTTATGTTGTAATATATATTAATTTTAGTTCAGAGATCCAAACAAAGATCTACCCATGGTGGATTCTTTTATTATTGACCCATTTACCCTGTATTTTTGATTTGATTTGATTTGATTTGATATTGACCCATTTACCCTGTATCTTTGTCCTCATGACTTCATACCTCCCTGGATTCTGTGCCCCTCTTCTCCGTAGCTAAATTTAAAGCTCTCCTCAGGTTTACAGTTTTCATAGCAAATACATTCTTACCAACTGTAACCTATCTCTTGCCAAAAGTCACTCTTCATGAAAACGCAGGCCACAGCCCAACAAACCAAATCTTTCATGACGGCACCATCTGCAGAACCAGTTGCTGGTTTCTAGCTGATTGCAGGGGAAAGTTATTATTATATATTATAATATATTACAACAAAGAAAGAGAAAGGGAACTGAACATTCATTTCATTACATAAGACATTACAGAAAATTATTCAGAAATATAGTACAAATGCTCAAATCCTATGCAATTAGGCCCTCAAATCTCACTGAAACCAATTGTGTGCAGAATTGGCACCCATAATAATACAGATTAATGGACAGAATATGTTTTAGTAGCATCTAATTAAAAATCTGTCATGTCTGGTAAAGCAAGGCCACTGACTTTGAAAATTATGTTGATAATTTGAGATGCCAACGTAAACAGCAATGATTTAAAAAGTAACACTGAATTCTCATAGTGCCAAAAGTCACTTCTTCATAGCTGCTGCCTTTTTAAAAATTGTGTTTGCTTTAGCCTCTGTTATCACACATCTGCTGCAGAGAAATGACCCTAACCATGCCTGTCCTGGATCCAACTCAGGCAAACTATGTGTGGAGAAAGAAGGTACTGAATTTCAGCTCTTGGGAGGCAAAGCACAGAACTGATTTCATTCATATAAATCTGTGGCAAGAGCTTTTCAAGCCTAAATTGTACCCTGATCTTAGTAAATAATGTTCCTGTATATTTTTGTGTTCAACTGAGTCATTTGTCCATTGCTGTAGTTACTCTTAAAGTGGTTTGACCATTTGAGTGCAAAATTACTTTTTGTTGCATGGCATATAATTCTTTGGAAACCCAGAATGACACACAATGAGCAATTTAGACCAGAAGTAGGAAGCTGTGGTTGTGTTGAAGGAACAGTGGCCCCCTCAAGTGATATTGGCAAGTGTAATTTGCAAAGCCAAATAGCTTGGCTGACACCATTTGCTCATTCACAGTTTCTGTCCAAGTCAGTAGGTAAAAAAAAAAGGCCGGAGTGTGTGTGGCTGCACGTGTGTGCTGAGCATGCTTTCAGGTGCCTGGAGAAGAAGCCTAAGAAGTTGAGGCAGCTGAAAAGGGACAGCTAGTAGGCCGCCCAAGCACTTAACCTTCAACAAAGAATGAGAGCACACAAGCTTCTTGTACTACAAAGAGGAGGAAGTGGGACTCTGTTTCTTAATCCAATCCACAAACAGGTTAGAAGAGTTTACAGAAATGATTTTGGCACCTCTCTTGGCAACTTTCATATTTCTTAGCTCTTTGCAAAATTCAAAGCTGTACGGGTGCGACAGTCATATTTTTTTTCTAACTCAGAGAGACCCCAGGTTGGAGTCCAGTTTAAAGAGTTCTCTAGGGACTACCCTAGAAAGAAGTGGGCATCATGTGTATCGCAGACTGCTTACTGTCTTTGGGAAGTCCAATATAACCATTATGATCCCCAATGTCACAACATTCTAAGCACACCTGGAAGAATGCAATTGGCTCACGTTTGCACTTGTGAAAGTGGAGTTGTGCAGACTTCTGGTGGCTGCAACGAGGAGCTCAGCAGTCTTTCTGCACAGTTGCAGGAGGGACAGTCACCCCATAAAATCGAGAACCCACTATTAAAATTATAAATAGTGGGGCAAGTACCCTCTTGAAAAAGAGGTTCTGGAGGTGCTTGATAAGGGCTGGATTGCTGGCATGGGTGCCTGGAAAAACATCAAAGAAACAGGACATGAAAATGCCAAAGAATCCTTCAAGCAGCCCTTACCTTTTGAGGGCTCCAATGGGGAAAAATCCTCATCGCCACTTTTAAAGACTGAGCAAGAAGAACTGTGGCAATCAAATATTTTCCTGTTCCAAAAGATACCCAGTGCAGAGAGCACTCTACATCTAAATTCTAAATTAGAATTTGATAATAGGAAGGAGCCCTTTTAAAAAGGAGATCACCACTCTCCAATCATCTCAAGGTTTTCTTGCTGCATGAGTTCAGAGAGGCAGGGCAACGAGAGAGAATGGCAAATAGAAAATTGGCTTGAGGTTTTCTGCTTTTCATCTTACTTTTGGAGAGACTTTGTAGTTTTGGAATGAGTGGTAAGGAAAGCCTCTAACGATATGAACTTTAATCTATTGCTTTATATATATTGGAAATTAGGAAACAGAAAAATTCGTTGGAGACAAGGGGGTAGCTTTGTTCATCACTCTGTTATTTAATATAGGGTATTAAAGTCCAGACAGTAGTAGTGGGCCTAAACTAAAACCAAAAGTAGCTGATGGACTCTAGAGGAAGACTCATTGTTAAGATGTAAATAGTAGACAAATAGTGAATGGAACAACTGGGGGAAAGGCAGTGATGTTGAAGAGAAGCAAGAGGAGGAAAAGAAAAGGAAAATCAAATCTGCCTTTTATACCAAGCAACTCTGTGGAAAACAGACTGACTCTTGTTGCCAAAAGAAAGAGAGAGACTATCAAAAGTTGAGGAAAATAAAAATAAAATGAAATAAAATGAAATAAAATACTGTTCTGGACTAGAGGAGCTGTTCTGATCTCCCACCACCCCAATTGTCTCTGTTTCCTTATTGTCTATTGTGTTATGACTAGCGATGGGACGAATCTAGAATTTTCTGAATCCGAATCTGGATCCGAATCTCTGGAAAGTTCTGCAAATCTACAAATCTCAAGAATCTCAAATCTTTCGAATCCTCCCCGAGGGGGCAGGAGAAGAGTGGGGAGCACGAGATTGCTCTCCCCCAACCTTCTGCCACCAGCCCGGGCAGGATCACACCAAGGGCGGGCAGCAAAAGAACAGGCAGCACCAGATCACACTTTCCACAGCCTTCTGCCCCTGGCCCCGAGCAGGATCATGCTGAGGTGGGCAGCAAAAGAGCAGGGAATGCGAGATCATGCTCCCCACCACCACCTCCTCCCCCCATCGTGGGCCCAATTGGGGCAGCAATGGGCAGGAATAGAAGGGGAGCACGGGATCGTGCTCCCCACTGCCTTCTCCATGCACTGTGGGCCCAATCACGGTGGCGGTGGGCGGGAATAGAGCAAGGAGTGTGGGATCGTGCTCCTTGCCACCTCCTCCCCTGCCCACAGCTTAGAGTCGAAAATAAGAAAATGTGCGCACATCCCGCTTTAGGCTCGTGAGCGTCACGTGAATGGGAGTGCGTCGTACGGACCGATGCTCCCATTTACACGATGCTCAAGGGGCCCTCGCGCTACAGAAACTGTGTGCGAAAGGGCCCTTATCTCCACCTGTCTGGATTGCAGTGGAGGAAAGAATTGGAAAGAAACTGCATTTTGTTTCTGGTAAATAGAGGAAGACTATAAGAAAAATTTTCTTATGATTTTCCCCAAGCCCTAATGATGGGGATACTTGTATAAGTTTGTGGTAGGTCTTTCTTTCTTCTTATATTACAACAAATATGCTCAGTGTATTCAATGGAGCTGACTTCTAAGGAAGTGTGTGAAAGATTGCAGCCTTGGATACTTAACTCTTCCCCTTAGGGACTTTAAAATGCTTGACTAGGTGGATTGTGTTCGAATAGGAAACAGTGAGAACTTTGGCTTATTTCTTTTTTTAAATATGAAATTTCCAAAATGTGCAAGCATTTACATAAATTCAGCATAAAGAACATTTTTTTTAAAAAAAAAAGAATGTGAGAGATCAAAGCAGGCAGATTCTCCACTTAGAGATTTCTGATGCTTAGCTCTGAAACACACACACACACACACACACACACACACTGAATCTGTATTTATTCTGCTGTATCTGTAGTGCTGAATTAGGGGTTCCAACTCTTTTTTATAAAACTGGGTTTTAACAGCTACCCTGCATGTATGTATAGCACAATCCTCCGCATAGTGGAAACAACAGCACCTGCTGAATTTAGCCAAGTGACTGACATTGTTTTCAGTTTTTTAAAAGAATGTACAAAAATTTGTATTTTCTTATATATCCAACCAGAAAGTTTTGAGATTTAAAACCCCTTAAAACTCACAGAAAGCAGAACTAATTGGTTAATTCATCTCTATAGCCAAATGACTTTCATTTGAAAACTTTGAAAAAAATAACTAAACCACTAGCGCAGACAAAATGATTTCAAATCAGTAACCTTTTGAATTCTGTTAAGATTTTTCTGGGAATACTATGTCCAGTTCTGTGCACCTCATTTCAAGAAGGATATTGACAAGCTGCAGCATGTCCAGAGGAGGGCAACCAAAATGGTGAAGGGTGTGGAAGCCATGCCCTATGAGGAGCGACTTAGGGAGCTGGGTATGCTTAACCTGCAGAAGAGAAGATTAAGAGGGGACATGATAGCCAGGTTTAGATATTTGAAAGGATGTCATATTGAAGAGGGAATAGGCTTGTTTTCCACTGCTCAAGAAATTAGGACAAGGAGCAATGGATTCAAACTACAAGAAAAGAGATTCCACCTGAACCTCAGGAAGAACTTCTGACAGACAGAGCTGTCCGGCAGTGGAATATGCTGCCTCGGAGTGTGGTGGAATCCCCTTCTTTGGAAGTTTTTAAATAGAGGCTGGATGGCCATTTATTGGGAGTACTTTGATATGTGTTTCAGGGTGTTAGCAGGAGGTTGGACTGGATGGCCCCTGTGGTTTCTTCCAACTCTTTTATTCTATGATTCTATGGAACAGAATTGACCCATGTCCAACAACAACCAGTAGCACATGGAGTGACCACATTTGCCATTTATTTAAAGAGGAATGTGAAGGAGAAGAATGCTGTGTTGTAGTTATTTAAAGTCCTTTGTGAGATCAAGCTGCTACTACTTGAACATTCATATACCTCAGGGCACATGAAGACAAGTTAAGAGTTGATTCAGGGCCTTAACATTTTTGTTTTATTTCTCTATGATAGGTAGACTAGGACTAGTCCAAGACAATGAATGTAAGCTGTAACCCTTCTTCAAGGTAAACATATAATTTCCTCAGTGATCCACTGGGTAGTAACAAAAAGTTATGTACAGAACATACACTGTTTATATTCCCTTGGGTTTAATACTGTTGGCAGTAAAATTGATTTTCAGGAATCTTGCATTAAACCTCATCAAAGTAAACCAAATCCACACCTTTATCAAGTGATTGGAATCACTGTAATATATTAACCCTCTCTTTCAGGGAAAAACTATCTCTCAGTGAAGTGCTTGCTTGATTAAATCTCTTCAGTTCCTAGTTAGCTTTTTAACAAGTTTATAATGTTTTCTTTCATCACTCTGAGCCTATTATGTGACATTTCCCTTCAATGGGTCAAATGCAAAATCAAAGCATTCCACAAAGTAAGTAAGCAAGCTAAAACTTCTTGAAAAATATTCCTAATTGTAGGAATGTTTGAGATGCCTTGCTTTGCATCAATCTGATATGAATATTTAAGTGGCTTTGCATTCATTCTACATGAATATTGAAGGGGAAAGAAACATCTCATTGCAATTTTCCCTTTTTTCAAAAAAAGAGGCTAGAAAGTTTACTTTTTTGAACTACAGCTCCCAGAATTCATCAGCCAACATGATCAGAGACTGTGGGAGTTGGGAAATTCTAGGAGGATATCTAGATATAGGGACTCAGTTCTCAGGCCATATGCTATCAACTCTCCAAATTACGTGAAGAATAGAACTGGTTTCCTGAGGAAAATACAGTCCATCCACAGCCTCCCTGAGAACACCCTCCTAGCTGCTATGGACGTAGAATCCCTATATACCAACACTGCACACCAGGATGTCATCAAGAATACCGTCCTGAATGAAGCTACAGCAGAGCTAGCCACCAAACTCTGCCACTGTATACTTACTCATTGTTCCAGGTCAACTATGAAGTTGTTTGCATACTATGGTGCCCATGTCAGTGCCACTGACTTGGAGGTTTATATTATTCACCCAAATAAAGTAGTTAATAATATAAACCTCCAAGTCAGTGGCACTGACATGGGCATTATAGTATGCAAAAGCTGACCTGGAACAATATTTCCTGAGCACCATGCAACCACAAACCTCTCCTTTACCTATGATTTCTTGATGACATCTTTGTAATTTGTAATAGAAAGCAATCACTTGAGAATTTCTATAAAGATTTTGACAACTTCCACCCTACTATGAGCCTGAGTCTAGAACAATCCACTTTCTTGACACCACTCTTCATAAGCACAATAGTCTCCTAAGCTCCACACTCTGTGGAGCTCCACCCACTGATCAGAACATTGAGAATACACCACAAAATCCCTTGTTTGGTCTTTTGATACAAGTGTAACTGTGTAAACCCACCACACAGAGACCAAAAACCTTCTACATTACACAAGATCTTTCATGATGGTATTACAGCTCACAAAAGAAAGCCTTCAGGGAAGTCAGCCATGTCGGCCTCTTGCAGTATAAAATCTGAAAGAATTGTATCATCTCACCCAGCTCTTTGAAAATTTAGGGCAGGGCAGTGGCGTAGGGACAGGGGGACCAGGGAGTCAGTGTGCCCTGGGCAGCACTTTTCTGGGGGTGCTTCCACTCCTTGCCTGCCTCTCCACATGCTGTCACCCCTCCCCATGTGCCATTGCCCCTCCCCTCCACCCCACCCCTCTCCTGTTCACACCAATCTACACCACTGGGGCAGAAGACATAATTGGCATCTTTCTGGATCCTATCTTATTCTATCCCGCTTCCACAACTATATAAATATGTTTTATAACCTAAAGCTTTAATACCACTCAGTACTGCATTTGAAGAAGTGGGTTTATATCCACAAAAGCTCATGCTTAAATAAAAACCAGTTAGTCTTAAAGATGCTGCCACATTTCTTGATTTCTTTCCTTCCCTTTGTCCATTTTATAAAAGAAAGCCTTGACAGACAGGACAATTGATCTCTCTCTCTCTCTCTCTCTCTCTCTCCCTCCCTACCCACATTTTGGCAGTCCTGAAGTTCCAGTTAATCCAGTTAATCTAATAACCCATTGCCCTGATGGCCATGCATGCACAACAATCTTTTTTTCATTATATTTCCCTTATGCAAAGAATTAAGGATGGATCAAATCCAGAATTTTCTGAATCCGATCCAAACCCCTGGAAGGTTCTGCGAATCCACGAATCTCACAAATCTCGACTATTTCAAATCCTTTTTTAAAAAAGGATTTAAAAAGCAAGGGAAAGAAGGATAATCTTGGGCAAGACACATTCTCTCGGCAGAGGCAAATCTCCCTCTGAAGAAATCTGGCCACAACAATTGTCATAGTTTTGCCTCAGGATCTCCCCAGACTGAAAATGACTTGAAGGCCCTTTCTACACAGGCAGGAAAATGTGGATTAATGTGTAAACAGGGCCACATACTACAGGACAGAGGTAATCTAGGTCAAAACTGAATTTTCTTTGCATAGCTCCTTATGGAATCCTGGGGTTTGTAGTTTGATGATGCACCAGCAAACTTTGGCAGAGAAGGCTGTGACACCTTGTAAAACAACAAACCCCAGAATTGTGTCTGAAAGAGGTTTGCAAGGGAGTTATGCAAAGGAATGTTTCAGCTGGCCTCGAAATCTCAAGAAGGCTGTACTCCTAGCCAATCAGGCCTTTGGTGGGCCCCAGAGGCACCCATTTTTAAAAACAATTTTTCCTTTCTGATGCATGTGGTTTGTCATGTGGCTCATAAGAAACCATGACAGACATTTCTCTTCTCATCCTATTCTAGCTATAAGTTTACAACCAGGCACTGGTCTTGTGGAAGGAGGTACAGTGGCCTACATGTGGCAATCACTGGATGAGATTGTATGACCTTGCCTTCTGCCCCACTACTTCTAATAGGCATCAGACACACTGACCCCAGCATTTATACATACCATTGGTTTTTAGCACAGAAAATAGTGCTGAATTTAAATATTAAATGTTCAGTTTAAATATATTAGCATACAACCCAAGATGTAATTTCTGAAATTGTTAGCAAAGGCCATTATTACTCCAACAGAAAAACTCACCTACTTGCCATCTCCCCTTGTGTGTCTGGTCTCCCAGGTTTTCAGGCATCCTGGTTTCCAACAAACTATTTGGTTGGTGGATTCAAAAGATTCGGTTTGCCTATTTTAGCACAGGGATCGGGATTAGTGGATCTTGAATCCTTGCTGAGGATTTGAGAATTTGATTGGCCCACCCCTCCCAAGAATGTGCCAATTCTTAGACAGAGCATATGATTTCTAAAAATTGGGGAACAGAAGCTTGTTTGAAGTGAATTGGGATGACCAAACTCCTGTACAACTGCTTTTCATTCATACAGGATTCATTGGGGGAACATTTTTAAAGATTACATTGCATTTTCTCTTACAAGCTATTTCACAGGAGAAAGCAGGGAAGTGTTCTCCCTAAGCAGAGATGAAGTTCAAGGTGATCTTCCCGCAAAATGGCTGTTCTGCCTCTGGTGACTTGGCTGAGAATGTATGTGTGAAATATCTATTTGCATCTCATGTGCATTGGGTATGAAAACTATTTTATTTCCATATTTACTCCTAGTTAAATGAAGAAAATACTATTTAACCAAGAGTAAAACCTTTGAGGTTTTCTTTCTCATCTCCTATGGTGTCTGGGGGAACAAGCAGCAGTAAACAATTATGCTTTATTTTATTCCTAGTTATATGAATTATCATAATAATAATTACTAGTAAAACATCTGTGTAGGTTTTTTTTAACCAGGCTGACAGCAGGATTATTTTTAACACAATGCTCACATTTCTCCGCTGTTCTCTTGTCTCACTGCTAAGGAGTTTATCCATCTTTGAAGGATTTAGAATGCCCTTGAAAACAGAAGGAATAAGATGGTCTCACATGCAGTGGAGCGGGGGAATGTTCTTTCTTTGTAGACCATCATGTCAAAAGTTGATGTTTAGTGTTGTTGTTCCAAGTTCTTGTAAAAACTTTTGTTGGTGCAATGCTATTGTGGTTTCATTCACTGAAGATTTTGACACAGACTGATTTTACTTATACTCAAATCTATTGGCAGATTTGTGACCAATACCATCCTAATTGGTTATAGATCATATGGAATGATCATACATCATGAGGGAATGCACAGCAAGGTCTGTAATTTTGTTATGCATTTCTCAGCTGAAAACAGTTCCCCATAAGCAAATGTTTTTAAATTGTGTTTTAACAAAGGAAAATGCATTCATACGTGCACATTTTGAGGCAAAGCATCAAATTTCATTAGAAAAATATACTCAAATATACATAGTTTAATTTTGTGCAAAAATGGTAGATTAATGAAATGACCAAAATGGACTGGACATTTGAAGATTTGGGGACGTGACATGGACTCAAAATAGACTGACCCCATCTATCCCTAGGGTCTGGTAAATGTTAACAGCTGTCTGAGAAGAGTTTATTTGGCAGGTGATTGATTATCATGTCCAAATGCTAAAGAGCTGAGAGTAACAGTGCATGCCAAAATTATCTCTTATTTATACCTTATACAGGTGCAAGTGCCTCCCACTCTATAGCGTTTGTTCATCCACATGGTAGATCTTAGCAATGGATGCTAACATTTATCATTGGGATAACGTTTCTTTAATTTCACAGCAGATTGATTAACTTTGAGGAGAAGTGGCCATGGCATTTTGCTTTTGATCATGAGAACTGCTTCCCTCTTTGGATTTGAAACCTACTCTTGATCAGATCTGTGTTTGCTTGCATGTCTGAATGAGCAGAATCTATGCTTTTATATTCCACCATAAGATATAGCATTTTGTGCCTATGATGAGCAGTTCAGATGAGCCATTTTTTCTATGTATGCATCAATTTGGCAAGAAACAGCCAGATATCAACAGAACTGGGTGTGTGATTTGGCTCTAACAGAACTATTAGCAGTAAAGACTTGGGCTGAATGAAACTTACAGCAGTGGAGTGCCAAACTCAACTGAATAGTTTGTTTATTGTCCATGCTACCGTGCACAAAACTGCTAAAGATGCCACTACTTTTCATGCCTGTGCACTGGTGTGATAGAAGGATTAACTCAAAGAAGTGCTACTTGCCTAGTTTTTTCTGAACCAGTAAGAGCAAATTCTCAGGTCTGCCTAATGATGCTGACAGACTACAGCTTAGCTGTGGACTTCATAGCATTAAACCTGAACAGCTGTTTTGTATTACCTTTTGCATTGCAGCTCTGTCCATTTTCTTTTATCTTACCATAAATCTTGCTCACTCATCATACTAGTTCAAATACAGAAAATCAATGCAACATGGAAAAAAGTGATTACCATCCAACTTGAAAGCGATTAATAATAACTAAACCCCATCTAACACAGGTGCCAATATATTTAAAATTCTGGTGTAGTGGTGTCCACTAGATGCTATGAAGATCTATGGAAATGTGGGCTAGAGTTGGATAATTCTTTCTGCCATGAACTGATTTTGTTGAATTGTTTATTCATTTATTCTGAATTTTGGAAAATTCACTCTGGCTTCTCCCACACTTACTCAGCTGCATTTCATCCACAAACCTATCTGGACTGGTTGTTGTACTCTTCCATAAGGTCCAAACTACACAATATTTGCAACATACATTGTGGAGCTATACTTGGATAGGTCTTTTTTCTGCTTGAAAAATTTACCACTTCAGTTTTTTTTTCCCTCCTTGGGAGCAAAGGTTTGGGAACAGGACCACTATAGAAAAGTGGTGAAAATTTTAACTTCCTCTTACTGTTTTTATTTAAAAACCTGATGCCTGTTCACCCTACAGAATTATCACCTTATTGTTTTACCATAACCACCATAGTTCCATCCTATGGAATCCTGGGACTGGTGGTTTAGGGAGATAGTATTTTCAACCGGATTAGCCCAGTGCCTCACCAAACTACAAACCCCAGGATTCCAAGGAGAGAAGAATGGCTGTAAAAGTGGAATAATAATTCTATAATTATTGTATAATTCTGTAGCATGAATGAGACCCTTGAGTCCCAGTTTAGGGAGGCAGTAAAGATAAATCTCATTGGTAGGGAAAGAAGGGTTCCCCACCCCAGAACCTGCAGCCTTCAAATACAAAACAGACAGAAGGAAATTGATCCCTCCCACGCTGCTGTTGTTGATCTCAGTACATACCCATGGGTGGAAAAACATGCAGCTGCATAAAATTTTTCATATATTGTGTGGATGGATCCTCACCATTAGGTGTGCAGCAGGCCCTCTGCATATGCAAGGGTTCTGTTACAGGAACCCCCACGAATAAAGGGGTTCCTGTAACAGAATGCCTGCATGAATGAATACTCACATACCATTATATTCACTGGCAGTGATGTGCACAAAAGTGCTTCAGCATGTCTGCATGCATGTTACCACCATTTTAGGTATCGGGACACAATGCTTTGCATAAGCTGGACATCATACACACAGAGGTCACAGTAAAGAGGGCCCAATGTATTGACATGAAGAGAGGACTGAAATAATGAGATTGGTGTAATGGTGGTGTGATGATTTCATAACAGTAGGAGTGGGAACTATGAGTAATGTCCTTCCAAATATTGTTACACTGCATCATTCCTCACTAGGGGTGCACCAACGTATATAGGCTGCAAGATTCCCACCACTGACATGGAGACATTGTTCTTTTCTAAACCAGTGGAAAGCAATTTTATTCCATAATTCTTCCTCAGCAAAAGGGCATTTTCATGGGAGTATGAGACCTGGGGTTGAATTCCTGCTCAGCCATGGAAACCCACTGGGTAACCTTGAGCAGCTCACACTATCTCAGCCTCAGAGGAAGGCAAAGGCAAATCCCCTCTGAACACATCTTACCAAGCAAATCCTGTGATAGGTTCATCATAGGGCTGCCAAAAGTCAGAAAGATGGAAAATGCTCAAGTTGCAGAGTACTTGAATGCAGTTCCTTACCATCAAAGCTTTCAAAAGGTAGATCTCACAGAGATGGTTCAAAAGAGGGGTAGGTAATGAAGATGCCATTTTGCAGCTGATCACAAATATTAGTTAATTATTTTAAAAAGTCTTTCAACAACATTTTTATCTATTTTTGATACTTAATAGTGTCATAAAAATAAGTGACCTAATGACAAAAGTCATGAATATAAAATTTTAAAAATCATTTTTGACAGTCTGCAACTGTTGTTTTCAAATCAGTTATAAACATCATTGACTGTGGATAATATTGTTTTGATGAGAAACAAGGTTAAATAACTTCAGTTGTTATATTCCTACAGACTAAACTTAGACGATTGTCGAAGCATACTTAGATAACTACAGTATTGCATGCTTAGATTTGGAATCTTGAGTTATGTTAAGAGCACAAGCACCATCTAAAAATAATATCCGTCTCTGCCAGTTATAAGGACTGCTACATTTTCCTTCATTTCTGCTCTCTGCCTTGCAGCCACAAGGGACCCATTAAACCTAAATGTAAAGCCAAATAACATTTGGCATTTTTTAAAAGCAACAATTTGCAGAAGACTAGTAGCATTAGTCTGTTTGCAAAATAACCACAAAGAGTTTTGTGGCACCTTAAAGACTCCCGCCAACAGACAGTGTGTAATGTAACATAGTGTAATATATGCAAATTGGTATTAACTCTTTTTGCATTTGATGAAGTGAGCTGTAGTCCATGAAGCCTTAAGTCATAAGATATGTGTTAATTTTTAAGATGGAGCAAGTTCTTGTTTAAGATGCAGCAGGGTATTTTCAAAAGAAAGTAAGCAAAAATCTCTTTCTCTGGAGCCCCGATTTGATCAAAGATCTTGTTCTGTTCCCACCAAGTATGGCTTCACCTAATTAAATTTATGTGTTGTATTTAAAGACTCTTACATTCTGTGCAATCAGGATTCTTTTTTACCTAACAAAATTCTTTTCTCTAGCCTCTTTCCCTTCACCTGTATTTAACTTTCGCTCCTTTGAAGGTTTTTCATGAGTTTGAAAGCTTTCCTGTGGCTTCGTAATTAGTCTTAAAAGGTAAGCTTTCTGCTTTCTTTACTGTCCAGCTCTTGCAACCAAATTTAGAAAATGGAAATACTATGGTATGCATGATCTTGACTTCAGTATTCAGAGAAACATCTTACACAGCTCCCCTTCCAAGTCCTAATCTTCAAAGTCCACTTCTCCCAACCCTCAGTGTAGCTTTTGAAAAAGGGGTCACCAGGTTTAAAAAGCAGCTAGGAAGATCACTTCAGCCAGACCACTTCCATTTATCAAAATCTGAATCCTAGTTGCACACATCAGTAATGTTTCTGCGTACCACCAGCAGCACTGGTATTACCATTGAGGGAAAATCAAAATCATATTATTAGCTCCCTTCAATGACAAGTCAAGAATAAATAGGAGTTGCATCTTCTACCTAAACTGCAAAGGGCAAGGGAAAAAACAGCCAGTTTTGCTGTCTTCAGCATCATTACTGCTTAAATAATGCAGATGGTGGACATACAGAGAAAAAAATGTATATCCTCCATAATTCTTACTTTTGGAAAGGATTAAAAGGAAATAAGAACCAGTTTCACTGCAGTACAATAAATACCACCATAGAAGATAATCCTAAATCAGTAAATGCACTAGTCTGTAACAAATTTTGTAAACTTGAGCTTAATTTCTTTTTTTAAAAAAATCATTAAATATTTGTCTCAAAACAAGAAGATTTTACCATCTTTATCGAGGCTTTGAGATACCAAGGAATAATTAAAAAT
Source organism: Ctenosaura bakeri (assembly GCA_948474755.1). NCBI lineage: Eukaryota > Metazoa > Chordata > Lepidosauria > Squamata > Iguanidae > Ctenosaura > Ctenosaura bakeri. Next base: position 21,469 of record CAOLHI010000119.1, on the reverse strand, counting down.
ATTTGGAGGAGAAAGAACTTGATTCAGTACCTTTACAGTACTTGTAATTCATAATAATATCCTCATCCAAAGATTTAAAATATATAATCATTCTAATTTATGTGCATATCTCTTTATATTCTTGAGATGTTCAGTAATAAGATTTAAAAGTACTGAACAGCACCAGTAATACCCACTTTTGTGTTACTTTTTTTGTTTTGTTTTTGCACTTTCTGAAAATACAAAGTTCTGGAAATTATTATCTAGAAATATAGGGATATAGTAGATGTAGTAGATGGAAGGATAAAATGTCACAATGAAGCTAGTATTGCTTTTTATTTCCCAATTGTTGCTACACTGACAGACGGCACTGTTTATACAATGTATAATTCAAAACAAATTTGCCTAGAGGTCCGAGATAAAGACACTTTATCCTCCCTAACAAATGTTGTGAGGCAGCCTTTGAAATCTAAAGTGCATAATATAACCTGAAAATGAACAGAATCTCACCCCTTCCCAGCCAACCATATCACCATAATAGTGTTTACTGTTTCCAAATAAGGAAGCTGGCCCCCTTTCAAGCATTCATAGCAACTGTGGACTAGCAATAGGAGGAAAAAGAAACCCCCACCCCAAAAAGTCTTTAAAACTAGCACTCATAAACGGTCTCCAAGGTCACATTGCTTGCCAGTTGTTCAGTTTACTCAGCTTCTGTTTTCTGCCAAATAACATGATCTTTGTTTCATTAATATTTAAGAGTAATCTAGATCACACCAGATGATCTTTTAAAGCTCATTTAAATCAGTGTGAAGATAATATTAAGATTTCTCCCTGCATAATCTACTACCGTAGTTGATTGTGTCGTCTGCATATAAATGGCAAGCTGGATATGATAATGAAGCCCAAAGATTATCAATAGAGAATGACAAATACACCCAACTTCAGACAATCTTCCTAGGGTCCACTTATGCAGCTTCTGGTGGTAAAGTTCACTGCTTCATTCAAGGTATTCTAAAAGACAAATATCAAGGATGAGGCTCACCAGAGATATTCATACTGAACCCATGGCAGACAACCAACAACACCCTTTGACCTGTGGAACTTCCTCTTTGTTTTCATGTATGCTATACATGTTTTCATGTACGGCAATTACTGCTCTCGCAGACCCACTTATCTTTTCTTACCTTGATTAATGGCCACATTCTGAAGCATAATTATGCATAAAGATGTATTTATTTAGGATTTATTTTATGGTCAATTAAAACCAGTTAATATTAATTACCAGTATGTCACACCTACTAAAATAGTGTTCTTGACTGATATTAGTAATATGGCATCCAGAGCCATTACTGGAGAAAAATGGCAGCTGGGGGGATTTCTGAGAAGCCCACACAACATCCCAGTTGATGGTAAAAGATTTCAGTCAACAGAAATATAAGTTTCATTTCTGGTGTTTAGAATCAGCCACGAATGTATACAACTGTTTGCTTTTAAATCATCAGCAGACTGAAGAATGACAAAGACATAGAATCATAGAGCAGAATTATAAACAGACTCATCAAGTAGAATTATAAAATTATGGAACTGGGTGGGGCCCCATGGACCATTGGGTGCAACCCCCTGCTCAAAGCCGAATATCCACCTGGAATATTACCAGTAGGTAGCTGTCTAGCCTCTTTTTGAAGACTTCAAGAGAAAGAAATTCTACCATCTCTCTAGGTAATTAGTTCCATTGCCAGACTGCTCTTGCTGTCAAAAGTTCCTTCTAATGTTCAATGAAAATCTATAATCCTGTAACTTAAAACCATTAAACCTAGTTCTACCCTCTGAGACAGCAGAGAACAAACCTGTGGCAGCCAGTGAGGTATTTAGAGAGTGCAGTCAAGTCACCCTCTCAATCTTCTCTTCATCAAGCTGAACGTGCCTCTCCTCATTTGCTTCATTCTCCATAGCTCTAATCATCCTTGCTGCCCTTCTTTGAACCCGCTCCAGCTTGTCTTTATCCTTCTTAAAATAAGGCACCCAGAACTGGATGCAATACCCCAGACCAGAATAAGTGGGACTATTATTTCCCTTGATGTGGAAGGGCAAAGGTTAAGTTAACGTATGTTCTGAGCACAAAAGTGTGCAGTTTTTGCAGAACTTATTTTAAGTTAGGCTTAGCTCTGGAACATGAGTACTGTTAGCAGAGAGAAGAGTGTCCACATTTGGACCCAGGAAGTCACCTGGTTCACAAGATACTGGGTCATTGATGAAGAATCAGGGAAGCAATATAGCAACAGAGGTCAAATTTTGTTACAGTAAACACAACTGCAGATAATTTCATAGTCAATCTAGCCTTTCCAAGTAGGACTTAAGTTTTCCTGAGCACATCCAGCTTGTTCTATCTATAAAACAATATTAGCCTGCAAATGGTGGCATTCTTATGGGGAACTAGAAGACTTTAGAGGCAGGTAGTGGAGTGCAGATGTGAAAGGCTGACCAGTTAGAAAGCACTGAAAAAACTCATCAAGTTTTTTTGAAGGACTGGTCAGTGTCTGATTCCGCCCTGGACATGAAGCTGGATGTACCTTTGCCTCTTGCACAGGGATAGGCCATACATATGCAGCCTAAAAGCTTAAAAACTCATATGTACAAAGGACTTAATTACACTGTTAGTCCTTGGATTCTATCTAAAGAATTGACTGCCTGATTTTAGCATTGCTGAGGCATTGTTTCTGCTTCAGACCATTGCCTCATGGACGGAAAAAGTGAGGGCAGAATTTTGGCTCTCTCTATAGGGTTAGATCAAACCTTGAATTATCATCTAAATTGACTCAGTAGCTCAGTGAAGTGTTTGCCAGCAAGGAATACAGGAAGCTGGGCCATGATAGTTGATTTAGATTATATACCATGTGCTTATTTCTAACAGCAGTGTAAGTACAACCAATAACAACTCAAAAATATTATGCTCACAGTGTTTTCAGTCAAGACCTCAACACTGTTTGCAGCATCTATACTTTTCTCCCAAAGAGCGAAGAATGTTAAGATGTGATAGGTGATCCATTAAGACGGAGTATAACAAAGGAATCTTAAGGTATTTTGTGTGTTATGCCATCTAAAAGGCTAGGGATGGGAGTTGTGAATGAAGATAATCAAAGACTTTACTGCATGTTTCCCTCCCCTTCCCCCCTCCCCCTTAGGCACAGAACTATGAAAGGTATTTCTGTGTCCATTCCTGAATAATTCGTCACAACTCTCCTTTTCATCACATTTCTCTTACACAGAGCCAAAGCTGGACTAGAGGGAAATTAAAAACAATGACTGTGTTGTATCTATAGTGTAAGATAAAAAAATTCTGTATTAATCACTTGAATTTTTTTTAAAAAAAGTGCTTCCTTCTATTCATTTTTAGAATACATCCAGTGCCGCTATACAATTTTTGTGTAGAGTATATTAAATTCCTCTAGGGATGTGTTCTTCTACAAAATGATAAAAGACACTATCAATTTGACAGGTGATTCTCTTACCCTATGGCAGCAAAACTGTGGGGAGTTTCCCAAGTTCTTCTTTCTTTTATAGAGGACTGCCAACAAAAACTACCAACTTTTACATATATTCTCTTTTGCAGAAAAAACACATTTATAGCATTTATAGCATATACACATTTATAGGTTCCTGTCTCCTGTTTATACACCAATAGGTGAGGTCAATGTTGCATCTACCCACCACTGCTACCACTACATGTAGGTCTTTACCAGTAGACATACTCCAGCAAAAACATGAATATAGCAATAGGCCAACAGATGTGGAATAAGGTATTATTATCATATGTAATGAGTCAAATCCTACAGTCCACTATCTTACAATGACTATAACAATAATCAGGTACAGGACAGAATTCTATTCAAGTATTTCTGATCTATGCAAGTCTATATAAACCACAGCAGTACAAACCAATGTGGTATCCTTAAGGTAAAAGTTGCAACTATTTTCATCATCCAAGTAGTATATTTTAAAAATTCAGTTGTAGTGGTGTTGGTCATTATTGTGTTTGGTGGTAAAGAGATGATCATCTGCTAAAGGGAGGAGAGGGAATTTCTTCCTTTGATTGTTTTGGAAATGTTATATATTGATTTACTTGGTTGGCCCTGTATTACTACCATTATGTAAAAGGCTAAACATCTGTCCCCTATGAAGCTGGGTGAGGATTGTCCTTCACAGGTGGAGAAGGAGCAAGAAGTAAGAAATTCACCTCCACCAATACTCCAACAGGGTTGCTGTTCCTCTTGTGGCCAGTGACCATTCGTGCAAATATCTCAGGAGGGTTATGGCAGATAGGTTGGCTGTCTGGCAGGTTAAAGAGACACTGTATTTTCTCTTTCCACCCCTCACAGTGAGTCATGTCCACCCACTGCAGCCACTGAGCCTCAGGAATTTTTCCTGCCTGAATATCATAGGGAGCTTGGAGACCCTCTTTTGCATCAAAAAGTGCTCTCCAAGCTCCATTTGGCCCTTTGACCCCACCAGGGATCCTTGGTCCCCCCACCATGGTGGTCCTCTCTCTCATGAGCTGTTGAAACAGCCTCCAGAGCCAACACCTTCTCTGTACCAGCAATGCCTCCAATGTCATCTTTGCTTTCAGCTGAGCAGCAAACCAAAAGATCAGTGTTACCCTGTTTACTGAGGGTCCCGGGAGGGACACCTATATGTGCTCTCAATTAACTAAGTTTGGGGAAATTAGCTAGAGCACAAGCTAGCAATGCGAGAGGCAGGGCAATGCAGCGGAATCTTTTACCCAATGTCTACAGGGTCAGGCCCAGTCAAGAAGCAAACCAAGTTATAATTGAGATTTTATTAAATACAGACACGAAGTGTATGCAACACACAATCACACAAGTAACTAAGGAAAATAAAGGTTGGAGTGGTATAGAGGGATTTTTCAGAGGGATTGTTGAATTGGGTGATACAAAACCTGTCCTGAAGCCTGGAAGAATAGAGAGCAATGCTGGGGTTCGATGTGGCTCAGCACATGGAGCTGAGGGGAAGCTCGCCAAGCAAAGCGGCAGCAAGGAGGTCTGGAACTCGGGAGCAATCCGAGGAAGGTCTTGGAATCAGGGGTTTTTATAGGGAGAAATGTAACTGCAGGGTATTCCGTACTTGGGGAAAACAATGAGTTTCGGGCACGAGACAAAGCTTTGGAAAGGTAACATGATTGAGTTAGGTCCGAGTTAACAAAGAGGTAGCCAGTATGCAAATGCTCAGTGCTTGGCAGTTGAGTATTCAGCTTGCCAAGTTGCCTGCTTGGGGCAGGGAGTTCTTTGTAAACAGCGTGCGTACATAATGAGGGTGTTTGCAGAGAGGTCTCCTAAAGTGGTGATCTGTCTATTTCTGGCCTGCCTGGGTGGAGAATGGAATGTCCAGCGATTAGTGGCCGAGCCTAGTTCTGTGCTTGTCCAGGGGCCTCACAAACACATGGAGAGGGGTGGTGGAAGAGAGCCAAATTATTGATATCAAAATGATATCTTTATGCCATCTTCAAGGAGGCCTAACCTGCAGTAACAGTCAGAGCAGACCAAAGTGCAGCCACTGAAGTGCTGGGCTTCTGTAGATCCTGGTTAAAGCACAGCAGTGGGCTCACTCACAGTCCAACAACAACTTGACCCATGCCTCCTCATTATGCCCTGGAAGGCAGAGTTTCCCTGACTTTAATGCCTCTTGTAGCTCTCATAGTTTTTCCTGCCTGGTGTGATCAGAATCCCTACACAAGAAAAGGAAGAAGCACAGCCATACCATTGCTCCCAGCCCAGCACCTGCCATTCTGTCTTCAGTACAGCTGCTTTCCAGGGACTCCCAGCTTGGATGCTGATTGACCCAGGATGTTGAGAAGCCTCTGAACATGTGCAGAAGGATACACATGCCAAGATAACACCTGATAGGTGCACACTTTGAACAAATTAAATGACGGAGAACGCATGTATACAACGGCTAGCAATTCTGATTAAGGAGCAAAGACACTGATGGTTAAAGAAACTTTTATACACGCTTAGAGCTCCATTAGAGATAGGAAAGCTCTCTAAGGGTGCTAAAGCAACAGATAGCTCAGGCAGTTCACTCTGAGTAGAAATGAGAGAATAGGATAGTGATGGAAAAGCTTATGGAAATGAAAGTTCCCCAAGAGTATCATTTTACATCTCAAAGAGGGGTAAGTGGATAAGAGGATGAGGAGTCTTTGGGACAACCTCTATCCCTGTCTCTTAACCCTCTTACTGCTGCTTTCTCTGAAACACCTTTAACTCTCTAAGTGCTATTAAACTGAAGTGATATTATTATTGTTAACTTACATCCTGCCTTTTAACAAAAACTGGGATTCAAGGTAGCTTACAAATTGAAATGATTATGAGATTATGACATAGTTACAACCATACAAAAGGTCAACATTAAGACAAGATTTAGTTATTAAGACTCTTAAAACAATTTAAAATATACACTTAAAAAGGCTAAAATGCAATTTAGAAACAGTACAATTTAAAACAATACAACACTTCTGACCAGGTTTAGCATTCTCCCAAACATTTTGTGTGAATTCTTTCATGAAAGGAATGGCACAGAGCTCACATAAATAGCCAACATATCCATAATGGAAGGGCACTATTTACTTATTCAGGACATAGCTCTTACAACAGTCAAAATATCTACTCTTTTACCTGACAGTAATGATTTATTCATCGCCCTTGTAGAATATACTGACAAATGCAAAATGACTTGCAGAGTGAGACAGTTGCCTCAGGCAGCAGATGTGGGGTGTCATTAAAAAACACCCAAATGGTTAGTTCATTTAGTTTCTGCTTTTACTGCCAGGGATGAGCAAAGATGCCTGTGTGGTTTTCTGCCTCATATGCCATAGTGACCAGGCTTCTAATACATCTCGGTTATGGGAGAGTAGAAGGTGCCATTTTGGGTCTGCTCTGACATCCTGCTCATTTTCCCAACAGGTGAAGGTGGTGAGATTGATGTTACAATGTAACGAACAAGCAAATTAGGACCAAGGCCATTTCCGCACTACACTGTTATAGCACTATAATTCCACTTTCAATATCCTGTGGAATTCTGGGTTTTGTAGTTTACTGAGGCCAAAGAGCCCCGTGGATAAGAATTCTAAATGCTCTTCCCTACACTGCAAATCCCAGGATTCCATAGATTGTTGAAAGCGGAATAATAGCACTATAACAGTGTAGTGCAGAAATGGCCTCAAGTCTGTCCAGTAGATAATTTATATATAATGAATAGATAACTCACATAATGAAAAGCTATCATTTACAATCAAGCCACAACAATAATAGCTAGATTTGGAATGGCTTAATAGAGAAGGCCTAAATACCCTAAACGCAACAGATCCCATATGATCTTAGAAGCTAAGCAGGGTCAGCTCTGTTAGTACTTGGATGAGAGACTGCAAACATAATACTAGGTACTGTAGGATATTTTTCAGAGGAAGGAACTGGCAAAACTACTTCTGAGTATTCCTTGCCTAGGAAAACCTATGAAATTCATGGAGTCGCCATTAGTCAACAGGCAAACTGAAGGCACATACGCACAAAGAAATGAGAAAAGGATAGTGTGATAGATATTTTGACTTTGGAGGACAAAAGAGACTTTTACACAGATATTTGAAACCCCCCAAAACCCAAATAAATGTGAGAGAGAAGAAAACAAAGGCTACTGTTGCTATGTGCTTCCAGAGCATTTTTAAATATTGATTTTAACTTGTCCAACATTGGAAGTTAAAACCAATATTAAACAGTGTTCTTAAAATTATAATAAACCAATAGATAAATAATAGATAATATTAAGTAAAATCTATTATAATTTATAAAATCATCTACAATATATTGGGCCCTGTGAAAAAATAAAATGAATGAGGCTCACATTCTAGAAAATGTGATATACTTAGGCCCTTTCCACACTTTACCTTGTTCTGGCACTGGGGTGCGAGGATCATGCGAGCAGCCTCTGCCAAGAGGCTCTCCCTTCCCTGCTGCTTCAGCTCTGCATGAGCTGCCTGCTCATGCGAGAGCACCGCCTCTTCCTTCCGCAGTGCAGCCTGGGACTTTCCCAGGCTGAGCTGGGGCAGGAAGCGTGACCAGCCTGGCTCCAGAGGCTCCGCATGCCAGGTAAGTGTACGCAGGGCCCAGGAGCAATGCGCGATCACACACCATTTTCGGCTTCTGGCAAAAAATGAAAAGGTGCATGATCGGCCCCTGCTAGCCCTGGAGCGTTGCGCGATTGTGAGTGCATCGTGCAGATCGCTCCTTGCAATCGTGCAACGCTCCAGGCCCTCTTTTGCATGGAAAATGCTGTGCAAAAAGAGCCTTAGAGAGGAAAATGGGGAAATTCTGCAAATTTATCTGAAAAATAATAATGAAGGCTAAACGTGTTCATCACTGAATGTAAAGTTCAGCAACAGTATTTCAAGCAGACACAGTTTGTTTCTGTGTTTCTCTTATCATGTAACCACAACTTGTTTTTATTTCAAATTGCCTACAACAGGTGCCATAGTCCAAACAACATAAATGTATTTTGTACCTTTGAACAGCTGTGACTCGAGCAAGAATTGAAATCTTAAGGAGATGTTACACAACACGTCTGTCTCGGATGGCTAAGGGCAGTTCCAGAATTTTAAACATCTCCTTGCCCTGAAGTTAAATTGGGCCATGGCTGACACTCATGTTGTAACCTAATATGATAGGGTTTGGAGAGACAGACTGAGAGAGGTGACATTTGGAACCTCTAGCATTTGGGACACAAGGAGATTTTTAAAACAAAACCAGATACAGATCTTGCCATACAGCTGATAATCAAAGGATCAAGGTTGATGTATACCATGAGGATATGATTAGGTATATTTATTACAATTCTGCTAGCTGTTTTAATCTGTTCATGAATGAAGACTATGTCCCATCTATGATGGACTTCTGTTGGTTTTTTTAAGTGAATTGAATGAAATTAGGATTCTGAAAGAGAAACATAGAATTTGCTTTTATTTTATTGTTTTTAAAGAATGAAATCTTAGGACTGTTTTATTTAAGTCCATTGATATCTACAAAGTCAACAATAATATAATTTCAGTGCCAGATAACAAAGATGTCAAGACTACCTATCTGAGTTACAGAACAGAATCTCATTTTGAAAATTATTTTCTGTTATTGAAAAATGATGAGCCCACTTATTGACCATGTAGCTATGGACTGGTCCCCTAATAGGATTCAATGAGTTCTGGCCACTATGACCATATAAACTGGGGTTCCCAGAACTCAGACCCTTGGTCCTCTTTTCTAGTCCGCAGGATGAGGAGAATATCAAAACAAGAGCACCATCTTGAAAAGAATCTCAGGGGAAGAGTGCTGTGTCTATATATCTATATCTATATCTATATATCTTCCTCATTAGTTTAACTGCGTTTTTTAACTGAAAGGCATATTCTATGCAATTGCACTTGTTGCTTAATGTATCATGTCTTAATGATACCATTAGGAGCTTCCCTTATAACATCACCCTTGTGACATCACTTGGGCTGCTCCCTGTGATATCAGATGGATTGGCCCCTATGTCTCAAGTTTTAGCCCTGAAATTTCAGGTCCTGGGATATTTCTGACCCAGCAACCCTCATACAAAAACCACACTGTTATAACAGTTTGATGTTATTTTCACTGCCATGCTTCTATCCTACAGAATTCTGGGATTTACAGTTTGGTGAGGTACTAAGCTAGAAATCCCAAGTATCAAATTGCTATAACTCCAAAAGTTCTTACCTTTACGCATTTTGGTACCTCTGTATTTGGTACTAGTGAGGGCTTTTTCTGAACTGTGAGACCAAGCTGGGAGTTGGTAAATTTGGTGAGCTTCACTGGCAGCATGACATCCAAAACATTAATATAAGCAGTAATTTCTGCAGTGATTGAAGCTGCTTGTGTTCTCTCCTCATTGCCTGTTATTTGAAAAACACTGGATAAGGTCCTTCTTTCGGCATGTGTAAATGAATGAGCAAAAAACCTCTTCCTTGCTCTCTTGTCCCATCCATGGCAGCCCACTTTGTAATGCTGCTCAAACACTGCATTAGTGGCATGGGTCTCCTTTATAGTGCTGGCCATAGACCATTATAGCAATTGATTGATAGATGTGAACAAGAACATAATTAAGAGATGAATAGAACTTCTGCGCTATAACTGCATTGATATCGCAAGTTTTCTTCATCTAAAGTCCAAATTCTTTGAATATTTAATTTTTCTCTTTGTACAAAAGGATTATATTCCACAAGTCTAACCATTTTCCAATTAAATGGAATAGATTTCAAAGTATTGGCTGATAAATTATCCTGATTAATTCATTAAAAATTGCAGTTCTACTTCTTAAGGATAACAGTATAAAAACCTTTGTTTAGGGACTAAGAAGTATAATAGAAGTACCTATGTACTTCATTCTTTTATAGCTTAAATCCATAGATTTAATTATGTCTGTTCTGTACATGTTCAATATCCATGTTAAAGGTCCTTCTAAGATTTATTTACAGCATGACATTCAAAGAGAGCAAATGTCATCATATTAGTTAAACTCACACCAAAGTTTTCTAGAGAAATCTCAGTGATGCAGATCTCAATTGCTTTCTTACTCTTCTGATTCAATTTTACCAAGACATGAGATGTGATAAATTTACAGTAGATATTCAGAAACAATTATAAGTACAGTAATGCATAGTTATACAAAACCAGAACAAAAAGGACACTTGTTGCAACGTAAACCATGATATTACAGTATAGACTCAGAGCTACAAAAAAAAATTAATTTATGCAACTAGACAGCAATACATAGTTATGTATGGCATTTGATTCCTTCCACCTGAAGATTGCTTGCAATCCAGACAGCAAACCAAGTAACCTTTAATGTTAAATATAATAGATAGCTTTCAGAGAGATAAAGCTGCAAACAATTTGATGAATGTAATGTATGATGTATAAATAAAATGCGTTACATTCATCACATTCTTGTTCCAAGAATAAAAGGATCAGTAGCACTTTCCATTATAAATACTATCTGGAAGGGGATTGTGATTAATCTGTTTTAATTCATTCTACACAGACTCTGGAGCATTTGTATTTACTGAGATTCAACAGAAGATATTATATGTTTCCAGCATCCTTTTTGCTGTGGTGAATCTAACAGAACCCTGGGGTTTATAAATCTTTTCCCCCTCCGACTTCCCCTCACTTCACTGTTTTATGAAAGATGAGAGAAAGCTATACATAAATAATAATAAAAAAACAGTAAAATGAATCTATTTATGCTTACAATGCACCCATAAGTCTGCCTGAGGTAGATATGCACTTATTCTCTTCTCCACCTATACATTCCAACAGAGATTAAAAGGTAATACGCCAGTTAACTGGGGCTGGCTCTACCATGAGAGTGAGTAAAGTATTAAGTAGTAGATGGGGAGGGGGCAACAAGAGTAGCTTCCCAGCTGCTTCTAATGAATGCCATATTCAACTTCTTTGGAGGAAAGTATCATGTACTAGATAACCCACACTCCACAAAACTCACTCTGAGGCAGACAGTAGCTTATTCCATGGATGAGTACACAGTGTCCTTCAACAGAAGTTGCCAAAACTGAAGGGTACATATAGCATACATCTTTTATAGGTTATTGGTACAAGTTTGAGTGCATAAAGCATTTATTGGTCAGATTTATAAATCTTGCCATATCTATATCCCCCCTCTACTTTCCAAGGTTGGTGCCTGCCACCAATCCACATGTCCTTGACCAAGGCCATTACCGCACTAGCCTGTTATAGCGCGATGATTCCACTTTCAACATCCTCTGGAATCCTGGGGTTTGCAGTTTCGGGAGGGGCCAGGTGGCCCCTCCCGAAACTGCAAACCCCAGGATTCCAGAGGATGTTGAAAGTGGAATCATCGCGCTATAACAGGCTAGTGCGGAAATAGCCCAAGGTGACTCCATGCTTATATCTCTATCCCTATCTCCGCACCTCTCTGTTCTCATAACTTCCTAGCACCATTAGTCCTGACTTTAGCTTTTCAGCCTGTTCCTGTTCTTCCTCTCCATGAGACACCATGTAACAGCAAGTGAACTTTTGAATACAATGTAGCAGCAATTAGCAATACTTAAGCCTGGGTACATAGTGGCCCTTTAAGCAATAGTTACATACACAAGAGCAGTTAGCAAAGAATACACATTCAACAGATGAGTATTTTCCATGACAGAGAAGCTTAACAACTTGCCAGAAATTATCTTTGTATGACAGACAGCTGCACTGGACTGCCTAAATTAACCTTATAGTGATGGACGACACTATCCCATTGCTAGTGTTGAGATGAGAGTCAACTATCACTCCAGCCAGCTTCTATACATGGAATGGGGAAGGCAAATCATAGCACAAGCAGCAAAATTTCTCAGGCCAGAATTATAATTGACCCAACCATTGGATTCAGCTATATGACCATTAGGTAAGGTTGCCAGATCTCAAGGAGATGCCCTAAGTCTCCAGTTTTAGTGCAACATCTCTAGAAAAGTGTGTAAATCCTTTATCTTTATTGTGGTCAGCTCTTGGTGGTAGACAAGGACTGCATGCAAGCATTCACCCTGGGCAGCTCTTGTGTGTCAGAGTTCTTTCTTTCTTTCTTTCTTTCTTTCTTTCTTTCTTTCTTTCTTTCTTTCTTTCTTTCTTTCTTTTTCACTGTCCTCTTCTAGCAAAGCTTAATTATTGCAATCAAATTGTTGCACCTTGCAAAGACTCCCCAAAGGCTCATTGTTTTAAGTTAGTTAGTGTCCTCCCTGCCACTGTGTTGCCAAGGCTCAAAAGAAGAGAAAATCCACTCTGCCTTCCATCCATCTGCCCTCTCAATGAGAGGAAAGGAGAGGTGAGTTCTTCCATGTCCAGAGGTGGTATGAACAGCAGGTCCAACTGAAGCAGCAGCATGTGGGTGAACCATGAGCAAGCCTGTGAGAGCTCAGATATCTTTTTGTCTGACATCTTAGCTGACTGGTCTATATTCCCCTGTCTAGGACTCCAGCAGCTGGGATGGAGAAAGAGGACATTGGCAGAAGAAGGCAAATCCCATTGTCAGATCTGGAAGACTGGAGCTGGTGTCCTGTTGGAGTGGAACAGGAAAAACTCAAGTATTTATTTACTATTTTTTGCTTTTGGGGGTGGAGGCAGAGATGGTCTTCCAAATAAATTGGAAAATGAATTGAAAGACAGGAAACAGTATTGCTGGGCTGTAAGCCAGATGGGGGGGCAATGGGGGCGGCAATGCTTTGGGGTGTCTTGGCTTGTAGCCACGTCCCACATGCTGTGGCCATGCCCTCGCACCACCACCCCTCCATCCACTCCAAGTTTTGCTGCTGCTGCAAGCTGTAGCATGAAAGAGAGAATATGGGATAGTAGGGAACTGTTGACAGAAGTAAGGTTACACATTGAGTTGGAGGGAGAAATAATAAACATTTGGGTACTTATTAGTGTTTTAGTAGGGCAAAAAAATACTTAGTGTTATATACACAGTATATATGTTGTGTAGCATATGGATAGCAGTGAAAGGGGAAAGAAAATGGATTGATCTGGGGACTCAGAGATATCCATTACCAGTGAATGGGCATATTGGAGGTGCTGAAATAAGGTCATACTGGCAGGGGATGGAATGCTGATGTTGAAATGATTGCCTCTTTCCCTAGTTGTCACTTAACAAGTATATGGCACTTTGCAAAGACCCTCCTGGCAGCCCTAAAGACACATATAAGAGCCTGGACTAACACAGCTATGGCCCTTTCCGCACCGGCCTATTAAAACGGTGCAGAGCGACCTCCAACGGAGGTCTTCTGCACCGTGGAGTGGACTGGGGCAGACTATTTTTCGTAGTTCCGCATCTCAGTCCGCTCCGGAGTGACCGGAACTGGCCGCGTAGCGTGCTTTTTAAAAACCTCTTTTAAGAGGTTTTTAAAAAGCCGGAGCGCGCAACCCTGTGTTGCTCCGTCGCTGCGCTCCGGTGCAGATTTGCTGGCGCACACTAGTGCGTGCCTGCAGATCTGCTGGGGGTGGGCTTTAGGCTGGTGAGCTTCTCCGGTTGGTGGAGAGCCTCCCCCAACCGGAAGCCGCCATTTTGGATGCCAGAGCAGTGCGGAGCGATGAGCTTGCACTGCTCCTCGTCAGGACGGACCCAAACGGACCCAGCAAAAAGCCGGTGAGTAGCGGCAGGGAGAGTTTCCCTCACTGCATACGGAAAGGGTCTATTGTCTTTGAATTCTGCTAGCCTAGTATAAGGCGAAGAGTTCCTTCAAGCACTAGGTTCCAGGCAACTCTTAGAGATCTTTAAAGGTAATCATAAGCATGCTGCTGATTAAAAATGTTTTTTAAAAAAAATAGGAAGAAAGGTTGCTGCAGTGGATGGGCCCCAGCATGTGTGCCAATTACAAGCTATTCTCTGGAGCTTCATTGAGGCCCCTTAAGTTATGGATTCCTGAACTTCAGCCTAAGGTTCAGCTGTACTTCACCATTGTATAAGAGGCAGCCTTAATAATGAGCTAGCTGTCACCCTACCTGTGAGTTGTGCTTCACTAAAGGCTGTGGCTTTGTGTTTTAAAGTGAGTTGAGTAGAGACAATCTTGTCTCCAGTTTCAGGTAAAATTCTTTACATTTTTAAAGTCCTTTAAAATGTCAACCAATGTATTTTTAACCTGTTGCTTCAAGCTGTTACACTGTTTTATTCACATATTTACTTGTGTAGGAATGTCTGAATTTTTTTTATTGTTAACTAACCTGATGGATCTCTGAGAGGCAAACAGAGATAATAATATACCACCCAAAGCTTGGGATTTTTCAAAGCATAGGCCATAAGTATGTGTGTAGGAAAAGGAAGGGATATCACTCAGAAATCCCTGGTTTAATCCCTCACATCTCTGAGCCAAATGCCTACAGTTGAAATTCCATGTATGCTTATTCAGTAATCAGACTCATAAAATGAGTCTTGCTTTTAAGTGAGCACACATATGTGACTGTGACACACATTTCTGGGAGACAGGGAGTGGGGTTGTGAGTCTTACTCTTCTATGCTAGCTCAGATTGCTGTTCCAATTATCTCATGCTAAAGATGAAGAGACAAGTGGGTGGATGGGTGTGTACACAAGCCAGAGGAAAAGTGGTGGAGGATTTCTCTGTAGGAGAAAGTGGTAGTGTTGTGGATATTTTAAGATGTGCTTTTCTGTGCCTAATTTTTTTAAAAAACTGTGGAGCACAGCAGAATCCTCTGAACTGCCAGGTAAAATTCCCCTTACTCAACTGTTAGCACTGAAATATAACCTTTAATTCTAAAAACATATACTTTAGAAAATTATGTGTTTGAGCTCCTGCTGGGTATTTGGAAAGTGGGAGTGGTATGACAGCAACATGAAAAAAAAAATTTCTTTGTGCAGAAAGAAAAAGAGAAAAAGATATTAAAAAGAAGACAGTTCCAGGGAAGTTACAGGAAAGTTTTAAAACTTTGGAGGACTAGAGCAGCACTCTCAATTCATCTGTTTCTCATCTTTAAGGAAAGGAGTAAGGGAGTGTGTGCATCTGAGGCAGGTACTCTTGTGAAGAAATCTACTGGGCAAGAGATTCTTGCTGTAATCATTTGCCACAGCATTTGGGAACACAAGCTCTACTCGGAGCTGGTGGTAAGGGCAAAGAAAAGCCAATTCCTTTGAAATTACATTCTCTCCTATCGGGCTGCTGTGGTGGAGTGTGTGTGTGTGTACACAGGGTGGGCAAGCAAGGACATTAGTGGTGTGGGTAGAGGACATTAACTGGCTATTTCAACTGATAAGGTTGTTAACAGGTAAGAAAGTTTTTTGGAACCTCTTTCCATGCCAGATGTGTTAGCTGAGCAAAAAAGATCTGAAACTAGGACCAGCCCTATAATCAATCAGCCCTATGCAGGTATAGTATGTTTATTCTGTAAGAGAAAAGTTGGTACCAGAGGCAGAAAGAACAGGGATAGGTTCCTATATAACAAAAAAGAAAAACACTTCA
Source organism: Ctenosaura bakeri (assembly GCA_948474755.1). Lineage (NCBI taxonomy): Eukaryota > Metazoa > Chordata > Lepidosauria > Squamata > Iguanidae > Ctenosaura > Ctenosaura bakeri. Next base: position 5,432 of record CAOLHI010000119.1, on the reverse strand, counting down.
ACATGTTTCAGTAAGCTTTTCAAAACTAACAATATACCCTTGTGAAATGAAACAACCAGGTCAGACAAGTCTTCCATATGTCAACAAAAACATCTTGAACCTTCCAGAGACCACTTGAAAGCTTCTTCCAAAGTGCATGCAGGGACAGTTCTTTTTTCTTTCACCCACCTCCACTTTCCTTATGATTCCTATTTTGGTGGTCAAACTTCTACATCTCTTCTTTTTAACATAGTGAGACAAGCTTATCTGTTTTCTGCCTTTCTCTCTGTTCTGCTATTCACACATGCTCAGTAAGGTGTTACCCTGATTTCTGGGGTCCCTTGGGGGACACCTCAATGTGCTCCATGTGATGGGGAATGGGGAATGGAATGGAAACTAGCCAGAGCACAAGCAATAGGCACAAGCAGGGTAGCCTAGCGGGGTCTTTTTACCCAGTTTTTACGGGGTTAGGCCAAGCCAAAAACCAAACAAAAATGTCAAATAAATGATTTTATTGAATGAAAATCTTACGCAGCAACGCAATCAGTCACATACACCCAAGAGCTATTAAGAAGCAAAAGAGAGGAAATTGGACGGGGGGTATTGAAGGGGTGTAGTTGGGGTAATACTGCACCTTTTCGTGAAGTCCTGGGTCTGGGAAGGCAGCAGAGAAGTGGGGCTCAGCACGAAGAGGGCTGAGGGGATCACTCAATGGATGGAGAAACGGTCTGCTGGGATGACTGGGAGTGATCCAAAGAACTGCTCAAAAACTGGGACTATTTGTAGGGGAAAAAGTACCTGGAGGGCTAATTCTTTCCCGGGGAGAACAATGGGTGTTGGAGTGATAACGAAGCTCTACCATGGTAATTTCCTTCATGTGAAGAGATTGCAAGGTGTTGCCAAAGTCTCAGGATCTTCAGCTGTGTTAGTTTGTGGTGTGACTTCATGTAAATGGTCCTCACCTGATGGAATATTTGCTCAACTTGGGGCAGACACGCTAATCCCCTCAAGTCAGCATCTTGGGGCTGAGGACCCTTTGTTTATTGTGGGTTTACACATCTTGAGGTTTCCTGAACCTACATGATGGGGGATTTTACTGGCCTGACCTGTTTTTCAGTCTCTCGACCATGCCTGCCTATGTGCCCCTTTGGGGGACCTCCCTGGCACACAGAATCATATTTTAATATCAAAATTGTAGATCCCGGGATAGGGTTTCTCCATCGGAGTAACAAAGGGATTCTGGAGGCAGCTGCTGTTTCCCTTGCCTGTTGTACAGAAGGATTGCCTAGAACAGAATTCCATTCTTTCTCAGCCAAAGCTTTATTGCATTGCTTACACTGCTGCAATGAGGCACTGAAAGTTTGTGTTTCTTCAGCTCTCCTTCACCATTCTCCCAATAGCACTGCTGCTTAAAAACTTCTAGCTAGACAGAGGAAGAAGAGGGCTGGGAAGACATGAAAAGACTTTGTAGAAAGCAACTTCTTTGTCAGAGGCTTTGTAGATATGCCTATATAGCAACTAGTAGGAGGTACTGCTAACAGAGAGCAAGCATAGTGTAGTAGTTTAAGTGCTGGATTAACTTGCAGACCAGGGTTTGATTTCCCACTTGGTTATGAAAACCCACTGGGTGACCATGGGTTGATTACCTACTCCCAGCCCCAGAAAACCTCACAATAGGTTTACCTTAGAGTTACCATAAGCCAGAAACAACTTGATGGCACATAACAACAACTGCTAACAGTGGGATACAATATGTCATTATCTTTAAAAATATGTAGTCATGTTACCTTAATTTCTGGGGTCCCGGGAGGGACATCTCAATGTGCTCACGCTGGGGAATGGGAATTAGCAGAGCACAAGCTAAGCAATACAAGAGGCAGGGCAACCCAGTGAGATTTTGAAACCAATGTCTACGGGGTCAGGCCGAGTCAATGAGCAAATACAAGTAAATAATAATTGTTTTCCTTTATTTTGAAAACACAGTCACAACACATGTATGCAAACACACTCACACAGACCTAATGAAAGAAAGGTAGGAGTTGGAAAGAGGGTTTTAAGAGGGATTTATAGGGGAAAATGTGCCCGTAGGCTAGTCCATTCCCAGGGATAACAATGGGTTTAGGGCTGGAGACAAAGCCTCAAAAAGGTCAGGATTTTGCATGATTGAGTTATGACAGCATTGTCAATAGAGCAGACAGTATGCAAATACGGACTGCTTGACAGTTGGATATTCAGCTCGTCAAGCTACCTGCTCGGGGCAGGGGATCTTTTGTAAGCTGTGTGCATACATAATGTGATCTCAAAAGGGTACTTGCCTGGAGGTCTCCTGAAGCTGCAATCCGGCAATTACTGGCCTGCCTGGATTTGTTTTGAATAGTTCAGCTATTTTCGGCCGTGCCCATGTGCGTGTTTGTCCGGGGGCCTTGCAAGCACATGGAGCGGAATGGGTAGTGAAGGTCAAATTCTTGATATCAAATGGTATCTAATATACCACAAGATCACACTAGAAACTACAGTAACAGTCAGATATCGTAGTTGGTAATAAAGATAATTTATACTATTTTTGCTTATATTTTACCACCATGTGTGCACTATTGGGGTTTTCTACAAGCAGTGTAAACTCCTGAGCCCTTTCCATATGGATCTGACAGAATAATTCAATTATGACTGAGGGTATCTTCTGCAGATAGTCAACTGTCTGAGGAAAAGTCCTCAAGATTCAACTCAAGAACCACCGCTGTAGCTGGAAAACACAGATGGCAACCTCTTATCTGCCTGACTTAGTCATTCAGTTTTATATGCTGAGAACAGGCACAGTAATTGCTGTTTTCTCCAGAAGCTGTTTAACTAGATTGCAAAGAGAAAAGCTCAGTGTCCAGCGTTTGACTTTACTCACTTGCTGAGTGAGCAAAGTTAGCTATAGCTTTGTCAGTGGCTAAGAGAGAGGGAAGAGGTCCATTGCCAAAACAGCATGGGAATAAATGTATGGGAATGAACACCAAAATCCTGCTGGGTGTGATATATGATCCACTTCCAACAACCTTTAGATTCCTTTTACTACTAATGCTGAGTGAAATGTGTCCCACTATCTTCTCTGCCCCACTAACATAAGAATATATGAAGACCCAAAGTCCTACTGGAGCAAACACTTAATTCGGTCAAATATACTTGTCTTACAATAGCCAGTGATCAGCCAGATCATCCTGGGAAACCTATGAGCAGAACATAAACATGTCTTGATGCTGTTCCCAACAAGTGGTATTCAAAGGAACACCAGTATTGGAAATAATATTTATCCACCATGACAAGTAGCCATCATTCATCTTAAAACTCTTTTTAGTTGGCAGTGATTATCACTGAATATTGACACAGTGAATTCCATAATTTAACTATGTATTTATTTTAAAACTTTTTTTATTATTTTTATTAAAACAATTATTATTCAACATAACATATTTGTATTGTCATTATTTCAAAATTAAAAACAAGCTTCTATAACATGTTTTCATATAATCTGTCCGTTTCTCTTATAACTTCCCCTCAACTCTTGTTAGAACCTCTGTTTAATTATCTCATCGTGATCTCAATAAAAACCAATTTTCTATTGTAGACTAGCTTCATCAATTTACATATTTTAGTATACAAGATCACTTTCCCATCATATCGATATCATAAACCATTTCTCATCTATTCTTCTCATTACATATCTATATCCAATTCTCTTCTATTGCTGTCTTAATTGATCTCAGATCATCAGATTTCCTTGTCTGCTTTTCATCCCGCAAATTATGAGTGAGGTCTTCTAAAATAACAAATTCTAAAACCTTTTGTATCCATTCTTGCATATCTGATGTTTCCTCTCTTTTCCAATTTTTTAAAAACTTATTTTAAATGTTGCTTAAAAGAGTAATATACTTCCTAGACACTGAAGTATGAAAAAATGATGCCTTTTAATTTCCTACCGTTCAGCTTCATTGATAATCCTGGATTTTAGGGTTCTGGATATGGAGAGAAATCGTGGATATGGGGGAAAAACCTTCTCTCCTGTCACATAATTTTCTAAACCCTTAACATGTCCCTCTTTCAATTATTCTTTTTTCTTTCTCCCTAAACTGAAAAAAGCTCCCAATATTGTAGCTTTTTCTTGTAAGGAGTTGATTTTTCACAGCTGTTGCATGCTGGGTTGACACTTTTATTGAGCTTTAACTCCAAGATGTCTGTCCTGCTCAGTCACAGCCAGTTACCTTAATACCTTCTTTTTGGGAAAACCTTTTTGTCCCTTTCCCATTCAATCTAAAGTTCTTCAGATAACTTTCAATTTAGATTTACTGCCTGAGCTTTCCAAATTTAAAATTGGATAACTAAATAATATTTTTGTATATTGTTCTTCTTTGATGGCTATTCTGACAGGAAGAGGTGGAGAGGGTGATAATTGATCTGGAGCTCTCTTCTGTGTTGTCTACTGTCAGCTTGCCTTTATATACCATTATTCTTATTCTCAGAGAGGCAGTGTGGTGTAGTGGTTTGAGCAATGGGCTACAATCCTGAAGACCAGGGTTTGATTCTCTGTTCAGCCCTGGACACCTACTGGGTAACCTTGGGCACATCCTACACCCTCAGCTCCAGAAAACCCAGTGATAGGGTCACCTTAAGTCAGAAACAACAGGAAGGCACACAAGAACAAATTCTTATTCTCATCTTTTTTTTCTAAAAATGCTTGCTGGTGCTGTAATCACTGGAATGGATCTAGATTTGAGGCATATGGACACATAATGTATATACGTTTCCCATATCCTGTACCTTCAGGCACCATATCACAAGAACTTGGAGAAAGGATTATATGTATAAACCTGCCTTGCTGTCAGCAGCAGTAAACCAGACAATTAAATACAGCCCAAGATGTAATTAAAGCTACTTACAGTATATAGGGGGAATTTGTCAGCATGAAGATAATGGACTCAAAGAGCACTGTTTATCTGGGAATAAAAAAGGATGTGCTCTGCATCCATCTATCCCCAAAGGATATATCCTCCTTGGCTAATAAAATAAAGTGCTGTGCTCATTCAGAAGTCAGCTAACAGAGAGCACTGCAATGAGCTAATTGTCCAATCAGGGGCAGGTCATGCTAGGAAATCTAAACCAGGTTTGGACATTGTCCAGAATGGAAATGTTGCCGGCCTCCCTCTCTCTTGCTTGCTTTTGTTTTTCAGTTTTGCTGCACCACATGTGTGCTGTGTTTGAAGCATGTTGACACGCTCTGCCTTGGCTCTGCTAGCATCACCAAATCAGTCATTCCAAGTTCATTCTGAAAAGACTTAAAAGGAAAACTGCAGAGCATATGATTTGGTTAGCTCTCATGCTTTGCTGGAATTTGGCTGACCCTCTGTGTCTTCATGCTGCTGGATTTTGGCTGAACCAATCTAGCCTCATCCTACTGGGCTTCCTCAATCACC